>CM070650.1:46900240-47500240 GCA_036346575.1 Dendrocalamus sinicus | reverse complement strand
AGCCTAGAAGTGAGAAGTATTTAAATATATTGCTCACCTCTCCTCATAAGCTTTTGAGTAAACTGGATAGAGCATGCAACTCAGTAAATACACTTGCCAAGCATTACCTGTTCTAGTTCTAATTTTGGTCTTGTTATGCCAATGGCTGGCCACAGAGGCATGATTGGAAGGAGCAGTACAGGCAGCTGTAAAGTCTTAGTTTCCAAATATGCATTCTAGGATTGTAACAGAGAATCATGGTAAAGATCATACCACGAAACCATGACACTAAATATAAAAAGATCTCAAACAATAATTTATATAGTTCCTCCTAATTAAAATCCTACTTTGATTGGGATCAAAGTATTCCCACCGAATTGTAGGATCTTACATTCTTATGGTACCTAAATCTGCTGATAGGTTCCCAGCAACCTTCCAACAGATTAAAAATTTTAACCAGTTTAAAACTCATGCATGATGTGGTAGCAATTCCCCCTTTCAGTCACAAAAGAGTGACGTCTTCAACATCAACATGGTCCCTAAAATGCATCAGTAGCTGTTTCCTAATTTCCCCAAGCCTACTAGGATTGATTGCGCGTGACGTGATATATGGGGCGAGTTCGCTTTTGCTTACAACTTATGCTTATGTACTGTAGCTATAGTAGATTTTTAAAAAACGGTGTATTTTTTTATGCGGGGTCTAAAGGTCAATTGTAGTAAAAAGTGTATCGAGTTCACATGCGACTATTTTCCTGTACATACTGTCTCTCGCGAACAGGCCAAAATTCAAAAACCACAGCCATAAGCCACAGTCTAAAAGAACCCATCCATAGTAAATTTCATGTAGTTGCAGCAGTAGATCATCATAAATCAGAAAAACAATGACAGCAAGATTGTCCCAAATTTCAGGTTATTAATTGATACTAGTGCCACATACTGATAAGTGTGTCATTATTCATCTTCCCTATTGTGATTTCAACAGAAAATGCCTTAATTTTTTTCTACCACATAAGCTTTGTATGCCACTTTTGCCGGGATACTTCTAATGTATATTCAATAAAATTGCACAATACATTAATATATCATTTTTAGTTGGATTTTATAATTTTCTACAGAATAAAGGTGGTTTTCAACTCCCAAGAGAATAATAATGAATACTGGAGTGAAGTTTGCGCAAAACAAGAGAAATAAGGAGTGCCATAATTATTGTCCAATGTCTGGACACATTTAATTCCCAAGATGAACTACAGTATAACATTGCCTATTAATTTTTAATATATTATAATTATGTAGCTTTAACTTTTAAAAGTTTCAATGCATATATATATTTATATTGCAGAATTTCTTTCTGAAAAAAGGAGTAACTCTATAATTATAATTTCTAATTAACTTACGTATTTTATTATTAAAATGTTTTGTCACAACATTATTTGACAAGACAACTGAAAAGTACACATTCAATATCTTGTTACAAAAAATTGTTTTTCTTTCTCTTTGCTGTGAAAAACGTTGGGCAAGCTAGTTAATACTCATTGCTAGTGTCTGGAAACATGAAAAAGTCTACCAATTTATGTAAACCCATCTTATGTCAAGTGAAAAAATTTTACGCACTTCCAGCTGTCTGTTATCTTTAATTGGTGGGGAATCAAGTTTTCATTTTAGGAGAATTACTTTGAATAATTAAAATGTAACAGTACCACTTTTATCTCCTATAAGTAGCACATCGTCATATCGCATTTTTTGCAAGTAAAAGAAGGTGAATGATAAGCTTTGAGTAGCAACTTCGGTTATATCCTTGTTTGGTGAATATATCCAATTTTATGTGCATGAATGAATACATATGCTATCATCAACAGCATTTACCATGTGTCATATGATTATTTGTAGGTCCTCTTCAAGATGTGGTACAAACACTGACATATGTTCATTTGTAGGTCCTGCAAGAAGTAATGAAAATGAAGATCATTGTGTTGGTGATCATCGCGGTGTTTCTTACCAATTCATGCACATGTACTCCAAGGAACATGCAAGGGAATGGAATGTACAAGAATATGCAAGGGAAGGACATGCGCAAACTGACAAATATTAATGGAAGGAGTGCCCCTGCTGGTGATTCATTCGACCATACGTGTCCACTTGGGAGCTATCCTTGCCGAGCAATGTCCCAGAGTTATCAGCAAAGCGCACAAGTTCTTGGAGGAAACTGACAGTGCTATCATGGAAATTTGAAGATAAAGTGTTGGTGTAAGATCATGTATGTCCTTAGGGCTTGCTATGCGTAATGTATTTAGTTTATACTGTCTGCCTCATTTTAAGTTTGTATTGTATGTACTTCTGAAAAAATATTTTTAAATAAATGTCGTGAGAACTGTAATATTAAACTAGCAGTACTCCCCATATATTCTCAAGTAAATGAGAAGGCTAGATCAGTAAATCGAAAGAGCATTTACTTGCCAGAAATGTCAAGGGTTAAACACTAGTGTGTGTACCAAATATCCTATATGATAGCAAAAACCGCCTTCCAAGGATATAAGTCACATACTATTATTTGATGTATACTTATAAACTTTGAACTAACAAATGGGCAATTTGCCGTTGGGAACAACCCTGGATCATGTCGTTGAACTATTTTGACATGACATTTGAAAATTACGTCTGCAACATGTTAAATATTGTGACATTGTTCTTGTATCAATCCTCAAAAAGTTGATATATATTATTTACGCTTACCAAACGCACTATAAAGCTTTCATATGAAATGGAGATTGTAACGTACTAAATTCTAGGGAATTCAAAAATGAGTAAAATTTAAAATTTTTTGCTTGCATCCTATTTTTGTGGCTTTTGATTGGAGTTCCTTTGAAAAGTAACATGTAAATACAAATTTTGGAAAGGAAATGTACAATGGATAGAATTCAATTTGAATTCAAAATTAAATCTGGAAAGATGATCCATAAAGTGGCATAGGAGAATTCATAGTAGGAACCATTTACAAAATTTAAAAATAAGTTCATGGCATTGGATATAAAAAGTTGAACATATTTGAGCATGTCTCTAAAATCCACCAAATCAAAATAGTGCTTTTTAATAAAAATAGAGGCATTCAAATAATTTTTGAGAAAACTCCAAGAGAGATAAAATCTTGAAAACATTACACAATATTTTGCGCTATGTCAGGAGCCTCCACAAAAACTTACATAATTTTTTGTGCTCATTTGCTATATTTAAAAATTCCACAAAGCTATCAGCCGAACCGAATATGCTTTCTTCACTTAACCATTTCCGCTTTCCATCATGCGAAGGCGTATTCTCTCTATCCATTTAAAATGCCATCGTTGACGAGTGGAACTAGACCCCACCTGTTAGGACATTGCTTCTCCTCTCGTAGACACACTGGACCCGCGTGTCAGTAGTCTTCGTCCATCTTGTGCCTGTCACTAGCTCCGGCATGGCAATGCCGCCAGATTTTGACACCACCCACAACTTTTGCTTTGTTGCCTGCACCAAAAGTTGCCTCGACATGATGCATCTCTTCCCTTTGTCTTCTTCTGTGCATCGTGCTCCGGGCAAAAGAACCCGAGCCGCTATTCCCACTAAGCTCGTGAGAACTCCTAAGCCATTCCCAGCCATCTCGAGCCTACAAAGCCCCCTTGGATGCATCAAAATCTTCCCCATCTATCCTTCACCCCATTTCCATGAAAAGCTGTGCTCACTTCTAGCTCCTCATTTCATTGGGAACGCACGTGCCTTCCTCTCCAGCAAGCGCATTCGCCATAGCCTCCACAGTGGCATCGCCGTTCCTAGCTCTCCAGTGATCCTCTCATATTTCTAACTGTGTCACTTCGTATTCCACATCGCGTAGAGTATTTCCCCTCAACTTATTTCATGATTTGCGCAGGCATTCGTCGGATTTGAGCTATTGCCTCTCTAGTGAGATTTAGTCTAATTCCTCTCCCTTAAAGTATCATTGACCATCCCTTGAGCTAATGTAATCGTCATCCGTAGATCACCCTTGCTGTGGAGCTTCCTTATCATGAACACCTCTCTATTGCCACTGCTCCACATTGTCTGGCCACTCCGGTGGCTTTCTGTCATCACCAACCTCCTCGTTAAACTCTTATTAGTCCCTAGATGCTTGTACGCTAGTTAGATTTGAAAATACCTCACTATTGCCTAGCTTTTGCCCTAGCCATCCATGGCGCCGCCATGGAAGAAGGGCACTGGCGAAGCTCTAGCTTCCTAATCACCCTCTCCTAGATTCCTTTGCCTATGTCGCTGCAAGCCTGATACACTCCGCTACTTTGCCACCTCGCGCTGACACCCCAGTCAAGCAATGACCCGAAATGCTACCAATCTAAAAGTAAAACAATGATAAACTAACTATGCCATACAAAATTGGGCAGAACCTCCCCTGTATTGTAGTTCAAGACAGAGGTTGCAACAAGCATAAATAGAAGAAATGAATAACATCAAGAATATAAAAAAATCTATGCAAAATGGTTTAAGTTTACTAAAGCATTCATAGATATAATAATTAAATAAAGAACGGAAGCATCATAAAAGAATTCTAATCCTTTATTACAATTTAAATCCGACAATCAATAATCATCTAGTACTTAAGTAATTCAAGCAAATAGCATTTTATTTTCTCCCCTCTTCCATTGTGGATAGATCGTGCAAAGTGCAATAATACTAATATGTCCTTTTCCCCATGCATGCCGATCACATAAAGGTACCTAAAACAAACACAACAACAACAAGAGTGAGTCCAATGACTCAGCAAATATAATAGATAATAACTAGTACATTTATGAACATCGCTTCACAAATCTATCCATCAACCATATAAACAAGCCATGCTATGCAAGATGATCAAAAATCTCTTTATCTCTTTCTCTTTTGCATTTTACCGGTAATGCAAAGTGTGCATCCATCGATGCACACCCATGCCTGTACCACCTGGTACAGGGACCAATTGCCCATACTCCACAAGTATAGAGACCTTTAGCCCGTCATGTCATCAACATGACGGGGACCTCGGCGCTTAGTCATCTCGTGACCAAGACTTCAATAGATCAACATGATGCATATGCGTGAATGTCTCAATAAAATAAATCTTGCATTCACACTATCTATGCACCAGAAATACTCATGAACACTATAAATTGCAATCACCCATAAACAGCACCAATACATCCTTACCACAACCATGAACACATATATGCATATTATAGATCAAACATCGATATTCCACACTATCAATTTTAAACCATCATTATACTTGCCTTAACCGCGAGAAAACGGGGGACGTGCAGAAGGAGCCGCCTCTGGGATCCGTCCTCCACCTGAATAATAATTATAATATTTGCTAAGATAACAGTAGCGGACCATTGCCAAATAAAAACAATCACAAACTAGTAAATTCGTCTAACTTGGTTCCAATTACCAAATCCTACAGGTCATCTCGCCCCCCTGTGGATAGTCAACTTCCAAAATTCATATCTATTGGTACAGGAATCCAATAGGGTGTTCTTAGACTTTCTGGAAATATAATTAAATTATCTAACTAAACCTGGTTGGTGATCCTCCCTGATTCGGCCACCTTCTACCCGCACCATCCAATTTTCTAAAACATCAATTTCACGTCGGGTTCTCTGGACAGAGCACTAAAAATGCCATAACTTCCAGCCCGAGTGTCCGAATCATGATTTCTTGACCTTCCTGGAAAGATCAAAAAAATTATCTACAACTTTAATAATATGGAGATCCTCTGATTCTCCCGTTTTCTAATCGCCCAATCCAATCTACCATAATCTGATAGAAATCTCCCGATCTGTAGAATAGTCTTACAAGAAAAATCATAACTTCTGCTACAAAGGTCCGATCGACGCGTTCTAGCACTTCATGGAAATATAAAGACGTCCTCTACAACTCTCTAGGAGAAGTCCAGATCTGATTTCCCATGATACTACCCCAAAACAGCCGTCCAATGAAATCTGTCCTAGCAGTCCAGAATACCGACATTGAAACAACTAGTAAAAAATGCATCTAATTGGGGAACAATGGGGATTACCCTTGACGAACCGCTGTAGATTACGATGAACACCCTACGAATCCTCCTCTTCTCCTTTTCCCCTTTTTCCCTTCCTCTTCCCTTCCTCCGGATCCAATCGCCTCGCTGCGCTTGATCTCCCTTGTCCATTCGACCGGCAGCCAAAGGAAGATTTTTCCCACCGGTAGAAGAGCTTCAATGGGAGAGGGAGAGGGGGAGGAGCTGCTGGAGGTGGCGCACAAGGGGCAGGGAGGGGCGGCTAGGGTTGGAGGGGGTGGGCGCCTCTCCCCCCTCTTTGGCTGGTTTCCCCCCTTGGCCTTGACCCAGGCCCAGGTTGTCCGGAAAATTTAGAAAACCCCCCGAAATATTATTTTATTCTTTCCTTTAAGGTTCCCCCTCTCCAATTAAACAATTATTTCCCAAAAGACTTTTAGGATATTACACTCCACTTGGGCCAAGGCCCAAGCCCAGGTTGCCGGGATTTTTCAGAAATCCCCCTCTAAAAATCATTGTTTAATTCTTTTCTATAAGGTCTCTCACTCCAATTAATCAATTAACTCTCAAATCGATTTTTGGGTATTACACCCTGTCCACCACTCTGGTCGTCATTACTCCTAGAGGTGCACAGTGACACCACCATTCCATCTTTCCCATGTCAAAGCCATGCGGTCACCTCCCTGGCCTCTATGCGAGCTCGCCAATGAGCTCAGTCGAGCCGAGCTCCTCTGTTCCATTCCCTCTCTTTGATCGACGGCCCCACCAGTCAAAAGGTCAAGTAAAAATGATTAAAATGTTAATCAGGAAACTAATGCACGTATGACATGTGGGCTTGAGTTAGTTAGTTAGTTGAAATTATATTTAAAATCGGGTTTAAAATATGAGAGTATGACATGTAGGAGTGTAGGACCCACATGTAAGATAGGAAATTGGCCACAATCAATTAAGAAATTTTAATTAAACTACAAATTAAATTATGAGTAACTGACATATGGGACCCACTAGGTAAATTAATAAATAAATGTGATTTATAACATGTGGGAGTGATATGCAGGACCCACATGTAAGAAATTTCACAAAAATAAATAAAATGGGAAACACCACTTTTAGTTATGTAAAAATTTACTTTCTTGATGTAAAAATTTACTTTCTTGTTGGAAAACATATTTTCAAAAATTACTCCTTCGACATCATCACGTTTATTATCATTAGGATTTATAAACCGAAAAATTCAAATGGCCATAACTTTTGCATATGAAATCCAAATTAGGTGATTTTGGTCTCTAAATTGTTCTAAATTTATGCTCTATCTGAATATGCAAAAATATTTAAATTTGGTCTCTATATGAATTTATTTCACTCTTATATGTGCTCATTTGGATTTTACCAAGTAGATACCGCCACGCTAGAAATCTACAAGAACACTTTTGAACCATTCTCTGAGCAGCTAGAGCAAGGTAAGCACCCCCATTTGACCATGTTGATCCAAATATTTCAATTATTGTATATTGTTTGCAAAAACTATTACGCATTCATGATAAATTCATTAAAGTCGCTATATTATGGTTATCATAGTATATCCACTTTATACTTTGATCCTCCTTGCAAATTTGATATCCCCACTATTGTAGCCATTAGGTCATGGTTTAGATAGTAGCTAATGTCAATTTAGGTATATTATATAATGCTTAGCCACGTGTTAGTTTTTACTAAGTTTGATCATTCGAAAAAACTTGCGTGTGGATTTTGAAATGTTGGACCAGTGGGGAAACCTCTCTTAGTTTGGTTAAAATAAAATGAAAAACCTATATTTAGATGTGGGTGAGTTATATGATAAACTGTAAAATATGAGAGGATATCTTTTATGTAGATAAGGAGAGATTCTCGCCTAGGTCAACTAAGGACTGAACGCTATTGCCATGCATCTAATCGTATAACCACATATGCTATATGAAATTTGCTTTAGTTGACTACTAAATTATCTAGGATTAATCTTGTATTTTGGTAGGCCAAAGTAGTGAGGGCTACTAGGTGGGATGCTCATACGGGCTCCCTTCACCAAGGTGTTGAGTCTAAAGCTTACTAATATAATGATGAATGCCTCACCAAAGCATCCACTGAGGTGATGGTTTGTCATTCATCAGGCTTGTGCAAGGTTAGGACTAGGTGATGTAAAGGTTTTATGATCATCACATCGTCGCACGCCTACGAAAGCGTGTAGTGGTCAACAATGTATTTGATTATCTCATGTGGGTAAAGTTGTACAACCTCTTGAGAGTGTTAAAACTATTTAAATAGCTATGCTTGTGTTTTTGAGCATGCTTGGATGTAGCCACAATGGGTATAGCTTTTATTTTAACAAAATGGTTTCATTGGAAATGATGGAATAAGATGTATGTGTTGCATGTGCCATGCTCGTGGTCGGGAATTGTTAGATGTTAATAGCTAAGAAGGGTCGTGAATTACTGTGATTTACTTATATTAAAGTTATATAAATGTTGTTTCATTACATGTCAACTGCTCTTTACAATTCCATTGCAAATTACTACTCATCGATATTGCAAATACAAATTTGTTTCATGCTAAAAATAACTTGTAGCATAGAGCCTTATGCATTGTTAGCCTTTCATTTATATATATGTTGTGATACACTAAAAGTCTTGCTGAGTATACAATATACTCAACTTTGCTTAAATTGTTGTTGTTCAAAGAATGAGGAAGATAATATACCCGATGATGCTTACTTTGCTCCCAGTACAGGGGAATATAATGATGGGTTATTCCAGGGCCTAATCATTATTGGTTGCCTATAGCCTATGGTCTCTACTATAGAGAAGGTCATACTAGATGCATCATCACTTATGGTTCTATAGAATCTACCAGTGTTAAGCTATAGTGTAGTTATCTCAGACGTTTGACTAGTGTGACCGTCTATATTACAACTAATGATAAGAACTGTTAGTAATGACCTACTTATCACAAATGGTTTTTTACACAGACCATCTATAATACATCACAGACAGTTCAAAATAAAATTTGTCTGTGATGTATGTACTTATCACAGACGATTTTTGTATTAGCGATCTATGATATGTCTGATATCACAGACGGTTATTTTTAAAAAACCACTTGTGATAATATTCTTGTATATATATATACACATACATACTTAGGGTGGAAACCTAACTCACTACTCCTGCGCACTCTTAGGTTTATCACCTCATTGCTTTGCTACTCGTTGCACACCAGTGCCTCATTTGGTTTGCCATCGAGCATTGCCTTAGTGCCTCCTCCCTGTAGTTCCCTATTGAGCGACTCCTCGTCCTGGCTCCCTGTTGCCATCTTGTGGCTCCTCCTCAACTCCCCATCACCATCGCCTCCTCTAGTTCCCCATTGCGCACTGCCTAGGTAACTCCTCCCCACGGTTTGCCATTGTGCGTCTCCTCCTCCTAGCTCCCCATCGATGTCGTGCCTCCAAACCTCCCCACCGCTGCGCCTTATCTAGTCGCCCTCCAGGTTGTCTCCCTCTAACCCTAGTAATAATATAATAGAAGATATGTGATATAATTTTGCACCATCAGATGAATAAATGGTGTTGGTGTCTAGCTATTAGAAAGGTTTGTCCAAAAACACAAGGAACTTTGGATGGAATATATATGGGAAACAAATTACACCAGCTCCTGCAATCTTTCTTTGTGATATATTGCTAACTAATGAACATTATTAAGAGCTTCACATGTCATAACCCAGTCCTTTGAATCCAACCTTGCAAATAAAGTATGTCAAACAATAGAAAATGGTAAATCTTAGGCTTTGGGGTCAATAAAAATGATGCGCTTGTGTTTATATATACTTGTAGGTTTGAATGGATATGTTGTGCAGACATACATGAGTAAATGACATTGGATCATTATAGACATTATACCTAAGTGAAACAAGGTAATATACCTTGATTCCCTACTCAATAACAACCATGATATGTTGGACCAAAATGGCGACAGAGGGGGGTGAATGTCGACTTCAAAAAACTTGCCCCCAAAAATATTGATTCAAATCCTCTCTCTCCGATAGTTATGGAAAAAAGTGCTCATGGCAACTGGAGGACTAGGGAACCAAACACTCAACTTTGAGGAGAAAGCAAATATCAAGAGACAACTGAAACCAGCACCGAAAACAGGGGGCCGGTCAGACCGCCTTATATGGGCCGGTTAGACCGCTCCCTGGCTGCCGGTCTGACCGCCCATATAGGGCCGGTCTGACCGCCGCCGTCCAACCGGTCAGACCGCTGGTCTAGTGCCGGTCAGACCGCCCGTCAGGTTTCAGACTGCAGAGGTTGAAATTCAGACAAAGCAAAAACCAGACTTCTAAGACTTCAAATAGTGGAGTAATTCTGGGAAACCCTTTGATCTTTTTGGTCAAGAACAGCAAGGGAATGACAACAATACCCCAAGGAAACTAGGAGACCAAAGAAATCGTACTCAAGATTATGAATTTCAGATTTGGGGCAAAATCTGAAAATTACAGAGTCCAACCATGAAAACTCAAAATCCCAACTAACCAATGATTCTTTGGTCATGAAACTTTGCAGATAGCTAATAAATAGCCTCTAGACACTTCATGCCAAGATTTAGGACATCTCAAGAAGGGAAACAAGATTTACCACAAACCCTAGAAACACGAAATAAAGAACAAAGAAGCTGAAAGGTGCAAGACTTTGATTCCTTCACCTTGCTCTTGGGAAAATCCAATCAAATGATCTTGAGACCTATTCCCATCACTGAGCAACCCATTTTGCACCTCACCAGCAAGAAACAACAAGAAATCAAAAATTCAAGAAATCAACACAGAGAGCATCGAAGAGAAAAGAGTGCACGGGAGAAAAACTTCAGATTTTCATTCAAATCAAAAGAGGATTACAGAGGAGTCCCGATACGCATGGACATTAGAACAAGAAGGATTACAAGCTCCTCAACCCATCATCTCCCTCTCCCAAACATAAGAACACTCTCACACCACATGCTTTGGAGAGGAGATGAACACACACACAGAGCTCTCACATAGGGGACATCGAAGGAGACACAGTCTGTGCTCCACACCCACTCTCACCAACTAAAGCCTAAAGCCAAAACAAACTCACAAAGCCTCTTTTGACTCTAGCAAACCCTAATTCTCTCCCAAAGCCATGAGGGGGAATGCAGCCACTCCCTCCTTTATATAGCCCTTGGCTAACGGGTCACCAGCCCATTATGCCCGCTAAACCCGAACAGAACCATCTCCCGCTTATGCAGCCTTGCAAAATTACCAATTCGCCCCTCCTGCACCTTCCGGGAAGCTTCCGCGCTCCTTGTCATCCACGACTCGCAATCACATCGAATCTTCGACACATCCGACCGTTTTGACCTCGACACCGCCTGTGTCTAGTCCGGTCACCTCATGTCTCTCCACGATTCCGTCTCGACGTCCTGCAGCCATCACAGACAAGAAACACATCAAATAACACCGCTCGACACTTGAAAGCATGAATAGCATAAAAACATCATACTTACCCATGATGAAGTCCAAACCTATCGAATCAAAGAATAGGCATCCTAATCCCATACGACCAAGTTTGACCAAGTCCAACCGAGCCTGATTGCACCACGCAATGTCAAGGTTCGAACCAACCAAATCAAACTCGACTTTCCTAAACCGATGTCAATTACTCATCACACACATGGGATGACCTCCACATGGTCTCTCATGATATCACCTTGTGCACCAAACACTCGATAGGTATGCTCATTTCCTCCATAGATAACTTTATTGTAGTCTTCCCTTCATTGCAATAGCTGAGGATAACTTTTTGGAATCACGTAGGTAGTTCAATGCCTATATTGCCAATGGAGGGAGACACAAGAAATGGAGCACCACACTGCAACAGAGGATACGATTTTTAGTACTCGCTACAAGATAATAATCTTATATCACACTTCATAATAATGCCTCTCAAACTGACTATGCCTATGTATGTAATTTTATTTTTGCAGTACCACCAGCACCTACAGGCAACCTATGTGTTTCTACATTTGCTGTATGCAAGAAATCATGAGTGCTAAGACAAATGATCCAGAGGTTTGTCAATCTCACAATAATTATTTTCTAATTATCAATTTAAATATATATACTTAATACTTTACTCCTAGTGATAGGGCATGAAATCAAATCAAGTACATTCAATCTGAATGAACTCTTTGACATTCGAGGACAGCTCTCCACCTTCTTGATGACGTAGGTCATTGACTCGAAAAGAGAGTTTTGATCTGGTGACGTTGATTAATACATGTTCAAATATTTGATTCATTTGTAATTTATTGTAACTCTGGCGACAATACATGAACATTCTTTTGTAAGTGATTTTGAGTTGTAATTCACTTCAAATTTTAATTCACTTATTTGTTATTTATCTGTAGACTACGTGCTTGTTTTCAGAGGATATAGCTAACATTTCCTAAGGCTAGCCAAAAAACAGAAATTTTTTAGCTATACAAAGAACTGTCATAGATGGCTTCTAACATAAAATCGTCTGTGATATGTAGACCATCATAAACAATTTTTTGTATTAGCCATCTGTGATATGTCAATATCATAGATGGTTATTTTTAAAATCATCTATATTGTGACTTATCATAAATGCTTTGGGAGCCATTTGTGATAACCACTTTATTATCACTGATGCAATAGATCTGATAGTTCAGAAAGTCTCTAATGTGGGTTATGAACCGTTTGTGATGACCCCATGTGTGGTAGTATGTGGCATACCACAGGACTCTTTTACTTATTTACTTGTCTTCCGCTACGATTTACTTTTGACACTTATATTTATTTGGCCAGTCGACCCCACTGATCATGGGATTAGTACAGGACACATATGAGGATTTTGGGTATTCAATGCTCGGTGTCTCCACAAAGATAAAATCCAATATATATGCATATATATACATGCTACTCCATCATTCTTTAAGGGACAAATATTTCACCCACTTCAAGTTGTCTCTGCTCTTTAATTAGTTGCGAACCAATTTCCCACCATAAAAATATCCGATGACACCAACTTATATGAATTAGTACTCCTTTTACCTCATATAAATAACGCATGTTACCATTTTGAACTCCATTCCACAATTAACAGAACTGTATGTGAACAAAGCCTTAAGTTAACTTCAAGTGCCTCAACATTTAGTAACTATATATTGTTCTCATCGCACTTCGTGTCTTTTCATTTGTAAATGAATTTGGCATGCAAACTTATGTTCCTTTGTAGGCAAGTGTTGCCAGATCTCAAGAATTGTTACATCCAAAAAATATGGGAATGTGAAATTGTGAGGAATTTGAAATCTTTATTGAATTCTGTGTGGTGCCTTGCTGAGTACCGTTGTAGTTATTCTTGCTCAATTACCATTATTCAGTCAGTAAGAAGGATAAAGTGAAGCCCTACAGTCATCTAAAGGATGTTGGAAAACGATGAGGCTAAGAACTAGGTTGCGAACTCAGTTGGCTACCTATGGGCATGTTTTGAGAGTCCCACCTATGAGAAGTTCCATTTCCGCCACTCCATTCTAATGATTTTGGCCTAACTAGCCAATGAATAATTTATTGCTGTATTATCTATGCTTTCGCATGATATGTATCTGGTATACAGTAATGTATCTATGAGCACTATCTACTAAACCAGGGAATAGTGTGGTAGAATCACAGAGGAATTCAGATTGATAAAATCCGGGTCCGACAAAGCTGGTACCAGAGTATATCAACTGTAGGGCATGACCTTAGTTAACATGGTCGTTAGATCTATAACTAGAATTATTCATCCAAATCCTATTTGTAAAATACAAGTATTATTGCTTCTTCTCATTCCTCCTAGATGATCTCTTCTTATTTATATCTTGCACTAGCATATTTAATTTTGAAACTCTCTTATATGTAACACCCTTGCCTAAGATGTCACCTATAACTACTTATGCTAACAATTTTTAACTAATTAAACAAGCACTACCAACAACTAGACTTCAAGGATAAACGTTCAATATAACATTAGTCATAAATTTCAGCAACACTGAACCATAAACTGAACTTAACATGAGCCAACAATAACCAAGATGAATTATAAACAAATCTAAATTAAGTAAAGCATCAAGCAGCAATATTATGAGACTAAGGGAAACCATGAAATATCTAATCAATGATATGGAGACTACTAAAGTTTTCATGTCCATAAGTGATAGGTTTTTAGGTGGAGTGAAGAGCTACAATGTGCAATTTTCCATGTTCTACTTTCAACCATGCATGTCACCTTCAATGATCACCTAAAACAACAAATAAGTAAGGGTGAGTCTAAGACTCAGAAAGTACAAAGTAGAATAATAAATGAGGCATCACCACATTAACAATTGATGTCCATTTACCATTAGGACAATTTCACATATTCATTATCATAAGTTCCCAATCACATGTCTCATTATTTCAAATCACTTTTCACTTTTCATGAATACAATACCAAGCTCATGCACATGTCTCAACTCATTTTCTACTTATACTAATATAGCAAAATGTAACAGCCATTGGTGTTTACTCATGCCCACACTCATTAGTGTGGAGACCAATTGCTCGTCCATTTACATACCGGGACCTCATTGCTCATATCTTCCATATGGGGACCTCATCCCACTCCCTTGGGTCATATATTTTCAACATAAATGCTCATCATGCAATGCAATGATTATTATATTTCTTCATTAGCAATTGATAATCTCATCATTCTTCCATAATCAACAACATCATCAATTTATTAAAAGCATGTGAGCAATATAACTTCTGTTCTACTCACCCAAAATTCATGTTCTTAGACTTTATGGAATCCTTACATAATTATCTACAACTTTTTAGTTAATCCCATAATTTAATTATGTCATCTACTAAGTGTAATTAGCCAATTCCCCCAACCGCATCAAATGAAAACCAACTTCAAAATAGACATGTTCCTAGAAAGATAACTTCCAATGTACACATCTAAATTGAACGCTCTAGGACTTTATGGAAATATAAAAAAAATTATGTACAACTCTCTAGTTATTGACCAAACCTAATTCAATCTTCAGGATAGCTAACGTATGAAGACAACAACTTGCAATATACCTAATGGAATTTAGTGATCTTGAGCTGTTTTGATAGATTATAAAATTATCTACAGCTCTTTAGTAAACTAACTCTCCATATTTTGCTTCCAAGGCCCTCAAAAATCGCATAGATCCAAATTGCATGAAACCAGAAAAACTAGCAATTCTAAACGACAATTAACACTATCCACGGGGCTAACCACACCCTAATTACTAAGTTAATTCACCCAAAAGTTTATCTATAGGACATAGTGAAAGTATTAGAGGATTACCTACACATGAAAGAAGATTTAGGACATTACATACTAATTAGGGTTTTAGGTTATAAGTAATTAGCCTACTAATAGCCAATTAGATCCAACAAGCATCAAGTATTCAATTAATTTAAATTAATTCATAATTATAAATTTTGAGATATTACATTAAATTCAAAATGACAAATTTTTAGGACTCCCATAAATCCATCCTTAAAGGAATTGTGAAAACATATTTCGAGCCAAAATTTCAAATCTTAACCTTGAAACTTATTTTCAAAAAATGATTGATCCCTGGAAGTTTGCTTACTAAAGGGTTTGCAAAAAAATCATTTGCAAAATCCATTTTCGAACTATTTCTAAAGAAATCCTATGGGAATTTTAAAAAGTCTAAACTTATTCCAAAAATTTGCTTTGATTTCTCAAATAGTTAAAGCAAAGCCATTTCTCAAAAGTTTCAATTCCTTCCAAAGATTTGTTTTGGTTTATGAAATACGACAAACAAACCTTTTTCCCAAAAGACTTTCCCAAAAAAGGATTTCTTCAAAACTTCCGCTTATTCCCAGATTTAATCCAGAACTATGTTTGCTCTTTCAAACAATCAAAGCAAAATTATTTCTTGAAAAGGTTTTCCCCCAAGAGAGCTTCTTTCAAAAGGTTCGACGTCCTCCCAGATTTACTTCAAAATTTGTTTGTGTTTTTTTGAACAATCCAAACAAAGTTATTCCTAAAAAATTTTCCTGAAAAGGACTTTGATTTTCCAAAATAAAACCTAGAGGTTAACTTTATGTTGGTAAAAAAATTTATTCGACATGCTTTATCTTACCTTCCATGGTTAGGAATTACTTTGTTCACTGCTCTCAATTTAAAATTTTAAAGCATACTTTCATATGTTATTTACAAACTTATCTCCGAAGGTTTTGAAACTACTTTTCTCATTAAAAAAAATCTATTGATGAAGTTTTTCTACAACATTGCTTATTTTGAGAGAAGGATGGGCATAGTGTGAAGTTTTTCTTTCGACATGCCAAACGCATGCGTCGAATCCGTGCTTCTAACTCTCCAAGTGTTCATAGGCTTTCTCATGATATGAACACTAAAGAGCCTAGCATGAGGACTCAGGTAGTTGATGGCTTCTTTGATCCAATTTCTAGTGGTTTTGGACAACATTGTGGACTTAGTTTCACTGGCTTTAGTTTTGGTCCACAAGCTGCCCCACGGAATGATTTCTTTCATTTTCCTAGTGGTGAACCTTTTTCCCCCACCAATGTGCACACCCATGGCAAGGTTTTGTGTGTCCTTTTGATGCTATTATTGGTTCTCAGTGTGGTGCTTCCAAGCAAAGCCTTCACTGCTTCATTAGACATAGCTCTCATTTTCTTTATTAAGTTGTCCACACATGGTGTACCTTCAAGGATATTGTTAGATCTTCTTGCATGAAGCATCACTTGCATCATTCTAACTCATATATTGGTTCAATTGATTCTAGTGGTTGTGTTTCCAAGCTTTGAGTTCCCAATTATTTGCTCAGACGTAGGATGGAGAACATGAACTTTATGTGCTTCATAACATTGACTAGGACACTTAATAATTCTCCATTCCCCTTGATGGCCTTCAAGAGGCATGTGCTTCCATGTGTGGTGTCTTTACCAACATTCATGATTTTCACTTTTGGCATGTTGTGCTTATCAATGTGCTCACTTGTATCATATTGGCATGTGTTATATGATATAGGGGGTGCTCAATCTTCACGATGTAGGGTTGTTGATAACTTGGATCTATGTAACCTGACAAGCGATGGCACCAACCACTATCTCAATTACAGCAACTTGCAACACTCAAATTTTCCCAACCACACATTTCGATCCCTGTCTACTCAACCATGCAAAAGTAGATGTGACAAACTTCCTATAATTTACGAGGAAAACACAAGAAGAATGGTGATAATGTCTTGATTGGAACTTCCTATTCTAATGGGGGCATATAAGCACAAACCTTAGAATGAAGAGGATTTATTTAATCTGAATAATGTTGTCTTCAATTTTGGTGTGCTATAGCTTTACATTATATACTCCAATATGGAAACGATTATCGTAACCAACTCTAACTCTTGTCCATGCAACTTAATGGAATGGACTTTGACTCTATTTCATCATTAGAACCAAAACATACCTAATTAACATATAATTGAGCCAACATAGATTCAACAAATTTACACACGCAGGGCATCTTTTCTTTCATGGCATGTTATGATCTTAACACATCACATATTCTATCTCATCATGTGCCCCTGCCTCCCACAGGTCACATGCATTTGTTTGGTCAAGTCTGGAAAAGAAACCAATCATACATTCAGATTTGGAATTGGTTGACACTGAAATCCTGTCAACACTCGACTTGACTGGTTGAAACTTAATTAGGGTAAATGGTTCACTATTCAGCTGATCACTGGTCAGATGATCGTTGGTCGACTGATTAGCAGTCGTCTCTCCGAATGTGTTGATCCCAACTTCTTTCACAAATTCAACTAAACGTGTTTGAATGATGGATTAGGTGGTAATCAATTCTTATGTGAATCAACGTTCAACTCAGTTAGGAGAAGATTCACCTATTGTTTAAGTAATCTGGCTAATGCTCATTTGATCAAACTAGTTAGTTCTACTGGTTGATCAATAGTTGTCAATGTAGTAGACAGAGCAGTGGTCATTATAGTAACACTCGATGTAGGGGACAAACTAGTGGTAGTAGTGGTCATATCAGTAGTGATCAAAGGTGTAGGCAGACCAGTGATCAGAGATCTTGGAATAGAAGTGATCGGAGTGCATGGAAAATTGGTTGGAACATTAGCGATCATGATGTCCTCATCATCCTCCCCTCTTAAAAAGGAATCATCCTCGACTCTGTGTCCTCCGGTCCAAAGAATGGTAACAAATTAACAACATTGAACATAGCACTCACCACATAATTATCACTTGGAAGTTCTATATGGTAAGCATTGTCATGGATCATGTGTAGAATTTTGAATGCTCCTTCTCTGCAAGGCATTAACTGAGACTTATGTTTCTTTGAAAAGTGATCATTACGTAAATGTATCCAAACCAAGTCTCCCAGCTTGAATATCATCTTTTTTGTCATCTTGTTTGCCTTTTCAGCATAGTAGCACACCTTATTCTCAATCTCCTCTTTTTTCTTGATATGAATTTTCTTCAGAAACTTAGTATGCTTTGACACCTCCATGTTTGCACGTTCTTAGAGTGGAAGTGGTAGCAAATCAAATAGTTTGATCAGTTTAGAACCATAACAACCTCTAGCGTACATAATTGAATAGTAAAGCATACTCCCCTATTATATGCAGACTTCACATGTGCTAAGCAATCTTCCCACTCTTTCATTTCTTCATGATCATTGTTCACAGTAGCATTAAAAAGTATGATTCACCACCTCCGTTTGTCCATCAATTTGTAGGTGACAAGTTGTGGATAATAGCTTTGATCCTAGCTTGGTCCACAAAGTCTTCTATAAATAGCGCATAAACTTAACATCATAGTCTGAAACAATAATTCATGGCATGACATGCAATTTTATGATCTCCCTAAAAATAAGTTGGCTACATGCGACGCATCATCACTTTTGTGACAGGGAATAAAGTGTGTCATTTTAAAAACATATCCATGTCTACAAATACTGAATCCCTTTCACTCTTAGTCCTAGGCAATCCTAAAATAAAATCCGTAGTAATACCCTCCCAATATGCCCTAGGAACTAAAAATGGAGTGTATAAACCTTGTGGATTAAGTTCTAATTTAGCTTTGTGGCAATTACAAACCTCTCGATGTCTCATCTCATCCTTGGGCAATAAAAGTGATCAGCTAACATCATGAAAGTCTTTTCTCTCCCAAAATGTCCCATCAAGCGAACTACATGAGATTCCTGCAATAATTGCAAATGCACGGACAAATTGGAGTACGTAATTTGTTAGCACGAAATAAGAAGCCATCATAATGTTGCAAATGCATAGACAAATTTGCAGCACATAATTTGTTTGCATAGATTCTTTAGGACAAATATAATGTTGCCAAGTTTCAGGCACATAAACCCAAGCATACAACCCCATATCATAAATAGGAGCAAACCAAAAAATGGTGCTTCAGTCAATTGTTTCTTTAATTCTTGAAAAGGTTTTTCTTGTGAATCACCCCACTCAAAAGTAACAATTTGATTAGTTAATTAATTCAATGGGGTAGCAACAGTACTAAAATTTTTGACAAACCTATGATAAAATCTAGCTAAATCATGAAAACTTTGGATCTAACTAACATTCATGTGTGTAGGCCAATTCTTGATTGCTTGAATTTTAGATTCGTCTACTTCAACTCCTTGTCCAGAAACAACATAAACTAAGACAATACCTTTTTAGTAAAAAAAAGTGCACTTCTCAAGATTACAAAACAATTTATCATTCCTAAGCACTTCTAACACTTGTCTAATGTAATGAATGTGTTCCTCCGTGGTTCTACCATAGATCAGAATGTCATCAAATTATACCACCACAAATTTACCAATGAAAGCTCTTAAAACATGACTCATGAAGCACATGAATGTACTAAGGCATTTGTTAAACCAAAAGGCATAACTAACACTCATACAACCCAAATTTTATTTTAAATGCAGCTTTCCACTCATCACCAAGTTTCATCTTAATTTGATGGTATCCACTGTTAAGATGAATTTTAGAGATTATAACAACACCGCTAAGCTCATCTAGTATATCATCTATCCTAGGGATAGGATGATGATATCTAATAGTGATATTATTAATGGCTTGACAATCAACACATATTCTCTATGTAACATCTTTCTTAGGAACTAAAATACCAGAATACTACAAGGACTAAGGCTTTCATGCATGTACCCCTTATCAACTAGCTCTTGCACTTGACACTGAATTTGTGTAGTAGGGTAGCTAGTTTGGAAGTGATGCACCTAGCACGAGGTCAATTTAATGCTCAATACCATGCATGAGGCGAAGACCAGTAGGTATTTCCTCCAAAAAACACATTCTTGAATGCTTGCAAAACACTAGAAACAACACTAGGAAGAGTGGTTAAATCGTTAGTTGAAAGCAATGCATCCTTGAATGGTCTTAGGTAGAATTTGATTTGAACTCATAGGAAACAACTTCTTGGCTCGTCCTTCCCAATTAAAGCTGTATATAGTTGAGCAACCATCATGTACCATGCTGCGATCATTGCCAAGGCCTTCCAACAACAAGTGACACACTACCATGAGCACAACATCATAAACAACTGTGTCTACATAGACACAAATCTTGAAAGTTACCTTGACCATGTGGTGAACTTTGACATATCCACAATCACTAAACCATGCACAATGGATAAGGATGTTTCAGCGACTTCAAACCAAGCTTGTCACACATTCCTACACTAGCCATGTTTTACCAACTACCACCATCAATGATAAGATTTATTACCTTGTCATTCACCAAAGCTTGTATTTGAAATAAGTTGAATAAGTACAGGTATGAGTCTTCCTTGATCTGAATGATCAAGCCTTAGTGACAACAAGAGTAGTCCTGCTCTTATATGTGCAACTATCATAGTCTTCTTCCTCTATTTGAGGAGCATCATCAAACTTTTTGGATCAACAATGGGGGTACAGTCATCCTAAATGGCAGATTCATACTCTCCATCCTTAGAAACAAGCATAAGTCAATTGTTTGGACACTCCTTTGTGATATGTCCATGTCCCATGCATTTGAAGCATTGAATTTCTCTACTCTTTGTTGTAGATCCAATAGAAGATGTAGTGGATGGTGCGGGCTTATTCTCACTTGATGTATATGGTAATTTTGCAACCAAGGTAGAATGAGTAGTAGCATTGGAATTAGTACTCAGTGTAGATGTACCTCTCCCCAAAATAAAACATGCTTTGATGATAGTAGATGTTGATGAAGATGGAACTCTCAAGTTGAAAGATACCATCCTGATGGAACTCTCAAGTTGAAAGATACCATCCTTGGTACCAGTTTTGCATCCTCTAGTAATTGCTTCTCCACCTTTGTAGCTTGATACACCAATTAAACAATGGTGTTGTAGGGCTGAAACGTCACTATGCGTTTAATGTCCTTGTTTAGACCAAATAAAAAATGTGCAATGGTTTACTCTTCATCTTCATACACATGGGCCCTAATCATTGTTTGTTCACTCTCCTTGTAGTATTCTTCCACCAACTAGCCTCCTTGCCACAAAATCTACAACTTATAAAAAAATCACATTTGTAATGGCTATGAATGAAATGCATTATCATCTCACACTTTATCTCAGCCCACGATGCTACTAGAGGCTCCCTATTCTCATCTCTTTGGTTAATAACTTGCTCCCAACAAATCAATGCATATCCATCAAACTCAAGTGATGCCATGTGTAGCTTCTTCTCCTTCAAATAACTATGCATCCAAAAGATCTTCCCCACCTTGATCTCCCAGGTGAAATATACATTAGGGTTAGAAGTAAACTTAAGCTTTCCAAACTTCTCCACGGGCTGATCATCACAATGGTGACCATGGCATAGATATCCATCATTGCGGTGTAGCACAAAGTTGTCATCGATGTCGCCTTTTGCAGCAACAGAGCCACATCCACGACCCCTCCCTATGCCATGGGCAGCTCCATGGTCTCTTCCACCATGCCCTAGGGCTGGTGATCACGTTGCATTGGTAGTAGTACGATCTCGCCACTCTTGGTCTTCTCTAGCAAGACGTACAACCCTCTCTTCATTGGTCTCGTCGAGCTCCTCTCCTCCACCATGGACACTATAGTCTTATGTTCAATTTTTGTGAAGCACCTCCAAGATATCTTCATGAAAGTAGTGACATGTTACCATTCAACTACTTGTTGAATTGCTCCATGATGTCATCCAAGTTAGCCTTAGCAACAAAGTCCAGTTCATCTCCACCTTCTAACATGGTTAGCAAATAGCAAAAGGAACACAATATGTATATGTAAAGTCACTCAACCTCTCCCTTCACCTTACCAACCGTAGTTCTTATGCCTCCTCAAATTGTGAAGACACACATACTTTGGTGATGGTAGATAATCGAAGGTGATAGATTGGGTAAATTCAAGGTCCAAGTGTTGTATGATACAATGGCTTATGCGGAGCTTGGAGGTTTAGTGTTTATCCTACGCAATCTGAAATTCTAGACAATGTAAAGCTAGGTAATAATCCAAACTAGAATTCAAATACCTAGTTGTTGATCCAAAAGATACAAGAGAGTTGTTAGGACAGCAACTCACACACAAGGATAATGGAACTTAATACAATTGAAGGAATAAGCTAAATAAGATATAAGTGAACAACATCTATAGCTCGCATTGCACAAGTTATGAATAGATGCTAACTAATTACTCAAAAATTTAATATAGGGCACAAGATTGCTCAAAATGGAAAATGCACAATCTATAAGCAACGGGTCTCTTGAGGGTGCTTGATAATATGTGGTTAGAAAACTACTCCTTTATAGTTGGGCTAGATAATAAGTTAAATATTTTTAACTCTACCAAAACGACAGAGAACAACAACACTCGATCACCTTCGAGCTAATGAAACACTACAAATCCTGAAAGGAAGCAATAATATGAGCAGCCCAAGAGCAATATTAAATAGCCAGTATCAATATGATCAAGGTTTTTGCAAGGGAATGATTGGTTCTGAAAATAATTTTAGGGGTTGCAAACAAAATTTTAGGTAACATATTGGACGCTACACAAGAGTAGATCTAAACACAAACACACGAAAAGACCAGACGCTTGCACAAACAAACAGAAACCTTGCACAATAGATTGTTAATTTTGTTATGATCGACATCATGAGAACTTCTATTTGAAACACTAAAAATAGATCTAGACAAACAAAGATAAAGCAACAAAAAAGATCTTGACTAGCAACTAAAATAAAGTTTTCAATGGACTAAAACCTAACTAAACTCACAAAAATAAACACATTTAAAAAATAAACACATTAAAACTGTAGGCTAAATGAAAATATTTTTGGCTTTTAGTGTATAGGTCAGAAAATAAAGTTACGACTAAGGGTAAATAATCCTACCGTATCAACTAAAGCTCTAAAACCAAGATGATATGGGAGGTGCTCAATCTTCATGGTGATGTATTGTTGATAACTTGGATTCATGCAACCTGACGAATGGTGGAGCCAATAACTATATCAATTCTAGCAACCTGCGAAACTCAAATTCGCCCAACCATGTGCTTTGACCCTTCTCTATTCAACCATGAAAAAGTAGACATGATGAACTTCCTGTAATTCACAAGGGAAACACAAGAAGAATGGCGTCAATATTTGGATTGGAACTCTCTACTCTATTGGGGGTGTATGAGCACAAATGCTAGGATCAAGAGCATCAATTTAACCTGCATAATGTGGTGTTTGATTTTGGTGTGCTGCACCTTTACATTATATAGTGCGGAAGGCACGACTCCAATTTGGAAAAAAATTATCGTAACCAACTCTAACTAATGTGCACACAACTTAATGGACACAGACTTTGTCTCTATTTCCTAATAAGAACTCAAACTTTCCTAATTAAGATACAATCAAACCAACATGGATTGCGCAAAATTAGGCATGTAGGACATCTTTCATTTTATGCCATGTTATGATTTGACACTTCAATTTGTTTAAACACCGCAGATTCTATCTCCTTCACACACGCCTACCATCCACACTTCCCATGGGTCGCATGCATTGTCTGGTCTGCTATGGAAAAGAAACTAGTTGTAAGTTTAGCTTTGAAATTGGTCATGCTGAAATCCTATCAACACTCAGCTTGACTAGTCAAAACAAAAATGCTAGTCAATGGTTCACTGTTTAGCTGATCACTGGTCGGATGATCACTAGTCGATTGAATAGTGGTTGTCTCTCCTAATGTGTTGATCCTATCTTCAATTGCTGCTTCAACTGAATGTGTTCGAATAAGCAATGTAGTAGTTTCACTAGTTTGCTTGTTGATGATTTCCAAATCTTCTTCTTGCACAATTCTGAGAACATAAAGAGTCAATTCATAAGGTAGTAACCAATTCTTATGTGTCAATGTTAAACTCAATTAGAGAAAATTCACTTATTGTTTTAGTAATCTAGCTTGTGCTCATGTGATCAGACCAGTTGGTTCTACTGGTTGATTAGTAGTAGTCAGTGTGTCAAACAAAGTAGTGGTCATTGGAGTAACACGCGATGTCGTGAACAAGCTAGTGGTAGTAGTGGTCAAATCAGTAGTGATTGAAGGTGCAGCTGGACTAGTGGTCAGAGACCTTGGAACATAAATGGTCAGAGTGCATGGAAAAGTGGTAGAGTAGTGGTTGAAGTGGTCAAAGTGCATGGAAAAGCGATCGGAGTTGTGGTGGAGGTGATCGTAGTGCATGGAAAAGTGCTCAGAGCAGTGGAAATTGGGATGTCCTCATTATTTTATCTATATAATGCTTTGCTGAGAACATTGCTTGTATGTGCAAATGCTAGTTTATTGCTCAGAATTTCTATAGTTGCATAAGCTTTGAGTTGTCATCATGAGCATATGCTGTTGTTGATATGTGTATCATCGTGCTCTTGTTAGTATCTTGCTCCATGTATCCGTATGGATACTTTATATCCATTTTAGCATACATTATCCATGATTTGTTCAACAATTGTTGTATGGTCATGTTTTATGCTTACAGAGTTTTGTGCCTTACTGTGAATTATGGATAACTTGAGCTTGCTCATATCTTTGATTACATGTGTTGTTCATGGTATATCTATTTTCATGCTTTCAGTATTCAATTCTTGCTCATGTGTCTCATTCTGGATTTTGCTTTTACGAGCTTTACTCCTACAAGTAATTTGTACCTTGTCCTTCATTTATCTTGCATGGGTCTAGTTGGCTACAGGGGTAGTTTGATTTAGGATAGATAGAAAACATACTTCTTGCACATGTCTTCTCTTAGGCACTCCTCTTACCTGGTTCTAGGATGTTATGTCTGCAACCTAGGTTGAGCTTGTCCATCACCCACTAGTTACTAGCAGGTTTTGTGTAGGAGGTCCTACGGTAGAGTGTAGTTGTGTGTTGCTCCTTAGTTGTGACCTTTCTAGAGACCATGTTGATTTAGGGAGCTTTGTGCTAGAGGTTGTGGAGTCTAGAACCCTTAGTGGCTATTTTCCTTTGAGCTTTTCTACACTTCTAGGTCTATTCATATGCAGTGAGTGCTTGGGGTTTATTATATTTTCAGCTTTGGTTGAGGGGGAGTTCACTTCTCTTTGTTTCATGGCAAAGGGATGTTTGGTCCTTTGTGCTTCTTCTTGTGTTTTTCCTCTTGCATCATCATGCATTACATCTCATTGTATTATATGTTTACGTAGTGAGCTTTGATTATTACTCGTATGTGATGTGATGCCCAATTATTAATTGCTCATTGCCATGTCTTGCTCACTGTTTAGCTAGTTTATACATATCTTTACATGTGTAGCTTAATCTTTGCTACGCTAGTTGAAATTTAAAGGCAACATGAACTAAAAATTGTAGATGTTGGATCTTTTGGCATATTACCTCTCTAATGATTGTTTCCTAACTCATTCCATGTTAGAAATGCTTTACTATTTCTTGAATCTTGATTGAACTTTAGTAAGTTCTATGCTAGTTCTTTCCAAAGTTTTGAGTTTACTTCTCTAGGCATTTGTGGCTTAGGTCAGGTATTGCTTATGAAATCAGGAGTAACTATGGTGAATGGTGAGGAGAATGAGGACTTGGTTAGGGAGAACCAAGGTCTGGAATGGTCATGGATGCTGAGTGAGATGGTTGGACTCAAGCAAGGTGCAAGATGGACATGAACCATGAAAGCAAGATTTGAGCCAAGACACTTGAGGTAAAGTGATGTGCTAGGTGCATTGTGAGCAATGGGATGGCTATGTGGCTTTGTGACTCTTTTGAAAGTGAAGCTTTGAAGGTAAGTGTTCTTGGCTCATCCATTGTGTCAATTGATGATTTTGTGTATTGTGCGGTGCTACATGACAGTTTGTTTGTCGGTGATGGTTGTAGGACTCTTGGATATTATACCAAATATCATAGACGGTTATGTGTTAATAACCATCTATGATAGTATATATGTATCACAGACGGTTCAAAAATTGTCGATGATGACCTCATGTCATTATTAACCTATAAACAGAGATGGCTCACAAAACCACCTATAACCGTCTGTGATGACCTTTTCTGCAGTAGTGTCATGTGAGCCTCCACTATATAAGGAGTTAGGGTTTGAAAGATCCTAAGAACGTGATGGAGAGAAGAGAGAGATTGAGAGAGAGAGAGAGAGAGAGAGATCTTGAGCGAGATGAGAGCACGTGTGTGTATGTTGCCTAGTGGCTTTGTCCTTCCAAGGGAGTAGTTGTAATCCCTCCTCCTATCTAAGTGGCAATAAAAGATCCAACATACTCATTATGTCTCTTATGTGTTTTTGTTTGATTTTCTTCCCTTGTTAAGGTGGATTTGGTGTATCCAGATTCCTTCAATTTATAGCTTAATTCTTGGAGTGGCTTTGATTGCTAGGATATCTTAGAATCCATCTAAGACCAACTTGGCCATCTAGAATTTAAGAGCTTAGTTAGATCGACGTTTTGCTCACTTGCCCAATTTTAGTACAACTTCCCCCACAATGGATAAAGGTTGGAACTTAGACAACAATTCTTGAAATCATTGGATGGAATAAGTTGTTGATATCCTATATGAGGTGTGTATCAATTTTCAGGTGATTTGGACAATTGTATCAAAAGTTAGGTTGACTTGTCAATTGGGCGTCATGCTAAAAATCAGTTCTGTGCTAAAAGAGAGGACAGACCTCCAACCAATGAGCAGTTAGACCACTTGAGGTCAGACCACCTAGGTCATGTTAAGGCACATTTTACTCAGTTTTTCATAGTTATTTCACTATGGGTGTTTTGGCTCTGATCTTCATAGCTCATTATAACTATTCGAGCGAGAGTCTGAGAATTTTGAGGGAAAAGATTTTAGGGAAATTGTTATTCGTGTGGCTCCTATTCAACCCCTCGTTCTAGTCTCCTTCTGGGTCCTTCAATTTTGTAGAGATAGAAAAACTTATCAAAAAAACTAAGTTTGTAAGAATTTTTAGTGATTTTCAAAATATTCAGAAAAATATTTTAACCTGTCCAAAATTTTAGAATTTAAAAGCAGCAAAAGACATGAGTTTGAAAAATTCAAAAGATGAGGCCAATTATTTTCTATTCAAAATATTTTGGAGTTCATATTTTCAGTTTTCTTATTTATTTGCATTTCTATACTTCGTAGCATTTTCTGGAATTTTCCAAATCCTATAATCCCAGAAATTCTGTAAATGTGCCTTCGTTGTTTGAAGACTCCTCCAAAGCACGATCCCCCTCTCTCTGATCCACTGCCTTGTGGAACCATGGCCTACCTGCTAACCCTTCCCCTCCTTTCCAAGATATGCCTCGCCACGTTGTGCTCCAGAACATTCTCTGGCCGCGTCTAGCTCACATCCTCCACGTTGTGCCGGCACACCGGATCGCCACTGTCGCCATTGACCCCAGCTCTAGAGGCCCGCCATAATGAGTCTCGTGCGCTAGATCGCTCCTCGCTCCCGTTGCACCTCTCTCTAGCAGTGTGCCACACTAGGGTCGCCGCGCCGTAGGTGCTGCGTGGCCATCGTTATGCTGGCATGTACGTCCACACAACGGAAGTAGGTTATTTCATGGAGTCGTATAGGCAAAATCAATTATGGGCAAGGAGTTAAATAAATGACCTCTACTACTTAAAAACATGAGTTGATGGTCATCGGTCTGTTCTCTCTCCTCTCTTCTCAGCCGTCCAATCAAAGATCAGTCGTCCAGATCCGCATGTAGGTAGTTCTTCCGCTTCTCGTAGAAAAGGTCGGGCCGGCGCATGGGCCGCGCTCCTCCCCTTCTGTTCCCCCTCATCCTCCGCCTCCTGCAACCACTCCGCCTCCTGCATCCGCCGCCTCCTCTCTCCCGAACCCTTGTGCCACGCCTCCTCCTCGTCCTCAGTGTCGCCACCAATTTCTTCCCCCCACAGCAGTGTCTGGTCACAATCCCCAACTTCCCCCACAGCACCGCATCCCCCCGTCGTCGCCTCTCCAACACATTTGCCCGCTGCCTCCCCATCCCATCTACCCGTCGCTGCCTCCCCACCTCCACCTCTCACAACCGCCGCCTCCTTCTCTCCCCCGAACCCTCGTGCCGCGCCTCCTCTTCCTTGGCACCGCCATCAATTCTTTCCCCATGCGGCAACATCTGGTCATAGTCCCTCAACTTCCCCAATAGCACCACATCTCCCCATCACTGCCTCCCCAACACATTCGCCCACCACCTCCTCTCCTCATCTGCCCACCGACGCCGCCCCACCTCCACCTCCCGCAACCGCCACCTCCTTCTCTCCCCGAACCCTCATGCCACACCTCCTCCTCAGTGCCACCACCAATTCCATCTCCCATTACCCCTCCAACCAGCAGCACGATGCTCGGCGACAGCGGTCGGTGGATCGAAGAGAAGGGTGCTCAGCAACAGCGGCCGATAGATCAAAGAGAAGGGCGCTCGACGACGACGGCGGCGGCTTCCTCTTCCTATGCTCGCCCACGTGGCTCTCCCCCCGCTGCCACCGCCCAGCGGTCGCTCACCCAGTGAGCCTCTGTACCTCCTCCTGCTCTTCGCTCAGAGCCCATCGCTCTATCTAGTGATTTTGATCTTCCAAGCTGGTCATTGAAGTCAGTGCCATGGTCAAAGGGGGATGTGGTTGAAGGGCCATAGCCAAAGTTGAGGGGCCATGGTCAAAGTTGAAGCCGTGGTCGAATGGGGCCGTGGCCGAATTCGAAGATCAGTGGTCAAAGTCGAAGTCGTGGTCAAAGGGGCAGTGGTCAAAGTTGAAGGACCGTGGTCAAAGTCAGGCTGTGGTTGAAGTTGAAGGGTTGTGGTGGAAGTCCAAGCCATGGTCGAAGGGGACAGTGGTCAGAGAGGGTAGTGGTCGATGTCAAAGGGCCATGGACGAAGTCGGTCCGTGGTCAAAGTCAAATGGTTGTGGTCGAAGTCAGGCTGTGGTCGAAGTCAAAGGTTCATGGTTGAAGTCCAAACCATGGTCGAAGGGGACAGAAGTCGAAGGGGGCAGTGGTTGAAGTTGAAGGGCCATGGTCGAAGTCCAAGTCATGGTCGAAGGAGACAGTGGTCGAAGGGGGCAGTGGTTGAAGTCGAAAGGTCGTGGACAAAGTCGATCCACAGTCGATGTCGAAGGGCCGTGGTCAACGTCGGGTCTGTGTCGAAGGGGGCTGTGGTCGAGGGGTCGTGGTTGAGGGGTCGTGGTTGAGGGGTCGTGGCCAAAGTCAAAGATTCGTACTCGAAATCGAAGCCATGACCGAAGGGCACGGTAGTTGAATGGGGAAGTGGTCGATGTCGAAGGGCCGTGGTCATCGAAGGGCCATGGTTGAAGGGGACAGTAGTTGAAGTTGAAGCCGTTGTCGAAGTCGGAGGGCTGTTGTCGAAGGGGACAGTGGTCGAAGGGGACGGTGGTTGAAGGGGAAAGTGGTCGACGTTGAAGGGCCATGGTCGTCGAAGGGCCGTGCTCGAAGGGGACAGTGATTGGAGGGGGTAGTGGTCAAAGTCAGAGATCCGTGATCAAAGTCAAAGCCGTGGTCAAAGAGGGCTATAGTCAGAAGGGGAAGTGGTCGACGTCGCAGGGCCGTGGTCAAAGGGGGAGGTGGTCGAAGGGGAAAGTGGTCGAAGGGGGTCATGGTCATCGAAGGGCCATGGTCGAAAGGGACAGTGGTCGAGGGTGGCAGTGGTCAAAGTCAAAGATCTGTGGTCGTCGTCAAAGCTGTGGTCGAAGAGGGAAGTGGTTGATGTTGAAGGGTCGTGGTTGAAGGGGACAATGGTTGAAGGGGGTAGTAGTCAAAGTCAAAGAGGGCAGTGCTCGAAGTCAAAGGGGGCAGTGCTCGAAGTTGCGGTCATGGTCAAAGACGGCTTCTGACTTACTAGACAGATTTAAAAACTTTTAGAACATGTTTGACTGCATAATCTAAAATTTTTTACCACAAGTGAGTTTTAAAACTTGTAGTATGATAAATTTTAAAAATCCGTAGCAATACACGGGCATTCAACTAGCATAAAATATTTGTCACTTGACAATGTCCAGGATGAACTAACAGGTATCTGATTTTTTTTTTTATCTTCGCTGATAAATAGAGATTTAAAACTATATTTTTCCAGTTTAGTATGAAACTTTAAGTAATCACGGGAATAAAAGGCACTGAATTTGAAAGTGAAGATACAAAAACACGAAAAATTGAAAAACTGCGGGCACAAAATTAATTAAATTGAGAATGTAATCATAAGAAAGATGAAAATTTCGTTCAAATAAGATCTAAAACCTCCTAATGGTACACTGGACATATATTAATGAACTACAAAACATAAAATCTTCAACTTAAGACAGCATAATGTCCAAAGAAACAAAAATTAGTTGAAAACACTAGATTGTTAAATCTCATCGCGCTTGGATCAGCTACTAAGAATTGTAAATGGAAAAAAATCATATTAAGACCATGTATGCATGTAAAAGGACAGTGGAAAAGTTTAAAAGTGAATTTTGTTCGAGATCTAGCCGAAATCCACCGATGTCAACACCAAGTCAAGTATGGAGGTGTCTGTTGCTGTCAATCACGCTACATAATTTGTTGAATTACTAAAGAAAAGTAGATCTTGCACTTTTTACTAACATGCATTATGACGATTTGTTCAAGCCAAAATGAACCAATTAGATGCATTATCACGATTTGTCCAAGCCAAAATGAACCAATTAGATAGCTGGCTTCAATTGGCCGCTGATTTATTTATGCTGTTGTCGGAAAAGATCCATGGATTCCAGAAAAGGTGAGAGTACTTACCATATATAAAATCACCACTTGCATGATAAGATAAACATATAACTCCATGTAGTGAACGGCTGTTGCAAATGTTAGTTCCCATATAAAGATGGGATTAATATTTTATATCTGATAAAGATGGGCTTAGTAAATCAAACCATCGCCCGCTCATTTCAGCTTCAATTTCTGGCTTATGGCTTATTTTTCACTACTCATAAATTTTGTCTTTTTCTAAACTTTTGGCTTTTTTAGCTTTTTTTCCCGGTTCTTCTTTTCCCGTATTTTTTGCATTGTCCGTGATGAGCTAGCATAGTTTTTCTATTTTTAATTTTTTTAAATTTAATTACGTCAAATAAGCCACCTTCAGCTACAGTAAAATTTCATCCGCTACAGTGCACTTTCAGCCATAAAGAACGGCTATACATTTGTTGGTTTCCCCTGATGAATGAAGTGTGTGTATATGTACACTTACTAAAGTAAGCCGAACCGTATGAAGAGATCGGGAGTACGTAAGAACACCTATATATATACATATATACACACACATATATATATACACACACATACATATATATAATGGTAATTTCAGTGCAAATGTTCTAATGGTGACGTGGACCATCTAAACTAGATTATGTGGCTCAGATGAAGTTGGATAAGAAGCCCATCCCATTTAAATGCTTTTACAGGAAACTCCTTACGCTTTTCACAAAAACCCATTCCTACATGTGTGGGTGGACTTGATGGGTTTTGTGAAAAGAGCAAAGAGTTTTTTGCAAAACCGTTTAAGTGGGATGGGGTTCCCACCCACTTTCCTCTTAGCCACATAATCTATATCGGTGGTCTACATCGCTATTAGCACCTTAGTACTGAAATAGACATTAGCACTAGATATATATATACACATGTATATATGTATGTATATATATGTACATACATATATATATACACACACATATATGTCACATGAAAAGTTCCATATCAATAATCAACAAATATTTGAACCTCATATCAATAACCTATATATATATATATATATATATATATATATATATATATATATATATATATATATATATATATATATATATATATATATATATATATATATATATATATATATAGACGTTGAAATGGGACACCTAGGTGCCCAGACACCTAGGCTCCTCTAGTTAGATTGCTTTTAGATACGTGCTAGTGCAATGGTATGTATGGTATGTAATATATTAGGCATGCTAAATCAATCATGGAAGGAAAGTCTTAATCATGGATGGAAAGTCTCAATCACACTAGCACGCATCTAAAAGCAATCCAAAGGTAGGAGACTAGGTGTCCAGACACCTAGGTGCCCTGTTATTTATATATATATATATATATATATATATATATATATATATATATATATAGAGTACACGGGAGTATTCGTTTAATTTGCTTTTCATTGGAAAACTTTATGGGAAAAGGATTACTGCGTTTTCGCACCTAACTGACAGGACATCCTTGTCGATTAATGGCCATTTTTAAGTGGCAATAATGGTGACCAGGAGGTACCAACAATAGTTAATTTGTTGTTTAATACTTTGGTTGCGCCTCTTCTTCGCCAAATTGAGTCGGCGTCCTATTGTTCTTTACCTAATTGTTTAGATTAGGAATCTTACTATGTTAAGCAGTAATAATATAAAATTGGATTTCACCTATATATGCTTATCTAGATCGACCATGACATTTTTAGTGGCCTTTGTAAATGGGCCGGTTAAAGCCTGATCTTGATTAATTATCCCCCACTAATTAATAAAATATTACTCGCTGCCACGTAAATTTCAAACCACTAGCTAGCTTTAGTGGGAAAAAACTATTCCAGGTGCTCGCTGATTTTTGCATAATTAACCATTCCTGCAACAAGTTGGCTACGCTGATTGGCCCTTGTAACTACCTGATCGATCTTCGGGAATTAAAATACTCTAAACTAATGTGAATTACTTGGGACGGTAAAAAGCAGGCTGGTTATTTGGCTGTCATTTTCCACAGTAAAATCAGGTTCGCTATCATTAATTTGACAAATTTTCAATATGGCATACTGTTTCCCACAACATTTTCCAGGCAACCACACAATCTTAAATACTGAGGAAAATTTTAAAGTGCTTCAAAAATATAAAAGGGATGACTAAGAATTAAAAGTCAAAAATTTCAAAATCCCAAAATTTCCAATTTTAATCTAGGGTATGTTTAAATAATCATTTCTTCATTTTTCTAAATTTGCAAAAATTTTCAGCACTTAATAAATGTTTTCCTTATTTTCAGCAGTAAAATGATTTTTTGTAAATAAATCAATCTTGATAAAAAAACCTAGAAATATTTTATTTTAGTTGTACAAAATTGTTGATGCCTCTCCAAAAGGTTTCAAAAATTTTTAGCTTAGTTTTTTATTTTCTTGAGGTCAAGTGCATTTTTTGGATTAAATCATTTCATAAAAGTTTTAAAATTCAAAAATCCTTCGCACGTAGAATCCGTTAGCTTCGGCCTGGCCAGTTACTCTTTTGGCCCATTCCACCCTGCAAGCCATCCCATCCGAAGCTGTAGGGACCTCGGGTGTTGAATACCTAAAATTCTTATGTGTTCTATACTAGTCCTATGATCGGTGGCTAGTACACAGAATCACAACATTGAGATCATATGCTTTCATGTCGTATAAAATTAATTTACAATAAAAGGGATAATTACATCAGCTATGTATATAAAGTTTACAACATAGGACCAATCATCCAGATACATATAAATATCAAGAGTAAATCGCAGACAAGTAAACAAACCAAAAGAGTATAGAGGTATTTCACCATAGTCCATAGGCAACCAATAAGGATTAGGCCCTAGAATGACCGATCGTCGTATTCTCTGGTATCGGGAGCAAAATAAGCACCCTCAGGCATAAACTCTTTCTCATTCTCTACATAACAATTTAAGCAAGGTTGAGAACATTATGTACTTAGTAAGACTTGCTTGTAGTGTATGTGTGTGTGTGTGTATGCAACCCTAACAATGAATAAGGCTCTATGCTAGAAGTTATTTTCAGCATGAAGGAAGTTTTCATTTGCAATATCAAAAATAGCAATTTGCAATGGATTATAAAGAGAAGACATGTAATAAAATAATATTTATATAACTTTAATATGAGTAAATCACAGTGATTCACAGACCTCCTTGGCTGCAAATATCGAACAAACCCTGACCACAGGCATGGCTCATGCAACACATCATGCATGCTCATGACCGTGAGCATGGCTATTTAAATAGCTTTAAATACTCTCGAGAAGTTGTACAACTTTACTCACATGTGATAATCAAATATAATGTCAGTAGCTACACTCTTCCTCGGGCGTGTGACGAAAGTAATTATCATATAGCCTTTACATCATCTAGTCCTAATCTTGCAACAGCCTGATATATGACAAACCCTCACTTAGGCATGTTCTTCCCCCAACTGAGCATCTATGTCTTAATACTCTTGTGAAGGGAGCCCCTATGAGCAAACCTATCTAGAATGCCCTCACTACTTCGGCCTTCTAAAATGTAAGGCTAGTCCTAGATAACTTAGTCAGTTAAAGCTAGAACCCATATAGCACATGGCGTCACAAAGACAATATACCGGTACAATATAAATAGCTAGTCTCAAAAGATAAAATAGTAAAATTTTATATGGCGGATATATATTCGTTTGAAAGGTTTCGATGAGATTTACAACTTTGCAGTTGAGGCAAAACCCAAATTCCAAAGGGAAAATCAAACATTTTGGCAAAACAGAAACTTAAAAATGCAAATTTAGGGCTAAAGATGGCCAATTTTGAAGGTCTTAGAGGGTGACTGGCACAAGTTGGTCAATTTTTTTTTGAATCGGGCTCATCGTTAGCTTTCCAACGAGTCCCGTTTTATTAAAGGTGTCTCGAAACTGAATCCTACTCAGACTCAGGCGGGAGATTATAAAATTTTAGAGGATTACGAGGTAGGAAACATATCACAGACGGTTTTTAATACTAACCGTCTATGATGTCTTGTATTATCACAGACAGTTTATATAAATAACCGTATATGAAAATATCATAGACAGTTATTAGTATAAACCGTTTATGATACTTACAGCACAGACGGTTCCTAGAAACCGTCTATGATGTAAGTGTCTAGTTTAGTCTGTTTTGTAGTAGTGTATACTCAATGTAGTGTACCCAATTTGACATTAGTTACTATCTAAACTATGTCCTAAAGGTTACAATAGTAAGGATATCAAACTTGCAAGGAGATTCAATGCATACAAGTGGATAAACCTTAATTGAATCAAAAGTTGAAATGGTAAATTTAAAATATGTAGCATAGTTGAGGAAAGTACATTTTAGGGTCAATGAGATGCATTTCTAGTTCTTGCTTACTTTATGTGTTGTGTTCATTGCCATTTGGAAAAGAAAGTGGTTTGGTGCAGTGGATGGTCCTTTTCCTTGCTAGAGAAAAATTTTTATTTTACGCATTGGAGTGATTTGATCCTTTGGTTTATGTGGTTCTGGAATGCTAATTTCCTATTTGAAAGCCGAATTATTTCTAGTAAATTTTTTGTTATTTGCAGAGTGGATTTTGTAGAAAGAGAGCTGGTTTAAAGCCTTTGTTTGTGTGTTTTTCCATGTTGAAAAGGGATGTGTCCTGCAAGGTGACGGGATCATATGAGATAAGAGAAGAGTTTCTGGTGTTGTTAAGAGTTAGGGCATTTATACCATAAAAAGCAATTATGACCCTTTGGTTTTTTGGATTTTGGTTCGGATTTCTATTTTCTAAGGTGGGTTTGTGCCTACGAAAAAATTTGTTTGGTGGGTTATAGTTGTTGTGAATGGAATAGATTGTCGTAGAAGTGAAAGGAGTGAAAGGTAAGTATAAACTGTACAACTTAGTTTGGGAATACGAGACCATAGACGCGTAGAGCTCTTTAGGTTGGCTCTATTTGACTACCCAGTTGCTCAGTTCAAAGATTAGAATGAGGCTTTGCGGATATATAAGTATTAGATAGCTGTGTCTAACAAGAAAAGAAAAGTGGGATGGGACACTCAGTATAGCTTTGGCGAGACTAAAAGGGATTGGGGCTCGAGGTGGGTTTCAAGGTACTCTTGAGAGTATCTTCCACTAAAGACATTGTACGGTATGGTGCCAAAGGGAAGCTTAGCCCTAGGTACATTGAACAATTCCCGATGGTGGCGTGTGTTGAGAAACTGGCATACCAAGTGGACCTTCCCATGTCCATGCATGTTATGTGCAATGTGTTCCACATCTAGTGCCGAGGAAGTATTTGGGGGAAATCCGTAGCTTGAGCTATCATTAGAGCCATTGACCATCGATTGAGGTTTCACTTTTGAGTCTTGGCTAGTGCGGATTTTGGGGGTTAGAACGAGTTCTAAGGCACAAAACATTGCAGTATATTAAAATGCTTTGGACGCAGTAGGCCGAGCGAGAAGCAACTTGGGAACTGGGGTCTCACAAGAGTGAGAAGTATCTAGAGTTGCTCGCTTCAGTATATATGTGGTTTAATTTCCCGATCAGTTGTGCTTCTCAGTTAGAATCGTGTGGTGTATAATTCGCGGTCAAATTCTGTTAAGAAAGTATAATATAATATTTTAGAAGTATTCTCTTAAGGACTTATGCATAATTAGTGAGAAAGAAGCATGAAAGAAGCATGAGAAAAGATGACATTTGGAATATTAGTGAGCCATCTGGTTTTTCTCATGTGCCCCACACCAGCTTTCCACACGCCAGCCACCATCGCCAGGAGTTTGATCGCCGCATGCGTAGTCTTTCCATCGCCATTCGTGCTGCCATGGGTTTGAATGCCTCTTGCTGCCTGCCCGCACGCCAAATTGCTTGCTTCCATTGTCGCCACGCGTCGGCAGGATCGCCAGCCTCAGCGTGTGTACTCGCTAGCGCCCAGCATTTAGCCTCGCTCGCCGTGTGGCGCTTGCACGTGAGTTGCATATTTGCTGGAGCACGTGTCACCCAGTCGGCCGTCAGGTCCACGCGGTGCATCAACGGGCGCTAGCCCAAGGTGCCACGCGCTAGCTACACAGTGCGCACCAGAGCAACTTGCGTCGGGCGGCCAAATCTCTATTCTCTAGCATACCAGTGCTCCCACCAGGCGCCGGTGGATGCTGCGTGCTGACTCCGTCACTGTACGCGATGCTAGTGTGCAATCACAATTTCTACCGCGTGGCCGGCTTTGGTGCCGTGTGTTGTAAGGTCTTACGACCTCCCAGGATCTTTCACGACCGGTTAGAGTCGTTTACGACCAGATAGAATTGAGTTCGATCTTATCAGGATGCTTACGACCAGTTCCGATCGCGTCAATTCCCCTCCGATCGCTTTTTCAACGTGGTCGTAAAATTACTGTAGCAATTTTCGACCGCTCCGCGATATCGCTGCCGCTGACTTCCTTCAGCCGCTCAAGATACCGTGATCGAAGCCTTCTACGATCACGCAGTGATGCTGGCGATCACTGTTCACCGTGGTCGAACACCCGTACGACCACGTTCACTTCCTTCAACGTGGTCGGAGTCGCTTCCGACCACGTTCTGGCCTTCCCGGTGTAGTCGTAGCTCGTTACGACCACCTTCGACTCTTTACGACCACATTTACCGTGGTCGTAGCCTTCCCTGCGTAGTCGATCCCCTTACGACCATATTGTTCGCTCCTTTAGCCGTAGTCGTAAAAACACTGTTCCTTTGCTGTGGTCGTAGCGCCTCCCGACTACGCCTGCTGGAACTCTGCCGTGGTCGTAACTCCTCCCGATCACGCTTGCGGTGATCGTGAGTCCTTCCGACCACGTCTTACACAATCACACAACAAAACAATGCTTTGTGTAATTCCCTCTTTTTGGTATTTTCTCAATTGCTTGGTTTGCAGAATACATGGCTCTAAGCCTCCTTATATACCCGGTTCTACGGGTTCGACTACGATTACAATTCCGACTCCGACTCTAATTCGACTACGACTTCTACTGTCTTTCCGGTCTGACCGGGACTCCAATCCGACTTCGTCTAGAACTCGGTCTCAACTTCGACTTCTAATTTCTCCTCCGTCTTGACTTCGATTACTTCCAAACTTTGTATGCGTCTTCTAAAACTAGATTATTTCCAACATTCTCTCCCTAATCTTGTTTTAGTAACTTCCATCATGTCGATCTTCTTCCTTGATCACTTTGACGTTCTCCTGCTTCTGCTTCTTCCTTGACCGGTCTTTCTGGGCTGGAGCACCTGCTCTCACAGCCTTTGCTCTGGCCGTTTTCTTCCTGCAACTCTAGTTCGCGCTTCCTCCACCAGCAACTCGTTTCACTGATGTGTGGCCTTGCTTTCGACCATCGTCCTTCACGCTGTGCTTTCTCCCGCCACCTCGGGATCCAAACTCCAGGCTTTTGACTGCCTTCTTTTGGTCTTGTGGGAGCTCCTCCTGAGACTTCATGTGATCTACGCTGACCACTCAAGCTCTTGTTGTTTCGACCTTCCTTTGCGCCAGTTGCACCTGGTACGACTTCACCTTGCTTCCCTCCATCTGCATGCGAGTAGGCACCTCCTGTACCGCTCACTTCGACTTTGTCTTCAGCATGTGGTCGGTATCGACCATCCGTGCTGATGTTTCGACTACCCGGTCCACCCCTTCTCTCCTCGGCTGCGGTTGCTATATGTGGTCCGTGTCGACTACTCGGGCCGATGCTTCGACCGCTCAGGCCGATCCTGGGACCTGTTCGTGCAGGTAGTCGTTCGAATTCAACTACTCGCGCACCCCTGGTTTGATGTGGTCGTAATGTGATTCGACCATGTTCAAATCTTGTTTTCCATGGTCGTATGATTTCTCGACTGCCTCCAGTCTTCATTTGCCGTGGTCGTGACACTTCCCGACCACGTTCGATCACCGTTTGTCGTAGTCGATTGCCCTCTCGACCACGTCCAATCACTTCAGCCGACTTGATCGTTACGACTTCAGGCTTTTTTCTGCCGTCTGCCACGACTTGCTTTTCTCCCGACTTGCTTGTTATGACTTCAGGTTGGCCTTCGACTACCGATGAGATGAAGTCGTTCACATTCTGGTTCCTCCGAACCCTTTGCATGCCATCTGGTTTCCAGATTTTCAATGGTAGCTTGTACAACCGATTTGCTGACTTTTGCACCTTCATTAGCAACCGCTCTTTGTTGTCGAAGACTCTCAGGTGATTCTCTTTGAGCTCGATCCGGCAACCTTCTTGGTCGATTGTCCAAGACTTATGATATTGCTGCAAAGACTTGGTATTTAATATACATCGACAATAGTCTTCGACTTCCATCCTTGCACTTCAATGAATTGTCCCCTTTCCTCTCGATGCATGCGGTTGAGCCGTCTCCAAACTTCACTTTGCCGAGCACTTTCTCATCTAGCTTATGAAACATTGAATATGTTCCTGTCATATGATTACTAGCTCCATTGTGGAGGTACCAATCTGATTGTTCCTGAGACTCCTCTCCCTTCTCCATCAAACTAGGAAACACCTTCCCTTCATTCAGTAGCACCATTGTCGGTTCTTCAACAGTGCAGTGCGACAACAGCAGTGTTGGTTCTGCGAGTTCAGCGGTTTGAGCCATGTTGACTTCTTCGACTTTCTTCTTGCTCCTGCATTTTGCAGCATAGTGCCCATACTTCTTGCAGTTATGGCACTGAATGTGGCTTCGACATTCGGCAGCGTAATGGCCGAATTTTTCACACTCGAAACATTGAATGTGAGACTTATCTTGAAATCTTCCACCTCGGCCAGTTCCACGACCACCTCTTCCGGACTGAAATCCACGACCTTGCTGGTCATATGAGTCTGTCTGGTCTGGATTGTCTTGATTCCTCGTGTCCTCCTTGGCGAGCAACATTTGTTGGTTATAGGACCCTTGCCCTTCGTTGTCGGCTTGGTAACTTTTCAGGAGCTGCTCGTGTGCTTTGAGCGCCCCAGTCACCTCCTCAATCTTCATCTTCGAGAGGTCCTGTGAGTACATAAGTGTAGTCACAACTGAGAGAAACTTCTCTTGCAGTACTCGCAAGTACTTCTTCACCGCCACTTCATCTTTTAGATCGTCGCCGAGAGATTTGATCTCATTTACGACCTCATTGAATCGACCAGAGAACTCATCCACGGTCTGACTCTTACCCATCTTCATGGCTTCAAACTCACTTCTTAATGTTTGAAGTCGAACTTCCTTCACTCGATCTACTCCTTGGTGCATTGTCTGCAGAGTAGTCCAGACATCTTTCGCCGTCTCCTTGCTGACCAGCTGTCGCATCATCGAGTCGGGCACGGCCTGATAGATCGCCGCCATCGCCATCTTGTCAAGTCGTTCATCAACGACTTTGTCTTTCTCCTTCGGTTCAACTGGGCCCCAGACTCCCTGTGCGATCATGTTGACCTTCATCTTCATCGCCCAGATCGGGTAATTATCCGAACTGAGGATCGGGTACTGCAGCGACACGCTCTACTTCGCCGTGTCAGCCATGTTTAACCACGGCTCTGATACCAACTGTTGTAAGGTCTTACGACCTCCCAGGATCTTTCACGACCGGTTAGAGTCGTTTACGACCAGATAGAATTGAGTTCGATCTTACCTGGATGCTTACGACCAGTTCCAATCGCCTCAATTCCCCTCCGATCGCTTTTTCAACGTGGTCGTAAAATTACTGTAGCAATTTTCGACCGCTCCGCGATATTGCTGCCGCTGACTTCCTTCAGCCGCTCAAGATACCGTGATCGAAGCCTTCTACGATCACGCAGTGATGCTGGCGATCACTGTTCACCGTGGTCGAACACCCATACGACCACGTTCACTTCCTTCAACGTGGTCGGAGTCGCTTCCGACCACGTTCTGGCCTTCCCGGTGTAGTCGTAGCTCGTTACGACCACCTTCGACTCCTTACGACCACATTTACCGTGGTCGTAGCCTTCCCGCGTAGTCGATCCCCACGACCACGTTGTTCGCTCCTTTAGCCGTAGTCATAAAAATCGTTCCTTTGCCGTGGTCGTAGCGCCTCCGACTACGCTGCTGGAACTCTGCGTGGTCGTAACTCCTCCCGATCACGCTTGCGGTGATCGTGAGTCCTTCCGACCACGTCTTGCACAATCACACAACAAAACAATGCTTTGTGTAATTCCCTCTTTTTGGTATTTTCTCAATTGCTTGGTTTGCAGAATACATGGCTCTAAGCCTCCTTATATACCCGGTTCTACGGGTTCGACTACGATTACAATTCTGACTCCGACTCCGACTCTAATTCGACTACGACTTCTACTGTCTTTCTGGTCTGACCGGGACTCCAATCCGACTTCGTCTAGAACTCGGTCTCAACTTCGACTTCTAATTTCTCCTCCGTCTTGACTTCGATTACTTCCAAACTTTGTATGCGTCTTCTAAAACTAGATTATTTCCAACACCGTGGTGGTTGTGCGTCAAACCCAAGGGCAAACCGGAGGTAGGAATCGGGGAGGAAAAGTATCTGGTGAGAGAAAAGAAGGGAAAAGCGAGAAATAAATCGGGATTTTGTCGTTCATCACGGGGGCGTACGATCTGTGTAATATTGTCCCTGTTTGTTTATTTAATTAGAGATTAAAACCTGGATTACAGGCAGAGGTGTTGCATGTTTGTTGTTTTGTGTGTAATTTGGGAATTTCTTCTAGTAGGAAGTTGTAGAGGATTTCGATAACATTTCGAAGAATTTTATTATTGTCAATCATATCGGTAGATTGTGAGATATGAACTTTATAATTCTACTATGTGGCAAATTATCATGTTTTGCCAATGTGTAGTAATTAGTAAATTAAAAAAACAGTAACTGAACTAATCTGATAATTTGGTCAACATGAATATTGTACGTAATTTCTTAAGGTTTCTCGAAAGTCCAAGTATACAATTTTTAGATAAGTTGAATAGCTGATATGAATTTTAGGAGGCTGCTATCCGATACTGGGTTGCTGCTGGACAGTAGTGGGAAATCATTAATTTGACTAATTTAACAGCAGAATTAAGTCTTAGGATTGACTAGACAATGGTAGATAGTTTCCTGTAGATTCTGAAAATACCATATTTTAATATATTTGAATATATATATATATATATATATATATTAAAAGATATGAGATTATTAAATCTGTTGTTCAAAAGATGATAGATCTGTCTTCTACGTCAAGAATGGTTTGTTAAATAATTTAATTAAGAATTGTGGCCAACTAAAAAATTATGGAAAAATTTGTGTAGATTATGGAATTATAAGATTTGCTAGGGTAGGACTTGTGAGGTGAAAGCTATAATGTTTTTTGCACCAGGACAGTGGTGTTGACTATCCAGTAACGTAGGGGAATGGTTGATTTGGGAAACGTGTAAGAGTGTTGTCGCTTATTTTGTTGCTTTGTATTGCTGTGCCCTGTATTGTGTAACATCCTGATTTTTAGAACCTGTTCGAAGTTTTCCCGTCGTGGCACGCGTTAGCCATCGGGCGCCCACTGCCCACATCCGAGCCATTCGTCTCACCCTCTCCATATGTCATCCGATTGATACATGCCAAGCATCGGGGCTGTCAATCATTATCCATTGGTGATGTCTGCCTCAATCATCTGCTCCGCGCACTACCATGTGTCATTAATCTGACGGGCAATGCATTGTTCATCGTCGTCTTCAAGCCAGACTTTGCGTCCAACACGGCCTTGACGTCTGTCCCGTGCACACCGTGGTCACCTTGGTGTCCGCACTACAAAGCCACGCCGCCTCCCTCGAGTTCCACAATCCACAGCCGAGCATTGCTACCTCTCCACGCTCGAGTGCCATTGCCGCTGCATCTCCACCACTACCTGCCGAGCTTGTGCACCGCCAAGCCAAGTCGTCATCTCTGATGCTGACCGATGAGCCGGCATTCCGAGCCTTGTCGCTCAAGCAGTTCCGCCGGCGCTGGTGAGCCTCGCCTCGCTCCATCATTCCGTTACGGCGCCACTTCTTGCCGTGCATCCCTCCACCATCCGTTCGCCAGTAAGCGCCACCCGTCGCTCAGCTACTGATCAACCGTGCCACAACCCTCTTGGCTAGCTACCTCACCGCCACTAGCTAGCCATCTAGCAACCGCCATTGTCTGCTGCCCTCAGTTTGTGTGCCACACCATCTGAGCCCCAAGGCGATGCCTCGTGCCACGCATTCGTCGACGTCGTTTTGCACCTACACTGGACATCGGCTCAGCTTCTCTGTAGTCCTAGTCCGTCGTGAGCCAAGTCACTGACAGCCAGGTCCCACTTGCCAGCCGCACAGTGCCATGGACCTATGAGCCAGCTGAGCCGAGTCCACCGTAGACTAGCTATTCCATGCACCGAGTCTATAACATAGTAGAATTTTCTAATTTCCAGTATTTTCTTTAGATTACATTTTTCAAGAGCCTGTTCTTCTTCGTCCTAGCTCCAATTGACCTGATTCTTTTTCTAAATTCACATAAAATTGGGCTCTATCTTTTGGTTTTAGTTTTGAAGTTTTGGGAGTTCTTTTAGTTTTTATTTCATTTTATTTGTGTCTCGTTCGCTTTCTCTCTTATTAGATAATGTCTTTGAAGGAGCAGAAGCAGAAATAGTTGTTTCATTGACGTCCTTGACCTGGCAGCGCACCTTCCGAAGCGTTTGAAGTAGTCCCGGAGCCTCTCCGAGGGTTTCTGCTTGACTGCGAAGAGCTCATCCGCGTCGACGCGCTCGATGTAGTTACCCTGAAAGTTGTTGTAGAGCCAGTCGCGGATCTGCTCCCACGCGTAGATGGAATTTGACTCGATGGTGAAGAACCAAGAGAGCGCCACCCCCTGCAATGCGAGGGAGAGCCCCTTCGCCTTTGTGGTGTCATCTCCGCCAGCGGCTTTGATGGCTGTCTCGTATACGCGAACGAATTCCCGTGGGTCCGTGTCACCTTTGTACGCCTCGATGACACTCGGGAACTTGAAGTCCTCCGGCCATGCCGCCTGCATCCAGGCCTGCGGAGAGTGGAGACTCCGGGTCCACGCGTCGTAGTGGAACGCGGCTGGACATGGGGGCGTCGCGGCTATCCGCCCTCTCCGGTGTGGGCTCCGATGCGACCATCGGTGGTGTCTGTTGGCTCCGAGCCTCTTGCATGTCCCGCACGGCCCAGCGGAGATCTGTTAGCTCTTGCTGAAACGCGCTGAGTGCCGCCAGTAGGGCATTCTCCACCGTGGACGTGGTTGGGGCCATCGGCGCGCTTGGCAATGCGACCGAAGCGGCGGCAAGCACGGCCTGCGCTCCCGGACTGCTCGCTGCACCGGTGTGAAGGACCCTAGGGCCGGTGACGAAGCCCGCATGGCCGCCGGAACCGCTCACCGTTCCTGCACCAGGTGGGAGAACGGATGTCGCGGTACCTGCAGTGAGGTTACCTACCATGCGTGGGGCGGTTTCGACTGTCACAGCAGCGGTGGCAGGGTTGAGCGTCGCGGCGGTGATGGCGGGGTCGAGCATGGCAGCGGTGGCAGCGGGGTCAAGCGTCGTGGCAGTGGCGGCGGGATTGGACGCCGTGGCGATGATGGGGTCGAGCGTCGCGACGGTGGCGGAGGGATCAGACGCGACGGTGGTGACGGGGTCGAGCGTCGCGGCGGTGGTAGCGGGGTCGGGTGTCGCAGCAATGGCGGCGGGATCGGACGCCGCGGTGGTGACGGGGTCAAGCGTCGCGTCGTGAACACCGGTGTTCGCAACCGTCGCCCTCGCCTCGCCGCCCACGCCTGCGGCTGCCGACGCCGAAGCCCTGATATTGACGCGAAATTCCGCCGCTCCCACCTTCTTCTTCTTCGCCGCCGATGATGAAGCTTTCTTTGGTGCCATCCTTCTTTGGATCTGGAGGCTTGCTCTTGTCCTCCCCACGGACGGCGCCAACTGTTGTGGTTACAGACCAAACAGAGTGAGAGAGTATGGTAGTGGAGAGTTAGGTGAGCAATGGCTTAGGGTTTCCCCTGTGGCCTGTACCATATATATATCCACATGGGGAGTGTTTTTACAGTAATGCCCTTATATCTGTACATCCCCTTTAGGGGCACTTTCGTCATTACACATGTCCCATTTCAGGCCTTATAATCTCCTAACAGGCCTGCTGGGTTTAGGTGAGGGCCATCCCTACAACAGTTATCCTTAGCTCCTTTTGGTTCGCAATATTCCTAGATGATCTGTTACTTAGTTTAGACTTATTTATGATGCTTTTGGTAATTTTTTGGTTCGTATTAAGTTCAATTATGGTCTATCATATTGCAAAAATTTATATTTAATTTTTTTTTATGAATCTATATTTAATTTCATGTGGAATGTTCATTCTTGGTAGGTAGATATTATTAATACTTGCTTATTGGTTTAAATTGGTGGTGATAGTGGTTATAGGTGATATATTGGGCTTTTAAGGAGCTGAGGTGTTACATATAGCGACTTTACTGAAATATAGGTGCATGTATAATACATTTTGCAAATAGTACACATGCATAATAGATTTTGGAAACAATATACAATAATTAAGATATTGGAATCAACATGATCAAAGGTGGTGCTTGCCTTCTCTGGTTGCTTAGAAAATGGTTTGGAAGTGTAATATCACAAATTATAGGGAATTCAAAAATGTGTAAAATTTAAAATTTTTTGCTTGCATCTTATTTCCTTGGCTCTTGATTGGAGTTCCTTTGAAAAAATGACTTGCGAATGCAAATTGTTGGAAAAGAAATATGCAATTGATATAATATATTCAGTTTGAATTAAAAATCAAATCTATAATATCCCAAAAGTAACCCCCTTGAAGATTTGTGCATAAATAGTAAAAAAGAGATACGTGGAAAAATGCTTGAATTTTTAGAGGATGAATTCTTTTTAAGGAACGAATCGTATGGAAAGAAGTTGGAAACGAACTTAAACTCGTGATTAAAGGGATTATGGGGAGAGAAAAAACCAAAAATTCTGGTTTCTTTTTCTCTCCCCAACGCCAGCCAAATCTGCTCACGTGCATTTAGTTCCATCGCGTCGCCAGCGCCTTTCGGGTGGCCGCTGCTGCGCGTGCTATCGTGTCAATGCTCCTGAGCCGACCTGCTTGTCACCGCGTGGTCGCCAACGCATGCCCACGCAAATGTAGTGCGCCATCACCCGCCCAATCGCCGCATGATAGCTGTCGCCTTCTGCTAGAGCTCGCTTGCATCGCCATTGCTCCTTCGATCGGTGACATGTTCGTGCGCACTCGCGCCTGCACCCATCGATCACCGTGCTAGCAGGAGCAAGTCGTGAAGCTTTGCGTGCCATGCACCACTCGCCGGTGAGCCACTGCCGTGATCGCTCGGTTGCCAGTTGGCCGGCCGGCCTGCCATTTTGGTCAATACCAAGTGGCACGTTGCCAACTTTTTCCCGTGTTTTCATTCGTCATGTGCTTGCGCGTGTTTGCGCACACCTGTGCGCCGGATGGGCATCGCGTGTCAGCCTAACCTGCGTGTGTGCACCGCCCAGGTTGCTGTGCGGCCGATGTTCCTTGGTCTACAGCGCCGAGCTACGGGAGAAATCAAGGGAGATTTAAGGAAAAAGATCAGGAGGAGAAAAAAAAAAGAGGAAAATTGGGAAAGAGATTATGATCTGAGCTTTCTTCACTGGAATAACGATCTAGATATTTTTTCTCTATTTGTTGCATTAATTAGAGAGTAAAATATAATCTAGTTTAGAGAGAGATGTAGCAAGTGTTCATTAGGGGAACGACCAGTAGTAGGTTTAATCTACAGTAATTTTCTACTATTATTTCGGGTCCTATATGGGCATTATTTGGGATGACATCTACTAGATAATTGTAGAGAACTTTGATAACTTTTCATAGAATTTTTATTCACATCGATTGGATGAATAGATTTTGAATTACGAATTTTGTAAGCCTACTGTATGCTAAATTGTCATGAGTTGGCAGAACGTATTTATTCTGTAGATTAAAATTTTTGGGGATTTGGTCTACATGAAAAATGTAGGTGATTTATTAAGGATTCTAGATAGTCCAAGAACATGATTTTTAGATTAGTAGAATAGATATTATGAGTTTTGGGAGACTGCTGTCCAAAACCAGGATTGCCACTGTATGCAGTCATGGGAAATTATTAATTAGACTAGTTTAATGGTATAATTAAATTTTTAGCATAACTAGTAAGTGGTAAATAGTTTCCTGTAGTTTCAAAAATATTATAGTTCAATATATTTGCTTGTGAAGATCAAAAGATATGAAACTAGTCTACTGTCTAGAGTATGACAGATATGTCTTCTCAGTTAAAAACGGTGGTTTAGATGATTTAATCCGGTGTAATACCCTGATCGTGGATTCGGCGTAAGGTTTAAAATAATCGCGGAGTCGCCGGTTTTTCGGTAAATTGCGGGAAGGAAAAAAATAAAAAAATTGTAGAACATTATAAAATGAATAAAATAAATTAAAAAAATAATAAACTCGGAGTTGGTTGTCGGGAGAGTGGGCCGACCACCTTGGGCCGGAGGCCCAAGGGGTGGCCGCACCTCCCCCTCTCCCTCCCCTAAAACCCTAAGCCACTCTCCCCCTCCACCCCCACAGCCGCCACCCCCCTTTCCCACCCTCTTGGGCGCAGCCCCCCTCCCTGGTTGGTGCCCCCACCTCCCCCCAAGCTGCTGTCCATTGGAGCCAAGAAGGAAGGAGAAGAAAGGGAAGAGGAGGAAGAAGAGAAGGAGGAGAAGAAGAGGAGGAAAGAAGAGGAGTGATCTTAAGGGATCATCTAGGTAATTTTTCCTCATCCCAAACCATCTGTTATTATGAATAATTAGGGTTCTTGGCACGGATTTTGAAGGTAGTTAATAGATTAATTGCCCGATTAGAAAATAGCTGCGGTCTGCCAGTAGATTGATTCGCGCAGCGTGTCTGTTCGTGAGGTTTTGACCTAGTAAACGAATTTTCCTGCAGACTCTCCCAAAAGGAAAGTTGTAGAGGACTTCCAGACGCATCTCGTATATTTGTTTCGGAATTTGTTGCCGTGGGATCTGGGAGTTACAGGGTCGGGAATGCTGCTGTTCGTCAGGCGAGCAGATTGGTACAGACCAACGGTAATCTGTGAATTTGAGGTAGTAAAAGATTTTTATGGTCATGGATGTAATTGAGAAAGTTGTAGATAATTTAGATATCTAGCTTCTGTATAAAATTCAGAATTATTAGACCCCTGTACTGTTTCTAGGACGCAATTGTATACCGCTGTCCAATCTGCCAGAACAGAGTTCTTCCTCTGTTTTGGGCATTAAATTACACCTAGCTGTGATCAAAATAAAATATGTGTTCTACATTAAAAATGTAGGTTTTTAAGTGATGAATCCAGAGAGGTATCGTTTGCTGTATTTGGATCAATATTTTTAAAGTTACAAAAATGTTAAGCAGCGCTGCTGCAGAGGGTAATTTGCTGAAGTGTTGAGCGGAGAGGAGTTAGTGCGGGTTCGGGGTTCTAGCGACGTCTTTAATTATTTATGTCATGTTTGTATGCTGTGGCTTTGTGCTGAGAGATGCCTTTTGGACAGGTGGTCTTGTCCCTGAGCGCTCTTGATTTTACTTCGCTTCGTCGGATTGAGGCAAGTAAACGTAGCGGTGGTTGCTACCATTTAACTTGTTATTCCTTCTACTTTCAGTTTACATTATTACTATAATTTGATACATTATCCCATGATTGCATGAAATCTTAATTGTGGAGATGGTAGCAAGTATAATGATGGTTTAAATTTTGTAGCATGGATTGTCGATGTTTGTTGGTGTTTGATCCATGTTATGAAAATGTGTGGTCTTGATGATGTTAATGATATGTTGATATTGTTTATGGTCGATTGCAAGTGAAAGAGTTCATAAGAATTTCTGATGCATAGATGTTGTGAATGCACGTTTTATTTGTTAAGACATTCACATTTGTGCATCATGCTGATTGATTGAAGTCTTGGTCACGAGATGACCAAGCGTCGAGGTCCCCGTCATGTTGATAACGTGACGGGCTAAAGGTCCCCATACTTGAGGAGTATGGGCAATTGGTCCCTGTACCAGAGGGTACAGGCATGGGTGTGCATCGACGGATGCACACTTTGCATTACCGGTAAAATGCAGAAGAGAAAGAGATAAAGAGATTTTTGACCATCTTGCATAGCATGAAAGCATTCATATGCATTGCATTGTGGAAAGATTCATTTGCATGCATATGCAATATGTTGTGGTGAAGTTATTTTGTGGAATATTCAACTTCATAGTTGCCATATGGAATTGGCTCATGTGAGCTAATTGTGGTATGAGGATTGTGGTTGTGGTCGTGGAATGCGATTCCTTCCTTGTGTTTGGTAAGGGTTGTGATGGTGGCATGAGATTCTTTCCTCTTGTGGTAATTGATGATATCAATTGTGGATGTGGGAAATAGTAAAGTATTGAAGTAAGACATACATATGTTTTATTGCTATTGGTAGTGGTAGTGGTCGAGGATTTAAAGTGGTCAAACAAGATTTATTTGCTAAATGCTTTACCGTCATTGATGGTGATTTGAGGTTGATGATTAATCTATTGTGGATTGTAGAAGATTAAATGTTTTCTCTTGCATCTAATCGTGGATAAAATGATTGCATGCTATGCCAATTAAATCTGAAATTGAAGAGGTATGAATACGGAAGTTGTGGTGGTTTAATAATTGTAGACATGAATTGTGGTTGTAGTTGTATGGAATTATAAATGATGATGTATAATTGTTTGTAGTTTGAATAGCCTGTTAAATAGTTTGCTTGCTGAGATTTTATCTCACCCTTGTTTCCCCCTCCCTACAGGTGGGCTTTGAGCATGCATGGGAAGGGTAGAACGGCACCACACTGATGCACGTGAATCATATTTTTATGCTGTAATAAAGTTGAAAGGATTCTAGACCTTGCATAGCCTTGTTGACACTATCTTAATAATGTTAAATTTGTGAACTATGTTTTAGATTAAAATGTTGGAGGATGTTTTAAATAGTGAATTGCTATCTCTATCCTGTTATTCCTTAGTTGTTTATGCTTCCGCTTATACTATCTTGTTTAGTAATTGTTGCCAGTTTATTTTATCTTGTAAATTGGCTAGTTATGGAGTAGAGTAGCATTCCAGGGTAATGTGGAACCTGGGGTGTTACATCCGGACATTTAATCAACTAGAAAGTTGTAGTAAATTTTGTATGGATTACAGAACTGGTGTGGTTTTCTATAATATGTTGTGGGAGTTAAAGTTTATGATAATTTTATTGCCGGGACAGTTGGAGAAACTGTCTAATAAAGGGGGAAGTTGTGGAATTGTGGAGCATGTAGGAGCATTGTCAATTAAGTATTGGTTAGTATTGCTATAGCTTGTATTGAGTTTAGGCATTTATTGTAGGACTTGTAATTTCAGGGTTGGTGTCATCGTTCAAATCATCCAAGTCGTCACAACTATAAAGGCAAGTACTTAGTAGAATGATAGATGATGATTGATAATTGCTCAGTATACCCTCCGTGGAGGGAAAGACCTACTTCAGTAGACACCTCCATAGGATGGAGGTAGAGAGTAACATCGACAGGTGTATCTTCCGCTGTACCGATATGAGCTACAAAAAGAGACATGTGCGTTGCATTGCATTCTTGAAAAGAGAGATGATATATTGAGACATGTGGATGAGAATTGATGAGAATGAGATGTGAAAAATTGAGTTAATGGTTAATGGTTATAAATTGTTAGAATGATGTGGATTTATTTATTCTTCTACTTTATACTTGCTGAGTCATGAATTTACCCTTGCTCTACTGTTGTTTTTAGGTAAATGTTGAAAGCGACATGCATGGGTGAAAGAAGCACATGAGACGTTGCACACTTATAGTTCATTATTCACTTAGAGTTCAATAATTTATGGTCACAATCAATTTAGACAATCCATATAATAATTAGATGATTCATGTATATATAGTCCGTATTCCTGCTATTAGATGTGTATATTGGTTTAGCTTTATAATTGACCCATCTTTATGATTAATTGGATCATTTTGAGATAAATTTAGTGATTACCGTGTTGCTGAAATTCCTGATTATGGTTATGTTGTATGCTCATGTTTGAAGTATCGCTATTGGTAAGGTGCAAATAATGGCTTAGATTGGTAGTGTTTAAAGTTGTGGGTGATATTCCGTGCTTCTGAAGGCTAGGGTGTTACAGTTGGTATCAAAGCTAGATTAGGTCGGTGGTAAATAAACTGGTAACTTACTTGTTAATCAACTAAAATTTTGACATAGGATTTGTAATCTAACGAAAATAATAATCATAATAATAAATAACTAGGATTGCTTAGTTTTAAAATTTTACTTAGGAAACTAACCTAAAATAGAAATTTAACACACTAATGCACAGTACGATGGGATTGGATCATGTATTGTATTTGCACTTCCGTTAGCTTGTATAGTTATTAATGATGTATTGAGGGGTTGCCTATGTTGTATTGCACGGTTGTGTAATTGAGTAGGATAGCAGTGAGTAGGATAGCGGTGCTGAGAGGTAGAGGTCATGGTTGTGGCTGTGGGTATGGTTATGGCCATATTGTGCCACACTACATGGTATATGATGAGTGATGAGATTTTGTTGAATAACCTTAGATAAAGATGTTGGAGGTAAGTTTTCGTTGGTCATTTTTATTTATAGGTGAGTTCTCCATGAATTTTAAGTGGTTGGTTGGTTTTATTGCTGGTAATGAGTTTTCATTGGATATTGTGGTTCCACAGAGAATTACAGTTGTTAAACTATTTTTGCTGCACATAAATGTTGTCAATTAGCAAGGTCATTCTTTTGTGGTGGTTTTAAACCTATGTGTTTTGGTGTATCATGCATCCTGGAGTATAATGGCTCTATTTTATAAAGGGAAAAATATTAAAGATCTTGTTGTGATGACCTCTTCGGTTTGAATGAGAGGTGTAGCTCAAAAAAAAAGTTGATAAGGCATGAGTGTCAAGTTGGGGAAAAGATATAGTGTATAAATGGTTTTTTTTGTAATATTTTTGTGAGTGAAACTAATTTAATGTAATAATGGCTTGTAGTCGTTTCATGATAATAGTAACTAGGAATATATCCATTATTACTTGAAATGTTATCGTTATAGGGATGTGTAGAGCATAACTAGAATGTCAAGAATTCTTGAACTATATTGGATGAATTGGGTTATTTGGTTCCAACATATTATTTTATTTATTTTTGAAAGTTACACTAAAGATATACGATGTTTTTGTTTTTGGTAAATATTAATCCTTAATTAATCTTTCCTAGGGATACTTGGTGAACTTACGTAGATGCTTGATTTACATATTCTCTTGTCATGCTAAATTGATCTAATGTCTATAAAGGAATAGATGAATATTGTTGTATCATCGTGTGGAACCTTGATTAGTATGTGTTATATTGTTGATGTTTGAACAGTATTTTACTCTAAGTTTTGTACATAAGATGGAAATGTTGAATCTGTGGTTGTAAATGTTTATTTAATTGCATCTAGAAGTAGGGTGACCAACATATATTCCTCAATCAAGATAATTGTCAACTGTTAATGAGAATCGCGAGAGTATAGTTAATTTGCACTCAAAACTGGTGTTGAATACCACTAAGAGTTGAATGGATGAAGTTTGATTAATGTTGTATAATGTGTACTTTCTGAGAATGTTGGGTCCTTGATAAAAAGGTATTGCTAGAACATTATCGTAGTTGCAGTAATCTTATGATGCTTTATGAGTTTAAAAGCTTATGATGGGACAATAAAATATTATGAAACAATTTAGTCTAATTTTCAAAAATTTTAAGATATGATAGTAGAATTTGATAACTCTTGTTAAGGGTTTGTTAAATTGGTACTTGCATAATCATTGGTAAGTGATTTTTTGAATAGTGTTAAACCTTTGAAAAAAAGAAGTTAGATTGTCCTTCAAGGATAAATTAATGGAATGTTGGAGCTTTGTACTCATAATTTGTTTCAGGTTTGTTGGCTTTCATGGTAGCAATATTTTATAAAAAACTTTACTAGAATGTTAACAAAAAAGTGTGGAGCAATATAATTATTTAACTTGTAAGTGAATTCATTGCAGTTTGTTAAACCTGTCCTATGTGCCTATATTTTAGTCTTTTCATTATGTATGCTTATGGATTCCTAAATCCATCGAAAGTATGGAAACTTGATACATTATTTAGATTATTACCATTTTGTACATTGCTAGCTTCTCTAGATGAAATTTGATCATGACATCTAATAGAAAAAATAGTGTAATAACCTAATCAGTGTGGTAGTAAATTGAATGGTGAAAAATGTTGAACTATTATCAGGAAATACGAATTGTTCCTTAGTGAATGACCTTTTTTTTAGAATTTGGTTACCATTTTAAAGGTAGTCGATGAGGACTAGATTCACTTGTTAGAGTTTCTTTGTCATGTACAACTGAAATTTTATTATAGGAGTCTTTGAAATTGAAATCATGAAGTGACATTACTTAGTATCTCTATCAAGCTAGAAGTAATGGAGGAATTTATTGTTGTGGCATATAAAAACTTTACGTTATCCAAGCTTCAAAGTTGCAACCGTAATGTGATTTTTCGGTAATAACAAGTGAAGCTAGATTTGCATTGATCATTGATAGAATTTGTTTGGTTGTGATAACTGGGTGTGTGGGGATTCTAAAGGGTAATTATCCTTTAAAAGACTAAGCTGATTGGATTCAATGGAAGAATCAATTTATAGGGGCGGTTCGAATAAAGAAAAACAAAATAAATGACATTACTTTCATGAAGAAGCCTTGCTAAAGCATTCAGTGACTTGTGTACTAGAGTCTCTTTACATTTTTTGAGATATTGCAATAAGGTTGGGTTTAATTTTGAAGATTCCAACTTAAAAGAAATGTGTATGTGTGAAATGTGATGTTTTGGACTTTCATTATCTAAGGGAATAAATATAAATTAAATTTGAGGAAAATACCTTTTTCTAGTGCAGTAAGATACATTTTTGTTCCTATTTGCTTTGTGTGTTTTGTCCAATGTTGTTTATAAGGGAAAGTGGTTTCACAGTGATATAGGTGGTCCTTTTCTGTGTTAAAAAAGGGTAACTGTTACTTTGCGTATTGATGTGATTCCATCCTTTGGCTTATGTGGTTTTTAAATGCAAACTATTTATTTGGAGAGTTTAATGATTTCTTAGTGAATCTTTCATTTTTTGGGTGGTTCTTTTGGAAGAGATTAGTTTATTGAGTGTTTTGTGTATTTTTCTTTGCGTTAAAAAGGGATGCATCTTGCAAAGTGAGGGGAACATATGATAGATAAAGGAAGAGCTCCTCGTATTAGTGAGTAATTGTGCACTTATGCCATGGAAAACAAAGATGACATTTTGAGAGACCATGTGGAGGTGACTTCATGAGTGTGATGAGTAATTGACTTGTGTTCTGATAGTTTGAGTTTGTTTCGGGTGTTTCTGCTTAAGTACTTACAATTAATGCAAATGTGGATTACATTATCTCAAGCGGTGCTATGTGATGTTTTCTTGTCTGTGATGGCTGTAGGACTTTGAGGCGGAGTCGTGACGAGGCATGAGATGACCGGACTAGGCGCGGGTGGTGCTGAGGTCAAAGCGGTCAGGATGTGCCGAAGACGGCGAGGACTCGAGGTGGTCGCGAGGCTTGGACGGCAAGAAATGAGGAAGCTTCCCGGAAAGTGCAGGAGGAGCGTTTCGGTAAAAGCACAAAGCTGCATGAGGAAACAGGTTTTGGTTTTTGAGTTAGCGGGTAAAGCGAGTGAGAAACCCGGTAAGCAAAAACTATAAAAAGGAGGGATGTCTCCTAGTGGCTGCATGTCTTGGGAGAGGAGTTAAGGCTTTTGGGGAGTTTGTTTTGCTTTTGTATTTGCTAATTGCGTATGGGTCAGTAGTTCTTCTTCTTGCGTGTGTTCTGAGATTGTAAGGGATGACTTGCGTTGATTGTATCAAGACTATATGTAATCACTTCTCTCAATACAATCATTCATCTCTTTGCATGTATTCTCAGGTTCTGATATTATGTGTTGTTTTGGTTGATTTCCTTGCGGTGCCTCTGTTTTCTCTGTTCTTTTTTTGTCTCTCTTCTTTTGGAATGAAGTTCTTGGTAGAGTAGCACCTGTTCCTGTTTTGCTCTGTACGGGAAATTAGCCTCAAGGACTTTTGACCAATATATTCCCGAGAGCAAAGGGTAAAAACAACAGTATTTCTCTCCAGGATTTAATTTCTGCAGTCATGCTTTGCTTCTAGACTTCCCTATTTTGGTAGGCAGAGGATTTATGCTCTTTGATTGTCTTGGTGAAAAGATTGTTTCAGGCTTGTATTTTCTCGTGTGAAGTCAATCTCTGTTGAAAATTAAAAGATTCATGACCAAAAGTTCAGAGAAGCACGAGCTGTTCGGATCCGAGCCTCTTCCTCTGTTTTCTCAGCTTTAGGGTTTGAAGTCAGGGCACTCTTGCCTTCTTGGATTGCTAGGTGGAATATTGAATTTGTAGTGTGGTTCCCTCTTCAGAGTCTATTTCTAGCTGAGTTTCAAAGTTTCATGAGCAGAAGACTCGAGATTGTTGAGTAATTTGGAAATTACTCTCTTTTTTTGTTCATGTCTAAATTTTTGTCCATATTTCGTTTCTCTGCCGTTTGGACTGAATCTTCTTGTTCGTGAGATCATGCTTGCTGTTTAATTTGAAGTGCTGGTCAAGTGACCCAAGGAGAGCTGTGATTGTTAGATCTTCTGTATGCTTTTTGTTTCCTTTGCTGTATTTTCTATTTCTTCTGTTTTCGGTTTAGAAACCTCTGTTTAGCCGAATGCAATAAACTGCAGTTTGAACTTTCAGTTCCTGTTGACAGTAATTTGCAGCTTGTTGTTTTATTTTGATCTACTGTCTCCTTTCGGTTTTGTCTGCCTATCTGTTTTAGTGTTTACTTTTTCCTGGCAGTTTCTAGTTCCGCAATATCTGATCTGCCCTGATTTCGGTCCAGCAACCTGCAGCTTGCTGCTTTCTGTGTTTGGACAAAAACCTGTTTTCGGCAGAAACTTCTGAACTTTCCTGCTTTTGACCCCCTACAGTGAATTTGCTTTCTTTACTGCTTTCAGTTGAGCTAGTAGACAGCTTTTGCTCTAGTCTGATGACAAGCACTCGGCAGTTCAATTAGTGTTTCTTCTCTACAGCCAATCCTTTTTGTTTTACAGAAACAGTCTTTATTCTCTGTTTTTAGACTTGTTTTGCTAACAGAGTTTGGACCTCTAGAAACTAAAATACAAAACTGAAATAGAAACTGGCCAGTGCAGTTCTTGAAGGCTTTCATTTCAGTTTCTCTTGCAGTTTGCTTGCTGGTTCTAGTTTTCATTTTCTGATTTCTTTTGCAGATTTCAGCAGAGTACATTTAATGTCCTTTTTGGTTAAGTTCTCTTTTTATTGTGTCAGCTCTGTTATGCCTTTGTATTTTGCCTGTTCACTTGTCAATCTGGCTTTCGGCTTCAGTGAGCGAACTTCTTTTGACTTCATAGCTGTTATAGCTATCGGAGAAAAAGAATTGTGAGAATACTTTGGGGGCGATTTTTAAAAGGCACCATTTACCCCCCCCCCCTCTGTTGCCATTTCTGATCCTACACATTTTGGTTTTCCGGAGTGTGGCTCGAACTTCTTTTTCCTAAGACAGGATTGTGCCCAAGAAATTTGTTTGGCAATTTGCAGTGATTGTGAGTAGAATGTGTTATCAAAGATTATGGGAGTGAGTTCTTAAGGAGTATGTATGTAATACTCCAAACCTTAACTGAAACTGAAGTTGAAGGGTAAATTTAAAGTATGCAGTTTAATCAAGGAATACGAGACTATGGATGCGTAGAGCTCTTTAAGTTGATTCTGTTTGACTACCCTGTTGCCCAGTTCAGAGTTTAGGATGAGGCTTTTGTGGATACGTGAAGATCAAAAAATTATGCATAATCATGAAAGAAAAAGGATTGGTCACTCCGACGAGCTTTGACAAGGTGAGAAAGCAAGGATTAGTGTTTGAGGTAGGTGTCCAGGTACTTGTGAGGGTATCTTCCACCTAAAACTTTGTGCGGTTCGATGCTAAGGGGAAGCTTAGCCCGAGGTGCATTGGACCATTCTCGATAGTGGTGCATATGAATAAACTGGCTTATCGATTGGATCTTCTTGAGACCATGCATGTTGTGTACATTGTGTTCCACTTCAAATGTCGAGGAAATATTTGTGGGAAAATCCATAGCACAAGATGTCAGTCGAGTCACTGACCGTCGAGTGAAATCTCACCTTTGAGACCCATCTAGTGTGAAGATTGGGGAAGTTAGAATTGGTGTTAAGGCATTGATGTTGATGAATGCCAATGTGTTTTGGTCTCATCAAACAGCGTGGGAAGTAGTTTTGGAGTTGGAGTATTGCATGAGTGACGAGTATCTAGAGTTATTCACATCGGGTACATGTTGAAGTTTGATTGTAGTCCTAATTGGATTATGTGTAGAAGCATGAGGCGTAGAATTTAGGGTCAAATTCTGTTAAAGGGAGAATAACATAATTGTAACACTATGGCTTAACAAAAGCACAATATGTCACCTACAACTACTATCCCTATCAATTTTAACCAATAGACAAGCATTATCAATAACTAGTCTTCAAGAATAAACATTTGACATAACACAAAACATAAATTGCAGCAATACTATAATGAGGGGAATGCTCATTCAAGGTAAATTAACTAAAAAGTGAAAATGAACAATAGCAGGTTGAAAAAGAGCAAAATGATCTATTGACAGAGAAAAGTGCATCTTAAGTAATAAATGAGAACGTGAGTTGAAGGGAAGCTCATTTGTATAACATTAGTGCTTTTGTGCTCTTTTGGTGCTTTATCTTTCTACGAAAATGGCAATGTTGAGCAATTGCTCTTTTCTTGGACCATGAGCAAGATTTTGGGTTTTGATAGGCTTTTGGTTTTGATTGGAACTTTTGTTGAAACCTTGCTCTTTCTTGGTCTTAACACCATTCCACATCCTACAATTTGGTCATGTCCATTCCTTTCTCTTTTAAATAGACCATGTGTGATTTCACAACTTTCTTGCTTTCCTTTTCAAGAAACGAAGTAAAATTCTTGCTTTTTAGGTGTTTGTGAATTTACTCATCAAGGGGGCGATTATGAGACCATATGGAGGTCACCCCATGATATATGGTGAGTATTTAATCTTGCTATGCAAATGTTGTCAAAGTTTAAGTTTGATTTTGGGAGTTTACAATTTTTACAGTTGATGTTGGGTTTTAACCAGTCTAGCAGGCCTAGCAATGGCGGTCTGACTGATGGCTATGGAGCGATCAAGCCAGCCATACGCCTGTTGGAAAATTGACACCAAACACTTGCGTAAATATGTTTGAGGATGTCTTTGCACTAGGTGTCACTCAATTTGGAGTTCTGAGCTGAAATTAGATAGAGTTTAACAAAATTCCAAAGAGGGTATTTTTTGTTCTCTTATGCGGTCAGACCACTCATGGTAAGAATGACATGGTGGCAGCGGTCAGACTGGCGCTGGCAGTCTCACCGATCAGGTAATGGCAGTCAGACCAGCTTTTGGTGAATTGGTGCTGAATTATACATTTTGGTTTTAGGTTTGGTCGTAGGGTTAGGATCATTGTATAAGCATGGGTGAATGTATGCATGGTATTAATGTTGGTCGTTTTGTTGTGGTGTGTTGCATGATGCATTGTTTTGATTAACGTGAGTCAAGTGTATGAAACTTTCACTATGAGATGGTTGCTTGGTCTTTGGATATGAAGGTGGAGTGGAGAATATTAACAGTGAACGGCAATGGACCGGGACTAGGCAGGGGAGCTGAGGTCCAAGCAGTCGTGTAAATCCGGGTGAGGCTGTGTGGGTCAAGCAGAAAGTACAAAGAAGACAATAATCATGAAGAGATGAGTTGGTATGTATAGTGTGCTGAGTGATGAGACCAATGCATGTAGAGACGGTTCGAGGGAGTTTGAATGTGTGAAGATGTGACGACTAGTCATTGGGCCCTACGGGTTACGTGTTAAAGCACGCGGAGATGTTTTCATGGAATGTAAGGATTCTTGGCTCGTCAAATTTATCAATTGATAATTTTTTATTGTTCGATGCTATGTGACAGTTTGCTTGTTGTTGATTATAGGACTTTAGAGTTAGGTCATGGTAAGGTGGAAGGGGTCGGGATTAAACTTGGGGAGCTAAGGTCCAGAGAGATTATGGTGCCGTTGTAAGATGACTTAGGCTAGAGGAGTGGCTACAAGCCGAGAAGAGAAGGAACCAGAGTGGGAGCTACTGGTGGTGGACATGGCGGGCAATGGCGAGGTGGATCGGGACTAACCTTAGGGAGGAGCTGAAGTCCAAAATGGTCAAGGAAGTCAGGTGTCATCATGGTGCATGGACAGGCATGTGGTGTACCAAGTGACTTGGGCCCGTTTGCATGTGAGGATGGTTCGGTGGGATCCAGACACATGAGAGGCTTGACAAGAAGTCATTGAGACCACAAGGAGTTGAAGATGAAGCATGTGGCTGCTTCAAGGCGAACGAAGCATGAAGCTTCGTGGAAGGTGGCTTGGGGGCAAAATGGTCTTTTTACCCAAAACCAGAAAGTTAAGACTTTATCAAACTATGGCGCGAGGAGGTGTAAGAGATATGTTTTAGGTCAAGCATGTACTAAAAATGTTAAGAGGATCATGTGTTGATTCACTAATAGCTTAATGGTTGTGTGAACTTTGAGAAACATGCATGTGTGAGTGTAAAATCTGATATGCTTTTGGCTTAACTGGTTAGCCTATGTAAGTGGATGAAACCCATCTAGAGGACTAGTCAGGGTTTCTCATAAGCCTTCAGTATATAAGGAGGTGAATTGACAGAGCTAGGATTAACTATCTAGAAAGCCACATGGATGAGGGTAAGGTTTCTTGCAAAGAACCTCTAGGAGATGGGGTATGAGTCTTAGTCTTGAGCTTTTTATCAACCTTAGGCTTTGTGGTTGGCCAAGGAGTAACCATAATTGTTTATCTCCAAGTACCAACAAATATCAAAATTTATGTAAGTCTTTCTCCTCTTTGTTCAAGTGTTGAAATCTTGATTTGTCTTGGGTTTTGGTGTTTCCTTCTCCCCTCTTGATCTTGCTATGATCCATGATGAGTAAGAGGCACTAGAAGATTCTAATTGATTAATTGTTGCTCATCTAGATCGCCTCAATAGCAAGATTCAATATCAAGCCCAAATTGGCTTATTCTTGGCTCAAATTTGGCTTTTTATGGTGAAGATAGTTTTATCCCAAATTCATGCCTAGATTAGCTTGCTATGGCATATAGGAGTAGATCTAGATCATCCTCTTAATTGAAAACTCCTCGAGCAAGAACTAATTTAAAATTTAGGGTTTTGGGTTTTCTTGAGACGTAGATTTGATTTGCTTCTAATTAGTGAATGTGAGTCCAAGAATCTTGTGATTCTTGGTTGGTTTAGGTTTCTAATCCATTAAACAAGTCTCATGTAAAATTTAAGAATGTTTAGATGAGATTTGACTTTTGACTTGAGAGGTTTTTTAGTCTAGAAACAGGGGTCTGGTTATACCTATGTTGAGCATGTGGTCAGACTGGTAGGGTGATCTGACTGGCGTTGTCCCAGTGGTTTGACCACCCGGGTCTTGTCATACCGGTCTAAAGCCTGCGGTCAGACCGGCCCAGTGACATCTTGAATCATGTTGTACTTTGGTTGTTCTTTTGACTATTTAGCTTCTGTTTGAGAGTTGTTCCTATTGTGGGCTTTTGTATGCTAAGCCTGGGGGACGCTAGGCTCAAACGGAAAGGATTCGGCCCTACCTAAAGAACCTCCACGTTACATGAGATTATGTTAAGTTAGATTTAGGGGCTAACTACCACCTAAAATCTTGTTTGGTTGGTTCAGTATAAAACCATAAAAGTTTTATCTAGTTCATTCAAAGCTCCAAATTTAGAGTTTGTGACAAATCAGTTTCATAAGTATTTCGCTAAACTCATGTTACTACAGCCAGTTTTACCTAGATAACATTAATCTGTTGAGCTTTATGCTAACTGGATACCAATTTAGATCCGTGTGATTAAAGATAACAAAAAAATGTGTTTGTTTAACAAAATTTTACGAATAAAGTCCATTATCCAAGGACGGCTTCTAGCATCTTTGTAGGCACAGCTAAGGACAAGAGTTCAAGCGAGTGTCTATGACCGTCACACGTCTAATTGAGCTTAGTGAATTTTCGACCTTGAATGTCACGCCAGTGGATCCTAAGGGTGAGAACAACGTTTCTTCTGAACCGGTCGATGGTCTTTTTTGGACTGTTGAAGTCGACTCAATACACTGGAATATGTCGATGCGATAAAAAATAACTCAGCTGGTTAAAACTTTGCATGCGGATTCTACATGATAGCATAATATTATCTACTAGATTGTAAAAAAAACACAGGTTATTTGTTGCGTCAAGTAGCTGGCAACCTGCCGCTTATTTGGTGATGGACAGTAGAGGGCGATCTAGAACTGCGTTTGGATAAGACGGCACTAGTTAGCTACCAAGCTGCTTGAGGGGCATATATATGCCTGAATAGACCTCGAGAACCCTACACGCGGGTGGCAATAGGCAGTGAATGGATGTATTGAATTGCGTGGGTGGCATTGTCTTAGAAAAAAAAGGAATAATGTTGGTAATCAGGAGGAATGTATATACAGAACCGGTGATTAGTGACAAACGATATGGACATCTGTCATAATTACTGAACAATCCGGCAACAAAGAAATGTGAGGAAGCAAAATTTATGTGATCTATCTGTCATAAGTAAAACACAAACAAAGTAGAGCAAATAATGAAATGGAAAATAGATCTTTTGTAGTGATTCCTTCCAACAACCACCTTTCGATATGATTGATCAGCATAAACGAAGCAACATGTCTTAACAGCACACCACACTTTGTGGACATATGTCGATACCCTTGATCCACCGCACAATCAACCATGACACTACTGAGAACCCCAACAGCGTATCCGCACACAACAAGAACCACGTGTATATATATATATCACCATTCAAACATGGACAAGTTACAAGATGACAAGGGACACCATTTACAAATTGCTGAACTCGACAAAATGTAGTACATCTAGATCGCTATATACAGAAATATTGATATAACACTGACAACTTTGGCGTACAAAAACTTCTTATGTTAAGCCAAAAAACTCCATCTACTTAGCAAGAAGAGCTGATATCCCTTAATTCATCTTCATATACCATTATGAAATAGATTGCTTCAATTTCCTCCAACATCTTGTTCTGTTTGTTGAGTGCTCTGAGACATTCCTTGACAATTGGGGTAGGTTCCAAGTGGGCACTGGTGATCATTGCTAGGAGGCCCGATCCTTCCATCAGTGCCGGACATCAGATTGCGCATTTCCTTATGTGGCAAAGTTGTACTGTAAGATCTATCCTTCGCCATGTTCCGTGGCATGCAGGTGCACAAGTTGATAAAAATCAGCCCAACAACGATGAATACGCCGAGCTTCATTGTGACTTAATTTCATGAAAGACAAGACAAATGGAACACATAAATAATAAAATTGCAATAAAACATAAGTCTACAAAATGAAACCGGCAGTACTTACTGAAGTGAATTATGATCAAATTGGTTGAACTGAGTGGTATTTGTGCAACTTTGCTTCGTTGAACAGAATGTGATGTGATAAGCTACTTATAGGGGATAAAAGTGGTTTTTTGCCTTTTAATTTGTTGAAATATAATTACTGCTCTGGAAAATGGATTCTCCACTAATTAAAGATTGCGTGGGCAAATGGAGGTGGGGTGAAACATACATCCTTCATGACTTTAAAGGTAAGTTAAATGGATACACTTCTTTTCCTGTTCAGATCTCACAATAAACTCGAAAATTTACTTGGGAAACGACTCTTTTGAGTTGTCATATCACCAATGAAAAAACAACTTGCTATTTTATTAATGACATATTGGGAGTGATTTTCAATTGTCTTTTCAAAACATGGTGGAAAAGGCTTTCCCACTACGTGATATGACTCGTGATAATTTTCCAGATAAATCCAGTGAAATTTGTTTCACATATCTGTGTAAAAAACTGCACGCATTTAGCATAAAGAGCAATAATATATACTACAGCATGAATACTAAAAGTTTAGAATAAATAGTCCAGTATTCAATGTAACTTCTCACTAACTAGATCCCTTTTTCACCCCAAGAGAAAAGGCTTTTAATTTGCTGTAAATATTCTGTACCACTTTTAAGAATTGATTTTTTATTGCAACCATGCTTTTAATGTCTTCAAATTCGACATGCAAGAGTGTATTCCACTCATATCGCAACTGTGTAAACAGATATACGATGATATTAATTAGTTCTGCAAAGATCTAGATCTTTATCTGCATTTCCGTGTTCTTTCATTAATAAGTAATTATTACTATAGGACACCAAGCACACAATACATGTGGACGAGAGTTTATTTGATAACCTTTCCTTGTTAAGTATTTAGGTGAATTGGTTGGTAAATATTTCTTTCATTAACTCAACATAGCATCAGAGTTAAACGATCCTATGTTTAGGACCAGGGAACGCAATATTTAAAAATAATAAATATGGCCTTTTTCAAGTCCACATCTTTGGTCTGATGGAGAGCTTTATCTTTAGGGTAAATTGGTTAGAGCATGCAACTCAGTAAATACACGTGCCATGCACTAGTTGTTTTAGTTCTAAATTTGGTCTTGTTCATGCCAGCGCCAGGCCACACAGGCATGACTGGAAGGAGCAGTACAGGCAGCTGTAAAGTCCTAGTTTCCAAATATGAATCCTAGGATTGTAACAGAAAATCATGGTAAAGATCATACCTCGAAACCATGATACTAATATAAAGATCTCAAACAATATTTTATATAGTTCCTCCTAATTAAAATCCTACTTGAATTGGGACCAAAGTATTCCCACGGAATTGTAGGGTCTTACTTTCTTATGATACCTAAAGCTGGAGATTAACAATTTTGACCAGTTGAAAATGCATGCATGATGCACTAGCAATTACTCCCTCTAGTCACAAAAGAGTGACATTTTCAACATCAACATGGTCCCCAAATTAAAATACGTATTTGACAACTAATTTCTATTGTAATATATTTATAAAATCTAAAAATTAATATTATAAATGTACTATTCGAGATATATCTAGAGATATCATTTTCATATGTCCATTCCAAATATTCGTAGGCAAATGCCCAACGGCAATCAGAACCTCATTGAAGCATTTAAACTAGACATTCTCATTCTTCTCTAATTGTACTCATCGCAATTAGGGTATATTTCCTGTTTCATTGGTCATAACCGATGACCAGGATCCCATTGTAAGCAGTTGGTCATTATACATAGTGATAAGAAAGAAGTAGGCGTTACTCCCCACAGAGGGTCCTTACCAGTATAAAAACTTCATGTCTCTTCCTTGTGATCGACTGCTCCTCATCTCCATTTTCTATTGGTAAGTTTGACTACCGATCGATGACAAAATGGTCTACACCAGTTTGACTACTTGTTTGGTACAAACAGTTACTTGATCCCAGCTGCATACTTATATCTTTCTAGCTGTTTCATAGTTTCCCCAAACCTAGTAGGATTGATTGAGTGACGTGATATATAGTAAATCTCATGTAGCTGCAGCAGTAGATCATCATAATGGCCCCGATCGGTATGGCTGAAAGCTGAAGGCTTATGGCTTAAAACACTGTAGAGGCTGAAAAAATCACTGTAGTGGCTGAAGGATAGTACTGTAGCAGCTGAAATGGTGGAAGTAATGCTGACATAAGCGTATATTTATTAACGCAACATTTTTGCATGGACTAATGACGTTCTTTGAAAAAATCACGACATTCATTTCATGGAAATAGCTTACGAAACAATTTGGTATGACACGACATAAGAACGAACAACTACATAAAACATACAGGCGACACAAGTAGTCTAAACCGCGAACGATGATGCTATGAAGTCACGAGTGATGGTCATGAGGTTAGCGTTCGCGGCATCCGGAAGGTCGGAGGGGTGGTATGTGGGGGCTGCCACGTTGCCGGCAGGCCACACGCTAGACTCGGCGTCAATGAGAAAGTTGTGCAACGCCATGCAAGCTGTAATGATTTTGCATTGGTCGCAAACCTTGTAGTTCGGAATCTTGTGAAGGATCCGCCATTTGCCCTTGCACATGCCGAACGCACGCTCGACGACATTGCGCAACTGGGAGTGACGATGGTTGAAAGCCTCATGCATCCCGTGCGGTTCGCCACAATTTTGGAAGCTGCCTACATGGTACCGCTCACTGCGGTACGGAGCTAGGTAACCCAACCGGTTCGCATAACCGGAGTCCACAAGGTAGTACTTGTCTGCAACCAAAAATATTGGTTAGTACAAGAGTGAGAAAGCATGCATTGCTCAGATGTAAAACTGGCATACAACCTTCGGGGGGATGTGGGAAGCGGTCACCGTACTTGTCCCTGGTATCCTGTAGGATCCGAGCGTCATGCGCTGACCCCGGCCATCTAGCACACACAAATGTGAAGCGACAGTCCAAGTCGCAAATGGCGAGCACGTTCTGACTAGTGAATCCTTTTCTGTTGTAATACCGTCCCCTCTCCTCGTTTGGAACAATGACTTCGATGTGAGTGCCATCCATAGCTCCTATGCAATTGTAAAAAGGCGAAAATCTAGGCAATTGTAGCCGGGGGTGCACCGCCTGGTACGTTGAATCTAAAGGTGCGATGATGTCAGCCGCTAATGACACAAGACTTGTAAGGACATCATGGAACCTTGCGCTTATAGTTCCCGCTGAGTGCTCAAATCGGTTGGTAGCTTGGCGTTGCGGTTGCGGGGATCCGCAAGTCCACAAAAACAAGCCTAGTGCTTCCGTAGAGCACATTTCCCGACTTGAGCGAAGACCGTAATTTGCAACGAGCAGATCATGCAGCGCCTCAAATAGATGTGGCTCCATCCTGAACATGTCGTAGCATCGCTGCGTGTTCGCTAGTTGTCCCGATACCCACTGCATTCCAGTTACTTTCGGCATGCTTGGTACCTGAACAGCCTCTTCGTCATCATCCGTATCGTCAGCGTAGTACATGGCAGCCGCTGCTAGCATATAGGGGAAAGCCATGCCGTCGCCTGCCACGACTGCACACACAGCAAAAACAGTTGTTAGAAATGGAACCATGGGAATGCACAACCACCAAGAATAAGACGGCCACGGCCAAAGAGCCAAGACGGCGACGGCCACCAAAGATGCAGCGATAGTATTTTCACATACATAAGGAGTTCAATACATAAGGAGTTCAATACATGACATAAGGTAGCATAATTATTCAATACATGCACGTAAATGTTCCGCAACGACAATGCTCAACAATACGACTAAACACTCAACCAAAAATGCTCGACAATACCACTGAACACTCAACCGAGAACGCTCGACAATACCACTAAACACTCAACTGAAAACGCTCGACAATAACACTAAACACTCAACCGAAACCGTACTCCTCACATCTTATCTCGAAGTCGTTCCCAAGTACGCCTGATCCAGGCGAGACGACCCTCATTCGTGGTCATGAAGGAGAAGCTGTGGCGGCACTGGGCATTCATGAAAAGCTGCGAAGCGTAGTAGAGCTCATCGCTTCCTTCGTGCGCACCTGCTTCTACCACTAGTGTCATCAAATGATGGAAGTCTTGCCTTTTGGGGTCTAGCGTAGGGGATGTCACAGTCGTGCCAGAGCCTCCGCTTCCAGACCGCAATCTCAGCTCTCCTTCGTAAAGGTCAACCATGCGCTTCATAGTCGCGTCCCGATCAGTGCGCTTACATGCGCTGCAAGGGGGCAATGGTGCAGGGCATGGCCGCTTGCTCCCGGAGGACCGCCCCGACGCACCGCTGCCATGGGTCTGGAACGGGGAAGGCCTGCTGCTGCGAGGGGTCTGCAAAGGGGAAGGCTTGCTGCCAGGGGTCTGCAAAGGGGAAGGTATGCTGCTGCCCTCTCCTCCTTGGCTGTCGTCGATGTCAACGTCGAGGTCATCCACACCTGGCACGAATGCACAGTCACTCGTGATGGTGGTGTTCCCGAACACAATTTCTAGGAGGGCCTCGTGATTGTCTACAATGGACCTGAACTTCCTCATCTCGGTCTTTCCCTGCAATGCATGATGTCATCTCACAGGTCTAATGAGAGAAGAAGCGCACTTGAAAATTGATACTTACTCTACCCGCAGCTGCCCACCAGTCGTCACTCGCCTCAATGTTGCCTATCGATGGATCGACCCCAAGGCCCGTGGCATGAAATTTCAAAATTTTCCATTTGTTGTAATCACGAGAAAGTTACTCCCATTTGTTCTTCATCTAGGTGTGTACTGCACCCCAGTTCGTTCGGCAAATTTCTGGAGAAGGTTCTGCTTGCCCTGCGTGTTCAACCGTGAGAACGGCCGGTTGTGTGCCTCCACCTCCTCCGCACATACTTCCAGGAACACCTTCGTCATGCCATCAGTCCACAACGCAGGTGCCATCTGCGGGCAAGGCAACCATCTCATCCTAAAAAATGTCTAAATTGTAACTCACCCGTAATACAACCCTATAGACCGAACATCTACATGATGGTCAAAATTAAACCTTGCAAACGTAACGAAAAAACCATTGCACTGCCACCATTGATCCTCATAACTACTTACAAGGTGGAAGTTAAGCGCGTTTCTTTTCTGGAGATGATGTTTAATACGATAGCAACAATGTTGTGTTTAAGAGCCAAACTCATTCCTTCGTACGAGCATACTAAGGGGCACAAAGTGTACAAATTACAAGCAAAGTCATAGTGAGACAAGTCTGTATTGGTACAAGGAGTAGAGTTACATATATTCGGCAAGGACCATACCTCCAGCCGCCGTTCGTTGGTGCGCCGATGCAGGGGGGAGCTCGGCCGGAGCTTCAAGCGTCGCTGCTTGTTCCTGACTGGACGCTCGCCGGGCTGCGCGCTTGGGCCCTCCCCTCGTCGGAGGCGGCGAAGGCGGCTCTGACTCCCAGGATGCACGGGGCCGGCGACGGCGACCTTGCACGGGGACCTTCCACGGGGACGGCGATGCGGAGCTTGGACGGCGACGGGGACCTCGCACGGGGACGAGCCGTCGCCCTTGCGGATCCGGCGCGGCACTAGGTCCTCGCGGATCTGTGTTCCCCACCGCGGGAGCGAGCACCGGAGGGGCACGGCCACGGAGGAGGGATGGCTAGGGGGAGGGGCGACCTGGGCACCGGCGATTCGCTCGCCACGCCGGCTGGCGGGGGGCGGATAGCCGGCACTCACGGGTGGCGGCGACGGGGCACGCGCATTCCAGGGGAGAGTTCGATTTGGGGGAGCGTCGGTCCAACCCTAACGCCTCCTGCTTCATACTGCTTCTGTCGGTGGCTTCGCGTGGAGCGGTCGGCTTCGCCTGGAAGCTGCGGCTTCCGCAAATATCACTGTAGCAGCTTCAAAAAGCCTGCAGCCCGCAGCCGCGTTGATCGCAAATCAGCAAAAACAATGACCACAAGATTGTCCCAAATTTTAGATGTATTAATTGGTACTAGTGCCACATACTGATAAGTGTGTCATTATTCATCTTTCCCTATTGTGATTTCAATATAAAATGCATTATTTTTTTCTCCCGCATAAGCTTTATATGCCAGTTTTGCCGGAATACTTCTAATGTATATTCCATAAAATTTGCACAATAAATTAATATATCACTGTAGTTAGATTTTATTATTTTTTCAGAATATAGGTGGTTTTCAACTCCCAAGAGAAAAAGAATGAAGACTGGAGTGAAGTTTGCGCAAAACAAGAGAAATAATGGGTGCCATACATGTTGTACAAAGTTTGGATTCACTTTAATTCCCAAGATGAACTAAAGTATAATATTGCATATTACTTTTTAATATATTATAATTATGTTGCATTAACTTTTAAAAATTTCAACGCAAACATATCTTGCAGAATATTTTTCGACAAAAGAAGTAACTCTATAATTATAATTTATAATTAACTTATGTATTTTATTATTAAAATATTTTGCCACAACATTATTTGACAAGACAACTGAAAAGTACACATTCAATATCTTTTTACAAATAATTGTTTTTCTTTTACTTTGCTGTGACAAACGTTGGGCAAGCTAGTTAATACTCATTGCTAGTGTCTAGAAACGATAAAGTCTACCAATTTATGTAAACCCACATATGTCAAGTGCAAAAAATTTTACCCACTTCCAATTGTCTGTTATCTTTAATTGGTGGGGAATCAAGTTTTCATGTTAGGAGAATTAATTTGAATAAGTAAAAAGCAACAGTACCACTTTTATCTCACTAGTACAGAAAGCCTAATACTAGACGGCCAATCATAGACGGTTTGACAAAACCGTCTGTGATTGACACTAACACAGACGGTTTTAATTTGGACACCGTCTGTGTTAGTGGCGTCGGATAAAACGAGTATCACAGATGGTTCTTACCGATGAACCGTCTGTGATACTAAAGTATCACAGACGGTTTTTTATTAAAAACCGTCTGTGTTGTGTAGACTATCACAGACGGTTGTTTTTAAGAACTGTCTGTGAATGTTCACAAACGGTTTTTAACAAGAACTGTCTGTGATGTCCCTTTGTCTGTCATATTCTGTTCATGATCAGAGGTTAATATATAAGTACACATTGCTTCTAATAACTTAACTACAGAACTACTGAGACAAGAGATCACAAATTAAAGGCAAATTTATTAATTTCAATTAGAGGCAAATTTATTACAAAAGTCGCACAGGTAAAGAGTTTCCCAGATTGTAATCTTTTGGGCTTCGTACGCTTCTTCTTCGACTTTGGGGCTTGGAGGATCAGCCACTGACTTCTCGAACGCCGTTAAGATTGTCCTTGTCCTCAGCAGTTCCTCCTCCAGCCTGGGCAAATAATCAGTACATAGCCCATAATGTCGTAGAGGATAGCATGAAAAGATTCCTCAGAATCTGCCGTTTTTGCTTGATCGGCAAGGCTATCCATCAGTCTCTCCAATGCGTGTAGAGCTTCTTCCGCTTTGCGCACATTGTGGAGAAGAACCAGGGTAAGGGCTGTTTCCCTTTCTTGAGCGGCAACGAGACGCCTCCGTCGACGACGGATGATCAGGTCGAGCTGACGGATGCAAGAAAGTCGGGCAAGGAGAGCAGGGCGTGTGCGGAGAAGCTGCTCCAGATGCAAATTGCTGGCCGCCTGTGTAAGGTTCCGGCCGAACAATTCTTGATGAACAGATGAGAGGAAGGAGATGATCACAAGAATAGTAGAAGCCATATTGTACGTACGTAGAAGAGACCTAGATTAGACGCGCATATTTAACCTTTAGCACGGACGGTTCGTATACCCAAACATTAATGATATAGACGCTTTGTATAACGATCGAGAGACGTTAATTAGATGATCGAAACATGAAGCGTTCTGACATAAAGCTTATGCAGACGGTTTTTTATAAAAAATCGTCTGTGATAAGATTTATCACAGATGGTTTTTAAACTTAGAACCGTCTGTGATATTGATATCACAGACGGTTCTACGTCTAGAACCATCTGTAATAAGCCTCCCTATAAATACCCTCTGGCTAGGGTTTTCCCCGTATGCTGCAGTTATATTCTACATCTAAATCCCGATCTGTCTCGTCACCGCTGCCTCCCCGAGCCCTCGCCGGCCGCCTCCCCGAGCCGTCCGCATTCGAAGACCGACGCTCGGCTCGCCTCCACGCCCGGCGCCTCCGCTAGCCCGTCGCCTGCGGTCGCCTCCCCGAGCCCTCGCCGGCCGCCTCCCCGAGCCGTCCGCATTCGAAGACCGACGCTCGGCTCACCTCCGCTCGCCCGTCGCTTGCGGTCACCTCCCCGAGCCCTCGCGTACATTTTTTCAGAGGTGGTATGTACATTTTTTTGACATACTCCTTTTTATGTGCGTATATGAAGGTATTTATAAAATACGCTAAAAACTATGGACTCCCTTGCAATTTTTTCGTATGGTTTACATTGGAGTATCTTATAATTAGTATATGAGTATACCTAAAGTGATAAAGGAGTATTTCAAGTTTATTTAGGTGGTATATTAGAGGTGGGTGTAATTACACCCGGGAGTAAAAAGTATTTTTCCTATATATATATATATATATATATATATATATATATATATATATATATATATATATATATATATATATATATATATATATATATATATATATATATATATATAAAATTCCATCATTCCTTAAGGGACAAATATTTCGCCCACTTCAAGTTGTCTACCGCTCTTTAATTAGCCAAGAACCCATTTCCCACCACAAAAATAGCTGACGAAACCAGCTTATATGAAATAGTACTGCTTTTACCTCCTATAAATACCACACGTTACCACTTTGAACTCCATTCCACAATTAACAGAACTGTATGTGAACAAAGCCTCAAGTTAACTTCAAGTGCTTCAACAATCAGTAAGTACATATTGATCTCATCACACTTTCTTACGAATGAATTTGTCATGCAAACTTATGTTCATTTGTAGGCAAGTGTTGCAAGATCTCAAGAATAAATGAAGATCATTGTGTTAATAATTGTTGGGATGTTTCTTATCAGCTCATCCACCATTGATTCAAGGAATATAGCATCAGATGTACCATTTGAGGATTTGCAACAGAAGGAAATGAGAAATTTAATTGCCAGCACAAATGGAAAGGATGATCCTGGTGATAAAATTGACCATCGATGCCAACGTGTAAACTATCCTAATTGTAAGTGAATGAAAAAGTGGGTACAATCTGATGGATTACCATGAAGACATAGATGTTTGTTTAGGAAATTGTATTTCCTTTATATGCTTCCATGTAATATGTACTTTTAGAATTTACTGTTGCCAGACCTATATGTGTATTACGCATTTGTAAACAATGTTTTTTGTACTATATGAAATTCTAATATATGTTCCACATTATTGTGTTCTTGAAGTCATTGTTGCATTCTTGGAAAACATGTGCTTGAAATGCTATACTTTCATCAGGTTGCTCAGGAAAAATTCGAAAGGCTTGGTTACATTATTGTATTTTTTACATGACGTCTCAAGCATGTTGCTCAACTTCTTTGCAAATTCCATCAAAGCTATGTGTCCATGTGGCTCAATCTCTGCTAGCGTCCATTAATTTTCCTGTATGTTCTACCATTGGTATAGTGTAACATTCGCAAAATTTTGTAGAGATCCAAAAACTTATCAAAAATTCTAAATTCCTAAGAATTTTTAGTAATTTTCAAAATATTCAGAAAAATAATGAAACCTGTCCAAATATTTTGAATTTAAAAGCATCTAAAGACATAAATTTGAAAACTTCAAAAGAGGAGGTCAATTATTTTCAATTCAAAATATTTTGGAGTTCATTTATTTAGTTTTATTAATTTTACTTAATATTATGTTAGACCATGTGGAGGTCACCCCATGTTTTATCATGAGTAATTGGCTTCGGTTTGCATGTTGTCAGAATTCTAGTTTGGTTTTTCAGGAGTTGCAAGGTTTTAAGTTGCTGTCAACCTAGAACCTATCTGACTGATATGTAGGAATGGTCAGACCGCTGGGTATAAGCGGTATGACTGGGCGATGCATGGTTGTTAGACCGATGTTGAGACAAGAGAGGTGTGTGGTCGGACCACCATGTGGGGAGAGGTGTGTCTGTCCTAGAGTAGGCGGTACCTTTATTCCGGAGAGAGGTATTTCTGGTTAGATTAAGGTTGTGGGCAATGGTCTAACCAGCATTGGAGAAGTGTTTGGACCGACTAGAGTTTTGATAGCGGTAGCTATTTTTTAAAGAGCTATTTTATGAGTGGAGTGGTGGCGGTCAAACCGGCCATGGAGGGTGGTCAGACCAGTGTACCAATGCACAACATGTGTGTATTTGAGGAGCTTTGTGTTCATGTCATGGCTTGGGAACCATGGGGTTGCTATGTTGTGTTGCATGGTGTATTTATTGAGTAATGTGGGTCAAGTTGTAAAGAATATATGCCCAAAAATAGTTGCTTGGTCTATTATTGTGCAAGTGGCTTGAAATCAACAATGGTCAAATGGTGAGAAGGACCTGAACTTGGTTATGGAGAACCAAGGTCCAAAATGGTCATGGATACGGGTGTGATCATTGGACTCAAACAAGGTGCAAGATGCACAAGAACCATAGAAAGTAAGGTTTGAGCAAAGACCCTTGAGGTTAAGAGATGCACTTGGTACATTGTGAGCCATGGGATGGCTATGTGGCTTTGTGATGCTTTCAGGATCAAAGCTTTGAAGGTAAGTCTACTTGACTTATCAGCTGTGCCAATTGATGATTTTGTGTATTGTGCGATGCTACATGACGACATGCTTGTCGGTGATGGTTGTAGGACTCTAGAGCTGCATCATGGTGAGGCAGAGGAGATTGATAATTAGCTTGGAGAGCTAAGGCCCTGAATAGTCATAGTACCATCAGAAGATAACTATGACATCCCAAAAATTTTCTTTAATTTATTTGGAATTTATTGGATATTTCTAGAATTTAATTTCTCTCTTTTATTTGGCCTAGAGTAAAGTCTAATAAAATTTATTTGTAATTGAGGTCAAAATGAGTTTATTTTATTTTTATTGAGTTGTATTTTCAAGATTTTTCAGGAATTTTCTGTGTTTTATTTGGAGTTTTTTTTTTGCTATTTTAGGTCTTTATTCTTTATGACCCTAAGGTTGTGAGGGCTACTATTGTAGCTGCATGACATGCATAAATGGCTCCTCATTCACTGGAATGGCATATGGAAACTGGGTATTTAAGATGAACACTTCAACTATTCAAGTTTGTCCTATCCCCTAAAGGAATTACCCTTCTGGATTACCAGCTGGCGCAGAATAGAATCTAAGTCCTGGGTACGGGCCTTGAAAACAACTCGGCCTTTAATTCAATCATTTTCATGCCAGCTCAAAAGTTTACCAAAGGAGGAAAGAACATAAGAAATGAAGTGGAAATGCAGGTAGTCCAGGGGGAAGCCTAGGAACATGAACCACCGTAGATGGTTGAAGGGGGAAGCACACCAATTGAAACATTCATCATGCTTAGCAAAGCTTATCGAGTGATGTGGTCCAAACTGATGAGGACTACCAAAGATCAAAATATCCCTTTGGAGAGCTGAATTGAACTGAAACAATCTGAGACCTAGGGGTGTGGGGAATAGCTTACAACATGTACTCCTAAATCATCCTGAAGGAAATCTCTTACCTCTGCCAGAGTGTCAACAATCTAATCCCCTTGCACCTCCGGAGCAATGATTGCAATGGTGAACTCCTCGTGAGTTTGAGGACTCCTAACAAACACGATGTCCACACGACGAAATTGATCATCACCCCCTCCTCGAGCTGGGGGCCAATTGGGACAAAGCAATGAGGATTGAGAATTTGAAATTGACCATTGGAGGAGCAGAGTTCGTGGAATCGTGGTGTTTGGAGCATGTGAGTAGTACAACCAGGAAGGCAAAGGGTTCCTTGTAGAAGGCAACCACAACACCAGGAGCAATTGGGCTGGGCTAGAGACATGAACAATTTTTTTTGGATGGGCTGGAAAGGTAGAATTTGGCAATATGCCCATAATTGAAGTAGGACCAGTCTACTAGGAATTGAGCCCATGTTGCTAGCCTTCTGCATTGTGCTCGAATTGAGTAGCATTATGCTCCCTTCATTGCACCTCTGATAGTGCACTCTCACAACTGATGGTGCCAGAATAGTTCTCTCCATGATATAATGACAAAAGGCTGGGTAGACTTATCAGTTATCAACAAGGTTCATCATAAACAAGGTTCATCAGTTATCAACTCCAAGCAATTTGATACGACAAAAGGCTAGGTAGACTTATCCAGCACAATGTCCAGCACAACAGTACATTACTGAGATTCAAAATCAAATCAGAGATGAATTTGAATGTAAAGATTTGAAGGTTACAACTTCAATAGAACTTAAATAGCCCTAAGAACTAGTCTGCATACAATTCAAGCACACTCCCATGACCAATATCACTAACCCTCCTTCTTAGTCTATACCAATACTTCAATTTGCAATGTCAATTTGAGAGACCATGTGGATGTGACCCCATGCGTGTGATGAGTAATTGACAAGTATTATGGAAAGATTGAGTTTGGTTTGTGCGTTTCGTGCCATGATGGCATTTGGCCCAGTCGGGTTTGGTTAGTTGGACCTGAGGCATATTCTTCTTCCCGATTGTTCGTTTGGGCAAATTCTTGCTTGAGTATGATTCGTTGTTGCTAATGAGGATTATATGTTTCGAGCAGTGCTATGTAATGTATTTCTTGTCTGTGATGACTGTAGGACGTCGAGGCAGAGTCGTGGCGAGGCACGGGATGACCGGACTAGGCGCGGGCAGTGCCGAGGTCAGAACGGTCGAGGTGTGCCGAAGATGGCGAGGGCTCGAGGTAGCTGTGAGACTTGGAAGGCAAGGAATGAGGAAGATTCCCGGAAGGTGTAGGAGGGGTGTTTTGGTGAATACGCAAAGCTGCACTAAAGGAAGTGGATTGTGGACAAAGCACTAGAGTTAGTGGGTAAAGCGAAAAAGCTTAATGGGCAAAGCATGTGATGAACCCATTAAGTGAGGGTATAAAAGGAGGAGTGTTTCCTGCATGTTGTAGGGCTTGTAAGAGAGGTTAGAGTTGGTTTTGCTTTGTGCTTTCTCTTGTGCTTTAGTTGTTGGAGAGAGCAAGAGTCTGTTGGTTCACGTCCCTTCCTGCATGTGTTTGAGAGTGAGATGAGTTCTTTGATCTTCCTTCAGCTGTGAGTTGGGTTTTGGGAGGAGATGAGTTGATACTCCATGTAATCATTCCTCTGTACTCAATCATTCATGGGGATGAATCAATTTGATTTGAGTTGCTCCTGCCCTCCTGTTTTCTTCTTCGTGACTTTGCTTTGTTGATTTTTTTGTTTTTGTGATTTGAAGTTGTCACTTGTCCGGAAGGTGTAAAATGGATTGCTCTATGTTGGGATGATGCCTCAAGATCATTTGATCAAATAAACTCCCAAGAGCGCAACAAAAAATTCAAAGATTCCTTTTCACCCATTTCCCCTGTTCTTGCAAAATCTAGGGTTTCATGTCAGGGGAGGGTTGGTTTTCCTGATTCCCTTCTTTAAGTGACGTAAGAATAGGGCTTTTAAGTGCTAAGTTCATTGCTAAGATAGTTGCAAAAGCTCATAAGCAGAAGGTGTATGTATGATGAGCAATCTGGAAAATATCCAATCTTTTGTAGGATTTTCAGACTTTTTGTCAAATTCTTGATTCGTGGCTCTCCTGATGAAATCCTTAGTTTCCAAAGGTCCCTGAGATATTTGGAACAACGTCTTGAGCTTTTGGTCTGAAGTAACATCTGCATTTCACAAAATCCCATGAAATCTGCAGATTCTAGTCCTTCAGGAGTTTCAATTTTCGGGCTCTGTTTTTCTGCATTTTCAGTCAGGGTAACCGGTCAGACCGGCCGGTAAGAGGCGGTCAGACCGGCCAGCAGTCAGACCGGACTCAGACCAGCAGTCTGACCGGCTTGGTGCGAGCGGTCTGACCGTCCAGCGCACTGCGGTCTGACCGGCCCAAGGTGGATTTTACAGTTTTGTTCCCTGTGATCTTATTTCGTTTGTCGTGTTTCTTTCCTATGTCTCTTTCTCAGTTAGTGTAGACTTTCAGTAAGCATAACCTCTTCTTCATAGCGTCTATTGCTATCAGAGAAAGGGTTAAGAGGGTACTTCTTGGGGGAAATTTTTAAAGAGCAACATTCACCCCCCTCTGTTGCCGATTTCGATCCAACACAATTTCATTCATATCATACAAATGCCTATGGCCAAATTTTTGCACAACTCTCCAATTTTTACCTAACTTTGTGTCATGTAAATAAAATACCTTTATTGCTTGAGTTACCAAAATGAAAGGTTTATTTTTGTACCATCAACCTATAATGTTGATGCTTGTGAAGTACCCATCATTCATAATTCCTATCTTCTTGCCTTGCAAACAGTACCACTCACACTGAAATAAATCAATTGATCGTTTGACTTTTTTATCAGAGTTATGCTGCAGCTCAATAATTTGAATAAGAGAACCATAGATATCAATGTATTCTTTATTATATGTACCCTCAGTCATGATCCCACTATTCTGTGTCTTTCTATGTTTCTCATGATCAATCGTGTGAGAACGAATACCATTCACATTACATGCTAAAAAAATCTTGAGTCTCTTATCTGGACCACATAATAGTGCATACAAGTCGTCACTAACTTGTGTTACATCTTCATGCTACAACCTCACAATCTATTAGAAAAAAATGAAGCAGGGTCATATAACGCACAAAAAACATTACTCGAAATTTGTAAAGAAAACTCACATAGATCTTAAACCAATTCATAAATCCCTCCTCAAGCCTTTTGTCAACTCATGAGCACCTTCTTACTCCAGCTCTTGCCTGAACAGAGTACATAGCATTCTTGAATTTCACCATTAGAGGAAAATAGTATGCATTTACATATCAAACAAGTGTAGAACTGAGTGCGTACTTCATATATGGGTCAACCTCAGGACAATTATGCAAAACATACCAGACTATCTTGTCACATCCAAATAAATTAACATCATGTATGAAAACATAGAGATCAAAAGAAATAGTGTTTCGAACTGAACAATCTCTATTTCTTCCCTCCCAATTGAATATGGTTTCAATATTGTCCATATATCTTGAGCAAAATGTCACGCACTCATCAGCTACATATGCTTCTACAATGCATCCTTCTGATCATACCCTATTATTCACAAATGCTTCAATGTACAAAGTCGTCTTTCAATTGGGTACATCCATCCATATTGCACAAGACCTCTAAGGATCACCTCCTCGATCTAGCCGCCCACACGCGCATTGCTCCGGCGTCCCGACCTTGCCGCCGAATCGGCCTTGGCCACCGCCGCCGAACCGGCCCTAACCGCAGCTACGCGCCATCCCGGTCGCCGCCCAAAGCCGTGCACCACCGTCCCAGTCGCCGCCTAAAACCGCGCACTCGCCCCGCATGGCGCCACCCACACGCCACCGGATTGCTCGCCCCGCAAGGCACCGCCGGCTGCTCTCCCCACGACGGCGCCGTCGCACCGAAGTCGGCTTCTCCCGATGGCGTGTCGCCTCGCCTGGCCATCGGTCGACAGCCACCCATGACCGCCCTCGCGCTCGCTCGGCTCTCGGGCCCGTCTTGTTGAGCCGCCGCCGCCAAGAAGAATGCGGGCAAGGGAAACCCTAAGCGGTGGGGGAGAGGGTTAAGCCGGCCATGTGGGCTGACTAAATGATGGGCTAGCCAATGTTTTTCAACCGAGATGGGTCGACAGAAAAAAAAGGGGGATGGGCCGGAAATTGGCCCAACCGAGGGGGGGGAGCCGGCAATTTTTTAGAAAAAACCCCTAAAAACCTTGAGAATTACCGATCGGCCCTAAAACTTGCATATAGTCCTAAATTTTGCAGAAAAGGCCTCGTAGTTCTGAAAATTACAAATAAGCCCTTAAATTTACGAGCGGGTCCAGATTTTTTCAGAAAACTCTCGGTAAATCAGAAAATTGCGTGTATTTTTCTCTGATCTAAAATTTGCGTAAAAACCCCCAAAAATTGCAGAATTCGATGAAAATTTATATTCTAGCATAAAAGGGCCTCGGAAATCCGAATTTTGAAATATTTTTAGCATTTGAAGCTTATTTATATCTGCCAGTATTATTCTCTGTATTTTCTGTATTTATTTACTGTTTTTGATTAATTGTAATTGTTTAAATTGCTTTTAATCACTGAAATTGGCAGTAAAATTATAGAAAATGCACAGAAATTTATGAAACATTATGAGAATCTATTGTACCATTTATTTACCCGCTATAAATTATTCCACGCATGTTTACCTGAAGTAAACTTATTTTATTTCGTTCATATACATGTAGATGACTGGCATCACGAACCGTGAGTTCGAGGAGCTGGCCCAGCATGGGCAAAACTATCTGACGTGGGCATCTGATGTCGAGATTGTGCTTGGAAGCCAGAAGCTCCGCGCGGCTATTGGGTTAAGCGGACAGAAAGACGCCCAACCTACACTTGAGGAGAATGATCAGGCACTTCATTTTCTCATACACCACCTCTGCCTGACTCTCAAGAATGAGTATATGGCGGAGAAAAGCACGCTAGCACTCTGGACCGCACTCAAGAAGCGGTTTGAGAGGCTCAAGTACACCATTCTTCCTCAAGCAGAGCAGGAGTGGATCAGACTGAGGTTTGCCGACTTTAAGACGGTCAGGGAGTACAATTCTGTCTTGTACAGGATTTGTACTAATCTTCAACTCTGTGGCAAGCAAATCACAGATGAGCAGAAGATCGAGAAGACCCTGTCCACCTTTCACCCCAGTGCCGTACAAACCGCCCGCAACTATCGTCAAGATGGCTACAAGGAGTACACCAAATTGATTGATATGATGCAGGTTGCGGAGGCTCAGGACGAACTTCTCCGCAAGAATTACGTCACTCAGCCACCAGACAGCTCCGCTGGCCGTGAAGCCAACGCTAGCAGCTACAAGGTGTGAAAGCCCTTGATGAAGAGAAGGGGGAAGAAGGGTAAGATCATTGCCCAGAAAGGCAAGTCAGAGGCTCTAAGTGACAAAAAGGCTAAGAAGAGTGACAAGACCTATGGCCAGCAGAACCAGGGTTTGCTACAAGTGTGGCAAATGGGGACATTGGTCGCGGATATGCAAAGAACCACAACATGTCATTGATGCCCACCAAGCTCAGAAGAAGAAGGATGGCAAGGGGCAGCCTGAAGCTCACTTTGTAGCAGTTGAGGGGGAGCACCCTGAATAGCTGCCTGAGTTGATGGAAGTTGAATCCATCCCAGCAGCAACACCTTGTTATCATTTAGAGGCAGTCACCGCCATGATTTCTCTTGAAGAGAAGATCACTCCTGAAAAGATAGCCGAAGAAGTCAATGATTTTCTAGTTGATTCCGGCTGATGCACAGAATGCATTAGACGTTAATTGTCATTTATTTTGTGTTAAATGGACAAGTTAGATCTTGCATGGATGGTGCTTCAGGATTTGTTTTCTCAAAATGGTTGGATGATTTTGGAATAATTCATTCATTTATTCAGTTTATGATGGCATGATATGTTCTGATATTGGCGTATTTTATTTATGTGTTGAATGCCTTCTAATACATGTTAATTAAATACGTTATATTAGAACACGTGTGGCGCCCTATGGAGGAAGTATGCCTTGCCGACAGCGGCACAACGAATACCATCTTAAGAGAGACTAATATTTCCAGTCGATCCTTAAGAGCACTGGCAGCCTTACGACAATCGCCGGAAGTGATGCATGTATAATTGGTTCCAGAAGAGCCACAAATATACTTCCAGTAGGCACGACTTTGGTCACTGAAGAAGCCTTATTGTACCCAGAATCGACTAGAACTCTCCTAAGTTTTAAGGATATTCGAGCCAATGGTTTCTACGTTGAGACCGACGAAGAGTACGGTAAGGAATACCTGCTCATCACGAAGCACGAAGAGAACGGCAAAAGGGTATTAGAAAAACTTCCTTCACTAGAAACTGGGCTATATTATACCAACATTAAGGCACCTACAGCCTACACTGTTCTGAAGACAGTATTTAGAAGCGCTGAACTCTTCTGTCTCTGGCATGGTAGATTAGGCCACCCAGGTCTTAGGATAATGAGAAACATAATTAATAACTCCCAAGGGCATAATATTAATGCTAAGAATTTCCCGAATTATGAAGATTTTGTGTGCCCTGCATGTGCCACCAGGAAACTAATAGCTAGACCCTCCACTCTGAAAGTGAAGGATGAAGTCTCTGCATTCCTGGAACGCATCCAGGGAGATATTTGCGGTCCCATTCAGCCCATCTCAGGGTCATTTAAGTATTTCACGGCACTCATTGATGCTTCCTCAAAATGGTCATACGTGGGTTTATTGTCCACAAGAAACCACACCTTTGCAAAATTGATCTCACAGATCATTCGCATCAGAAATGTGTTCCCTGATCATCACATCAAGTCCATCAGAATGGACAACGCCGGAGAATTTACTTCAAAGGCATTTGATGATTATTGCATGGCGATGGGAATTGCAGTTGAGCACTTGGTACCGCATGTCCATACCCAGAATGGTTTGGTAGAGGCTTTAATTAAGAGAATTAAATTTATTGCCCGACCCCTCTTGCATAAAAGTAATTTGTCAGCTACATGTTGGGGACACGCAGTCCTTCATGCAGCGAATCTCATCAACCTTAGACTTTCGGCCTACAACATCTATTCACTTATGCAATTAGCGCAAGGGTCACCACTGAAGATTTCTCATCTTAGGAGGTTTGGATGCAAGGTTTATGTACCTATACCACCTTCGCAGCGTACTGCAATGGGCCCTCTCCTCATGATTGGGATATACGTTGGTTTTGAGACTGCATCCATAATCAGGTATTTGGAACCCATGACGGGAGATTTACAAACTGCCTACTTCGCTGACTGCATTTTTGATGAGGATAATTTCCCGTCATTAGGGGGAGGAAATCAACCCCTTGATGAAAAATATCAGGAAATTACGTGGGAAGCCACGGGAATTCGTGCACATGACCCGCGCACTAGTGAAACTGAAAAAGAGGTCCAGAAGATCATCGACTTGCAAGCATTAGCAAACCAACTGCCCGATCACTTTAGTGATTTGAAGAACGTGACTAAGTCGCATGTGCCTGCACGCAATGCCAGCGCAATTGAAAGAAGCGATGCGCAAGGTGAAGCTCCAGAAGAAGCAATCGCTCCAAAAGGAGCAACTCATGAAGAAATAGCTATAAATTATGTGCACACGGGAGAGTCCCTGAATAGGACAACAGCCAATATCGATATCTACTTCACAAAGAAAATTGCCATCATCATCGATCTTGATCCCGAGCCTGCATCGCTCGCTAAATGTAAGAAAAGATCAGATTGGGAAGATTGGAAGAAGCCAATAGCAACTGAATTGCTGTCTCTGAACAAAAGAGAGGTATTTGGGCCCGTATGCCGCACGCCTCCCCATGTGCACCCTGTAGAGCACAAGTGGGTATTTGTTCGAAAGAGGAATGAAAGAAACGAAGTAGTGAGATACAAAGCAAGGCTAGTAGCACAAGGTTTCACTCAACGTCCTGGAGTTGATTATGAAGAAACCTACTCCCCAGTCATGAGTGGAATTACCTTTAGATATTTGATGTCAATGGCAGTGAACTTGAACTTAGAAATGAAATTGATGGATGTTATGACTGCATACCTTTACGGTAACTTGGATTCGGAGATTTATATGAAAGTCCCTGAAGGAATACCTCTCCCAAACCAAGATAGAGCAAATAAAAATCTGTACAGTGTGAAACTCAGAAAGTCACTGTATGGACTGAAACAATTTGAAAGAATGTGGTATAATTGCTTGAGCGACTTTCTTTGCAAGAAAGGCTACACGAACAATGAAGATTATCCTTGTGTATTTATACAGTGATCCCAGAATGGATTTTGTATAATCTCTGTGTATGTAAATGATCTGAACATCATCGGGACAGCAGAAAACATAAAAGAAGCAAGCTCCTACTTGGAGTCAGAATTTGAAATGAAAGATCTGGGCAAGACCAAGTTCTGCTTAGGCCTGCAGCTTGAGCATGCCCCTGAAGGAATCTTGGTACATCAGTCGACCTACACTCAGAAGGTGCTTGAAAGGTTTGGCTTTGAGAAGGCATTCCCATCGAAAGTACCAATGATCAGGAGGTCTTTACAGCAAGAAAAGGATCCTTTCTGACCTAGGGAAGAAGGGGAGGAAGTCCTGGGACCGGAATTCCCATACTTGAGTGCAGTGGGAGCACTCATGTACTTAGCAAACTGCACTAGACCGAACATTGCATTTGTCGTGAACCTGTTAGCAAGGTACAGTGCAGAGCCCACCAAAAGGCATTGGCAGGGCATAAAGGACATCTTCCGATACCTCCAACGAAGCAAGGACCTTGGATTGTTTTACAGAAAGAATCAAGATCTGAACTTGATTGGCTATGCAGATGCTGGGTACCTGTCAGACCCGCATACCGCAAAGTCACAAATAGGCTATGTATTCCTGTGTGGTGGAACTGCAATTTCCTGGAAATCGTCCAAGCAAAGCCTTGTAGCAGCTTCGACGAACCACTCAGAAATTATAGCACTGTATGAAGCCGCACGAGAGTGCGCTTGGCTCCGTCGAATGGTTCACCACATCCAGTAGTCATGTGGGATGAACATTGTGCAAACCCCCACAATTATCTATGAAGATAATGCAGCTTGTGTAGCACAAGTGCAAACGGGCTATGTGAAGAGTCATCTCACAAAGCACATCAACCCCAAGTTCTTCTATGCACATGAATTGCAAAAGATGGACAAAATTAAAGTACTGCATACTAAGTCATGTGAAAATATAGTAGATTTATTCACTAAGTCACTCCCCGCATCTAGCTTTGAAAGGTGCGTGCGTGGAATTGGAATGATGAGACTTAGAGAAGTGCATAATTCAGGGGGAGAATTCTCTCAAGCCCACTAATAAATCTTGATCATGAAGATTGAGTACCCAAAAGAATAAAGTCCTGAAGTGTTGGATCGAAATCGGCAACAAAGGGGGGTGAATGTTGCTCCTTAAAAAATTTGCCCCCAAAAAGATATCCACTAATAAAACTATTTTCTTCAATAGCTATGAGAAGCTTAAAAAGAGAAATAGTTCATATGCTCCTTGGAACTAAAACTAACCAGAAAAGAGAGCAAAAACCCCAGACAACAAGGAAAAAACCAAGTCACATCTGAAAAACAACAGAAATCAGCACCTACAGGAGCCGGCCGGTCTGACCGCCCATGGGCCGGTCTGACCTCAGTTGGCTGGCCCGTCAGACCCGTCCTATAAGGCTGGTCGGACCGCTGTTGTCACCCCTGTCAGACTGTCAAAAGGCAACCAATCAGACCGCCCCTCGAATTTTTGAGCAGACAGCAGGCTGAGATTTTCAAACAAACTGAGGACTTCAAGACAGCAGGGAAATTTGAGGCTTCCCCCTGATCTCCTCAGCCCAGAACAGCAAGGAAACAACCAGAATAGCTAGGGGAACTTAAGATTTCAAGAGAATCCACCTCAAGAACAAGAATTTAAGATTTTCACTAAAATCTGAAAATAGAACAGTGAAGAGGTAAAATCCCAAATTACTCATCATTCCCAAATTACTCGTCATTCCCAAGTCCTTTGATCATGAACTTTTGCAATTAGCTTAGCAATGTTCTCAAGACTTGAAAAACCAAGAAACATGCCATCTTATGAAGGGAATTAAAGGGGGCCAAGAATCCTCTGTTGAGAAACCCTAGAAAAAGGAGAAACAGAGGAGTTTGAGTTGCAAAAGTCAGAAATTAAAATTGGTTTGCTCTCAGGAGTGACTAGCCAGATGGCTTAGGAGTATCTCCAAGTTCAAAGCAACCCATTTTGCTTATGGTCCAAAAGAAATCAAAGAAGCTTATGACCATGTTGACCACTAGAGCAAAAACAGAAAGAGCAAGTTTTCCTCAAAAGCTCCAAGAACTCCAAGATTTCCTTGAAAATGGCTTTTTCTCCACTATTCTCCCCTTTTGGCAATAAAATCATCAAGGAGCAAGGAAGAGACTAAGTCATGGTGATGGATGAAATGGCTAAAATTTATTTATTTTAAGCATTTAGAGCCATAAAGATTATCCAAAATGACCATTTGAGTATTACACCAAGCCATAACACATAAGTATGCTATCAAGATCATGACAGGACATGTATAATCAAGCTAAGCCAAATAAGTCACAATCTGAAAATTAGTCGAATTTCTTAACATGTCAAGTCAACCATGATTATAGTCTAGCTAAAGGAATCCAAGGATGATGCAGGCCATGTCAATAACCTAAGTGGAACCAAGAAGCTAGTATTGGGTCAATTTAGAGTGCTATCCGTTCAAGAATGAATCATTTGTTCAAGTGCTTTGATCTTTTGGTAATTAAGCAAATTGAGCACATTTGACGTGTTTTCTTTTTAAAGCTTATGGTCGTTTCCAACCAAAAAATTAGTCATGTGCTAGATCTCAAGCCTTATGCGACCACTCCAAGCGAGACGCTTAAGGAAATGATCTTGGTCAACCAAAACTCCCCCTGAGTTCATGCCTAGTGCAATGGCAAGCCGTCTCATGAGAAAGAATTGGTGAGATCAGTTCTTTCGCACAAAATAGATCTTTTTGCTGTAGAGACCCGAATATGCAAATCCGGACTCTCCTGTGTATTCTGCACTAGTCCAGGATCACGCTAGTGCACACAGCATAAACAAAGATGAAATATCGAACATATCACGATTTACTAAGAAAAGACTCAAATATTAATAATAATCATCAGAGTACGACCTTATGGCCAAGCTTACAATAGACTAGCCCGAAGGGCTTAACAAAAACTAGCAGCGGAAATCCAAAAGAAAGCGCAGCATCCAATCGACACACCCACAGGCTATCGAGTGGAGAACGAAGCCTAATCCGCGAAGACGTCGAAGTACTCTCCTTCTGGCAACTTCTGCTGGTGATTCTCCTCCTCCTCAACTGAGCAACAGGGGCATAAAGCCGTGAGTACATAGAGTACTCAGCAAGTCGTTTGTAACAAAGATGCAATATAGTATGCAAGGCTTACCAATGGATGGCTGAAAAGTTAATTTTGCAGAAAGCAACAATTTAAAGTAAATACAATAAGTAGATTGAAAAGCAAGCTTTGTAAATGATAATAAGTAAGTAACCAAAGGAATTGAGACCAACCACAAGTGAACTGACCATTCACCCAAGGAATCCACCATGAACCAAGATCCATGAAATGAACACCCGTGAACTACCCATTCACTTCCCAACTTAACCCAACCAGGTTTTTATGAAAACTCTACCCCTCGTGTGAAATCACCGAGCATTGTCCATGACCGAGGACGCGGCTATTCGAATAGTTTTACACTCTGCAGAGGTTGCACAACTTTTCCCACAAGAGATAAGTCATCTTAATAGCCAGCATGCTTCCTTAGGCATGAGACCCAGATAAATTATCACAAAGCCTTTACCTCACTCCAATCTAGTTAGACATCACCCGCTAAGGTTTCACTGCTGAAGGGTTAACCACCACAGTCAGAAGTCCCCTCTTGCGCCGTATGAGGACAGTAACCCTGTTCCTCACTGTGAGCAATCCAGTACCCCTGGTACTCACTTACCAATGATGATATCTAAACTAAACCTTTGCAAGTTAATCAGCTAGGTCTATCCCATACTAGACATGTGGTTGTGCGGTAAGACTCAGATCAATGGCGCACAAAGTTAAGTCCTTAAATTTACCCAGGCGAAACATCCACATCCCTGAAGTGTTAACCACACTTCTCCCCTTTACTGCACGATCAATCGCCCAAGTGAAAACCAATTTTGTATAACCAACACCAATGACACTACCCATGCCATGGCAACAAGTTTTATAAGCGTGGTTAACCACCACATTCAAGTATATCATTAAGTCAAGATTAATTAACCACATGTGATGATGAACCCTTTCGCAAAATAAGCAAGGCTAAGCATTCTAATCGTACCAACCCAATGTGACAAATAACATAGCATCACTAATTAAATTCCCAACCTAAGGTGACAATGGCATCAAGGTATTCCAAAATATCAAGGAGGGAAATAACCAATTGGGACGATAACTACCAATACAAGGGTTTGAATAAAAATAGCGATGCAAGATAATTTAAAACAAAATAATTAAATAATAGATTGCAAACTGGGTTCAACATGATCAAAGGACACGACTTGCCTTGGCCTTGCTCAGTTAGGAATTCTTGATCTTCAAATCTGACGGCGGCTCCTCGACGCGCGATCTAACGAGAGAAAACGAAACCAAAAGACAAATAAATTCAAATAAAATTCAAATGAACTCCAAAAACTTTCAAACCTGAACCAAAAGATAGAGCTCAATTTTAGATGAATTTAGAAAAAGAACGGGTCAATCGGAGCTAGGACGAGGAGAACGGGCTCTTGGAAAATTGGATTTACAGAAAATCGGGAAAAATAGAAAATGGCACCGTGGCCGTGGACCGGCGCACGGAGACTGGGTCTCACGGTGAACGCGCGCACGTAACAAGCGCGGGCGGCCGCTTGCCGACGCGGCGACTAGGGTGAGGTGGCGGTGGCGTGGCGACACGCAAGCACTAGGGTCGACGTGGCACGGCTTGCGTGGCGCTCGGTGCACGCGGCGGGCGTCGGACGGCGTAGTGCGGCCGCGTGCGGACGATCCGGCCGCCGCCCAGATCGCTCACGGTCTCACGGCTCGGGCGACGGGCGGGACCCACATGGCAGCGGCACGGCTCACATGGACCGGCGCACGGAAGGCGAAGGACGCGGGCGCGCTCCACCGGCGCCGGGCGTGGCGCGCGGGACCGAGGCGGCGCGACGGAGCGGCCGAGGCGGCGCGGCGCGGCGCGCCCGGCGGCGCGGCGCGGTGCGGTGCGGCGGCTGCGGGACGACGGCGAACGGCGGCGGCGGCGACGGCGGAACCGAGGGCGCGGCGGGCTCACCGGCGACGCACGACTACGGCGGCGAGGCTCACCGGCGGCGGACGACGGCGACGGCAGACGGCGGCGAGCACGGCGGCGAAGGCGGCGGCGGTGCCGACCGACGAGGTGACCGGCGGCGAAGCGGCGGTGAGGGCGGCGCTTCGGGACGAGGAAGCCGAGGTCGGCCGGCTTTTATACGCGGACGCCGAGGACTCCCGAACGGCGACGACGACGAGTTCGGGTCGGGCACGGACGTCGAGACGCGGAAGGCGGCGGAGAAACCGGCTCGGAGACGGGGAAGGAAGTCCCGCTCGGGGACGACGCACCTGACAGGTGGGCCCCACCTGTCGGTGGCCCCAGGGGAGCGGCGGCTGCGATGGCACGCGGGCGCGAGGCGGCTCGGTGGATGGGCGACACGCGACGGCCATCGGGAGGAGTGCGCGGCGCGCGCGCGCCGGATCGGCGCAGCGTGGTGCAAAGCGGAGAGCGGGTGCGGCTGTTGGGCTGGGCGGCTGGTGGGTTTCGCCCATTGGCGGTTGGGGATTTTGGTTCTTTTATTTTCCGAAATTCAAATAAATCCTTTTGAGCTCTAGAAAATAGCAAACAACTCCAGAAAAATCCAGAAAAATTCCAATAAATTCCTTGAGACACAAAGAACTCAAAGAAAATAACTTTGGCAAATGTTAATGTTTAACTTAATCATATTAAATCCTTTTAATTCATAAAAATTCCATTTAAGCTTTAATTAATTCCAAAAAAAATCCAAATGGTGAATTTTATTTTAAAAGCTTCAAAAAGGCTCTGAAAATCAGGATGTTACAAACCTCCCCCCTTAAACGGAATCTCGACCCCGAGATTCAGGCTGACTAAAAGAATAGGTTACCAGGTGCAACTTCGGAGACGACGTTGTTGAGGCTTCCCCTTGCAACGCTTTGAGGTATTTGGCTTCCTTGACTTGACGATGTTCCACGGCTTGCTCCTGGAGTCTTGGCAGGGGTACTTCTAAGGTTGAACGGAATAGGCGAGAATTGCTCGATGCTTCTGCGGGGTTCCTGGGTCCAACCATCTTGCTGCTGCTCTGAAGAGAAACACTACTGACTGCTCCAGGCGAAAAGGTAAGGGGGAAAAGCATAGGTAAGACTTGAGGTTGAACTTGGACAACTTTATTCCGGGTTAGTTGCTCTGACACTTCCAAAACTCTGACCGGGTTTTAAAGATAAGTGGGAAAAGCATAGATGAGAGGTAAACTCGTCTAAGGGGAATAACTAATGGCATCCTAAACTAAGCAGACACTTAGCCGGTAAGGCTAACAAAAGAAGCGATAAACTCCACAAAAAGATTTTGACATGACTGCATCATAATGCTAGAAGCAAAACTGCAGCTCACATCACAACCAACGGCAAATAAGAAGCAAGACGATCTATACGATGCTAAAACTATAACAGGGTTCAAATCTAATGGCTCCTAATCTTCACGAAAGTCTTCAATCTTTTCTTGACATATTGGGCGCTTCCTTGAGCCAAACTTCACAGCACAGCTTGAAGAATTCTGGGTTGACCTCCTTTCTGATCTTGGGACACTCGAGGCATCTATAGATATTGTAGAGATAAGAAGTTATCTTTAGTTTCGAAAACAATATTTCAGAGGAGGCAAGGAGTAAGAATCCTAAGAATGAGGTAAGAATTAAGAATTACTAAACAATCATTTGGTTGATTTGATTTAGAAAATAATTTTGAAAACTTTACTAATTCGACCATTCTATTTAGGGCTTCGTCTACACAATGATATAGCTCGATACCATCTCTGAGAGACCCGAATATGCAAATCCGGACTCTCCTGTGTATTCTGCACTAGTCCAGGATCACGCTAGTGCACACAGCATAAACAAAGATGAAATATCGAACATATCACGATTTACTAAGAAAAGACTCAAATATTAATAATAATCATCAGAGTACGACCTTATGGCCAAGCTTACAATAGACTAGCCCGAAGGGCTTAACAAAACTAGCAGAGGAAATCCAAAAGAAAGCGCAGCATCCAATCGACACACCCACAGGCTATCGAGTGGAGAACGAAGCCTAATCCGCGAAGACGTCGAAGTACTCTCCTTCTGGCACCTTCTGCTGGTGATTCTCCTCCTCCTCAACTGAGCAACAGGGGCATAAAGCCGTGAGTACATAGAGTACTCAGCAAGTCGTTTGTAACAAAGATGCAATATAGTATGCAAGGCTTACCAATGGATGGCTGAAAAGTTAATTTTGCAGAAAGCAACAATTTAAAGTAAATACAATAAGTAGATTGAAAAGCAAGCTTTGTAAATGATAATAAGTAAGTAACCAAAGGAATTGAGACCAACCACAAGTGAACTGACCATTCACCCAAGGAATCCACCATGAACCAAGATCCATGAAATGAACACCGTGAACTACCCATTCACTTCCCAACTTAACCCAACCAGGTTTTTATGAAAACTCTACCCTCGTGTGAAATCACCGAGCATTGTCCATGACCGAGGACGCGGCTATTCGAATAGTTTTACACTCTGCAGAGGTTGCACAACTTTTCCCACAAGAGATAAGTCATCTTAATAGCCAACATGCTTCCTTAGGCATGAGACCCAGATAAATTATCACAAAGCCTTTACCTCACTCCAATCTAGTTAGACATCACCCGCTAAGGTTTCACTGCTGAAGGGTTAACCACCACAGTCAGAAGTCCCCTCTTGCGCCGTATGAGGGCAGTAACCCTGTTCCTCACTGTGAGCAATCCAGTAGCCCTGGTACTCACTTACCAATGATGATATCTAAACTAAACCTTTGCAAGTTAATCAGCTAGGTCTATCCCATACTAGACATGTGGTTGTGCGGTAAGACTCAGATCAATGGCGCACAAAGTTAAGTCCTTAAATTTACCCAGGCGAAACATCCACATCCCTGAAGTGTTAACCACACTTCTCCCCTTTACTGCACGATCAATCGCCCAAGTGAAAACCAATTTTGTATAACCAACACCAATGACACTACCCATGCCATGGCAACAAGTTTTATAAGCGTGGTTAACCACCACATTCAAGTATATCATTAAGTCAAGATTAATTAACCACATGTGATGATGAACCCTTTCGCAAAATAAGCAAGGCTAAGCATTCTAATCGTACCAACCCAATGTGACAAATAACATAGCATCACTAATTAAATTCCCAACCTAAGGTGACAATGGCATCAAGGTATTCCAAAATATCAAGGAGGGAAATAACCAATTGGGACGATAACTACCAATACAAGGGTTTGAATAAAAATAGCGATGCAAGATAATTTAAAACAAAATAATTAAATAATAGATTGCAAACTGGGTTCAACATGATCAAAGGACACGACTTGCCTTGGCCTTGCTCAGTTAGGAATTCTTGATCTTCAAATCGACGACGGCTCCTCGAACGCGATCTAACGAGAGAAAACGAAACCAAAAGACAAATAAATTCAAATAAAATTCAAATGAACTCCAAAAACTTTCAAACCTGAACCAAAAGATAGAGCTCAATTTTAGATGAATTTAGAAAAAAGAACGGGGTCAATCGGAGCTAGGACGAGGGAGAACGGGCTCTTGGAAAATTGGATTTACAGAAAATCGGGAAAAATAGAAAATGGCATCGTCTTTGTGGACCGGCGCACGGAGACTGGGTCACGGTGAACGCGCGCACGTAACGAAGGCGGGCGGCCGCTTGCCGACGCGGGCGACTAGGGTCGAGGTGGCGGTGGCGTGGCGTACACGCAAGCACTAGGCCGACGTGGCACGGCTTGCGTGGCGCTCGGTGCACGGCGGCGGGCGACGGACGGGCGTAGTGCGGCGCGTGGACGATCCGGCCGCCGCCCAGATCGCTCACGGGTCACGGCTCGGCCGACGGCGGGACCCACATGGCGCGCACGGCTCACATGGACCGGGCGCACGGAAGGCGAAGGACGCGGGCGCGCTCCACCGGCCGGCGTGGCGGCGCGGGACCGAGGCGGCGCGACGGAGCGCCGAGGCGCGCGCGCGCGCGGCGCGGCTCGCGGCGCGCGCGCGGTGGCGGCGGCTGCGGCGGCTGCGCGGACGACGGCGAACGGCGCGGCGGCGACGGCGGAACCGAGCGCGGCGGGCTCACCGGCGACGACGACTACGGCGGCGAGGCTCACCGGCGGCGGACGACGGCGACGGCAGACGGCGGCGGAGCACGGCGGCGAAGGCGGCGGCGGGTGCTGACCGACGAGGTGACCGGGCGGCGGAAGCGGCGGTGAGGGCGGCGGCTCGGGACGAGGGAAGCCGAGGGGTCGGCCGGCTTTTATACGCGGACGCCGAGGACTCCCGAACGGCGACGACGACGAGTTCGGGTCGGGCACGGACGTCGAGACGCGGAAGGCGGCGGAGAAACCGGCTCGGAGACGGGGAAGGAAGTCCCGCCGGGACGACGACTCGACAGTGGGCCCCACTCGCCGGTGGCCCAGGAGCGGCGGCTGCGATGGCACGCGGCGCGAGGCGCTCGGTGGATGGGCGACACGCGGCGCCATCGGGGGGTGTCTTGTGAGCGCGCGCGCGCCGGATCGGCGACGCGTGGTGCAGGCGGAGGGCGCGGGTGCGGCCTGTTGGGCTGGGCCGGCTGGTGGGTTTCGGCCCACTGGCCGGTTGGGGGATTTTTTGGTTCTTTTTATTTTCCAGAAATTCAAATAAATCCTTTTGAGCTCTAGAAAATAGCAAACAACTCCAGAAAAATCCAGAAAAATTCCAATAAATTCCTTGAGACACAAAGAACTCAAAGAAAATAACTTTGGCAAATGTTAATGTTTAACTTAATCATATTAAATCCTTTTAATTCATAAAAATTCCATTTAAGCTTTAATTAATTCCAAAAAAAATCCAAATGGTGAATTTTATTTTAAAAGCTTCAAAAAGGCTCTGAAAATCAGGATGTTACATTTGCTTTCTTAAAAGGTTGTACTAACTCATGCTTCATCAAGGAACTAACATAGCTCAATCTAAAGCTTAATATAGATTCAAGACTCAACTCAGCCTATTTGACATGGCTTGAATCATAAAGGGATAACTAAAGGCAGACTAGTCTCAAGAGCTATCATGACATAATTTAATTCAAATTGAGCATTTTAGTCAACCTAACATGACAAAGACTAGACTACACATATAAAGTCATGATATATCTAGCAAGTAAGCTCAGAACATGGCATGATGTAATTCATTGTAAACATGTCATAACGGGATAATAATCAAGGTTCCAAGTAGTTATATTACAATGTAAAATGCTAAAATGCAAGAAAATCCAACTCCCCCTCAACATGAGATGCAACTTTAGTTCAAATTGAGTTATGACAGTATTAAGATCTAGAAGCTCCCAAATGAACTCCCCCTGAACAAAAGCAATAAAAACGAGAAGCTGGCAAGAGAATCAGAAAAGGCAGTCCTTAAAGCATAGATAAGATATAGAGGATACTAAAGCTCAGACTGACTCTCATCTACCCCATATGACTCTAGAACTATCAGCTGATCATCTAACACACTAAGGAGCAAACACGTACCCCGTTTACCCGAGGGTGGCCCAACCCTCGCTAGAACCTATAAGAAGTGAGTGAGCTCAACGTAACCTAGTGAGAAGAGAAATAGTTAATAAGCAGCATCTTAGAATCACAAGACAAGAGGAAGAAGTCTAAACAACTCAACAAGAGAATCACTCTAATCTATGCTAAAAGGACTAACCCCAATGCATCCATATGCAATGCAATAGAAAGGAGTAAGAGCATAAAAGACATAATAAAGCATGAAGTGCAAAACTCCCCCTCACAACAGTCCATAAAGACAAACCACCCCAAGCTCTCCCCGCAGAGCTAAAAACCTAGAGCTATCCAAAGGCTTCAGTGGCAAACACAACAACACATTCCATTTCCATTAAGATTAGAATATACCATTACAACATAACAAGATAATGAACCCAACTCTTTAACACGGCAAGAATATATAAGAAGCAGATATACTAGCAGACAGTAGAAGCTAGATGCATCAGATGGCAGCCGGATATCACTAGCAGTGGAGAGGCGGTGGTAGCGCCACCTTTGTGGCACGACGGTGAGATTACATAAGATACTCATACAACGCTTATGACAAGAGTATGTTGTGCAGTCTACCGTGGTGTCACAACGGAGGCGCTAGCTTACAGCGGTAGTTGGCGTCATCGAGGAACAAGCTAGATGCGGCGCGTGATGTCCTTAACGCCGCCATCAATGGAGAGGCGGTGGTAGCGCCACATTTGTGGCACGACGGTGAGACTGCAGAAGACACTCTTATGACACTTACGACAAGAGTGTGTTGTGTAGTCTACCGTGGTGTCACAATGGAGGCGCTAGCTCACGGTGTTCAGTATTGTCAAGGGGAGGATGCAGGAAGCTAGCTATATAGTGGATGAACTCGCGTGACTGCCGGTGGAAAGGTAGATGGGGAGTAATTAATAAAGGCCGAGCGGTGGGAAGAACCGGTGCCTGTCATTCGATGTTGAGAGAATGGATGGGTGAGATCGAAATCCTGGGGGATACACCACAGATCGGTGACATGTCATTATCAGAGACGGTTTGTTATATGAACAATCTGTGATAATGCACATATCAGAGACAGTTTGTGATACGAACCGTCTGTGATAGTTTCATAGATGGTTCTAATTAAAAACCATCAGTGATAATGCATATATCATAGATGGCTTTTAAACCTAACTGTCTGTGATAGTTTCGATGACGGTTTTAGCCATGAACCGTCTATAATAATCAAAGCACAGACGGCTCCACATGAACTGTCTATGATGGGATGTCCAGTATAGTTTGTTTTGTAGTAGTGTATGAATGAGAAAAGATTAGTGGAGGACATTTGGGTGAATTGCCCAATACAGGAAAAGTGGCAGCATGTGAAACTACTGTGCTAGCATTAATGGATTGAGTCAAGGATACTCCATGGAGGGCAAAGCATGATGGATTCAAGCTACTAAAGCTAAGTATAAAGAAGGTGCTTTAAAATATGTGCGCAATTGTATTGAGTTGAAAAACTCATTATGTTGTTGGGTTTTTAGGTTTTCCCAAAGGCATAGTTAATAGTATCCATTAAGTCGCTAGTTTTAGGGTTTCATCTGAGCCTCTACTATATAAGCAGAAGTTAGGGTTTGAGAGATAGTGACGAAGTGATGGAGAGAAGAGATATCTTGAGAGAGAGAGAGAAAGAGAGAGATCTCGAGAGGATGAGAGCACTTGTCTGTATGCTGCCTAGTGACTTTGTCCTACCGAGTGAGTGGCTGTAATCCTTCCTCGGTAAGTCGCAATAAAAGATCAAATTAAGTTGCTTACCATGTCTTTTGTGTGTTCTTATTTAATTTTTTTCTCTTCTTATGGTGGATTTAGTATTTCTTGATTCCTCCGATTTCTAGCTTAAGGAGTCGTTTTGATTGCTGCGATATCTTAGAATTCATCTAAGACCATCTTGCCCATCTAAAATTCAAGAGCTTAGTTAGATCGATGTTTTTCTCACTTGTCTGATTTTAGTGCAACTTACTCTATAATGGATTAGCACGTACACTCGACTCGAGCCGTACATGCAAAATCAATTACGAGAAACGAGTTAAAGAAATGATATAAAATATTTGTCACTTGATAATGTCCAGGATGAACTAACAGGTATCTGATTTTTTTTATCTCCCCTGATAAATAGAGATTTAAAACTATATTTTCCAGTATAGTATGAAACTTTAAGTAATCACGGGAATAAAAGGCACTGACTGCGAAAGATAGAAAAACACGAAAGATTGAAAAACTGCGGGCAAAAAATTAATTAAATTGAGAATGTAACCATAAGAAAGATGATAATTTAGTTCAAATAAGATCTCTAAAACCTCCAAATGGAACACTGGACATATATTAACGAACTACAAAACTTAATATCTTCAACTTAAGACAGCATAATGTCCAAAGAAACAAAAATTAATTAGTTGAAAACACTAGATTGTTAAATCTCATCGCACTTGGATCAGCTACTAAGAAATGTAAATGGAAAAAATCATATTAAAACCATGTATACATGTAAAAGGACAGTGGAAAAGTTTAAAAGTGAATTTTGTTCGAGATCTAGCCGAAATCCACGGAAGTCAACACCAAGTCAAGTATAGAGTTGTCTGTTGCTGTCAATCACGATATTTGTTGAATTACTAAAGAAAAGTAGATCTTGCACTTTTTACTAGCATCAATTATGACGATTTGTCCAAGCCAAAATGAAACAAGTAGATTGCTGGCTTCAATTGGCCGCTGGTTTATTTATGCTGTTGGCCAAAAAGATGAATGGATTCCAGAAAGGTGAGAGTAGTACTTGCCATATATAAAATCACCACTTGCATGATCAGATATACATATACCTCCATGTAGTGAACGGACTGCTGCAAACGTTAGTTTCCATATAAAGATGGGATTATTATATTACATTTGATAAAGATGGGCTTTGTTAATTAATCAAACCATATTTAGTAACCTCATAAAGAACGGCTATATATACATTTGTTGGTTCCCCAGATGAATGCATGCAGTGTGTATGTACACTTACTAAAGTAAGACGAACTGTATGAAAAGTTCGGGAGTACGCGCGTGTGAGCGCGCGCGCGCGCGTGTGTGTCTATATATATATATATATATATATATATATATATATATATATAGAGAGAGAGAGAGAGAGAGAGAGAGAGAGAGAGAGAGATACAAGGTTCATATATTTGTTGATTATTGATTTGGAACTTTTTATGTGACCTATATACTGGCTATTTTACATGGAAGTGTTTTCGGCAACAACCATTTCCTTGTGACACGTATATATGTGGAAGTACTTTTGAAGATAGATCTAGTAACATAATTTCCCTTTTGCATATCTGAATAATTTTGTGCATTTTTCTGGTAAATATATGAAAAGTTCTGCTTTCTAATTACTAACATGAGCTCCATTTAGGAATGAAGGCGGCAGAGAGAGCAAAAGCTAGAGCCCCGCATTAAATGTATATAATCAACAACCTATACAAAGTTGCGCAATGTAAAATTAGAACTTAAAATCTGTCTCATTCATTTGTGATGGGATAGGCAGTGTTTATTTTGCACTAATGCATCCAAAAAGGCACACATATACACACACACACACACACACACACACATATATATATATAGCCTCTTGTTTTGTAGCTAAAATTAAAAATACTTGGTTTTAGATTGTAATAAGAAAACAATTTAAAGGAAAGAATAAAATAATTTGTCAGTTATTATTATTATTAATTGTGTAATAATATTAAAAAATGCTCACTACAAAATTATGCAGTAGTAACTAAATATGGTGTATCAAATGAATGAGTTTTTTTATTATAGGATTACACCAAAGTATTTTCACAGAGAGAGTAATTTCCGTACAGTTTTTTCTTCAAAAAAGCTTCCGTACAAGTTGCCGGAAGATAAACACGCATGAACTCCAATTCCTGTTAAATTTTCTTGGAAGTTTGTTCACAGTTTATCTGTATCTCTCTCCCTTCTCTCTTTGATAAATAAGCGTTTTCCTTGAAATTTCCAATATTTTTTTTGTCAAGTTCCAGGAAATGTTAATACTTTCTCACAATATATAGTTCAAATCACCAAGCATACAGAACCGAAGATGCACCATATCTACGAAAAAGTTGATGATGAAGATATTGTATTAGGTACACTCTTGATGTCCTCCATTGAAGACAAATTGTGAAATGACACTTTCGAAGATATGGTAGTAGTTACACTCTTGATATCCTCTACTGATGACAAATTGTGAAGTGACACTTTCCAAGAAAATAGACTATAAATCGTGAAACTGATGGTGTATATATACTTGTTTCCTCTTACAACTTAAGAAAATTAAATCGGCTGGTTCTATAATATTTTTTTCATCACAACCTTAGTATATGGGACGATTCGTTCAATTTGCTTTTCATTGGAAAACTTGATGGAAAAAGGATTACTGCTTTTTGCACCTAACTGATAGGACATCGTTGTCGATTAATGGTCATTTTTAAGCGGCATTAATGCTGACCAGGATGTACCTATAGTTATTTTCTTGTTTAGTATTTTGGTTGCGCCTCCTCTTCACCTAATTGAGTCGGCGTCTTATTGTTCTTTACCTAATTGTTTAGATTTGGAATCTTACTATGTTAAGCACTAAGATAAAATTGGATTTCACCTATATGCCTATCTAGATCGATCATGACATTTTTAGTGGCCTGCGTAAATGGGCCGGTTAAAGCCTGATCTTGATTAATTATTCTCCACTAACTAATAAAATATTACTCGTTGCCACGTAAAGTGCAAACCACTAGCTAGCTTAGTGGGAAGAAACTATTCCAGGTGCTCGATGATTTTTTTCATAATTAATCATTCCTGAAACAAGTTGGGTACGCTGATTGGCCCTTGTAATAACTACCTCACCGATCTTCAGGATTCTTTTTAGCTTATATAGATTATGGTTTATGATTTCTCACGAACAAATAAATCAGACGGTTTTTTCACCACCATTTTAAAGCGGTTTATCGGGATAGTCTTTTAAAAACGGCTTATCGGTTTTCGGTTCATTCGTTTGTACACTCATATTGGGATCAAAAGCCATAAGCTACAGAGAAAAAGAACGCATAATCTTCTCAACTAAAGTGAATTACTGGGGTGGTAAAAAATAGGCTGGTTATTTGGCAGTCATTTTCCACTGTAAAATCAGGTTCGCTATAATTAATTAGACCAACTTTTCAATATGGCGTATTGTTTCCCACAAGATTTTCCAGGCAACCACACAATCTTAAATACTGAAGAAAAGTTCAAAGTGATTCAAAAATATAAAAGAGATAACTAAGAATTAAAAATCAAACTTTGTAACATCCCAAAATTTCCAATTTTAATCTAACATATGTTTAAATCATCATTTCTTCATTTTCTAAATTTTCAAAAATTTTCAACCCTTGATAAAGGTTTTTCCTTATTTTCAACAGCAGAAAATGAATTTTTGTAAATAAACAAAACTTAACAAAAAACCTGAAAATATTTTATTTGAGTTCTACAAAATCTATAATGCCTCTCCAAAAACGCTTCAAAAATGTTGAACTTAGTTTGTTATTTTCCTGACCTCAAATGCATTTTTTGGGATTAAATCAATTCAGGAAAGTTTTAAAATTCCGAAATCCTTTCCAGGTAGAATCCGTTATCATCAGCCCCGCCCGTTACTCTTTTAGCCCATTCCACCCTGCTCGTTTGACCCCTCCGAAGCCATCTTCTCTCTCCCATTTTCTTCGTGCAGAAATGTATTTTCGGAAATGCACCATCTCTCACCGCAGCCACTGACGTGTGGGTCCACTCATCAAGCGTTATCGTCCATCTCACAACTGCCCCGTAGGAGCGGCTCTAAGCTACTGTAGCAGGTACCGTGCCTTCACGTGTGCCTGTAGAAACCAGGCCGTCTCCACCATCTTGAGTGGCCTGCATGAAGCTGTGCCTTGTCTTCTAGGTGTAAATCATACTAGTTCAGAATTAGCTAGTGTATACAATAATTAACAAAAATAAATATCATCTATAAACTTGTACTCGGTAAATAAAGAATATGGACCTTATAGACAAAGTATACATCACTGGCCCATAGGCCAGATATTATCAATGCAGCAGAAGAAACAAAAGCCGAAGTAGTAGTAGTAGGCCCAGCCAATCTGCCACATACAATCAACTTGGGCAATGGCTTATTTGTCATACTCCTCATCGCCAACAAATACCACTATGAATAGCCATGTATGGAGCAAGAGAGGGTACATGGATTACACAACAAATTACACAAAAAATGTAATATTAATGCAAGACAATAACAACTCACACATAATAGGTGTAGGACCTGGATTTTTTAACCTGGAATCCATCCACCATTACATGGTTTCTTCACCATATGCTAACTTTTCAGTGTTATAACCGCTTACCATATCACTGGGGCGACACCCATGGCAACACAAATCAGGGCTTTCCACTGCCCTCCACTTTTCTAATTCCACCTACAAGGATTTTGAAATAGAACTATATCTGGTTAAGTTCCCATGTCTGCCCTTGACCGTGGGCTCGGCTATTCGAATAATTTCGACTCTACAAAGTTGGTACACTTTACCCACAAGAGACAATTCGCTCATTTCTTCACACGATTCCTTAGTCATGCGGTTGAGTAGACCACCATAGTAACTTTTCAAAATACCTCGCCCCTTCCATCATCTCATCCATATGGTCTTCTCCCACTTGCAGCGGGTCCCATAAGTTGTGCGGGATGTTCTATCCCTATGCGACTAGCAACTGGACTACCCACACTGACTAGCTTGCCGCGGTAAACTTCACCCTCAACGAGTGTCCCATTCAAGTCGTCACACAAACAACCACTTGCACTACCTCACCTCCTCCACTGATGAGATAACTTTCAGGGTCCAGTAAATCTACTAAGCCAAGTTGTAATTTACAGGCTTGTGGTTTGTACTTGTCTTACACAGGAGGTCATGACAAGATTCAGTCCTTAGGGTTATCTGAGCGGTTCTACCACTAACTGCATCACACACCCGAACCATCCGCCCAGATAGATAAGCAATTTAAGGTTTTTAGGAGCATAAAATAATCATATCAATATATACCAGTCATTTCCACCATGACTTCCCAAATCAGTTTCTCATGATTAAAAGTAATGCTTGGGGCATTTTGGCGGCCCCGAGTATCTAAGCAGTACTAAGTATGGCGCATAATTGTAGACTTATTTTTTAAAAGGTTACCACTATAATTTTGCTAGGGTGGCAAGGCTCATACATTCAAATATTCCAAAGGATGTGTAACACTAATAAGCCAAATAATTGGCATATAACTAGAATCTTAAAACAAACATATATTTGCATATGAAATAACAGCATGCAATTTGATAATTTAAACAAAAGTAAATTTGTAGAAAATGTAGGTTCAACATGATCAAAGTATTGACTCACCTTGCACAGTTTACCGCGGTCTTGAGCTCACTCAAGCTTTCTCATTCGTTGGTCTTGAGCTTCTGGTCTCTATCTTCACCTCGATCTTGGTCTCGCTTGATCCATTGATTCTTTAGGATACCAATTTCTAATTACGCACTAAATAATTGAATCAAAATAAAGACAAATAACTCAAAAGATCTAAACAAATCCAATTGAACTTGATTAATTTTTATTATGATAAAATGGGTGATATGAGGTTGGGTTGATTGGGCACAGAGTATTGACTGAGTCAAACAGAGTTAGAGCGAAGTGAGAAAATGACAACTGGGAAATCCGCTGAGACAGATGTCAAGGAGGGTTCAGGATATAGGAATATTCCTATGAATAGCCGATGGTAGAATACGATGACTCTATTTTTTTATTAATAACTTCTTTTATTATTTTTCTATTTATTAAGGAAGTTCCATGAGTCAAGTTAGACTTATAGACAGATGTGAGATTTTAGATAGGGTATTGAATATTATTTTATCAGTATTAGCTTTTAAGAGTCAGGGCATGGGTTCTACACATAATGTGTACATTTTTACTTTATCAAATAAATCCTAGAGTTCATAATTCTTGTAAATTCAAGATGTGGTATTTTATGGTGTGTTTAATTATTAGTGAGTTGAATTTATTAGTTTGAATGGTCGGCCCCATATTTTATTTAAGCATGGGATTATTTATCCAATTATCACTTTTTATTGGTCAGCTTTAATTATTATTTACCATTGATCCGTGACTCCTGAACCATCCTAGGGTTTAACGTATCTTGGAAAAATGCAACTCTTTGTTATGTCTATGCATTACTATTCTTTGAATTACTATCTATTGGTGTGTTAGTGGATTATCTTCACTATGGCATAATCAATTTATCTTAGTATCACTTTGTTCATTAATGTGTAGGTTAGCAAGACTCTTAGGATAATAAGATATTCACACCAATCTATATGTCAAGGGTGTCTTTTGTTAGTACTGGAGTTTAAAATACCTTTTGAATGGCCTACTATTTATATTTAGTGTCTTAGTCAATTATATGCAATACAACCTCTAATTTAATTTGTGTATTACAGTCTAAATGTTAGTGGCTTAATACTCAGGTCATTTAATCAACATTTGAAACAGGATTCTCATAATTTCTAAGACATAGAGATAATAGTCATGGTTTAAACCATTTAGTTGTCACTTCTATGATCTTTACTGATATGCAAGGACTTATGATTTATTCGTTCGGCAATCTTCATTTATTAAATCATCCTTTCATGAGAGCATGGACCTAAACAAGATTTTTACTCAAATTTTCACCATGCTTTTAATTAATAATTAGATTCTAATTTAAATGTTTCAAACTACATGAGTTACTCATATATGACATTTAATCCAATATTAAATCTTAAATAATCGTATTTTATATCCTAATCAAATTTATTAGCTTCCTTGGATTATTTCCTAATTTTCCTTAATTTTTCTTAATTGAAATGGATTAAAGAAAATAAAATAAAAAGGAGAAGAAAAATGTGCAGCCGATGAGATTCGACCCAGAGACCTGAGGCCTGAGAGTTTAATGGGCGCTCGGCTAGCCAACTGGCAGAGGCCCTGGGCTGACAGGATGAAGGCACACAGATGAGAAACACCGAGGGGTGCCTGGGGTTAAAACAGAGCAAAATAGAGGAGGCTCAGGCGGCGCATGGCCGATGGCGTCGCCGGCGAGGGGCGGCCGGGGAGGCTGGTGTAACCGGCAAAATGGGTTCCACCGAGGGTGGAGAAGCTAGTGCAGGTGGTAGCGCGGGCTGGGACAGCGCCAGGAGGGAGCTGCGTGAGCGGCAGCCGTCGGAGGGGAGGAGGAAGGAAATGGGGCAAGCATGAGTGGGAGATGGGTTGGTGGATGCTAACCATGCTGCTGGTTGAACCGGAAGGGATCCGAGGCTGGCCGGCGACGGTGGCCTACGGCGGCACACGCGTTCTTATGGCACCGGTGAGCTGGGGTGAGGGAGGAGCTCCGATGACGGTGGGGAATGCTCCAGGGTGGCGTTTAGATGGTGCCCAAGGGAGGAATTGGCCCAAAGTGTCCTGGGGGAGGAATGGTAGTAGCGGCGGTGGCGGTGGCCAGCAGTTGGGAGAAACGGCCGTGCGGTGAGCCAGGGGCACCGGAGTCCAATTAAACGAGGGAGGGGGTAGAAGGTTCCTGGGGGCATGCCGTGATGTAGTCGGAGTGGCGGGGCTTTGCCGGAGCGGCTGTGGCGGCGGTAGCGCACGGCGGTTGGCACACAGGCAAAGACTGGAGAAGGAATAGGGAAGGAAGAGGAGGAGCGCAGGTGCAAGGGGGGAGGCCAAGGCTGCTATTTATAACTGTGGGGGGATTGCTGAGACGCATTGTGGCCGACGACCGAAGCACAGTGCGTGTTGTGTGCGACAGCATGGCCGGGCGACATGTGCGCATAGGGCATGGTGACGCGAGCGACGTCATGATGATGGGTGATGGTGAGGGAATGGCCGTGATGCGGCTGATGCCAGGGAAATGGGTGAACAGGGAGAGCGGGGCCAGGCGATCAGGCGGAGCGAGGCGAGCGTTGTCGGGCGAAGAAGACAAGGAAGGAAGGAGAGCGCAGAGAAAGGAGGGGGAAAAGAAAGAAGGAGGAGGCGGGCCCACACGTATAGAGGGAAGAAAGGAGGGCGGGAGAGAGAGGAACGGGGAAAAGAGGGCCCGCTGCCAGAGAAAAGAAATGGGAGGGAGGAGGAGAGAGGAAAAAGAGGCTAGGCCCACATGTAAGAGAGGGGGGAAACGGGAAGAGAATGAGAGAAAAATGAGAGGCCGTAGTAATTTTGGATTCTGAATTTTAATTTGAATTTCTGTTCTATATTTAAGATTACTGATTTCTAGTTTTGTAGGATATTAAAATTCAAAATTGAATATTCAGTTCAATTATTTAGATGCGGTTGTTTGATTCTCGGTTTGAGTTTAAAATTTAAATTTTAGTTTGGATTTGAGTGTAATTTAAAATTGGTTTAGAATTCATAATTCATTGTTTTATATTATTCCCATATCTTTTATTAACAGTGTCAACATAGATAAAATATCATTCCATACACATGAATGACTAGAAATAAACAAATACCTTTATTATCAGAGTAGCGACCTTAGTGTCAAAGTTTGCAATAAATAGCCTCAATGGTTGAACACAAATTAACTGCAACTGAAGGGATAAAATAATCTTCAAGTGTGGCCCATCCATATGCCAATAGGCAATCAACTGGGCAAGTGCACCTGAGCGGCAAGCGTGTTAACGTGCTTGCACCTGAGTGGCGGTCGACACTGTTGGGCGATCGCGACGGCAATTGATTTCTTAGGCAGATGGTGTGCAGCGGTCAAAGAAACAGCTAGGGTTGCTTTCGCTCCCCACGTTTCCTATTTATCTGGGCATAAGATTCTAATCCAATTCCAACCCTCCACATGACTTGTTCCAGAAAACCAATACCCAGTTGATTACAAATCTTTATAATTGGTAGTTATCAACCACTTTTGATTCAATTGATATATAATTTGAATGCCATGATTTCACTATTATTATAGGATGGGTAATTATCTAGTAATGCAATACTAGTATCCACATGGGTTGCATGTTTATTATGCTTAGCCATGCTTGTAGACATTGGGCTCATCAACACATGTTGGTCAATTAATTAATTTTGAATTAATGAGATATTGAATCGTGGTGGTCAACCACAATCATAAAATTTGTGTACCATAACATGGGTAGTGTCATTGGTGTTAGTTATACAAAATGGTTTTCACTTGGTTGAATGATTGTGTAGTAAAGTGGGAAGTGTGGTTAGCACTTTTTAGAATATAGATGTTTCGCCTAGATAATATCTAAGAACTTAACTTTGTGCGCCATTGATCTAATTCTTATTGTACAATCACATGTCTAGCATGGATGGGCCTGGCTAATTAATTTGTGACATTTCAACCTTGATTTCACCATTGAGATGAAAGTGAGTGTTAGTTAGACATTTTCATGGGGCATAAGAGGGGGCTCTTTGACTAGGTGGTTAGTCTACTCAGTAGCGAAACCTTAGCGGGTGAAATTAGATTGAGATTTAGCATTGTAATGGCTTTGTTGTTATCTTCTTGGTCAGCACGCATGAGGAAGCGTGTTGTTGCGCAAACATTGCAAGCTGCTCATATCATATGTGTAAAGTTGTGCAACCATTTGAGAATGTAAAACTATTCGAATAGCCACCTCCACTGTTATGGACAATGCTCAGTGATTTAACATGAGGGGTAGAATTTCATAAAACCTTACTTGAGTTATGTTTGGGATGTAAATGGTTAGTTCACTAGTGGTTAATTACGTGAATGGTTAGTTCACAGGTGGTTCATTGGGTGAATGATCAGTTCACTTGTGGTTTACTCAATTTCTTTGCTTATTTAGTTATTAATTATTTAGAAAGTGTGCATTCAATCTACTTATTGTTTTTACTCTAAATTGTTGGTTTTTGTAAAATAATCACTTAGCCATCATTTGGTAAGCCTTGCATCATTATATATTTTATCTTGTTACAAATGACTTCCTGAGTACTATATATGTATGTACTCTTGGTTATATCCATACTTGCACAGTTATTGAAGAAGAGCCATATCAACCAGAGGTACGTGAAGGAGGATTTTGCGATGACTTCTCGAAATAGGAGTTTGCTTCCCAGTCGATTGCCTATAGGCATGTCAAATGGATACTACACTTATCTTTGTTTTCTACTGCTAATTTTGTTAAAAGCCCTTTAGACTACTATTTATAGGTTTGGCAACAAGGTCGCTATTCTGATAATTAATAGCATTTAAGTTTTTCTTAGCTAATTGTGAATATGGTTGATATTTCATCTATGTTTTCACTATGTGTACTAGTGTTATCCTAGACTAGTGTAGAATACATAGAGTCCAAATTTTCATATTTGGGTCTCGACAATATGCCGGTATATCTAAGTATTAACCCATTGATGACACATCTTTGCCTTGTCCTTTTTCGTACAAGGTCGCCCTATCCTTTTATATACAGGATCACAACTCGGACTCTCACCAAATCCTTTTTCATACAGGGTCACCTTGTCCTTTTTCATACAGTGTCTCACATAGATATTTACAACACTGATACTCACATGCAATGCAATGATTATCTCTTTTCGATAGTTAATCAACAACATTAATGAATTAATATAATTATCATTGTAACTATAAACATATGAATAATTTAAGAACAAGTATTTGTAACTATAAACATATGAATAATTTAAGAACAAGTATTATCATATGAATCATCATAGCAAGTAATTGATTAAATAAATAACAAGCTCAAACACTTGAATACCATTCTACCATTGTAACATCCTAAAATCTGGATGTTTGAAATTTTGAGTAAATTAAAACTTTTATTTGCATCTTACTGGCATTTGAAAATTTTAGGTCAAAATCTTATTTGGGTTTTTCTGAGTTCTGTGCCAAGCAAATTATAACTGGAAATAATTTTCAAACACTAAATAGCAATCGTGGCAAAAATAGTAAAAATAATAATAAAACAAAATAATTTAAATGGGGGTTCAACCTCTGAGAGCTTAATTTAAAATTAATCTATTAAATCAAAACATGGATTAATTAAAGAGAACGGAGTTGAATCAAAAAGCGCAACCCAAAAGGGATATTAGAATATCTCCCTAAATAATTACGCCCAAAAAAATCCATTCTTTCAATTCAATTAGCAAACCAAAAATCCAAAAGTTAGATACAAAAACTTAAATGGAAATTTAAACTTGAATGCCATACAAAGAGTTAAATCAGTAAAGCTTAAATATAAAATGTAAATTAAGAATTTAAAATCCTAGTTCTCAAATTTTCCTTTCCTTCCTTTATGCCAGGTGGGCCCCACCCCTTCTCTCTCCTCTCTTTACCCTGCGCCCGGGCCCGGACTGCCCCTCCCCTCTCTCTTTTGCTGTTGGTCCCCCTCGGCATCTCTCTTCTCTTCCATCCCCCTTTACTTCTTCCTCTACCCGTAGGCCCTCTTTCCCCGGCTCCTGTGCCCACTCCCTTCTTTTTTTCTCCTCCCCTCCTGCTTTTCTGACCGAGTGTACGCCATCGTCCTCCTTGCCTCAGCGACACCTGCTCCCTGCGCCTCACACGCCCCCGTCAACTCCACCCGCTCCCGTCCCCCTCCCGACTCCTGTGCGAGCGTCATCGCACCCTGCACCATGTCAGTGTCGCGCCCCCACCCATGCCCTGCGCACGCACCTGCCCCCCCATCCCTTCGTCGTCTCTGCGCCCTCACATCACGCCGTCCGGCCACGTCGCAGCCCACGCCCCGGCTCCGCCCCTCCCACGCACGCGTTCACCAATAAGAACCGAGCCACCTCCTTCCTTTTCCCCCTTGTCCTCCCCTTATCCACCCTCAGGCCGGTTTCGCCCGCAAGCAAGCCGCCGCCGCCTATGCCTTCGCGGCGTCCCGGCCATCCAGCAAAACTCTGGCCAATCCGGCCGTGCTACTTCGCGCCTCTACCCCCCCTCATCCTTCCACTGCGAGGAATTGCCCCAAGAAGCGCCATGCTTGCCGCGCTGGCCATCTTCCCCAAAACCGGTCGCCGCCGCCTCCACGACCGCCATTGCTCCCTCGAAGCTTCTCCGGCCGATTCCACACCCTTGGAGCATCTTCACGAAGACACGAACCTCCCCCAATCGTCGGCCAAGCTCCACCTCACCTGGGCTCCTCCCGCCATGGCGACCTCCTCCACTCCGCAGCTGTGCACGTCGCCGGCCCGCTGTGGGCGATCCCCGCCTCGGCAAATGGCATGGTGAGACTCCCCTCGACCCCGTGTAGCCTCTGTGTGCCCCGTTTCCTTCCTTCCCTCCTCCGGTCGCCGCCTCCCCATGTCATGTCGGCGTCGCCCACTTCAAACCGCCGCCGGCCCACCTCGTTGCTGCCCCGACCAGCGCGCCACCTCCCCACAACCTATTTTAGCCATCCCCAACACCACCCCGGCTGCCACCCGCCGGCGGCGCCGTCGGCCAAGCTTCGCCCGAGCCCCCTCTGTTCTTCCTCTGCTTGGCCACAGCAGCTACTAACCTCTTGTAATTTAAATCCCACCCCATATCAACAAGAGACCACAGCTCAGTTGGCCACCAGCACTCGGCCCTGCGCTACCCTACCGAGAGGTCAGGAGTTCGATTCCCATCTGGCGCATTTCTTTCTTTCCTTTTTATTTTGTTTTGTTAATCACATCAACTGGGGGAAAAACTAAGGAAAATTAAGAAATAGATTGTGGAAGCTAATAAAAATTTAATAGGACATAAAATAAGTCTATATATAGGTGTACAATCCACCAGCCGTTAATATTTTTGTCCGACTCAAACTTTAATTAAAGATAACATTAGCATACCGTTGATAAATAAATCTTTGCGGTTAATTTAGCTAAATATCATAATTTGATACAACCAGCCAGATCCTACTTAAATAAATTTGTCCCTAGAATTAGATCGCCCTGAATAATAACTAAAAATACATAGAATAATGATGAGGGTTAAGTCAAGGGCACCTTTAGCTGCAAATTATGTTGGCATATCTATTAAAACCCTTTAGATCATTAGTCATTAAAGTAACCTTGCTAAATCACATTTCAATGAACACGGTGATGCTAGAACCACATAAAATAATGCATCTCAAACGCTAGATTTAGTTAGCTAGTAATGACAGTTGGTGATTAGATTAGCCTCTCACATAAAATGATTCTATAATATATTGTATAAACTATTTGCACAACAGAAGCATCAAATAATTAAGTGATACACAATATAACCATCTAAAGTAAGACTGTCATCCTATACCTTTAAAAAGGTCATGAGAATACTTTCACAAATAATCATTAACTAAATTGAGGTGTTTGGCGGTTACTATCCAAATTATAGGTACATGATTTGTATAGAATATACATAAATTGATAACAACCTTTGATCAAAAGGGTGTCTTTAAGTAGAAATGTCATGTTAGGAAAATATATATGTATATATATATATATGTGTGTGTGTGTGTGTGTGTGGCAATTATAATAAAGTAGCCCCTTAGGTCATCGGGTGATTAAAAGTAAGCTACCTAATGTAAATAGTAGTTATCACTAGCGTACCATCAATAAATAAAGCTAAGTCTAATAATAATAACAAAGGTGTAGACAAGATGATAATGGTGCCACCAATTAAATCTCAACGTTAGATTTAGTAAATAATAATATCAAGCATGATTGAGTATAACAAGCTACGACCTGTATAAATAGATCCTAATTCAAATTAAACTAAGCCTAGTAATAACTGAGGATACATAAAATGTTGAGCCATAAAATGCTATAAAACCGAACTCAAATATTTATTGGTACTGTAAAAATTATATGCATCTCTACATATAACATTTGCCCTAAAAATTAACGCTTGACAAAAACAAAGCTCACCTAAAACTCGTACACCGAATTATAGGTCTAACCTAGCTCATGGAACTTCCTTGATAAATGTAAGTCAATTAAAAGAAAGTCATCAAACAAAAGGTCAAGACTCGCTTTTCCCCAATCAGCCATGTCCGGCCACCTTCTTTTCCCAAAAGCAGATAATTCCTGTAGGTACATCTTCACTTTTGATCCCTCGTATTTCTAAAATTTTTTCTCACGGTAAAGCATTCAGACAACTCGTCCTCCTGCTCAAACCCAGCTACCGCTGTGCTTGCAACACACTAACCTGAATCATCCTTCTATTCTCAAATCATAATAAATGCATAATTTAAATTAAATCGGGTATTTAAAGTGATTGGATTTATTTGGGTCTTTTGAGTTATTCGCTTTTGCTTGTGTTCAGTCGTTAGCGCGTAATTAGAAACTGGAGTTCTGAAGATTCTAAGAACTAATCGAGAGCAAGATCAAAGTAAGGACGAAGACCGGAGACTAAAGGACCATCGCATGAGACAGCATCGAGTGAGCTCAAGACCGCGGTAAACCGCGCAAGGCGAGTCAATACTTTGATCAAGTTGAACCTACAATTTCTGCAAATTACTTCAGTTTAAATTATCAAATTGCATGCTGTTATTTTATATGCAAATACATGTTTAATTCAGAATTCTAGTTATATGCCCATTATTGACTTGATTAATATTACATCTCCTTTGGAATATTTGAGTATGTGAACCTTGTCGCCCTAGTAAAAATTATAATAGTATCATTTTGAAAATAAGTCCGTAATTGTACGCCATGCTTAGTACTGCATAGATACACGGGGCGCTGAAATGCCCCAAGCATCACTTTTAATCATGAGAAAATTTGGTTGGGCAGTCATGGTGGTAATGACTGGTGTACGTTGGATATGATTATTTTATGCTCCCCAAAAACCTCCAGCTTGCTTAATTATCTGGGCGGATTGGTTCGAGGGTGTGAGTGTGGTGCAGTGGAAGCACAAAGGGGGATAGTGGTAGAACCACCCAGATAGCCCTAAGGACCGAATCTTGTGATGACCTCCCAGTGTACAACAAGTACAACCACAAACTGGCAAAGTATAGGTAGGGCTAACTAATTTGCATCGACTTAGTAAGAGTTGCGCCGGTGTGACCACGGGCGGGTAGAGGATGGCCACATCCTCCGACGTGACGGCGCAAGAGGGGGCTTCTGGAAGGGTGGTCGTACCCCAAAGGAAATGAGAGCCTTAGCGGACGTAACTCTGCTAGGAAAAATGCATTGTAAAGGTCCTGTGATAGTCTACTCAACCGCATTGCTAAGGAATCATGTGGGGCAACGAGTGGATTTATCTCTTGTAGGTAAAGTGTGCAAACTCTGCGGAGTCAAAAACTATTCGAATAGCCGTGCCCACGGTCAAGGGCGGACATGGAAACTTAACTAGATATAGTTCTATTTCAAAAACTTTGTGGGTGGGATTGGTAAAGTGGAGGGCAGAGAAAGGCCCTGATTTGTGTTGCCCTGGGTGTCGTCCCAGTGATAAGTTAAGCGGTTATATCGCTGAAGGATTAAGCATATGGTGCAGAGGCCATGTAATGGTGGATGGAATCTGGATCGCTATTACTACTGCACTCTTTCACACATTATGTTTTTAGTTCAAACTGCTAGGTCTCAGGAAATTTCTATGTATCATATTTGAAAAGCAATTTATGGCAAATAAAATAACCCTAGCCTTTCCTTGCTAAGCCATGCATATTATCTACTTGCATCCTGTGTATTGGCTCGCGGAGCACGGTGGTTTGTGCTCACACTCACTCTCATAACAAATCCAGAATCAGGAATCAGATCACTACGCTTCAGCAATACTTTTGGTCATGATGGCGAAGAAGATGAAGATGTTAAGAGCTAGGTCGCGAACCTCCAGTTGGCTGCCTGTGGGCATGTCCTGAAGGTCCCACCAGTGTGCTCGTTCTTCCGCTGCTGCAATTTAATGATTTCGGCCAAATCGGCCCATGAGTAAGTCTACTATTATATTTACGCTTCTGCATGATATGTACTTTGATATTCAGAACTGTAATCTGTGAGCACTATCTATTGATCTAGGGAATAGTGCGGTGGAATCACAGAGGACTCCAGATGGTAATATCTGGGCCCCTACAGCCATGCACTTGTCTTTTTCTTAATTGTGACAACCAAAATAATTTTATGGTGATAAGACACCCGACACAACTCCTCCAATAGTAAATACTTAATTTCAATAATACTAAATCAATACAAGACAACAATCAATCGATAACGCTTCTACACGCTTCCTGAATCCACCATTTCCCCCTTTATTGGACAATTCCCCTTACTGTCCTAGTACTAAAAAATATCATAACTCTCATCTCCCACCTCATAAATTAGTAAATCATACCAGTGCTAGAATCTATACGATATTCCCCATGTTTTCCTAGTTGGCAAAAGGTTCAGATTATATCATTTAAACCCCCTGCTTTTATCCCAGAAGACAGATCTGTCATCTTCTGGTAGCAGAATTAATGATTTTATATCTTTTAATCTACATGTGCAAATATATTAAACAATGACATTTTCAAAACCTAGAGGAAATAATCTACCACTTTCAAGTTATTCTTAAAATTTAATTCCAGAATTCAGGTAGTCAAATTAACACCTCCCCACAACTATGTCCAGCAGCAACCTTTTACCGAACAATAGACTCCAAAATTCATATCTTCTAATCAACTTCTCTAAAAATTGTGCTCTTAGATTTTCTAGAAACCTTAGCAAATTACCTACAATGTTCATGTCTATCAAATTTTGAGATTAGTTTATTTTCTATTTTTAATCTACTAATTACTACAAACTGCCAAAACATGACACATTTATCAGACAACAAGATTACAAAATGTATATCTCACAATCTACTCATCCGATTGACAAAAATAAAAAATTCTACAGAAAATACTACTACAAACTGTCATCACAGATGGTTTTCTGAACCGTTTGAATTTATGACTCAGTGATAATCGGAGGTTATTACAGACAGTTTGTAACTGGAACCGTCTGTAAAGAACACTATCACAGATGGGTAGAACCAAAAACCGTATATGATACTTACACATCACAGACGGTTCTAGCTACCACCCGTCTGTAATGAGCAAGTATCACAGACGGTTGGTATAAGAATTGTCTGTGATACTTGGACATCACAGACGGTTGGTAGATAGAACCATTTGTGATGCGCGAGTATCATAGACGGTTTTTTGGTTTGAGCTGTCTATGATAGTCATTCATACATGGTGTATACCAGAAAACTGTCTGTGATAGTTTATTCTTTACCTAAATTTTTTTCTTTTTTTGGCTAGCCTCAAGAAATGTTAGTTATGCCCTTTGAAAACAAGCACCATAGCAGCAAACACAACAACACATTCCATTTTCGTTAAGATTAGAATCCACCATTACAACATAACAAAATAACGAGCAAGTTATCCATCTAACAAAGCAAGAATATGGCAAGAACACATCTGCTAATCCTACGAACCCAACTCTTAAACATGGCAAGAACATAGAAGAAGTAGAGATCCTAGCAGACATTAGAAGCTCAACCGCACCGACGGGGCCTCTATGCCTAGGCCCTCTCGCCCCTGATGCAATGCGCAAGCTAGATGTCCTTGACGTCCACTGTCGCTAGCGCCAACTTGAGTGCTGTCTTCATAGCTAGCTGCTTTCGTGGTGCCTTGCTACTCATAGACTTGCGTGCCATCTACTTTGTAAGGGCCATCAGGATTAGGGTCAAGGAGGAGGATGGTGAGGAGGCTGGAGAGATTTTGAGTGTGGTAGAGGATGGGTTTGGATGAGTATGTATAGGGGAGGGAGAGTTGGGAGTGGGAAATTTTTTGGGGGAATGGGCGCGAGGACGAAGAGGTGGAGCTACAATCCGTAGGGTGGGAGTTGGTGGGTTTCTATTGGATGAGATTGGGTTGAGGATCGACGTGCCCAGTGATTAGGGGTACATAATTATCACAGACAGTTCGAACCACAAAACCGTCTATGACATAATTATCACAGACAGTTTGAACCATAAACCGTCTATGACATAATTATCACAGACAGTTTGAACCACAAACTGTCCGTGATACATAATTATCGAAGACAATATATGTATATATCGGTGCGGTGTAAACAGCTAGTCTCAAAAGATAAAAATAGCAATGTACTATATGGCTTATACATGCTCATTTGAAAGGTTTCAATGAAATCTACAGCTTTGCAATTGAGGTGAAACCTAAATTCCGAGCGAAAGATCAAAAATTTTGGCAAAAATAGAAACCAAAAACTTGTGACACAAATTTGAGGCTAAAGATGGCTAATTTTGGGGTCTTAGAGGGCAACTGGCATAAGGTGGTCATTTTTTGATTGGGTTCATCGTTAGCTTTCCAATGAGTACAAGAATATTGAAAATGGACACCATATGCAAATGTTATGCCTTTTACTAAAGGTATCTCGGAACAGAATCCTACTAGGCCTCAAGCGGGAGATTATGAAATTTTAGACGATTGCGAGGCAGGAAACATTTTATAGATGGTTTTTTTAACACAAATCATCTGTGATAACTTCATTATCACAAACGATTTATAATACAAACCATTTATGAAGTATCACAGATAGTTTAAATAAAAAACTATCTGTAATATTGCCAAATATCATAGACGGTTCTTGGTAAGAACCATCAATGATACTTCACAGACGATGCTCACTATGAACCGTCTGTGGTATTATCTCTTCATAAATGGTTTTAGCGCTGGCAGCAACATAGACAGAATCTAAACTTAAATTGTCTGTGATGGCATTTAACACTGACGGTTTTGGTGAACCATCCGTGATGAGGCATCTAATATAAGTCTTTTTGTAGTAGTGAAACTATCAGAATTCTCTACTACTTTCTAGTGTCTAAGATTTCTAAATTATACTCATAGAATATTTGCAATCACATAAGAACAAAATAGCATATTGAACCATCTACTATTCGACACCCTGTCTAGGCATTTCTAATTCCCTGTCGAGTCTCGATTTTTAAACCCTAATTAAAAGAAACAAGTAGAGGGAGAACTAGCTCGTTACCCAAAATCTCTTCTCACCTTTCCTTTCTAATATTTTGGTATCCTACTCCACCTAAAATCCCGCTGGCCCTGCTCCTAATCAGTGTTGAAGGCCACTCAGCAAAAACTAGAATGAAACCTTGGTACCAAAATCACGGTTGGCCACCCCATCTCGATAGGTGGGATGCCAAACTTGCTAGCAACTGGCTACAGGTAGACACTGACCAACTACTGGCAGCACCTAAGATGGTCCACAACACGTGTGGCGACGGCCAGCGCTGGCAAACTAGAGCGTGAGGGAAAACACCAGCAACCATGTGGTAGGTGTCAAAATAATTGATCAAGTTGTCAGGTTGTGGAGCACGATGTCCTGGTCAGACGCATCAGATAGTTAAGCATGACTTCCTAGTCATGCACTTAGTCGAGTCTTTCTCGATTTTCTGGTAGAAGTCATGACGCTGTGTGCGGTCGTGAGATGGCACAACCATGTAGTCATAGCGCACTAATAGGAGTGGCCAAATGTCCATTACTTGTACTCATTCAGTATAAATAGAGTGCCCAGAAAAGCTGCAGGGAGTGATTTTTGAGTGCAACACAAAACCATGTGTGTCTTCCATTTCTATCGTGTGAGTTTTTCTAGGTGCTTGAGGTACTCGTAAGTCATAGAGCATTTACGACTTGCTAGTCGGAATCGACCTGCTAGTCGTAGAGTGCCTCTGACTTCCTAGTCATGTACGACTTCTGACTGCCAACTGCGACTAGATACTCGTGGTAGGTCTGAGTACTCGTATATGACTTTGTGGTCATAACTTCGAGTGCTTGTAAAGGACTACATGGTTGTAGCTCTGAGTGATCGTAAATGACCTCATAGTTGTAAGTTCGACTGCATGGTTGTTTGACGTTCTGCGTGGTTGTAAGTTTGACTATGTGGTCGTAAGTTTCTTCTACGTGGTCGTAAAAAGTACCACATACTCGTAGTCGTGGGATTGGGTTTCAACAAGTGGTATCAAAACTTTGTCGACCATATGGGAGATATGTCTTCGTCGAGGGTTCGATCAGAAAGGCAGTCTGTGACTCCTCCACAGCAAGACCGTGCGCGCTCGCCTATGCCTCCTCCACCCCGACTGTGGCACCATGACGATGGTGGTCGAGTCATCCAGTGCATCGTCAGGGAGGCTTTAGTCTCGGTGATCTACCCCATGCTCACATGAATGAACTACAACGACTGGGTGCTCGTCATGTAGGCGAACCTCCAAGTGCAATTTTGTGGGAGGCCATCGAGACTGACGACGCTGACTATCATGACAACTGGCTCGTGTTGTCGGCAATTCTTCGCGCTGTGCTGGTTGAGATGCTATCAACGCTCGCTGTCAAGAACATGACGAAGGCTACCTAGGAGGCTATGAAGACCATGCATATGGGCGTTGACCGCATCCACGAGGCCAACTCCCAACAACTGCGCAAGGAGTTTCGGAGCATATCCTTCAAAGACGGTGAGTCCATCAATGAACCTCCAACTACTCAGTGATCCTGTCCAGGAGGAAGAGGTTGTCAAGAAACTCTTGCAGGCTGTCCTGGATCACTATCTTCAAGTGGCCATCTCGATAGAGACACTTCTCAACGTGAGCACCCTCTCCATCGAGGAAGTGACTGGACGACTTCAAGCGGTGGAGCAACACTATGCCAACCGAGGCACTGATGACAGGGGAACTCCTCTGCTCCTCACAAAGAAGGAGTGGTGAGCATGGGCGTAGGCACATGCACAGGATGGATCGCACTCCAAGAACAAGTCACGTGGGAGGCCACGTGACAACCGTGGATGGGACTCCTCTGGCAATAGAAGGGACAACCATTCCCACAGTGGCTCCGACAACCCCAAGAAGGATGAATGTAGGTACTGCGGCAAGTTGGGGATTGGGCTCGTGATTGCCACACGAAGAAAAGGGGGGAGGCGCATTTGGCGTAGAATACCGACGATGTGCCATTGCCATCCCTTTTGCTGGGCGAAGTAATGGCGGTGGAGGAGCACATCGCTTGGATGCCCAACAACACAGTACACGATGAGGTGAGGGGTGAATGAGAGAGGAGATATGGCAGTGGTGCTGGATATAAAAAAAGTGGGAGTCACACATGGGTTTTGACTATTGGATGGGGTAGCAGTGGGTTGAACAAGGGAAAACTCGTTCGGTTTGGGGAGTAAGAAATGAGGGGAGGAAAGAAAATGACAGGGGCAAGTGTTTGGTATGGTTGTGTAGTGTAGGGTGATTAATGTTGGGAAACCTAGGCCTGGGCTTGTAAGCCTGGCCCATGGTGGGCACCTCACCACTTAGTCTATAAATAGGGGGTCTCAATCATTATAACTTGTACTTGTGAAGGAGAAAAGCAATAAAGAAAGAAAGGAGTCTCCAATCTCACTGTGTTCAATCTATTATTTTTCATTGTTCTGTGTTTGATCCATCTCTCTTGCCTAGGAGGAATTGCTTAGTGTAACATCCTGAAAATTTAAATTTGAAAAATGTGAAGCTTTTGAATTATTTTTCAATATACTTTATTTGAATTTGGAGTTTATGGCATTCTTCTAAGATTTGGTTGAGGTTCCAAAAAGTTAAAAAGTTCACGAAAGATACAAACATGTACAGATGATAGAGAATTAAAATTTAAAATTCGAATCTGAAAAGATGATCCATAAAAGGAGGGAAAGACTTGAATTAAATATAAGACCCCATTTTGGAATATTTATATATAAATAAGACTATATAAATATATATACACAAGTGAAACAAAATATGCAATATACTAATATTATGATAAGCATAGCCATGGGAAAATAAAAGCTAAAAATTTCAAATGGCATGCAAGAATTTAAATAAATAACCTCAAATATGAAATAGAAACTTAAATTAAAAATCCAAATTTTAAAGTAATGCTTGAGCCTCTCATTTTCTCATCCTTTTATTTCTCTCTCTCACTTCCAAGTGGGCCCATTCCTTTTTCTCTCTCCCTCCTTTCTCTTTTCTCTCCCTCTCACTGCCTGCGGGCCCTGCTCCCTACCGACCTCCCTCCTCTCCTTTCCCTATGCGCACACAGGCCCCCCTCCTCCTCTCTGCTTCGGCAAATGCTGGCCGACACGGCCGTGTGAGCCAAGCTGAGCAGCGGCGTGGAGAAATCACGACCCCCAAATCCCGCTGCCCTGCTCTGTCGCCTGACATCGTCGCCTGACGTCGCCGCTTGCGCCTGCCACTGCCCCGCCACTCGCCGAAAGGATTGATTGAGCAAGCCTCCCGATGCCGGCCTTCCCCGCTCGTCTATAAGGACCCCCGAGGACCTCCATAGACTCCCCACCTCACACTCTCCCTCCCGCAGAGAACAATTGAGCTTAGAGCTTCCCAATCGCCACCGTGCCCGTCTTCTCCCCCAACTCCGGCGCCACCCTCCCCGTCAAATTCGACCGCCAAAATCCAATTCAGTACTCCCACACCATCTCCGGAGCCCCGCGGTGCTAACCCCGGTCTCCCCCGCACCCTCCGTGGGCACCGATGTCCTCCATGAGCTCACCGCCGCTGCTCGCCGCTGGCACGCCTCGGGTCTCCTCGGCCCCCCGACACCACCACCTTCGGCACCCCCTCCGCTCTGGAAACCCATTTTAGCCGTCACTCAACCCTCTCCAGCCACCTCTCGCCGCTGGCGCCGGCGCCCGCACTGCGCCCAAACTTCCTCTGTTTCCAGCACTGGGCGCTCGGTTCAACTACCTTCTTCCTTCCCCTTCGGTCAGGTAACACCTGAGCCCGAGTTGGTTAGATGAATGCGTGTTCGCCTGTGCCGCCCACGTTCGAATCCGGCTGGCCGCAATGAGTAGTTAGGTTTTTGCCGAAAAGTAACAGCAGGGTAGAGTTAAGTAATAATTAAGGAATAATTAAGAAAAGAAAATTCACAGATTAGCCAATAATTAATGCGAAATTGATTAGGATGTAAATAAGCTTAATTAATGTTCATACAAGGGTTAGTTAATGCTAATTAATGGTTAATGACTGTCATAAGTACTATTACCAGTTAATCATTTAAAATCTCTCACAGACATGTGGGCCCCACTATTCAGTGTGTACAGTGTATGGCCCCACATGTCAGTGGCACACAGGAATGGGAATAAAAATATATATATAATAAACGAGGAATTTAAAATAGCAAGTGGGACCCACCTGTTAGAATTTTAGTAATTTCCGGATTTAATTAAACTGAAAACTTTGAATGGGCATAATTTGTTCATTTTAGCTCCAAGTTAAATGAAGCAAATTTCTAAATTTATCTAAATTCAAGATATATTCAATGGAACTTCAAAAATAATGCTAAGCATAATCATAACAGAGGTGTAGGCAAAATGATAAAGGTGCCAGAAATTAAATCTTAGCGTCAGATTTAGTAAATAATAATGTTGAGCTAGCATAAATGTAGCAAGCTACGACCCGAACCAATGGATTCTAATTATGCCTAGTAATAACTAAAGGTACATAAAATATCGCACGACAAAATGCTATAAACCTGGACTCTAAGATTAATTTGGTAAGCTAAAAACTTTATGCATCGCGTATATAATATATGCCCTGAATATTAGCGCTTGACAAAGTACACCAATTCATAGGTCTAACCTAGCGCATGGAACTTCCTTAATAAATACAAAAAAATAATAGAAGAGATTATAAATAAAAAGATCAAGTCATCATATTCTACCACCTGCCTTGCCTCAAATCACTTGAATCACCCATTAACTTATAATAAATCTAAATTAAATTTATTCGGTTGCTTAGTACGCAATTAGAAATCGGAGCACGAAAGAATCAAGGGATCAAGTGAGATCAAGATCGAGGTGAAGACAAAGACCAACAAAGAGAAAGCCTTGAGTGAGCTCAAGACCGCGGTAAACCGCTCAAGGCGAGTCAATACTTTGATCATGTTGAACCTAGATTTTCTGCAAATTACTTTTGTTTAAATTATCAAATTGCATGCTGTTATTTTATATGCAAACACATGCTTAATTTAAGATTCTAGTTATATGTCCATTGTTTACCTTGATTAATATTACACCTCCTTTGGAATAATTGAATATGTGAACCTTGTCGCCCTAGCAAAATTATGATAATAACCTTTTTGAAAATAAGTCCGTAATTATATGTCATGCTCAGCATTGCCTAGATATTCAGGGGCACCAAAATGCCCAAGCATCGCTTTTACATCATGAGAAACTGATTTGGGAAGCCATAGTGGAAATGGCTGGTGTATTTGGACAAGGATATTATATGTTTCGAAAAACCCTGACTTGCTTATTATCTGGGTGGATGGTCTGGGGGTGTGGTGCAACGGTGCATGAGAGTGTGGTTAGTGGTAGCACCACCCAGATAACCCTAAGGACCCAATCTTGTGATGACCTCCCAAGGTACAATAGTACAACCACAAGCTGGCAAAATGTAGGTAGGGTTAACTAATTTGTATAGCTCTAAGGTGGTTACGTGAAGGTGTGAACACGAGCAAAGGGATGGTTGGTCTCATCCCCGCCTTTACCCGTGATGGCTCACAAGGGACCCTTCCCGAGGGATGCGCATCCTACGGAAGATAGACCTTAGCTGGTGTAACCACAGTAGGACTATGCATCGTAAAGGCCCTGTGATAGTCTACTCAACCGCATGGCTAAGGAATCATGTGGGGCAATGAGCAGATTTATCTCTTGTGGGTAAAGTGTATAGACTCTGCAGAGTTAAAACTATTCGAATAGTCGTGCCCACGGTCAAGGACGGACATGGGAACCTTACCAGATATAGTTCTATTTCAAAAACTTTGTGGATGGGATTGGTAAAGTGGAGGGCAAAGAAAGGCCCTGATTTGTGTTGCCCTGGGTGTCGTCCCAGTGATAAGGTAAGCGGCTATAACGCTGAAGGACTAGCATATGGTGCAGAGACCATGTAATGGTGGATGGAATCTGGATCGCTATTATTATTGCATTCTCTTACACATTATGTTTTTGTTCAAAACTGCTAGGTCTCAGGGAATTCAAATTTTGAGTTGTTTTTAGCATTCAAGGCATGTCCAGCACTGTTACCATCATTTTCTATATTTTATGTATTTACTTACTGTTTTGATTAATCGTAATTATTTAAAATACCTTTAACCACCAAAACTAGCAGTAAATTATAGAAAATGCATGGAAAATTCTAGAACATTACGAGAACCTTTTGTACCTTTACCCAATTTATTTCATGCTTGTTTACCTGCAGTAATTTATATATTTCTTTCATACACATGTAGATGACAGGCATCACGAACCAGGAGTTTGAGCGGCTGGCCTAGCATGGCCAAAACTACTTGACTCCGTGCTTGGAGCAAAGAAACTCCGTGCTGCCATTGGGATTAGTGCACCGCTGGATACCAAACCCACTCCTAAGAGAAATGATCAAGCAATTCACTTCCTTAGGCACCACCTCTGCCTCATGCTCAAGCGAGTACATGGTAGAGAAGAGCACACTAGCCTTATGGACTGCACTAAAGAAGTGGTTCGAAAAGATAAAGTACACCATTCTTCCTCATACAGAGCAAGAATTGATCTAGCTGAGATTTGTTGATTTCATGACGATTGGGGAGTACATTAATACTTTGCACATAATTTGTACCAATCTTCAATTCTGTGGCAAGCAGATCACAGATGAGTAGAAGATTGAGAAGACCCTCTCCACCTTCCACCCCAATGCAGTGTAGTCTATACGCAACAAGACAGCTACAAAGAGTATGCTGAATTGATTGATATTATGTAGGTTGCAGAGACTAAAGATGAAGTTCTCCACAAGAACTTGGTCGCACAGCCACTAGGGAGCACCGCTGGCCGTGAGGTCAACGCTGCAAGTTTCAAGGTGTGGATGCCTATAATAAAGAAAAGGGGAAGGAAGGGCAAGGCCATAGCCTAGAAAGGCAAGCCACATGCTCCAGACAAGAATAAGGCTAGCAAACTAAAGTGGGACGATAAGCCCTATGGTTAACAAGACCAAACCTGCTACAAGTGTGGCAAGTCGAGCACTGGTCGTGGATATATAAAGAGTCACAACACGTCATCAATGTCTTCAGGCCAAAAATAAGAAGGGTAGCAAAGGGCAGAATTCTAAGCAACTACCTGCAACAATGGAGGTGGATTCTACCCATGCAGCTGTACCCTCTCTTGACATTGCAGCTACTGCTGCTATGATTTTCTAGGAAGAGCATCTCACCCCTGAGAATATAGTAGCTGAAGTCTCAGATTTCTTAGCGGACTCAGTCTAATGCACAAAATGCATCTAGACTTTAATTGTCATTTATTTCATGTGTGAAAGGAATAAGTTAGACTTGCAATAATGATGCTCAAATAGTTTTTCTTGTGATGGCAGGATGATATTAATTAATTAATTCATTTATTCAATCAGTAATAGCATGATATATTCTGATATTTGAAGTATTTTATTTATGTGTTGATTGTTTCCTACTATATATTAATAAAGTACTTTATATTAGAACGCATGTAGCTCTCCATGGAGGAAGTGTGCTTGGCTAACTACGGCATAATGAATATCATCTTGAGAGATAATTCTTTCAGTCGATTAGCAAGAATGCTGGTAGCCTTACAACAATTGCTGGTAGCGATGCTTGTACATAGCCTCAGGAAGAGCCACAATTATACTCCCCATGGGCACAACTTTGGTCATTCAAAAAGCCTTATTGTACCTAGAATCGATTAAAACTCTCCTAAGTTTCAAGGATATTCGCGCTAACGGTTTCCACGTGGAACTGAAGAAGAGTATGGTAAGAAATACCTGCTCATTACAAAGCATGAAGCAAGTGGATAAAGGGTATTAGAAAGACTTCCTTCATTTGAATATGGGCTATACTATACTAATATTAAGGCACCCATAGCTTATGCTGCCCTGAAAACCATATTTAGAAACCCTAAACTTTTCTATCTCTGGCATGATAGCTTAGGCCACCCAGGTCTTACAATGATGAAAAATATAATTAACAATTCACAGGGACATAATATTGATGTAAATAATTTTCTGAATCAGGAATATTTTGTGTGCCCCGCATGTGCCACTGGGAAATTAATTACTAGACCTTCAGCTCTAAAAGTGAAGGATGAAGTCTCTACATTCCTGGAACACATCCAAGGGTACATTGTGGTCCTATACAACCTCTGTTAGCGCCATTTAAATAATTTATGGAACTTATCGACGCTTCCTTGAAATGGTCGCACGTATGTTTATTATCTACGAAAAACCATGCTTTTTCAAAGCTGGTCTCACAGATAATTCAAATTAAAATAATTTCCCTGATCATCATATAAAGTTCATCAAAATGGACAATGCCAAAGAGTTTACTTCAAAGGCATTTGATGATAATTGCATTGCAATGGGAATTAAAGTTGAGCATTCCGTACCGCATATCCACACACAGAATGGACTGGCAGAAACATTAATTAAGAGAATTAAATTTATTACCTTATTAATTTTGCATAATTGTAATTAACCAACTACATGTTGGGGACACACAGTCCTCCATGCAGCAATTCGTATCAACTTTAGACCATCGGCACATAACATTTGTTTACCAATGCAACTACTGCAAGGGTCAGCACTAAGAATTTCTCATCTTGACGGGTTTAATTGCAAAGTTTATGTACCTATACCCCCACCACAGCGTACTACAATGGGCCCTCTCCAAAAGTCTGGGATATACGTTGGTTATGAGATAGCATCTATAATCAGGTATTTAGACCCCATGATAGGAGACTTGCACACCGCCCGTTTCATTGATAGTATATTTGATGATGATAGTTTCCCGACATTAAGGGGAGCAAATCAACCTCTTGATGAAAAATATTGGAAAATTACATGGTAAGCCATGGGAATACATACACATGACCCGTGCACTAGTGAAGCAAATAGAGAAGTCCAGAAAATCATTGATTTGTAGATGTTAGCAAATCAACTACCTGACCACTTTAGTGATTTAAAAAGTGTGACCAAGTCACATGTGCCTACACATAATGCACCAGAGAGGGTTGAAATAGCAAAGAAAATTGAAGATATCCCTAATCCCATCCAGAGGCCTCAGAATAAAAGGACAAGAACTCTGGTTGGGGATGCCTAGTGAAAAAAGACAAAAAGGACTTAACACAACCGATGATCGAAGTTCTCTAGAGCCAGTAGGGGAGTCAGTTAAGACCTAGCACTAGTGTGGCACCTTCAGAAAAAGGCATACCGGATCTGAACATTCCCAAGGTGGGAGAAACCAGTATGGATGTGTATGCGCACACATTGGAGTTGAAAACTAAAGGGACTTGCCCCCGTAATTGGAATGAGCGGTGAGCAAGTAGAAGCACTAGAAGAATCAACCCATGATGAAATAGTTATAAACTATGTGCACACTGGAAAATCCATGAATAGGACAACAACCAATGTTGATATTTATTTTGCAAAGAAAATTGTCACAATCATTGATCTTGATCTAGAGCCTGCATCACTCGCTACATGTAAGAAAAGATCATATTGGGAGGATTGGAAAAAGGCAATAGAAACTGAATTATTATCTCTGAATAAAAGAGAGGTATTTGGGCCTGTAAGCTACACGCCTCCCCATATGCACCCGATAAGGCATAAGTGGGTATTTGTTAATAAGAGAAATGAGAAAAATGAAGTTGTAAGATATAAAGCAAGGCTCATCGTACAAGGTTTCACTCAATGTTCAAGAGTTGATTATGAAGAAACCTATTCCCCAATCATGGGTGGCATTACCTATAGATATTTAATCTCGATGGCAGTAAACCTGAATTTAGAAATGAAATTGATAGAAGTGGTAATGGCATAGGGCCTGTTTGGTAACGGCTGCGGCTTATGGCTTTTGGCTGAAAATTTTGAATTTTGGCTGTTTACGGTACAGATTACAGAGAGATAGATACTCACTTGCGATTTTAGATGGTACAGATGTTGGGCTTTTAACGTGTACATCGTTTAACTTATAGACCCCATTTTGATAAAATACTCCATTTGAAAGTTAGGTACTGTAGCAAAAGCCAAAAGCCGTCAGCTTCGGAGGAAAAGAACAGGCCCACACTTTTATGGAAACTTGGATTCGGATATTTATGTGAAGGTACCTTAAGGTATCCCTGTCCCGAACTAAGATAGCGCAAATAGAAACATGTATAGTGTGAAAATCAGAAAATCCTGAACCAATCTGGCAAGATGTGGTATAATCGCTTAAACGACTTTCTATGCTTAAACGACTTTCTATCCAAGAAAGGCTATAGAACAATGAGGATTTTCCCTATGTATTTATATGACGATCCCCAAATGGATTTTGTATAATCTCAGTATATGTAGATGATCTGAATATCATCGGAACCTTGGATGATATAAAGGAAGTGAGCTCTTATCTGGAGTCAGAGTTTAAAATGAAAGATTTGGGTAAAACCAAATATTGCTTAGGCTTACAGCTCGAGCATGTCCTGGAAGGAATATTAGTGCATTAGTCAGCCTATACTCAAAAGGTGTTAGAAAGATTTGGCTTTTCAAAAGCATACCCATCAAAAGTACCAATGGTCGGGCGATGTTTATAGCAAGACAAGGATCCGTACCTACCTAGAGAAGAGCGGGAGGAAGTCCTGGGACCAGAATTCCCATACTTAAGTGCAGTAAGAGCACTTACGTATTTAGCAAACTGCACTGGACCAAATATCGCATTTGTCGTAAATCTATTAGTAAGGTATAGTGTAGAACCTACCAAAAGGTATTGGTAGGGAATAAAGGACATCTTTTCGATACCTCTGAGAAAGCAAAGATCTTGGGCTATTCTATAGAAAGAACCAACAGTTAAATATGACTAGCTATGCAGATGTCAGGTACTTGTCAGACTCACATACCGCCTGGTCACAAATAGGCTATGTATTCCTATGTTGTGGAACTGCAATGTCATGGAAATCGTCTAAGCAAAGTTTGGTATCATTTTTGATGAACCACTCAGAAATCATAACACTATACGAAGTTGTACGAGAATGTGCTTGGCTTTGACGAATTATTCACCACATCCAGCAGTCATGTGGATTGAATATAGTGTAAGCTCCCATAATTATCTATGAAGATAATGCAGCTTGTGTTGTACAAGTGCAAACGAGTTATGTGAAGAGTCATCTCACAAAGTATATGAACCCCAAGAATTCTATGCTCACGAATTGTAAAAGATGGATGAAATTAAGATACTGCATACTAAGTCATGTGAAAATCTTGCAGATTTATTCATTAAACCACTTCCACCATTTAATTTTGAAAGGTGTATACGTGGAATTGGAATGATGAGACTTAGAGAAGTGCAAAATTCAGGGGGAAATTTTTCTCGAGCTCACTATTAAAACTTGATCACAGATCGAGTATCTGAAGAATAAATCCAGTAGATTAAATGAAACTGGGTGGATTGTACTCTTTTTTCCTTGACGAATCTTTCGAAAGCTTCTTCGCCAAGGTTTTTAATAAGGCAATTTATGCAACACTACATAACATGTATCATGTACTCTTTCTCTAAATTTTTTCCACTGCGTTTTTATGGTGTTTTGATGTGGCATGAACGCGGATGAGTGCCTAAGGGGGAGTGTTAGGGAAACTTGGGCCTGGGCCTACAAGCCTGGCCCATGGTGGGCACCTCCCCACTTAGTTTATAAATGGAAGGTCTCAATCATTGTAACTTATACTTGTGAAAGATAAAAGCAATAAAGAAAGAAAGGTGTCCCCCCATCTCTCTATATTCAGTCTATTATTGTGCATTATTCTGTGCTTGATCCATCTCTCGCTAGGAGGAATCGCTCGGACTGGACTCGCCAACGATGGTTCCTCAACAGTTAAATAAGAAAACAAAGTGTTTGCTAATTTGTTGGAGAACATAGAGAAAAGAATGACCCGCAAGTGCTTTTTCTACTATAAGTCGAAATAGAGGAACGGGATAGCGAATGAATATATGATAACATCATTTTTTTAAAATACATGCAATGACATGATTTTTAAATGCATGCAAAACCACGAAACAAAATTAAATTAAAATTTTTTATGCACCCTTTTGAGCAATTTAATTTTCCATGACACTTTCAATTAAATGTTAAAATTTTTTAAAATGCACCCAAAATTTTACAAATGGTCAATTTAAATTATTAACGGGATTTTGAAAAGTTGGGATGTTATAGGAATTCATATAGGCATTTAATTCTAATTTTCATTTAATTTTTGTTCCGAATTTTAGCTATTTAGGGATTTTGCTTTATAGTTCTGATTATCAGTCATATTGGTGTTATCGGTAAAATTTTAAAACTGGTTTTCAAAATCCTTGTAAAGAGTACGCAGATTGTCCAATAATGTCAGAATGCAAATATTTTCTCCGAAATGGACACAGCATAGAAAGCATAATAATCCACCTATTGGCTTCCTGCAGATCATTTCATCTTTAGTCCCCTACGCATGGCCACGCAAATTTGCAGTACGCCGGTATGCTAACTTTTATCCGTTCCTCCAAGCCCAGTAGTCTCCTTCTTATGTTCCTCTTCACCAGCAATTATACTAATCCACCTCCAGCCGACACTATTTCAGATCAGAGATCCTAACCACTCCCTAGGTATGTCACAGGCCATGATCACCAATTCCTATGCTCCACAAGAGTCCTCATAATGCTACGAAGGTAGGCTGTGCATGCACTGACCAGATAGGCTCCAATAGTTTGCGGGAATGATTCACCAAGCTGCTTGACACTTAAAACATAAAATTGAGGTAGCTAATATCCAATACGTAGGTTGACATCTATCCTTCATGTTGGTTATGTATCCAGTAGTCTGTTTATAGAAAGTGGCTGCTTTTTATACATCGCAAAAATTTGACTGCCAAAATTCTGTATTTCTGAAATTTTTGGAAAACTTGTGTTTGTTTTCTTTCTTATTGAATCGTTTTAAAAACCATCTAAACCCTAGGGTTTTCTATTCTCCCTAATAATAGTTTCATCTCAACCACCAACACTACCACCCCAGCCCAATCTGTCTTCATCCTCTTACATATATGTGGTATATAGGCACGTTGTGATCCTGTAACTGAAGCATTCACAGGGATTCAGTACTCAAAAGTAAGCATGCAGTTTAGTTGTTTCGTGAACAACAGATTGTAGCTATAAATTTCATCGAAGGCGGCGTTGTAACATTACAAGAGTAGTACTAGTTTACGTACACACCTGGAGATTACATCCACAATATTGATAGAAGTACGTCTATATACAGTATATTCTCTTCGCTTGCAACAGCTTACATGATTAGTTATGGCTGTTGATATCTACACAAATACACAATATAACATCAGAATTAGTACCGTTAATTAACGCAATATATCTTTCGCACACAAACAACCACACAGAAATTGAGATCGTGATTGATCCCAAACTGGCACTAGTTGTTTGTATCACCACCACTGGCTCCGTCGCCTCCTCCAGGACTGCTGTAGTGATCTCGTGGGATGGCATGGTGGTTGTCCACAGTGGTGCCACGACCAACGCCAACGATGGGTTTCGTGCTGCTGATGGTCTCACCCGCGTTGTCATTCTTCACCGTCCCCATGCCGTGAATCGCCAAACCTTCTGTGATCATGGCAAGGACGAGCATGATAGCTAAGAACTTAATCCTTGCTTTCACTTGCCCTTTCATGGCGATCAAACTTGGCTGAGACAGAAATATCAGTAAATAAATTCAGATGTTTTTAACTGGATGTATACAACATAGAAGAATGGAAGATGATCGCAATTAAGAACAAGAGTCAGACCTGCAAAATCTCCACTCTACGATTCGAAGTTAGGCTTCTACTGTGTCATGAAGGTTAAGGTTTGGTTAGGCACGCTTTATATAGTGAGAAAAGCCAGCAAATAAAAAATTCATGAATGGTACACTAGTATAAAAAACCTTCATATGGGTTGTAAAAGGTGTTCGTTTCGTTCTTGGGACCAGTAAAATCCTGTAGTGCAATTGCAAAATGGCAGCCAAATTCGAACCTGCCTTTTACTGTGGCCAGTAACATAAATAAGGTCCAAATATCGTAATTTTAAAGATTGTGCTGACCAGTGGCCCAATCGTTGCTGAAGAAATCATAAAATATGAAGAAATCATCCTACACTACCAATAGTATTTCCCAAGGTAGTGGTTTATGCTTTACATTGCATCGACTTGACATTTTATTTGCTGATGGGGAATAACGCTGCCCAAACTTTAACCCGACATATAGGTAAAAGCAGAAATATTAATTTCATCCACTAAATTTGTTATTAACAGCAGAATTTCTATGCAGTTGCATACTTATCCGAAAATATTTGAGATGGAAGATGTACGTATTACATGTGCCCCTGGATAGGCATATCATTGGCTAAAAATTCCGTATATAACAAATTAGTTGAAGTTTTCATGCAATCAAGAGGTTCCTGAGTTAATATTTAGTTGAACATACGGCCATTAGTCGCTAGTGGGTCCATTAAGTTAGGTGAGGGGCGTTGTCACTGAAAAAGCTTTGTTCTTTTTGTCATTGCTTTCCATTACTGGATACAGTAATGAGAAAATTAGTTAGGGTTTTGTAATTAACTATCCGATGGAGGAAACATATCTCATGCCGATATCCAGCCGGAACCTAGTACTGTAGCCGTATCATTTCATTTATGCAAGAATACTGGCTACTTTATATGGACGCATGCAGCTAGTATATATATGTTGTTTTCATGTGGTTAATCTAAGTAATTATTTCTCTATACTAATGGTCCAAATTTACGAAGTTTGACTATTTATAACATGGCACCTATTTTGTGACAGGGAGAGATATTTTTCATCAAGAGTATTGACATAAAATCTTGAACAAAATATATATGGCAAAAATCTTAATTTTCTTCCATTTGTATCAACAGATACGATCTTGCTTAACTATAACATAGCTATTTTTGTGCCCACTCCTTATGCGGTAGTAATAAAAAGTTTCTTGCCAGAATAAGCTACACCATAGGTGCATGTAGTTATATTTCAGTATAACGATGTTGTTTTTTTAGTTGCTAAAAGCATGTTAAATTATATCATGATTTCTGTAATTACTTTATGATTAGATTTAGCTACCCATCTCTTGTTATACACATTGTGGTCAATCGCTATATATGTTGTTGCTACATAAAGTTGGGTATAGAACAATAAATTAGGCAACTTATTTTGAGTCCAAGTATAGAAATATCATCGTCTGTGAACAATTTATCGAATAAATGGTTTGATTTGTATATGTAACCGGATAAATTTATCGAAAATAGTTAAATCTAATTTGTATATATTTCCCTTGCAAAATGTGATCTATAGCTATTCAAAGATCTATTACTGATTTAATCTACTTTATAAGCCAATTGTACATAAGCGTATGGCATTACCATCAATCAAATACATAGTGTACAAATAGAAGAACGCGATCACATGAATGTATGTGCGGAAAAACCCCAACATTTCTGTACTGCTATAAACGAATATATAGCATTGTTTTATTCTATATTAAACGAGCATTTGTATACATGATGCGGTTCAACTTCCACATAAATAGCACAAGTGCACAAAATGCAAAGACTATGACCCAAGTAGACGTAGTACATGTATATATACGTACCCTAGCGTGAAAGCTTGCTACGTACAAGGCATGTATTAGGCTTCTCATGGCTTAGCTTCTTCGCTCGCAATGTCATGGCCATTTCCGGGCATGTTTCCCGGGCTACTCCAGCTGTCGTACTCCAGCCTCGGTATCGCATGGTGGTTGCCAATCGACGTCCCCTCCGCCGTCGCGGTCTTAACTACTCCGTGTATTAGTTCGTCTCTCAGCGCCATGCGAGAGGCCATGGCGCCAACGTTAACCATGACCATGGCAAGGAAAAACAGAGGAAGAAGCTTCATAATCAGACGAGTTCGATCTTAACTTGCAACAGCTGGATGAAAGATGGAAGGGAAATAATAGAAGTGATCTAGTGGTTTACTGCGGTTTTTGTTTTGGATCCTGAGTCAAGAGCTGGTGATATGTTATTTATAGGCAAAGAGACAGATCTATAGAGCTGAATGAATCAAGACGTTTTCTCCTTTTCCACTTAATTTCCGTTTGTCAGTGGGCAGTGGCTCTGGTATCTTGCGTCATGCCAGATAATAAGTTTGGTTAAAGTTTGACTCGGGGAAAAGAACAAAGCTGTCAAAGGAGATTTCAATTAGCTGGCGAGATCTTTAAAGCAGGAGCGCTGTGATTCTGGACTAACCACATTTTCCCCCAATTATTTGGTTGAGATGTTTTAGGATGCGAAATCTTTGTGCACAGAAAGTTTATATTAACAAATATGTAAACAACAATAATAATAATAAAGTATTTTGTCCCAAATAAGTTAAGGTAGCTTAGGAATGAAACATTTTTAAGATCAACAAATATACAAAGCATACATTAATGATATAAATAATTATCCTTTGGCCATCTGACTATTTTGGTGCGCGCGGTGGACGACTGATCTAGTTAGTTAGACTGGTAACTACTCTGGCGCATCGAACGGTGCGTATGTGACATATATAGGCCTGCGTGCATGCATGAGTTTGCGTCGACCAAATCAGCATCATCGTGTCGATTAGTAGACGTATGCACGCAAAATGCGTTACATATCAACGCATGGCACTATATAGGATATAGGTAGTAAATTTATATATATCAACCGACATGCACAGAGTTTTTATACCTATATCCCCACCATAGCGTACTGCAATGTACCCTCTCTGAAAGTCTGAATATAGATTAGTTATGAGACAGCATCCATAATCAGGTATTTGGACCCCATGATAGGAGACTTGCACACCGCCCGTTTCGTTGATAGCATATTTGACAAGGATAGTTTCCCGATATTAGGGGGGAGAAAATCAACCCCTAGATGAAAAATATCGGAAAATTACGTACCAAGTCACAGGAATCCATACACATGACCCACACACTAGTGAAGCAAATAGAGAAGTCTAGAAGATCATTGATTTGAAAGCACTAGCAAACCAACTACTTGACCACTTTAGTGATTTAAAGAGCGTGACCAAGTCGCATATGTCTGCATGCAATGCACCGGAGAGGGTTCAAAAACCGAATAAAGTTGAAGGCATCCCTAATCCTGTATAGAGGCCTCAAAATAATAGGACGAAAACTCCGGCCCCTCGAATCTCCAGTAACCAATGACGCTTGATGAAAAAGGATAAAAAGGACTTGACACAGCTAATCACTAAAGCTCCCCAAAACCAGTAGGGGCCAGTTGAGACCTGGCACAAGTTGTTAGCTTAGCCTCTCTCAAACACACGCTTTCACGGTGGACATGACCTACACACGCGAGAAGAAATGGATGAGTGAATACGGAAGAACACGGAGCACAGGGAAGACAATAGCTTGTTTGCCGAGCCAATGCCTACGGCGTTTTCTTGCTTGCTCTTTTATTCACTCAGCCCAAAGCTAATCAAATGATTACAAGATACTTAAATACTACGGCACAACGGCAAGGAGCTACGTCTTGATTCGCTCTACCGGCCACTAGTCCACTAACCTGATCACTATATGTATGCATGCCCTAACAAACTACACAACCATTTATTCCATGAGTCATTCGTCCAGAAGCTCAGCTCGGATCACAACTGCGAGCATGTGATTAGCTCAAACAAAACACTAATGCAAGACTCAGCCATGCAAGAACTAGTAAACGTGCAACAAATGTACATGCGCCACAAATTTGCACGTCACCTCTTACATGGAAGTAAACATACTTGTTCCTACGTGGTTAAGTTAACCACTAATCAACATATGCATGCACTCGATTCTAACATGCACTGCACGCAAACTCATGCAATACACGTATGCAACAAGTTAACCCGACACCAGTATGGTACCTTCAAGTAAAGGCATACCAAATTTGAATATTCCCATGGTGGAAGAAACCAGTTGGATGTGTGAGCACACATCAGAACTGAAAAACTAAAGGGAATTACCTCTGCAATTGGAAGAGGCAGTGAACAAGTAGAAACACTAGAAGAATCAACTCATGATGAAATAGCTATAAACTATGTGCACACGGGAGAATCCATGAATAGGACAACAGCCAAAGTTGATATTTATTTTACAAAAAAATTGCCACAATTATCGATCTTGATCTAGAACCTACATCACTCACTGAATGTAAGAAAAGACCACATTGGGAGGATTGAAAAAGGCAATAGAAATTGAATTATTATCTCTGAATAAAAGAGAAGTGTTTAGACCTATAAGCCGCATGCCTGCAGATGTGGACCCCGTAGGGCATAAGCGGGTATTTGTTCAAAAGAGAAATGAAAAAAATGAAGTTGTAAGATATAAAGCAAGGCTCGTTGCACAAGGTTTCACTCAACATGCAGGAGTTGATTATGAAGAAATCTATTCCCCGGTCATGGGTGTCATTACCTTTAGATATTTGATCTCAATAGTAGTGAATTTAAATTTAGAAATGAAATTGATAGATATAGTAACTGCATACCTTTATGGAAATATGGATTTGGACATTTATATGAAGGTGCCTAAAGGTATCCCTGTCCTAAACAAAGACAAAGCAAATAGAAACCTGTGTAGTGTAAACTCAGGAAATCACTGTACAGACTTAAGCAATCAGGCAAAATATGATATAATCACTTAAGCAATTTTCTATACAAGAAAGGCTACACGAACAATGAGAATTGTCCCTGTGTATTTATACAACGATCCCAGAATGGATTTTGTATACTCTCAACATATATAGATGATCTGAATATCTTCGGAACCCTAGAAGATATAAAGGAAGCGAGTTCTTACCTGCAGTCAGAATTCGAAATGAAAAATTTGGGTGAAACCAAATATTGCCTAGGCTTGCGGCTTGAGTGTGTCCTTGAAGGGATATTAGTACATCAGTTCGCATACACTCAAAAGGTGTTAGAAAGGTTTAGCTTTGAAAAGTCGTACCCATCGAAAGTACCAATGATCAGGAGATATTTACAACAAGACAAAGATCCGTACCGACCTAGAGGCGAGGGGGTGGAAGTTCTAGGACCAGAATTCCCGTACTTAAGTGCAAAAGGAGCACTTATGTATTTAGCAAACTGCACTAGACCGAACATTGCATTTGCCGTAAACCTATTAGCATGGTATAGTTCAGAACCTATCAAAAAGCATTGGTAGAGAATAAAGGACATCTTCCAATACCTCCAAGGAAGAAAAGACCTTGCACTATTCTACTGAAAGAACCAAGACCTGAATATGACTAGCTATGCAGATGCAGGGTACCTGTCAGACCCATATATAGCTAGATCATAAACAAGCTATGTATTCCTATGTGGTGGAACCGCAATTTCATGAAAATCGTGTAAGCAAAGTTTTGTATCAACTTCGATAAATCACTCAGAAATCATAGCACTATACGATGCCACACAAGAATATGCTTGGCTTCGATGAATGATTCACCACATCTATCAGTCATGTGGATTGAATATTACATAAGCTCCCACAATTATCTATGAAGATAATACAGCTTGTGTTGCATAAATGCAAACGGATTATGTGAAGGGTCACCTTGCGAAGCATATCAACCCCAAGTTCTTCTATGCTCGTGAGTTACAAAAGATAGATGAAATTAAGATATTGTATACTAAGTTGTGTGAAATTCTTATAGATTTATTCACTAAGTTACTTCTAGCATCTAACTTTGAAAGGTGTAGACATGAAATTGGAATGATGACACTTAGAGAAGCACAGAACTTAGGAAAGATTTTTTTCGAGCTCATTATTAAAACCTTGATAACAAAGATCGAGTACCTAAAGAATAAATCCAGTAGACTAAATGAAATTGGATGGATTGTACTGTTTTTTTCCCTTAACGAGTTTTTCGGAAGTTTCTCTACCAAGGTTTTTATTGAGGCAATTCGTGCAGCATTACATAACATGTATCATGTACTCTTTCTCTAATTTTTCCCACTAGGTTTTATGGAGTTTTGATGAGGCATGAATATATCGGATGAATGCCTAAGGGGGAGTGTTGGGAAACCTAGGCCTGAACCTACAAGCCTGAGCCATGGTGGGCACCTCACCCTTTAATCTATTAATAAGAGTCCAAATCATTGTAACTTGTATATTTTAGAGAAAAAGTAATAAAGAAAGAAGGAGTTCCCCTATCTCTCTGTTCAATCTATTTTGTACTGCATTATTCTGTATTTGATCCATCTTCTGTCTAAGAAGAATCACTCGGACTGGACTCGCCGGCGATGTTTATTCAAGACAACCCATTCTAATGCAAGAAACATACGTAAATAACTGAACCACAAAATAAGTAAGATAGGTTGGCTTACTTTTATTGCTTAATTGGTCAGTGCGTTTGGCTATGTTCTCTTCGATGATAGTACATAGAAGTCAGGTGCGTGTATTTCTGGCACGATGGTTTTCAAAAAAAAGGATGTGGGAGCTATTTCAATCAGGGAAAACATTCTGGCTGAAACAGGGGTAATCGGTTGGGCTTCAGCTTTTAGCTTCCGGCTTATTTTTTACTATTCATAAATTTCGTCTTTTTCTGAACTTTTGGTTTTTTGTTGAGCTTTTTTGCCGGTTATTTTTTTCCCGTATTTGTTTGTATTATATGTAATGGGCTAACATATTTTTTAATTTTTTTAAATTTAATTATGCTAATTAAGCCTCATCACTCTGATTTTTTTCACCACTCTGATGCTTTTCAGCCATAAGCCACCAAAAATAAGCTCAAATGATCACCACAAATTTTTAGACCTCCGATAGAACCGGTTACTGTGAAAAACTGGACAATTTTGGAAAATCTTGTCCAGAATTGTCAAGTTAAACTATCAAAATCAAAACCAGTTCACGAAATCATGATCTGACAACAATTTTTCACTAGGTATCAAGAACAGAAGAAAGACAATACAATTTCGCACAACTTCAGAAATTAATTACCTCCATCATGTCCAAGAGCTCTTTCCAAAGATCCTATCGGCGTCGTCAACTGCGCCGTGCTCGGACCCCTACGCACCCCCACCCCCGCCTCCACCACGCCACACCTTTTGCAGCCGCCGCCATCCAACGCACAGCCCATGCCACAGCTACCATCCTTGACGTTAACCCCACTGCCTCCAGGCTAGGGTGGAAAATTGGCTTGAGGCTTGCGAGCCGGCTCGGCTCGTAACGAGATTGAGCCGGCTCGGCTCGGGCTCGTAATGATGCAAGCCAAGCCGAGCCCGCCGTCCAGCTCGTGAGAAAAACGAGCTGAGCCTGAGCCGCTCGCGAGCTGCTCGTTGGCTCGTGCGAGCTCGGTGCCTTGGTCCGATCCGTTCGGCCCAGTGACGCCCCGTAGCGTCGGCCCAGCCTAGTCGATCGATTACATCGATGCAATGCGGTGCGAGTCGGCCAACCCTAAGTCCTAACCCTTCGGCCATTCCCGTCGGCGGCAATCCCATCCCCATTCGCGCAGCCAGCGTCCGTCCCCGATCGGCGATCGCCGTCCTTCACCACGCCACGCGCTCGACCGCCGCCTGCCGTCCTTGCCGGATCCCCTCCCCTTCCTTCCCCATGCGCTCGGCCGCTGTCCATCCCCGAATCCCCTTCCTTCCCCACGCGCGCGGGCGGTGTCCTTCCCCAATCCCCATCCTCCCCGAGTCTGACCCCCTTCCTTCCAGATCCACAACGCGGCCTCCTCCAACCGACGCGCATGGGCTGCGAACGGAGCCTAGAATCTCGTGCTCGAGGGAAGAAGGTGGCTGCCGTCGAGGCCTCCCCGTCGACAAGAGGGGCGAGCCTGCACCTGCACGGTCTGCACCGCCTCCTGACCTCGCCGAACCAGCAGCATCGGTGAGTACCAGTTATACTGAGGATTAGGGTTAGGGTTAGGATTAGGATTAGGGTTAAGGTTAGGGTTAGGGTTAGGGTGAGAAATGAGGATGTGATGTCGCCCTAATACTGATACTTGATGTGCCTGATGCTAGATGTGCCTGATGGCCAGAATTTTTGTGCCTGATGCTAGATGTGCCTGATACTTGATGTGCTGATGCTAGATGTGCCTGATGCTAGATGTGCCTGAGGCTAGATGCCGATGTGAAATGAAATTTTTGTAATCCTGTTACTTGATGTGCTATACTGATAATGGATGGATGTACTGATAAAACTTGTAGATGCTCTATTTGATAGATGTCCTCAGTTGAATATTGTCAAATGAGGTTTTGATTTGTTAGCAATGTGCAACATATATTGTCAAATGTTGAATGTTGAATAAAACAGTGTGCAACATATATTGTCAAATGTTGAATAAAACAGTGAGAAAATGTATTGTCAAATGTTGAATGTTGAATAAAACATATATTGTCAAATGTTGAATAAAACAGTGAGCAAATGTATTGTCAAATGTTGAATGTTGAATAAAACAGTGTGCAACATATATTGTCAAATGTTGAATAAAACATATATTGTCAAATGTTGAATAAAACAGTGAGCAAATGTGTGGAGTGTTTATGCACCTGAATCTTGAAATATAGCAGTGCTATGCCTACTATTTGCTATTCCTGATTCTTGGGGCTAACATTTTACAATGTTTTATTGCAGTCATCGAGTGAGGATGTGGATTGGGTGGCTTTGGGTGGTGATGTTCATGGTGGTGAAGAAATGGATGAGGACATGGATGATATTGATGTGGACTCCTCAAGTTCAAATGGTGCTGAAGAAGCAACAGAAGAGGGTACAGTGTCTCAGAAGAGGGAGGCAAAAAGGAGGAAAAGATCTCCAAAGGCAACTGGTAGACAGAAACAGAGATCAGAAGTTTGGAAGATCTTCAAGGTGGTGAATGTTCCATCGAAGACAAAGAAAGGAGAGGTTGATACAAAGGCAAAATGTAGGTTCTGCTACAAGCTCATGTCTTACAAACAAGGGGGTGCAACTTCACATCTCATGAGGCATATACCGAAGTGCACGCCATATATGAACAAGGTGGCTAAGATGAAAGCTCCAGCGAACTTGAACTTCGGTCCTGCCATGGGAGGTGAGACTGGTTTACCTTTGGTTTCTACTAGGGAATATGATCAAGATGAAACTCGTCGAATTATTGCTAAGATGATAATTGTCCATGAGTATCCCTTTAGGATGGTCGAGCATACTTGGTTTAATGTTTTAATGAGATATTTAAATCCATTATATCAGTTCATTGGTCGAAAGACAATAAGAAATGAATGCATCAAGATTTATGAATCAGAGAGAGAAGTTCTTAGAAAAAGTCTCAGAAGTGTGTCACATATTAGTTTAACTTGTGATTTGTGGACCTCAAACCAAAACATTTGCTATATGAGCTTGGTGGCACATTATATAGATACAAATTGGATTATGCAATGTCGTGTGCTGAACTTTATTGAGTTGGATCCTCCACACACTGGGGTTGTCATAGCTCAGGCTATTTTTGATTGCGTTGTTGAATGGAAGATAGAGGATAAGATCATCACACTTACTCTTGATAATGCTTCCTCGAATATTGCTGTTGTACATGGTTTAATGGCCAAGTTTGCTGCTAGAGGATCAGCTCGGTTCATTGCCAAGTATTTTCATGTTCGATGTTGTGCTCATATAGTCAATTTGGTTGTTAATGATGGACTACAACCATTAGAACCTTTGATTAACAAGCTCAGGGAAATAGTAAAGTATATAAAGAAGTCTCCATCTCGTATGCGCAAATTTTTACAAATCTGCTCATCACTTGCTTTGCAAATTGGCCATGGATTGAGCCTGGATGTGTCTACACGATGGAGTTCTACATACAAAATGTTGTCAGTATGTATTGCTTATAAGGATGCTTTAGTGTGTTATGCTGACACGGATGCAAATTATCAATGGCAACCATCGGGCGAAGAATGGTTATTTTATGAAAAAATTGCACCAATATTGCAGTCCTTATCTGAAGTGACTACTGCATTTTCTGGATCAACTTATCCAACGGCAAATATTTTTTATCCTCATATAGTTAATGTCAAGATTGCATTAAGAGCTGCAATTACTTCTGGAGATGAGTATTTGAAGCAAATGGCTACTGCAATGTTGGATAAGTTTGACAAGTATTGGGAAGAAAAGAACAATGTCATGGTCCTTGCTACTATTCTTGATCCCAGATTTAAGATGAGGTTCATTAGTTGGTGCTTTAACCAAATGTATGAACCCTCAAAAGCTGCAAAAGAGCTTGATGATGTAAAGGTTGAATTGGAGATTTGTATTCCCAGTTTGAGATGGATCATCGGCACAACAGAATGGGCAATAGAGGTGAAGCAACCTCCTCTTCAGCTATTGGTACAAGCAGCTCATTATCATTAGTCTCATCTCAGTTTCAGTCATTCTTGCGTTCCACTTCTACCGAGCCTTCAAAGTCAGAGTTACTCATCTACTTAGATGAAATAAATGAGAGTTTAGATAACAAGGACTTTAAATTGCTCGCGTGGTGGAATTTGAATGCACATAGATTTCCAGTTGTGTCGAATATGGCTAAGAATTTTTTGACTGTACCAGCTACCAGTGTATCTTCAGAATCAACATTTAGTGCTGGTGGTAGAGTACTAGATGACTATAGGAGTTCTTTACGTCCGGCTATGGTTCAACATTTGGTATGTGCCTCTAGCTGGATCAGAGGTGCACATGATGACATGAGATCTCCTATAGTTGTGGTAGGTTCATTTGTAATGCAATATTTGTCTATTTTATTTTTGCTTATGTTAACTTCAATATTATATATCTTTTCAGGAAGAAGATGAAGAGGATGATGTTCAAACCATTCCATTTCCTAAAAGCGTCGTAGAGAGCAGCTAGTGTCTGGTAATGCTTCCACCAATTTTATTTTCATTCTTTTCTTTCTGCTACTGAAGTGCTACTGCTGGCTGCTGCAGACTGCTACTGCTGGAGAAATTGCAGCAAGAATTGGCTTGAACTGCTGCTGCTCCCTGCTGTTGTGATGGCTTGAACTGCGGCTGTGAATTGCTACAGCTCTCTGCTATTGTGAAATGCTTGTGAAATGTACATTTAACTATCTGTGAACTCTGTCTGTGAACTGAAGTGCTCTCTGCCTGACTGCCTCTCTGTCTGTGAATTGATATTGCTCCCTGCTGTTGTTGTTGAACACTTGAACTGCTGCTGCTACTGATTCTGTGAACTGCTAGTGCTCAGTGGGAATGCTGTTGTGAAATGCTTGTTGTTAATGCTCTCTGTCTGTCTGAATGCTTGTGAAATGCTTGTTGTTAATGCTCTCTGTCTGAATGCTCTCTGTTGTCTGCTCTCTGTCTGTGAATGTGCCTCTGTTAAGTTCGAGCCATTTTGGCTCGTTCGGTTAACTTCGAGCCATTTTGGCTCGTTCGGTGACTCGTTCGGTGAATGTGCCGCTCTCTGTCTTTGAGCCATTTTGGCTCGTTTGGGCTCGCGAGCCGGCTCGAGCCTCATTTTGAGCCGAGCAGAGCCCCTTGCGTAGCTTGTTTCAGAAACGAGCCGAGCCGAGCCTACTGTTCACCCGAGCCAGACCGAGCTTGGCTTGAGCCGGCTCGGCTCGGCTCGGCTCGTTTCCACGGCTCCAGCCATGCGCTATAGCGATTGGAGGAGAGTGTCCGGGAATGCATAGGGTGAGTCAACGAGGGGATGAGGGCATGTGAATGTGGGTGGACCAGAAATTCAATTTTTAAACTCTATACGTGTTTATCATGTTAGACCTATGATCAGTTGCTACAATACGTATTTACATTGTTAAATCTCATCCACATATATATGATTTAAATAAAACATAGTACCACATGGTACTTTACAGAATAACACAGGCCTACTTGTCCAAAGTTTGCACAAGGAATTGACCTACCAACTAAATAACTCTAAAGAGTTCTTGCAGCAGAATTGAACTAAAAGAATAAACAAAAGACCCACGTGGTGTGACACACTCCCATAGACAATCGGCTGGGTTAACGCCCTAGGATTCGGCATCCTCATCGCCAAACCGTGCGGTATAGAGACAACTGACTGAGCGATCTTCATGCTCTTGCACTGCTAGGTCTTCAATAAGCAACGGTGAGTACAAATTGTACTCTGCAGGGCTTTTAGCAAAGGTATTATACATGCAAGCTTCGTCACTCTGTAGAGTTTGTGCAACTTTAACCACAAAATATGATCAAGTTATATGGAGAAAATCATAACAAGACCTTTACGCTGCAACACACTAGTACCACTCTATTTAATGAGTTTATCCCCTCAACCCTGCAATGTGACCTAGCCGGTCTACCCCAAAGCACATACACATAACCCGAATTTATGTTTTTACTGAGGGGCTCACCATTGTGAGAGAGATTGCGTAAGCCGTGAATTAGCACCTTAAATCCAGGTGTCTCATCATGTCGGAGTAACCCCTTTACCCACACATCCAAGTGGAGTAACCCTGTATTTCACCTATAGCTACAACCATGTGAGTGCAGCACTAGCATACAACAATTTATTACTCTAGGTCCACCTTACCCTGGACATGTGGTTTTACAGAAGTGCTTGGATCAATAGCACTAAAGTTCGGTGCTTAAGGACCTAGCAATACATCCACAAACCGAGACCTCATGCTAACCGCACTGGTTTCTACATTCCAAAAATATTAAAGGTAGCTCCTCTGTCAAAAATATTCTAAAACATTTCCCAAAGTGTCCAAAATTTAGTTTTACCACATTCCGACATGTATACCATACTTGATCTAAGCATTGCTAAGCATAAGACTCAAACATTATCCTAAAATTCAACAAATAATTCTTAGCACAGTGGGTAATATGCCCTAGGGTGACAATACTAAACGTAGCATGTTTCCAAGGTACAATCGATGCAACAATTGGGTGATAAATAAATGCTAAACACAAGCATAACCATTTTTTCATAGTAAGCATACGTAATAGATTGAGCAAACAAAGTAGATAATTTTTTGAATATGGGATTAGCATGATCAAAGGAGAGTGCTTGCCTTTTTGTTAAACTCTTGGTCTTGCTCGGGACCAAATTTGTGTGTTTCTGGCTCTTTGGTATCTAAGCAGGGAAAGCTAAGCAAACAGACTCCAAAATTCAGTATTTTTTGTGCAGAATGAAAGTACATGATTTTAGAAAAATTTAGAGATAAAAATCGCTTTAATTGGAGTTTGTGTTAGGGAGAATGGGACTTTCGAAAATTTGCCAAGAGAGAAAATCCAGGGAAAAGAAGAGAGAAAACAATATACTAGGGATTCAGATATTTTATTTTAAATTTCCTTTTTCTTTCAAAATGAGAAGGTCCACATTGAACTGAGATTTATTGCATCATCGCAAGGATAGGTGGGTCTACAGTGAACTAGGCTCACAAACGATCTAACTATCGCGTGGGGTCTATAAGCTAGTTTAAATGAAAAGCTCGATTAAGTATTCTAATGGTCCAATAGTGACTAATTAATGCTAGCTACCATCATTAGTGCTAATCTAATCTTCTCAGTAGGGCGGCGCTCTCAGTCAAGCTCGTCGGTGAGCTCATCGGCAGCGAAGGGAGGGCCTGAGAGGCTACGTGAGGTCAAGGATGGTTAGAGGCTTACAGCGAGTCTGTCGGTGGTGATGACAGCTGGAGAAGTGGTCGAAAGAGAGCTTACAATGGCGTGAGGCGGCGGTGACATCCCCAATGAACAACGACAACAGCCAAAGACCAAAAAAGTGGGCATAAGGAACACTAGGATAGCTTCTGGGGTTCAACGCGATGCTACGGCAGCATCACACAGGGATCAATGGTCATCGAAATAGTGACTACAATGAGCAAAGGTGGCGGCGGTTGGTATGGCCCAACTAGTAAACTAGCAGGTATACGTATGATGACCCGATCTTTCATGGTAAAAGCGATCGATTGCAGTATCTTCTGTCGGCAGCAACTCATAATAGGAAAACAACCAATGCTCCATAACCAAACAGCAGCAGCAACCAGATAGCAATAGTAGCAGTAGCAGTTGATATCTGTTCCACGTCTCTCTCCAGCCAACAAGCAACAACAGTAATAGCAGAGATCAACAGCAGCCGGAATAGCACTGCAATGGATCAACAGCAGCAGCGATAGTGACTTTCCTCGTTCACCCACAGCAAGAATCAAGCATGTACTCTCCTCCAACCCGTGGGCAAGTTGCACACGAACCAGATAGAAAGAATTCCCAATAATTCACTTGTGCAATCCCAAGATCAATCATGATAAACAGCATAGCAACAGATTGATGCCCTACATATGACTCAATCAGATACCAAGATAGAAGATGAACTCACCATCTAGAATTAGATTCTGAAGACAAACTCAATAAAACAAACCAAATCCCCCCTATACATGGCTATCAGCTTGCCCTTTATATGGGCACACATGCACAAACCTAAGCAAACTCAATCTGGACACAAACAACAAAAGCATACATCCTTTGTTATTTTTAGTTCGGATGCAACCCAAAAGGATGTACAACTATGACACAAACAACCAGGACTCTCACATGAATTATCCTGTGCGGTCAAGGATGTCGGGTGCCATCATGTGCGAGGAGAAACATGTGGTGCGCCATGTGACTTGGGTCATTTGCAAACGAGGATGGTTTGGTGGGATCCAGACGCATGAGAGGCTTGATGACAAGTCATTGGGGCCACATGGACAATTCAAAGCATGGGCGAAGCTTCATGGCAAAGAAAGCGAGAAGCTTCAAGGAAGGCGGTAGAGGGGCATTTTGGTAAATTGTCCAATACCGGGAAAGGTGGCGGTGTGTGAAACCGCGGGCTTGGCCTAAGTGGTTTAGATCTTGTATGTACTGAAATTGTGAAGTGGATCAAGTGGTGATTCACTAATGGGTTAATGGATGTAAGCTGCTTTGAGAAGCGTGCATGAGTAAAACCTGGTGTACGTGGGGTTAATAGGTTATCCCCGGTTTGGACTAATGTTGGGATCCATTAGGTCTTTGGGTTCATTGGTGAGCCTATAAAAAGGGGAGGGAAGGCAAGAGCTAGGGTTTGAGAGACGGTTGGCTTGGTCTTATGTTGGCTAGCTCCTCCTACTTCCCATGTGTGTTAGGTTAGAGACTGGGTGTGAGCTCTAGGCTTAGAGCTTGGTCCTCCCAAGGGGAGTGGCTGTGAAACCAATCATCTCAAGTGAGCAATACATCAATCTTTGATTTAGCTTTTGTGTATCTCCACGCTGATTGAGTCTGCTCGGCTTCGATTTGGTTCTTCTTTTTCCTCGGTTCTTCGGTTCTGTCCATTTCTTTGTTGATCTGGAGGTGTTCTTGACTTGATCTCGTTGATGCTCTAAATCGCAGTGACAGATGGGAATATAACCAAAGCTATCTTGGCTATTTTTGACCCACAAGCGGTTCTGATCAATGTCTTTGGTTTTTAGAACACAGTCATGTGCGCTTGATCAAGTCAAAAAAAGGTCTCAACTTGGTTAATAAGTTTTCAATTCAAGATTAGAGCACCCTTTTGAGACCTTAAGCAATTTGCGTACAAAGTTTCATGGCCAGTTGATCTTGTAATCAAAAGATATGTGGATTTTAGATCTTGCGATTGTGCGCTGCTCTGTTCTTCCTTTGTTTTTCCCAATCATTTACGACTGCTTCTAGTTTTGACCACGGTCAAGTTTTTGATCACATCGCATTAGCTTTTGACCACATTCAATATTCTGATCGCTGCATGTTCTTCTATTTTTGTTTTGAATCTAAATTGAAATAGTCAGCCCAATCTTTGTCTTGAACGTCGATTGGTTTTATGATCACGTTCGTTATGACCATGTTGATCATCTTGGTTGTAGACTGGTTCCGACCACGTTGGTTGTTCGACCACTAGTTGGTTTATGACCACGCTGGTTACGACCATGTTGATCATCTTGGTTGCAGACTGGTTTTGACCTTGTTGGTTGTTCGACCACTCATTGGAGTTCGATCACATTGTTTATGACCACGTTGGTTTCAACTTCACCCATTTTCGATCACATTGATTTTGGTCTCGGTGGTTATCGACTACAGTGATTTCCATTCGGTAGTCCATTTCTGACCACGCTGAACTTCCGACTACACTGATTTCCAATGTACAATCAGTTTTCAACGACGGTGATATCCGTTCGGTAGTCGATTTCCGACCACATTGTACTTCCGTCAGTTAGTTGGATTTACGACCACTTTGTCAGCTATCTACCACGTTGTTGATCTTACAACCACATTGTATTGTTTCAACCATGTTGTTAGATTTTGACCACGTTGTTTTTTCCTGCTGTGTTCGACCCTTTCTCTGCAGTTTTCAAGTAGGTTTTCAACTCTAATCTTCATAGCTCTATATCTATTGGAGAGAAGGTTTAAGTGAATACTTGGAGAGAATATGAAGGCACCATTTACCCACCTCTATTGCCTATTCGGTCCTACATACCGAACTAAGAAACCAACTCAGGATTTAATAATAGGAACCATCAAAATTCCAACTGGAACTGTCACAGGAGCTATAGACGCACATGTTTCAATCTCTTCTCTCAACGTGCTCTTTCCTACAGTCATGCCCAATTTCTCAAGCATTCCACACATGCCATTCTCTCCTTTGTTTTCCATGTGTATACACAGTAGCAAGCACTGTGTACTCCTGCCTTCGTGCTTCCAGCCACATGCACTTGTAGAATGCATCAACCCTACAACCCTTCTTTTAGCATGCCGTCGGCATGGAAGTACTTGAAGTTAACTTTCTTTCTCTCCTTGCATGGCTGTCCTTCCTCACCTCTCTCTTGGCGCTAACAAGTACTTCTTCACTTGGAAAAGATTTAACATCACTTGAAGCGTTTATGGTTTTTAGGCCCATATCATCCCCGCTTCTTGAAGTAATGTCGTCCACAGCTTTGGGGTGATCTTCGTAGCCTTGTTCTTTGCTAAAATTTCTTTATCAATATGGATAGCACTCTCCACTTTCGATTTTAGCACGCGCTTCTTTCCTCTATGTACAAATGTGTATATTTTGGACTAACCCTCATGTGTAGCATCATGATCATATTGCCATGGTCTTCCAAATAACAACCCACATGCACCCATTAGAACTACGTTGCAATCAACCTTGTCGACATAGTCATCAATAACAAATGGAACATGTACCTTATGAGTTATTTTTAGCCTCCCGGAGTTATGTAGCCACTCCATGTGGTGTGGTTGAGGATGCCTCCATGTGGACAGCCCCAAAATATACATCAAATCCTTGCTAATCACATTGGTGAGACTCCACCATCTATGATCAACTTGCATGCTTTCCTTTTGATTTGATACTCGTTTGGAAGACACTCCAACGCTATCCCATCCCCTCAACAACGGTATTATCATGCTGCACTTCTTAACTAAAAGGTAAACACCATTCAGTTCTGAATCACAATAAACAACATTCTTTCATCATGTGCCCCCTGCCCTTGCACTTAATATTCAGTTCTGGAATCATCAGATCGCTCACCTTCATACTCAAATTCATCACTATCACTTTTTGATGCATAACCTTCATGTGTGAGCAACACCTTCCTCAAATTTGGACAATCTATAATCATGTGCCCCTATCCTTGCACTTAAAGCATTCAATATCTCTTGTTCTAGCATGAGAGAAAGCATTAGAATCGGCTTTTGATACTTGCTTGCTGAACTCACCACCTTTGTCACCTCCTTGTGGGCAGCCCTAACCAGTTTGATGGGTACAAACGGCTTGGAACTTGAGCCACCATCCTCCTCATGTGTGTAGGTGCGTCTCCAATCACTAGAATTAGTTCAGCCACCCCCTAGATTGCTTCGCTTTGACCCACTATTCTGCTTGATGAATAAGCTCTTATAAGTTACCATATAGCATCAAATCAACATGGTTCGGCACATCTACATTCAACCCTCAAAGAAATGTGTCATGGTCGCCTCCTTGGACTCACGTACATGTGTAAAGATCATGAGCACTTGCATCTTCTTATAGTACACATCCGTTGACATATAACCTTGAGCAAGTTGACATAATTTAGTGTGCAAGATTCTTGAATAATATGCTAGAAAAAACTTCATTCACATTACTTGCTTCATATCTTCCTAGGTACGAGGACGCTCTCTAGCACGGTTCAATTGATCCCACCAAATCAATGCATATTCGGTGAACTCCATTGAAGCGACACAAACCTTCTTTTCCAAGATGTAGTTGTGGATGTAAAAAATCTTATTCACGTGCATCTCCCACTCTAAATACAACTCCAGATTAGTTTTGCCCATGAATGTTGCTATGGTTATTTTGAGCCTACCAATACCATCATCCTCCCATCCAACACCTCCTCCACGGTGTCATACATGTCCAGCACCTCAGTGATCATTGAAATCACACCCCAATTGCTACGGAAAGGCTCCACGACATCATACACCTCATCCTCCAAGTCAACACCATAGTAGTCACCTCTGCTATGCTGTTCAGAGTCGAGACCTGAATATGCAAATCCAAGCTCTCTGTGTATTTCACACTAGTCCAAGACACGCTAGTGTATACAGTGGAAACATGGTTGAAATATCAACCATATTCATGGTTAAGTAAGAAAAATACTCAAATATTATTAATTATCAGAGTTCCAACCTTATGGCCAAGTTTACACTTCAACAACTACAAGGGCTGAACAGAACTAGTAGCCAAAAAAAATGAAAACAAAAAGACCATTCGACATGCCCATAGGCAATCAACTAGGAAACGAGACCCAATCTTAGAAGCCATTGAAGTATCCTCCTTTAAGTACCTCCGATTAGTATGGTTTTTCTTCTTCAACTGAGCAAATGTGGATATAGCCGTGAGTACATAAATTACTCAGTAAGTCGTTTGTAACAAGAATGCAATATAATTATGCAAGACATACCAAATGATGGCTGAGTGGTTATTTTGTAGAAAGCAATAATTTAAAGTAAATATAATAATTAGATTGAAAGCAAACTTTGGAAATGATTAATAAGTAAATAATCATGGGAATTGAATAGACCACAATGAACTGACCAATCACCTAATGAACCACCTGTGAACTAACCATTCACGTAATGAACTAACCATTCACTTCCCATCATGTTAAATCACTGAGCATTATCTATAACCAAGGACATGGCTATTTGAATATTTTTACACTCTGTAGAGGTTGCACAACTTTACCCACATGATATGATCATCTTATAGTGATACTAGAGCAACATGCTTCCTTGGGCATGTTAACCAAGAAGATCATAACAAGGCTTTTACAATGCTTAACCTCAACTCAATTCTACCCACTAAGGTTTTGCTGCCGAGTAGACTAACCACCTAGTTGGAGAGCCCCTCTTGTGCCCTGTGGAAATGTCTAACCGACACCCACTGACATCTCAATGGCCAAACCAAAATTCAAACATCACAAATTAATTAGCCAAGTCCATCCCATACTGGACATGTGGTTGTACGATAAGGTTCAGATCAATGGCACCCAAAGTTAAGTCCTTAGATATTTCCCAAGCAAGACATCTACATCCCAAAAGTGCTAACCACACCTCCCCCTTTACTGCACGATCACTCGCCCATGTGAAAACCATTTTGTATAACCGACACCAATGACACTACCCATATCATAGTACTCAAATTTTATAACTGTGACTGACCATCATGATTCAATATCTCATTAAGATGAAATTAATTAATTAATCAATATTTGATGATGGGCCCAACGTACTAAAAGCATGGCTAAGCATATTAAATGTGCAACCCATGTAACAACGAGTATTGCATCACTAGATAAATACTCATCCTATGATGACAATGTAATCATGGTATTCAAATTACCAATTGAGGGATCAATCAAGTTGGACAATAACTACCAGGTACAAAGGTTTTCATTAAAATAGAAATGCATAATAATTTTTTTAAAAATAATGAATAACTAGATTTAAAAACAAGGCTCAACAAGATCAAAGGTCAAGACTTGCCTTGGCTTTGCTCAGTTACCAATTCTTGGTCTTCAGATCATGCTTCGGCTCCTTTGAAGACGTTATCAAACGTGAGAGAAAACGAATGAAACACAAATAAAATCAAATAAAATTGAAATGAACTCTAAAAACATCAAAACTAGAACCAAAATATAGAGCTAAAATTTAGATGAATTAAAAAAAAGAATCGGGTCAATCGGAGCTAGGACGAAGAAGAATGGGCTCTTAGAAGATTTTTTCCAAAAAATAAATTCCTAAAAAATTAGGAAAAGCTAATGCGCTATGACCCGGGTCTATAAAATAGTGTGGCCTATGGCGAACTCAACTCATGAAATAGTGTGGTTGATGTGGCAGACACGAGGCATGTTTTGGCTGATGTGGTAGTGACATGTGCGCTGATGTGGATGCTGACATGTGGCTCAATGTGCTGAGGTGGCGGACATGTGGCATGACACGTGGGACTAGGGCTGAGATGGCTGTTGATGTCGCTTGGTGACATGGCTTGGTTCACGAATCTGTGGAACAGTGGCTCTAACAAGTGGGCCCTATGTGCCAGAGACATGGTGCATGGTGAATTGGGTTCGTGGAGAAGTTGAAATGGTGTCAACATGTGGAGGTGTCAACTCTGTCGTCATCAAGGCACATGGCTTAGGACAGTGTTGATGGTTGTTCGATGATAGAAGGGTCATGGGCACGACAATCGAGGCAGATGATGATCGAGGTGGATGCATTCGGCGGCGTGGTAAGCGATGGTGTGGAACATAGCGGTGACGACGACGATGCGGGTGGACAATGATGACAGAGAGGATGGGCAGTGAAGAGGGAGGTTGACTAATGATAAGGCTTACCGGTGATGATGTCGGCTTGACATAGAAGGCGAAGATGACGGACGGTGAACGAAGACAAGAATGATGATGGTGGCTCGGGCGACTTAGCGATGGCGGTGGCTTTGGGAGATTGCAACAACACTTCGGGATGCGGGACAATGAGGGGGAGGTGTGGCCTTTTATGGCGTAGACACCGAGAGACCACAACGGAGATGGCATAGACGCCGAGGTAGACTTGGACACAGACGCTGAGATGTCATCGGGGCGGACACAGCAAAGGTGACGACTGACAGGTGGGCTCCACCTGTTGGCTAGAATAGACAGAGGAACAACCAAGATCACGACATTTGAAATTCACAACCTTGGTGCACCTTCACCAAGTTTAGATTTGATCTTTCTTTCAAGTTTTTAATAAATACGAAAGCCTGGATGAACTTTATTTTTTTTGGCACTTAAAACATATTAATAATACATCCTTGATGCTTTGAAAACATGTAGTTGCTACAAAGCAATGTTTCCTCCTTGATATATGAAAATCACATTAAAAAGATGTACTTTGGTTGTGGTAGACCATGTGGGGGTGACCCCGTGTGTGTGATGAGTAATTGACATCTGTTTTAGGAAAGTCGAGTTTGGTTTGTGTGGTTTGGACCATGTCGTCGCACGGTGCAATTGTTTTCGGTCGGACTTGGCCAAACTTGGTCGAAGTGTTATAAGATGCTTATTCTCTTGATTCGACAGGTTTGGGCTGGTTCATGCTTAAGATTTCTCTTAATGCTATTGTTGATTACATTATGTCGAGCGGTGCTATGTGATGTGTTTCTTGTCTGTGATGGCTGCAGGACATTGAGGCGGAGTCGTGGCGAGGCACAGGATGACCGGACTAGGCGCAGGCGGTGCCGAGGTCAAGGCGGTCGAGGTGTGCCGAAGATGGCGAGGACTCGAGGTGGCTGCGAGGCTTGGAAGGCAAGGGATAAGGAACTTTCCTGGAAGGTGCAGGAGGGGCGTTTTGGTGAATACGCAAAGCTGCACTAAAGAAAGTGGATTTGGTTAGAGTTAGTGGGTAAAGCGCAAAAGCTTAATGGGCAAAGCAAATGTGAATCCATTATGCAAAGGGTATAAATAGGTGGTTGTCTCCTGCATGGACTAAGGGCCTGGGAGAGGGGTTAGAGGCTTTGTGTGTTTGGTTTTTCTTTGTGCTTTAGTTGTTGGGAGTTGGTGGGAGGCAAAGTTCTGTTGGTTCTTGTCTCCCTTCGTGTGTTCTTGAGAGACAGAGAGGTGTGCTCTTATGTGAAGCATGTAGTGTGATTTCCTTGTATGAATCGCTTATGGGGACACCTCTGTAATCATCACGTTTCAATTTGAGAAGGATTGTGTTGGGCTATTTCCATTTCTTGCTCTCTTTGTGATGGTTTTCGTTTTTGCTCTTTCCACTGTTATTTTGTGTTTTTGAGATGAATCCTTGCTCTAATGGTTGGCTCTTGATTTCTATGTGAAGGGAAAATACTCAAGGCCCTTTGATCATTCCATTATCAAGAGCAAATTAAGGATTCATTGATTTCTATGATCTCCCTTGCCCTCGTCAAAATTTCTCTGTTCTGTTCTTTTTAGGGTTTTAGTACCGAGCTATATGGAATCTCTTGTTTCTCTCCAAAAGATTGTATTTTGTTGTGTGCCTTCAAGGCCTAAGGCTATTGCTTAGCTAATCTCATGGTTTCATGCTCAAAGAATCAAAGATTGGCTGAGAATTTGAGTTTTAGGGCAGCTCTCTCTGACTTTTCAGTTTTTGGCTCAAATCTCATATTCTTGATTTCTTGATGAATCTTCTTGATGCCTGATGCCTCTCTGCTGTTTAGAATAGTTTTTAGATCTTTTGGGTAAAAGAAGACAGCAGCAATCCTCATTTTTCTTGATTTAGGCAAGGTGCAGATTTTCAGAGTTCTGATTTTCATTTCGAGCTTGCTGTTTGTTCAGCGCTCAGGTTAACCATTCAAACTGAAGCAAACTGGGCGGTCAGACCGGACCCCGGCCGGTAAGACCGGCCCACACACGGCGGTCATACCGGCGGTGTGAAAGCGGTCACACCGGCCATTGCACACCGGTCAGACCAGCCAGATGTTTTTAGCTACTGATGTTCTCTGTTCGATGAATTCTCTTGGTGCCTTGTTTTCGTATTATTGCCATGTTTTCTCCTTCTGTATGCTTGAGTCTCCAATGAGCATAACCCTTTTCTTCATAGCATTTGTTGCTATCGGAGAAGAACGTTTTAAGTGGATACTTTAGGGGGAAATTTGAAAAAGGAACATTCAGCCGCCCCCTCTGTTGTCGATCTCGATCCAACATGTTGAAATATTTGTTGGCACTAAGCCGATGAAGACTCAACGTGAATAGGAATGCACAACACAAGAGACCAATCTGGAAACTCAAACCCGGCAATGAGAACACAAGAAGATTTTTCATTGCACAAACTTAGTGACTTTTTTGCTCTTTCCTTCTCCTATTTATGTGCAAAGAAAGAAGTAATTCATGGAAGTTGTGGCTGGTAAGGCCTCCTACTCTAACACTCCATGATTCGGAAGACTCACACATACCCACAACTCCGAACCGCGGCCAAAAATACGATGCAAACTACTCATCCACCAGGAGAAGAAAGTACCATTTCCCTCCTGGTGTCGCTAGTGAGTTGGGTCCATATAAATCACTGTGCACCAACTCATCCACCAGGAGTGATAGGTTGCCTCCTATGGGAATGAAGCACACTGTTGTTTCTTGACCAAGTAGGCATCCTATACTGGATCCACCGGATCGATATGTGGCAACCCACGGACCATCTCATCGCGTGTGAGCCATCGTAGGTACTAGAAGTTTAGATGGTCATAGCACACATGCCAACACCATGCTTCTTCATCGCAGCTCACCGCCAGACACACCAATTCCTAGAGTGTTTTACCTTAGCTAGCAGGTGCCGCTGCTGATCACAAAGCCATAGCGTGCCATTCTCAATCAGTGTCTGATAGTCGTTCTCATCAAGCTATCCGATGTTAATAATATTGCTCCATAGTCGTGGGATGTAGTAAACCCCGATGAGCACTCAATGCTCCTTGACGTGGCACGTGAACAACATGGTCCCTCGCCCACATATATCGATGATGGAGCCATCACCAAACTTCATAGTCCCCTTTATGCTGACGTCCAGCTCAGCAAACGTGGCCTTGCACCCGGACATATGATTGGACGCACCCATGTCTAGGTACCATGCGCCGTCATACTCATCCTCCTCCTGACCAAGGTGCACTTGCGCGTGCACCTCGTCCAACGAAACGTTAGTGGGTGCGCCATGTGTGGCCTCCGTCAATGTTTATACCTGAGCCTTTAGTAGTGTGGGCTCATCATCCTAAGCTTGAGTGAGATGCGCTTGTTCCTTACACTCTCATTGTGGCTTGCGACATTCCTAAGAGAAGTGCCCAAGGTTCTCGCAATTGTAACACGTGAGCCTGGACTTGTCACGGCTGCCGACGGACCCAACACTCTCCTTGCTATCGTGAGCATCACCTTGCCTGCCTTGTTTGCCGTGGCCACAGCCTTGAATGCTGCAATTCCTGCTGCCACCCAAAGAGGAATCACGCTGCTCTCGCTTCTTCGTGCACGCTAGCCACTCCTTCGTAGTGAGGAGAAGGCGATCGCTAGCATCATGGCCACCATCATCTGCCACCTTGTCTGCATCATACCTCTCCTCTATAGACTTGAGTCAGCCCACCAATTTTTCTATGGAAAAGATCTGTAGGTCAATCAACAACTCAATGGAGATTGCCACCTGTGTGAACTTTGGAGGAACGATGCGAAGGAACTTCTTGATTACCTTGACGTCCTACAAAGTTTCAGCAACTGTGCGGATGTTGCTGACGAGACCGGTTAAACACATAGCGAATTCGTCCACCACTTGTTGCTCCTCATTCGGATCCCATTGATTTCCTTGAGCAAGGCTTGCGCCTTCACCTCCTGGACATGTTCCATGCCCATTTGCATGGATTTGACAGCGTCCAAGGCCTGGTTGGAGTTGTCTTTCACTGCCAGTGTTGTGAGCATCTTCGATGGCACCCCCTGGAGTACGGCCGCTAGTGCCTTTTAGTCAAGCTAGTACTCAGCATCGCCCGACTCGGTTGCCTCCCAGACTCCCTGAGCCTGGAGATTGATCCTCATAGAAGAGCCTAATCAGTGTAGTTCGTTCGGTGAGGATGGGGTATCGTAACGCCACCCTAGTCTCCTTCTGCACCAGTTGGGCCACCACCGTTGGAGGCCTCCCAAAGATGGACATCACCGCCGCAGGTTCAGGTTGACGTAGGAGATGCAGGCCTTGCACCTCGAGGCATCGCCACAGTATCTTCTTGGCACCCCTCTAATACCAACTGTTGGCACTAAGCTGATGAAGACTCAACAACAATACAAATGCACAACACACATGATCGATCTGGAAACTCAAACCCGGCAATGAGAACGCAAGAAGATTTTTGCGTCGCGCAAACTCATTGACTTTTTGATTCTTTTCTTCTTCTATTTACATGCAAAGAAAGAAGTGATTACATGGAAGTTGTGGCCGGTAAGGCCTCCCACTCAACACGACATGATTCGAAAGACAGACGCCTAACCACGACCAAAAATATGAGAAAAACTACTCAAGCCCCAACGTGTACCATTCAAGCACGTCTCAGGCCCTAAACAAGCACAAACAAACTAAGTGGCAAGATTAGTTCAACAATATTCTTGCAGCAATTTTAGCCTTCAAGTCCCTTATGTTCTAGAACAATACAAAATGGTCAATCATGTACCCTTCTTTGTTAAGATTCACCAATGCCTTCTAAATGTAATGGTTAGTATCCAAGTTATTTTTTTGTTGTTCTTGAACATTAAAACATGGACATTTTCAGGGCCATTAGGGTCCTGGTGTCTTCACCTTGCAGATCAATATTTCTAGCCTTAATGAATCTATTTTACAATGAATATGACCAAATGCGATTGCACGTGGGCAGAAGTCCACCCAAGCTTAACCAACCCATTTCTTGGCGCCAAGAAACTCAGATAACACGCCGAAAAACACAGCAAAAAGTCGCAGGCCAGGTTCGAATAGGACCAATCTGGGAGGTACCCCGAGCGGGAGTCTCGGAGATCGGATTGGGGATTTTGCGTGGAGCAGATCGATCTGGAGTGAGAGGGAGGGTAAGACGAGATGGAGTAGGGGTAAAATTTTTGCTTTTTAGCCCAAAATTTGAAAGTTTTTACATATGGACCCCTAGAGAAAAGATTTGCAAAAATAGACCCTTAGCACAGCGCCAAAGGATATGGCGCCCAGGGTACATAGCACGGCGCCATATGCTTTGGTGTCGTGCTATCGGGACCCGGAGCAGCAACTTCGGAACCCTCTGTGTTAATCGCACTATCCCAGGAAAAGCTAGTGCACACAGTGATTACAAAGACAAATATCACGCATAATGACAAATTTTATTTAACTAATATGAGACTGATAGCCAAAGTTTACAATAATAGCAAAAGAAGACAGCGGAAGAAATACATAAAGTAGCAGCCCATCCAGCCTTTCCACAAGGCGAATGACTGTAAGACGTGGCCTAGTTGTAGTCCTCACCGTAGTCGTCGAAAGCTTCCTCTGAAATGAGTTAAATTGAGCAACGTGAGTACAAAAAGTACCCCACAAGTTATACCAGGAGATTAATAGAATTGATGCATGCATATGGAATATCAAAGGAAGGCATAACATGGTTAATTTGCAAGAAAGGCAACATTGAAGTAAATAACATAAAGTAAGTGCAAAAGCTGAATTTGATACAGTAAGTAAAACAACATTGTAATCAAAATAAATAACGTTAGTGAAGATCCATCCCCTACACCAACCTATCCACAGGCATCTCACCCAGATCATTTTTTCCAAAACAAACTCGGATGGATCCATACGGTTTTCAAAATCTCTTATGGATTTCATCCATCCATAAGGTTTTCATAAACCAGATTTTTAACAAAACCAAAGTCTAATCTGTGAAAAACCTTACTCAGCATGTCCTTGACCATGGACGCGGCTATCTAGGATGGTTTTTTACTCTACAGAGGTGTACAACTTTACCCACAAGACATGTTCTCCCGTTTTGCCACGCGATTACACACTGCCTAAGGTGTGCAGCCGAGAGTTCATGACAAAGCCTTTACAATGATCAGTTGTCAACTAGATAACGCCGCCACTAAGGTTTCACCACAACAGGAATCCACATGTTGGAGCCCCCTCTTGTGCCATGTGAGACTTCTCACGGCCTACGCCGCGCTCACATTCAACCCATAGCAATATCTAGTTGGAACTTCACAAATTAGTTGGCTAGGTCCGTCCCATACCGGATTGTGGTAGTACGGTGTGACTTTGTAAAAGTAGCTCACCGACCGGTTCTGAACTTGACTTAGGCCCTACCTCAAACCCCTTGTGCCTGGCAATCGACATCGAGTCAACAAATTACGATGCATGCCAGCAGGCACCCACCATCATACCATTGCCTAAGTCTAAACTAGTTTTATATTTTGTTTCAAAATACTTTCATGAACATCCATGACTCACCAAAGTCAAGAATTTAGTTTTAAAGTTTATAATTTTATGTGAAAGATTGTCCCAAACCAGAATAGTTTAAGCGTGGCTAAGCATGTCTTTAAAATTCCTAGTTAGTGCTATCAAACCAACTAGGTTTTATCTAAGTTTGACAAGGTATATGAAGTTCAATGTCAAATTTGGCTTTACAAGGAATTCGGGCATAACTACGAGTTAAACTGAATTTGAACTAAACTTGATATAAAGTAAGCTTGCATAGTAATTTGAAATTCAACATAAATAATTTAAGGTACTGGGTTCAATATGGTCAAGGGTGTAACTTGCCTTCCTTGAAGACCTGGCGCGAGTCATTGACATCGTTCTCCCCTAGATCGTCGAAATCTACGCGTGAAGAACCAAAGAAAGAAAATTCAAATAAAATTCCAAATCTCTGAGATTTGGATATTTTAGGATTTTATAACAATTTAGAAATTTGAACGGCTCAAATCGGAGTTAAAATGAGGAAGTTAGGGCTTCCGGAAGTTTAAAAGGAGTGAAAATGAAAAAGGCTGATTTTTGGAAATTATTTTTGTACTGAAAAAGATGTTTATGACGTCAGCACAATTTTGAATTTTTGGGCAGGAATTATTTTTCGACAATCCACCGTGGATCGAGTCCACGCACCGTGGTGGGGCTGAGGTGGCAGTCCCGGTTGACCAAGCGCCGACGTGGCTGGGCTGGACGCGTGGCACACGGGCGGCACGCTCGTCGAGCGTGGCGCTTCAGCGCGGCCGACGAGCGGCGCGACGGAGAGGCGGCGGGGGTTCGGGGCCTTACCGGCGCCGGGCTCGGGATGGCCCGAGGCGACGACGGGCTCGGGATGGCCGGGGAGAGAAGGCGGCTACAGCGGTGGCTACGGCGCAGTGGCGAGGGAGAGGGCGGGAGCTCCGGCTGAGGTGGGGGAAAGGTGGAGGAGGAAGAGACAGTGCAGAATGAGCTCCCCCCGAGGGGGTTTTATAGTGCAATGGGGGGGGGGCGAGCGGCATGGGGCGTTAATGCCAACATGGGTGCGGGAAGGGCTTGAGGCGGCGGCCTGGGGAAGGGGAGGCGTCAAGCGGAGGGTGGTTGGAGCGGTGGCGAGGGAAGGCTCGAGGCGCCGGTTTTCGGGAGGAGAGGCGGCCGAAACTGAGATTCACGCGAGCATTAATGGCATGCGGGCGGGACGGTTCGGTGGGAGTGGTGTGAACGCGGCTACGGCATCATTAATGGGCGGCGGGGTGCGGTGGCGGGGGGAGGGGAGCCCGAGGCGGCTCTTGGGGAGAGGAGCCGGTTGGTTGGAGCTCGGGCACATGCAATAATGGTGGCGCACGGTTTGGAGGAGAGAGAGGGAGGGAGGAAGAAGGAGGGAGGTGGGAGATAACCTTGACATGTGGGGCCCACCTATTAGTGAGAGGAAGTGGGAGGGAAGGGTTGAGTGGCCGGATGGATGATAAGTGGCAAAGAAGATGATCTGGCCCGCCGAACGGTTAAGTGGCTAGGGACGGTTCGGATTAAATCAAGGAAAAGGGAGATTTAATCTAAGAGCGCCATGTAGCAACTTGATTTTAATTTTTTACTTAGTTTTTCCGAAAATACTAGAAAAAATTATAATTGCTAGAAAATAGTAAATAATGTTTAAAAATTTCATAAAATTCATAGAAAATTCCTGGAGCCATTTTAGACTTAGTAAAAATATTTTTAATTCAATTTTAGCCTTTTAAAATTTTATAAAATATCTTTTGACTTTCAAAATTGATTTTTAATTTCAGATAAATTCTCACAAATTCTACAAAATTTAGGAAAGCTTTAGAAAAGTAAAATAAATTCTTTTTGGGTTTAAATAAATATTTAAAATACATTTTCTTGTTTTAAACTTTGAAATAAAATCCAGGAAAATCCAAATAATTCCTAGAAAATCACAGAAAATCCAAATAAAAAGTAAATGCTTTAGAGTACTTAATTTGTAATAGAAATTTCACACAAAGTTTCAAATACCTTTTATTTAGCAATAATTTTTTGTTTTTAGTTAAATTACTTTTAACAAAAGCCTTTAAAGCTGAAAACAGGCAAACTAAAATCTTTCAAGATTTAGGCAACCAAAGAACACTTATTTTTTTAAAAATTAGATTAAATTTAAATTTTTTACTAAAATTTTGAAATAAACAGCTGGGCTATTACACGTGCGTGGACACGTAGGAGCCACGGTGGCATAGCACGGCGCCAAAGCCCATGGCGCCGTGCTATGTAACTACGACGCTAACTTCCGTGGCGCCGTGATCTGGGACTTAAGCCCGAGTGAACACAGACAGACGCCCTCCACCCGTATGTAAATAGCACGGCGCCAAAGGGCATGCGCCGAGGTATTCGACTACGGCGCCAGGGTCTTTGGCGCCATAAGTAAGCATGGCGCCAAAGGGCCTGGCGCTGTATTTGAATAACTCGGCGCCAGGCCCTTTGGCGCCGTTCTACCCAAACATGCAGAAAAATAGCACTTTACTGTTTTTTTGCATATACAAAACACATGCACATACACACATACACATACATTCACATATAAAACAGCTGAATATGTAAATAACAACATTACATAAGTCTCAATAACGTAAAACAACATCACAGAACTCTCAATAAGTCTCAAAACATCACACAGGTCTCAGTGCACAAAATAGAGTCAGTCTCGCTGCCTCTTGGCCCTTCCCTTGCCCTTGGCCAGAGCATCAGTCCCTGGAGTATAAGTGCTCGGGGGACGGGCCGAACGACGAGGTCGCTGCGAAGCCTGAGTAGATGGTGCATCGGGCATCTGCAACATCCCAATCTCGTCGTAGCGGTTGTCGTAGACCATCAAGTGGAACCCATCATGGGTTCGAGGACGAAGTATGGGAATCTCCTGGAAAATGCTTTAAAAGTTAGCTGCGTGATGAAAACATATGTAACATAAGAAAAATACATTTCGATAACACACGTACCTGGCTGTCCTCCGTGAGCCTGCCGCGGTGCTACCTGTCGTAGAACTCATCCAGCAGCTGGTACCTCGCCATCCTGTGCATTCAAAAATATGTTAATGATAAGAATAACAAAATATCTAAAAATTATGCTCTCTAGACCTTAAGCCGCTAACCTGACTGGAACGACGTTGACACGTTCGTGAATTGTGACCCATTGACCACAAGTACCGTAGTGTGTCTCCTGTGGGTCCTCAACGAAGGGATTTGCCCTACCCCTCTTGGTGTGACCAGGTATCTGATCCATGTCCATCTTGTACCTTGACCGCTTCCTGCTGCCCCTCTTGTGCCAACGTAACCCCTCGTCCGCTATGTACCTGGGACCCGACTAAAGTGTCCACTCGCTTTCATCACGATATGGCTCAAACCGTGGGGCCCAGGTCCTCACCAACGCATCCACGCTGAATAGTGTCGGGATTTTGGTCTCAAGATTGACATTCCGGGCCCTACATGCAGTCATCATGTGGGAGCATGGAAAATGGAACTTGTTGGGAACACCGCATGTGCATGTGAAGGATGTAATCACGACCTTGTGCTTTCGGGCCTCTCGGAGCTCTCCATTCTTGGTTGTCCCTCCACCCTCAACAACCTCATACGTGCCCGTCACATGGTCAAAACAGTGGTACTCCTGTTCATTGGCCTGCATGGTCGCTTTGGTAAGGAAGCCGTGAGGACGAGGTGGCCAACATGCATGTTCCTTTAACATGTCTGAGGCTTTCCGGTGCCGGTTAACAAACCATGCAACACACTTGTAGAAAGTGAAGGCCGCAATTGCGGTAACTGGCAATCCACGTGATCCCTTAAGTAGCCCGTTGAAGCATTCTGCCATGTTGCTAGTCATGAACCCATACCTCCTGCCCAATGGGTCATGAGCCCTTGACCATTTCTGCACATCTCTCATTAAACCCCTTATCCAATCTCGGCCCTTGGCATTAGTTTTCGTTTTCAACTCCTCCAACTTCTCATCGAACAGCTTTACCTCCCTCTGGTGACATACCTCCACGAAAAGTGCAAAGTTGTCCTTCACCCCATGTTTTTGAACAAGTTCTCTGCATGGTGCCTTCTGCACCAACGATGATGCAAAGGTAAATGTCATGGTATCACTGCCTTAACGGCGCTCAAGATCCCAGCACGCTTGTTAGACAACACACATACCTCCCTCCCTGAGCCAACCACATGGATCCGTACAAGCCGTAGAAACCAAGCCCAGCTAGATCTGTCCTCCTTCTCCACCAAAGCAAAAGCCAATGGCACAAGCGAGTTGTCCGCATCATAGCCAATAGAAATCAACAACGTCCCCTCATACTTGCCCAATACGAATGTCCCATCAATTGATAGAATAGGCCTATAATGTTTGAAAGCCTCGACACACTGACCAAAGCACCAGAATGCTCGAAAGAAAATATGTCTCCCATTAACCCATACATCGGGCTTAGGCACGTACTCATACTGCATTCCTACATTCACTGCTTTCATTGCGTTGAACATGGCCGGCAAACGCTCATACGCCTCCTCCCAATCACCATAAATCAACTTTAAAGCACGTTGTTGCGCCCTCCATGCTTTCCCATACTTGATTTTGTAGTGCCACTTTAGCTTAACAGCCTCTATCACTATACGAGTACACAAAACATGGGCTCCTCAAACACTATATTCTCGTCGAATCCACCAACATACTGGCCATCGACATCCTCAGAGTCAGCTTCTACCTGAGTCAATGGAACCTCACATACTTGAGCTGAGGATACAACCTGCACCTCGACCTCTTCATGAGCTAGTGACCCAAGCAACGGTGAGTCATTGAGATCGAATGCAGCCCTAGGAGGTGATGGATCTCTCACTACCATCTGCACGAACAAGTCAGGTGCTCTGACCTCTAAGACCAAAACGATGGCCACATAGTTATCCCATTCACCATCGCTGCCAATCAAAACCAATCTCTTTATACGCGGCCGCTTTGACGACCCAACATCGATCAATCCTTGCAAAATGACATCACCATGCTCATCTGTCCATCCCAACCTCTCTTTCAAGCGACAAATGACCTCACCATACAACAGACGTGAACTAAATAGCAACGTGGTCTCTTCCATGCCCTCCAAATCAACACCCCCATTGCCATTTCTCTTCATAGTTCCACCATGGTACAAAGTCACAAGCTTATCCATCTATAGCACAACAAGCAAACATACCTCAGTCGAATCGGCCGCAACAACAAAATCCTATAACTATTAATGAAAACCGATATACCATATCGGATAAACTAAATTACTAATATCACTAATCGCTAATTTCTCTCCAACATTTATCACTTCTACCAATTTTTCCTATTTCTAAACGTAAAAACGAATCTACACCTATACCTATTTCTAAACAAGCAAGCATACCTATTTCTAAACAAGCAAACAAACCCTAAAAACATACCTATTTCTAAACATTCATCAATCTCACTCAAATCAAACCATAAAAACGAATCTACGCCTATGAATACTCCTACATTATGCATATCTATTGCAAATCCAACCTAAAACCGAGCCAAATCCAACTAATTTCACCTAGGGTTTCAAATCTTGCCCCACGAAATGTACCTCAAATAATCCATATCTATTGGAAAAAATCAAGGGAGGGGAGGGAGTTCACCTTGCTTGCTCGGTTTGGAAGCAAAATCGCGAGAAAAAGCAACGGATTGGAGTGGATTTGGTGGGGGGAAGAGAGGGGCGGCGATGGGCTGCTGTATCTGTTCGCAGGGATGAGTGAGGGGTGGGGGGCCATGCTTGGGCTTAAGTCCTAGATCACGGCGCCACGGAAGTTAGCGCCGTAGTTACATAGCACGGTGCCATGGGCTCTGGAGCCGTGCTATGCCACCGTGGCTCCTACGTGTCTACGCACGACGCAAAAGTATATGATGCCGTGCTATGTACTCTGGGCGCCATATCCTTTGGCGCCGTGCTAAGGATCCATTTTTGCAAATCTTTTCTCTAGGGGTTCATATGTAAAAAAAATTCAAATTTTAGGCTAAAAAGCTAAAATTTTACGAGTAGGGGAGGGAGAGGAAAAAGGCTTGGCGGAAAGGAAAAGCGGCCACGAGTGAGAAGAAAACGCCATTGTTTTTGTGATATTTACGCTTTGGCCCCTAGGATTATCCCTATTGATCTATCTAATACCTCTCAGAATCTGACACTTTGTTCAATTGCTTTTTTTCTTTTATATACTATTTTTGCTTTTGTGAGGATTTTCGTAAACTTTTGAACCAGAAAAAAGACAGCTTGAGCTTCTTTGTTCGAACACTTTTGGATGAACTACTCAATCGGTGGTTAATTGGGTGAAAGAAATTGGAGGGCTTATGTTCAATTTTTTGTGCTATTTTTTACAAATTGAACGGTACGCGCCAGCAAGGGGTGGCAAATTATGGACTGAATATACACCCCTCTGTCTTTTTTTATTCTTTTTTCTAAACAGTTTTAAATTTACAAAAAATAATCCGAAATTAAACTAGAACTATAATTTTCTTCTTCTTTTTTTGGGTTTATATCTACAACATTATTGGTCTCATGTCACACGCGCCATGACGTAGAGTCAAAACTTAACATCATTTGTTGATCTAATTAAAGGTGCCGCTTGGTTGGGCTGAAATAAGCTGACTTATGGCTGAAATTGCACTGACTGAAATTACACTATAGCTGATGGTGATTTATTTGGTGTAACTAAATTTAAAAAAATTAAAAATAAAAAAACAGGTTAGCCCATCATGGACAACGCAAACGAATATAGAAAAAAGAATCGGCAAAAAAGCTAAAAAAAACCCAAAAACCAGAAAATACGAAATTAGGAATAGCAAAAAATAAGCCAGAAGCTCAAACTGAAAAGAGCGGGCCTAAGATTTATTTTATGCAAGACTATTGCCCCTGGAGTACAATTTTGGAGATTTTATTAATGGTTTGGTATTGGGGAATATTTGGGGCAGTGTCCTGTGTCTCATTACTAGTTTGACCATATATAGAGAGATGAATGAGGGAACAATAGTTAGGTCACTGTCAATTTTTCATGTGCTACTCATGCAGCTGAGAAAAATAGTACTCCATAACTCCATTAATTTGAGAGAGCTAAGGGATGAAGGCGTTGTGGTACTTTGTTTCATTGTAAAAGTAGTAATGCGATGTAGATTCGTTGATCATTTCCTCATTGATCACTGTTTATGAGTCAGTACGACATAGGGGACCAGAAAACACTAGAATATAGGGGAACATATGAAATTGGCTTCTGGGTTGGGAGATCCTTTTTTGCTTTTATTTTGGGTCCTACATCCACATTTGGTGATTGTTTTGGGAAACGAAAACATATCTTTCCAATAAAGTGCATTGATATTCGATTATTTGGAAAATGAAGTAAGCTATGACAAAAGCATGGTTAGATATGATAGTTATACAGTTGCATTTAAGCATTGGAGATGCCCTTAGACTGAACTCTGCAGAGGTACTTATCTCTTCTCCTGTCAACCAAGGATTGAACTCCCTTGTTGCAGCATCTGAAACAATTCTATAGAGTTGCTGTAAAGTTTTTCAAAAGGCCAGGTCTTTTTACAAAGTATTTGAAGTTATTTTAGAGGTATTGCGAATGTTGTTAAGACTTAAGAGAGATCAAATCAGATCATCTAAGGAAGCTTGGCTTTGATCCGAAGCATAGATCAAGCAAGGGGTAAAAAGCTCTCCTTCAGAAAGAATAAAATCTTCATTCAAATGCGAGCTTTTCGCTCCAGTTCTATTGATAATGTTGACAAAATATATTATTACTATGTAACTATTAGGTTTTATGAATCGGTAGCCAAGAAAAGGCACAAACAGTAGGTCGCAAGCAGTAGTCGCAATGTCGAGCAAGTAGAATGCCTGCTCAACGTTATAATGCCATGTTAAAAACATGATTCCTCGTGAGAGAAAAAAGAGATACAAAGTAATCATGGTACATTTCCGCACTACATTAGACCAAATAACCTTTTTCCACAAGAAATCAATCTAGGAGCGGTCCCAGCAATAGGGCATGCTTGGGCGTTCGCCCGAGATAGCCCGCCAGCGGTACCCCCATCCCCCCTCCCACCATGGCGATGAAGGTCGCTCGAGTCTGGAGGTGGAAGACGCCAGCAGCAGACGGGCGTGTTGGGCTGCATGCCCCGTGAGGATGGCTAAGGAGCCAAGGAGGTCCAGTCCACTGATGGAATAGCCTGACTGCCCAAAAGCCCAGCCACAACTCTGTCCTCAAGAGTCAAGACTACCTCTACTCTGTGCTATCTTGGTGATCGGTTCGGCTGAAAAGCTCGTGGCTTATGGCTGAAAACACTGTAGCTGGCTGAAAAAAGCACTGTAGCTGACAGAGGTTTATTTAGCATAATTAAATTTAAAAAATTTTAAAATAAAAAAATATGTTAGCCCATTATGTATAATACAAACAAATACGGGAAAAAAAGAACCGGCAAAAAAGCTCAACAAAAAGCCAAAAGTTCAGAAAAACACGAAACTTATGAATAGTGAAAAATAAGCCAGAAGCCAGAAGCCGAAGCCGAGTTGATCGGGGCGACGAGCGGCGCGCTGTGGCGTTGCGGGCTGGCATTGAGGAGCAGCACGTGGGCGCTGGGCCTATGTGTCACAATCCTCCACCATGAACACCAATCAACTAAAAAGGCACGAGCAAGAGAGCCAATCCAACATAAGATACAAGCATTCTGTGGTACAAATGAGAAGAATTGGAATCACAGACTGGGAAAAGTACTAGACTGGTAAGAAGCATGGGATTGGGAAACCAGAGAAAGAGAATTTGGGGAAGGGATTGCAGTCAGGAGGAGCCGAGGCCATGCCCGCTAATATGTTCTTCGATGATTTTCTGATGCTGCGCCAGCTTGCTTCCTATGTAGCATGCTCTTCTTAGCCGACTGTGCAATGGAGCCAACCCACTCGGCACTCGCTTGTCCAGCCCAGCACCAAGGGTCCAGGCCAGTGACATTGCTCCCCTGTTAAAATTCAGCCTGTCCCCAAGCTGATTCCATGCTTGCAAATCCACCGGGATCCCATGGCACTCGAAGAAGCCTCAAGGCTAGAACACCACTTTCCATGTATCCCTTAAAATCCTCTGAGCCGATGACCATGCCACTTAGTTGCCCCCACTTCCATTCACTGTGATTATTGCAGCAACAAATCGGAACGAAGTTCTTGTCAACAGAAATGAAGAAGTTCCTTGAGCTGGTATAGTCAAAACTGAAGTATATCAAGCCATGAGAGCATTGGGGGCTTTGAGGCAACCTTATCATACAACCAGAAAACACAGTAGTTTCTTGTTCCGCATTCACCACAAGACTAGCGTAGTTCTCAACAGCACTTGTAGTACATGGGACTCTTTCCAGGACATCCAAGTTCAGCATATGACCAAGATATTGCTCGCACCTTGCCAATGCCGTTTTTTCACTTCATTACAATGATATTCAGTGATTTGTTGGATATACGCTAACATGACAATAGTGCCTGCAATACTCACAGAAGCTATGGCGCTAGAAGCCACTAGCTCAAAAAATCCATGTCAGCAGTAATTTTAGGACAATATTGTTGCATATGACATCTTCTTTCCTAAGTAAGAACTGGGAGTCCTTCTCTGTTATAAGAACTGCAAGTAATGCCTTGCAATAACCATCGCTTTTTTGCCTTAGCACATATGAGAACAACTCATCTAGTGTATTCTTGCACCGAGCCACATATAATTCAGCTCCTGATAAATGCAGTACAAAGGGTAGCAAACTGATCTCCCTTTTCACAACACCACTGATATCAACAAGCCCTTGATACCATTCCAAGGAAATGCTTGTAACTCGTTCTCAAACTTCAGGCAACGTTCAATTAATGGAGTCATAGTTAGCAGGCTTAGCACCATAGGAAATTGCCCCATTTGCATTATCAATAGCTCACACTGCCTACATATATATTTGCTTTGACTGACACTGGATGGCCCACAAACTGTGCATGTAAATGACATTATGCAATGGAAAATTCGTGGGCTACCAAAACTTCCAAACAAGGAGCACTTCCATCCCAGTAGGAGCTCACAACAAATCCTTAGTGATACAACTAGCAGTACGTAGTTCAACAGAGATCATGTAACAGGGACAGATTTCAGGGGCTCACCAAATAATTGCAGAACCTTTGTTTGCTATCTAACAAAAGCTATTTTCCTTGACTTGCATTGTACCCATCTGGCAAACCACTGAAGCGTAGTTGTATTTCTTTGAGGTAGAGTCCACTGGTGTGCACTTACATTTAAGCTCATGACCTTGCTCTGTTGCACTGTTGCCTTCAGTCTAGGAGGTAGCCATGGTTGCAGCAATATCGTCACACCTCTGAGCTTGCCTTGAGCAGGTGGTGGCCATGGTGTTATCTGCTGCACTCTAGCTTTGTAGCTGTTGAACAACTGCCAAGACACTTCATCAGGCAACAGCCATGGGGGCTTTGGCTGCACACTGCCTTGCCCGCACCCAGGGGAAGGTGACACCCATGGTTATGTTGTGGCTTGGCTTCGCTACCAATGATCTCCACTTACTCATGCGATGACAACAGATTCATCATCTCATCCTTCATTAGCGGCTTATGATCATCAGACCAACCGAGGAGATACACATGGGGGAGCCCATCACTCCGATCGGTGAGGTAGCTTGGAAGAACACCGACCAAGGGGAGGTGGCTGGCATTGGTGACAAGGTTATTAGCACCAAGAATAGAGGAGTCAAGGATGATTGCACCATTGGTTTTGGTGATGGTGTCATCGATGTCAAGCACCGCTAAGACTGGTTGTGCCATGGGATCTAGATGAGACTCGGTAGGAGCAGCAATGGTCAGCTCGGGGCTGGAGATGATAATCATTGAGAGTTCCCTAAGCATGAGAACTGCCAGGAGCACGCCCTTAGAGAACAGAGATATGGCCACAACATGGAAGTATCCGGTGTAGATGTCACGGCCCGAAGTTGAACATTTGGTGGGCATCTCGAGATCACAGCTAGTGGCAACTGCGTCATGGTTCATGCTGATGTCGTGCCCCTCGAACACCATCGAGCACTTGGTGGGCATCGTGTCGATGATCTTGATGGTAAAGTCATGGACGACATCTGCATGTGGAACGCTAGAGGTCACGGTGTGGCCCACGTTGGTGACCAAGGAGGATCACAATGATGGCTGGTCATCCGAGGAGGTACAAGTCTTCTGTGGCATTTCATTAAACATCTCCCATGCACAGAGTAGCTGCGCCTACACTCGCGAGCGAGGAGTGGCAGTAGCCATGCCAATGGTGGGCTAGTCCACCTCGATGGTGGTTGCATCGGACAGGGTCAGAGAAGATGTAGACCACTGAAGCATGTTGTTTAACATCTCGATCGTCTCGGTCACCATCTTGATGCACCTCTCCTACTTATCGGGCATGGCGTCCTTGTCTCAGTCCAAGGAATGTGGTAAGATTGGCTCGGACATGGACTCGTTGATGCAAGTGGAGTGCATGTTGGGTGGCAAGGAAATGAAGCCATGACACCAACCTCGAGGGATCACACGTGACCACCACATCATGCCATGCTGTCATAGTGGAAGTAGGGTCTGGTGTTGGTTGCACTAGCTGGATGTCGAGGAAGCGGCAGCCATCATAGATGTACCAGCATTGCATGGCATCATGAGCTTGCACAACTTCATGACATGATCGGAGCTGGACCACGGCCTCCACGTGAGCAACCCTCAGGGATGCGGTCATCTCCTCCATACCATACGCATCAAGGATCTAGTGTAGCACCTCCTTTGTCACTGGATAGAGCACATGGTTTATAGTTACACACACTACAACAAAACATTTGTGGGGAGACATCATATTTGTAGGTTAGAGACGTTCTGTTTCGTCTCCCACAGACAACTGAGGCGCTTTTATAAAGCGTCATAGAAACGTCTCTACATGAACCGTCTCAAAAATATAGAGACGCTCTCTAAGGCATGCCTATATTATTTGAGACGTTCATTAGAGACATCTGCACTGTATCCCTATAAAGTTAGAGACGCTTTTATAAAAACGCTGCACCACGTCTCAATTAATATAGGCACGTGCGTTGAGACGTTATGTGCCGTCTCAAGATGTTCTATGTAGTATGTATTTTTATTTTGATTGGTATATATTTTCTTCTATACACACAAATACGTATCCGTATGAGAATATAGTATTCCATATATTTATTATATATACATGTATATATAATAATTTTATAGACAGCACCATAATATTGAGTACATATTTTATAAAATATAAGGAATGGGCGTAGCACAACAGATATAGTACTGTTATAAGAAAAGGAAACCAACTACAACTGGAACCAAGCCACACCCCGGGCAAACCATTGGCAATTGACAAATTCATCATCATTGCACCCTCCAAACCCCAAAGGAGTTTACATAAGAGGTTTACAAATAATTATAGCATCCATTTAAATCAACAGAGTTCACAACTAAATAAAAATCTAATATGCGATAAACACATGTCGGTAAAACATCCTCCAATTTGACACACATCTTTTTTTAAACTGCTATAATAAATCATCAGGTCTATTTCTTCAATCAGAAAATTGTGCATCAGGTCTTCCACTCTGCATTTCTTTTCATAGTCCTCCATATCCTGCAAACATAGCAATATTAACAACAAAATATCATATATGAGCAATCATGAAAAATATTACGGTACAAGTTCAGTTAATTAAACTAGAAGTGGCATACCTAGCGAGTAGAACGTTTAGGCTTTTTTACCTGAAGCAATAGATATTATATGAGTAACAAGACACAAATATTTTTGGTAGGAAAATTATTCTTGTAGTTCAAAGAATTGATCTTACGTAGAACCGTGGCCAAGCAACAACACAACCAATTGCATCCTTTACCGTACAGCAAGGAGGGAAGACGGTCGACAGCTAACTAAACGACGATGGCAAGACAACACAAGCACATAAACTAATTCCCTCACAAGCACAGGACACTAACACTAAACACATACAAAGACACTAACCCCTCACAGCACAATGATGCTAATCGAACTAACACATATACCCACAAAGCAAGGACTGGCAACAATAAGGCTAACACTATATTTAATGCCCACACAAATCACAGTGAACAATACTACCATTGCTAACCAACTTCCAACAGCATTAACAGATTACATAAACATCACAGAACATTGCACAGATCAAATATCACCATCACAGATCACAAGTTAACATCCACGGTGCACAATTAACAGAAATTAGTAGTCAACAATAAGCAATTACCGAGTAGTAACTAAGAGCAGCAAATAGACTAAGAGAGAAGAGTTTGAGATAAACCAAAGAAGGAGAAGCTGCAGAGGGCGCAGAGGAGAAGAGGCAGAGTAGAGGAGGCCGTCGGTGAAGTGGATGCAGGTGTTGATGCCGTCGGTTGCGGTGGAGACGTCGGCGCTGAGGAGGAAGTTGAGGGGGCCAGTCGGCGGCGCTGAAGATGACTGCCGTGGAGATGTCACCGCTGCAGACGAGATTGGTGCGGTCGATTGACGTAGCCGCTGAGGCGATGATGTCGGTGGCGCGCCGGCGAGTCGAGACAGAAGAAGATCAGGCGGCGCTTGGTGGCGGAAGTAGACGAGGTGGAGAAGCGCAGAGGGGCTGCTGTTGGCCGATGAAGCGGAGATGGGAGGCGCGCCGGAGGAGAGAAGGGAATACAGGGGGCGGCGCATGATCTGGAGCGGCGGCCAGAAAAGAGGGTGCGGCGGCCGGTTGTGGTGGTGAGCGGTGGCGAGAGGAGGAGCAGAGGTGAGGGCAGCGTAGGGGCTAGAAGGAGGAGAAGCAAAGGGGGCAGGGCGGTGGTTTGGAGTTGTGGGGAGAAGGGAGGAGAGGTGGCGGCGCTAGGGTGTAGAAGGCGTGGTGGAAGAGCGGCGGGGGGTGCTGCGGTTGGCCGTGGCTCTGGAGGGGTCACCGGTGGAGAAGAGGAACGGCGGGTGGAGAAGGCGGCGAGTGGGGCTGCAAGGAGCGGCGGCACAGTAGAGGAAGGCGGCGCGGTGGAGGAGCGGCGGCGTAAGACGGTGGTCAGGATGGGGAGCTTTGGTTGGCCGCCGGCGAGATGGCCGACCCTCGCCGGCGCCGGAGAAGAGGAAGGGGGGAGAGCAAAAGGGGGCGACGGGAGAAGCAATGGCCGGCTCAAGACCTTCCACAGGCGGCGGCCAAGGGTTTTCATGAATTGGGGATTTGGAATTTTTTTGATTTAGCCCTCGAAAATTTCTAGGGTTTACAGTTAGATCCATCTCTCATTTCATTTCTTCCATTCGGGCCCTTCGGAAGTCCAATTTCATCGCGGAAAGATCCTACGCATTCGTGTCGATGCGCACATCTGTACGGAGCAGTCCAAATTTGTTGCTTATGTGCCTAGATAACGCCGGCCTACAGAAAAATATAAAAAAGTGTAAAATAGTCCAAATTGAGCAATTAATTTTAGAAAAGCGTGTAAATGATGATAAATGAGCTCGAAATGTGAAGAATATGAGGGTAAAATGACATATAATTATATATAAAAGCGAACCCTTAGGTTGAGAGTTCGAACCACAGGATTGATATTTTTATGTTTTCACCACTGGACAAAAGCGAAAGAAAAGTCTCAGTTGTGAGTTCGAACTTTGAGATTGATATTTTTTTTATGTTTTATATATATACCGTTACTTACACCATTTTGTTTTTTAATATTCTTATATGGAGATAATAGATAAGACGTCTCAAATGATAAATAAGACATCTAAAATTTCGTCTCTATACATGAGACGTACTCCAAAACATCTCAACAGCCATTTTAATAGAATTTAATAGCGTGCAACCCTTTAGAGCGTCTCAAACTGCGTCTCTATTTCAATTGTGGTTCTAAAAAGAGAGACATGATTCAAAGCGTCTTAAACAAAACGTCTTAATATGTTCATTTTGTTGTAGTGACAAAGAACACCTCCGAGAAGTGCCTCCTGAGTACTCTACATTTCATCGAACACTTGGCGGGTGGCCTCTCCATGAGTATTGCCCTTGTAGAAATCCGGCTACCAGTCGGGGCATACCGTCAAACATCTGGCGGGCGACTTGGCTGTGAGAGTGGCATCTGCACATGGAGTCACTACTACAGAAAGCCTAATACTAGACTGCAAATCACAGACGGTTTGACAAAACTGTCTGTGATTGACACTAACACAGACGGTTTTAATTTGGACACCGTCTGTGTTAGTGACATCGGATAAAACGAGTATCACAGACAGTTCTTACCGATGAACCGTCTGTGATAATCTGGGATTATCATAGACGGTTTTTTATTAAAAACCATCTGTGTTGTGTAGACTATCACAGACGGTTGTTGTTAAGAACCGTCTATGATGTCCCTTTGTCTGTCATATTCTGTTCATGATCAGAGGTTAATATATAAGTACACATTGCTTCTAATAACTTAACTACAGAACTACTGAGACAAGAGATCACAAATTAAAGGCAAATTTATTAATTTCAATTAGAGGCAAATTTATTACAAAAGTCGCACAGGTAAAGATTTTCCCAGATTGTAATCTTTTGGGCTTCGTACACTTCTTCTTCGACTTTGGGACATGGAGGATCATCCACTGACTTCTCGAACGCCGTTAAGATTGTCCTTGTCCTCAGCACTTCCTCCTCCAGCCTGGGTAAATAATCAGTAGCATAGCCCATAATGTCGTAGAGGATAGCATGAAAAGATTCCTCAGAATCTGCCGTTTCTGCTTGATCGGCAAGGCTATCCATCAGTCTCTCCAATGCGTGTAGAGCTTCTTCCGCTTTGCGCACATTGTGGAGAAGAACCAGGGTAAGGGCTGTTTCCCTTTCTTGAGCGGCAGCGAGACGCCTCCGTCGACGGCGGATGATCAGGTCGAGCTGACGGATGCAAGAAAGTCGGGGAAGGAGAGCAGGGCGTGTGCGGAGATAGTAATTGAGTATAAATATGTTGCATGGTGTGGAGCCTTGATAGAACTTTGTTTAGAGACCTTGTAGTAATAGTATATGCCACATAGACCTTCAAGGGGCATGAAGCAAGTGACACACTCTAGTGTATCCTGTTCAATGAACCTGATACACTTGTTTGTGTCATTTGCTTTATAGAACTTTGTTTAGAGACCTTGTAGTAATAGTATATGCCACATAGACCTTCAAGGGGCATGAAGCAAGTGACACTCTAGTGTATCCTGTTCAATGAACCTGATACACTAGTTTGTGTCATTTGCTTCATAGAACTTTGTTTAGAGACCTTGTAGTAATAATATATGCCACATAAACCTTCAAGGGGCATGAAGCAAGTGACACACACTAGTGTATCCGGTTCAATGAACCTGATACACTAATTTGTGTCATTTGCTTCATAGTATTAGCAACTAAAGTTTGTCACCCGTGCATTCTTCAATATCATCGCCGGATGCGTCCCCTTATATATGTACGCACCAATTCTAAGGTTTGTCAATCTTCCCACATTTATTTCATACTTGTTAGCTTATATATGTACGCGCATTGATATTCCTATTGACAGGCTGCGCCCATCTCTACAACTGCATTGAAACAACTGGACTTTGCAAAAATTCGAGGAGAGTGCGCTTGGTTTTTGTGGTCTAAAGTCATAAGACCAGATGGAGAGTTCCACTACGCACAATGATTTTTTATTGCTCTTATCACTCTGTAATTGTGAATTTGTTAATGGATATTTTATTTCATTTCAATTAATTCATTTGCGAAATGGATGCCTTATGTCTGTGAATGAAATGTGATGTGAATTGGATGTTATATGTTTGTCAAATGAATTGAGATGTGAATTGTATGTATACATATACTTGTCTATCTGCTTGTTTCAGAGGGCATGGCTAGCATTTCCTGAGGCTAGCCAATAAACACAAATAGATTTATGTGTAGAAAAGAACATCACAGACGGTTTTTAGTTACAAACCGTGCGTGATGACATATCCTGACGGTTTGTAACTAAAACCGTGCGTGATAATCAGCTATCACGAGCGGTTTTCAGTTAAAAACCGTCGTGATATTGATATATCACGAGCGGTTCGACAACCGTCTATGATAACCTTCGATTATCACTGACCCATAAATTCAGACGGTTCAGAAAACCGTCTGTGATGACGTTTTTGAACCGTCTGTGATGACCTTTTCTGTAGTAGTGAGTTGCAGCAACAATGGTGTAGTCCATGGCACTGACTGAGGTGGACGTCGGCTCAGTCACAGATGATAGTGAGGCTTGAACAGATGCGACTAGTGGTTGGAAGGTGGCCTAGATGCCAACCTCCAACTCCTACATCCGGTGTGTCGAGTCTATCAGATCAACCAATTGCTTCTTCGTGGCCGCGAGCAAATCATCCAACATTGCCATACATTGCAGCTTCTCTTCCTCATCAAGGGCACCTCGGTGTGGGAAACCCCCAAAATCAACTACTCTAATACCATATTGTCATGTTCCTCTACCATGAACACCAATCAACACCAAAGGCTTGAGCAAGATAGCCAATCCAACCTAAGATACAGTCATTCTGTGGTACAAATGGGGAGAATTGGAATCAAAGATTGTGAAAAGCACTAGACTGAGAAGAAGCAAGGGATTGGAAAACTAGAGAAAGAGAATATATGGAAGGGATTGCAGTCGGGAGGAAGAGGAGCTGAGGCCATGCCTGGTAATCTGTTCTTTGATGATTTTCTAATGTTGCTGTAGCTTGCTTCCTATGTAGCATGCTCTTCTCAGCCGATTGGGCCATGGAACTAGCCCACTCACTTGTCCAGCCCAGCAGCTCAGCTCCAAAGGTCTAGGCTCATGATGCTATGACACATGAACGAGCGTGGCCGCGTGGGGTGTGGGTTGGTAAGCTGAGGAGGCAAGGACCGAGGGGCGTGGTAGCAAACGAGGCATGCGGCCAAACAATCAGGTGCATTGGCACAGGGCGCAGGCGGCACAGCGAAAAGCCAGCGAGCTAAGGAACGAGGCAGCGAGGCAAGAGCATGCGCATGCATAGCAGCAAGCCGAGAGCCGGAGTGCTAATGCCGAGATTGCTCCTCCTCAAAACTCTAAATCGAAAACCAATTGGCCAAAGTTAAGCAAATGGCAATGGCCATGGCGTACGAAGAAAATTTGTGGAAAATGGCTTGTGAGTGTTTAGTAACTTATATGATTGAAGGTTGTGACTTCATCTTTTGTTCAAACAAATATATTCAATACTTTGGTGGGAAATGGTTATGTAAACTTCATTAGTGTGGAACCATCTTCTATATTCTACCTTTGTCTGTCGTCATGCGAATTGTAGTTATTTATTTCATTTAGTGCATTATGTTCTTATTACTGCAATTGCAATGTGACTTGTGTACATCTTGCTTTTCTATTGAATAATAATATAGGTTCTGTTGTAGGGGTGGCCCAACCCCCCGTGACTGGGCCGTGCAACTAGTCCAACATGTAATAGGCCCAACAGTGTAGAGGAATATATCAGTGTAAATATACTAATGTACCATCATCCTTTGTAAATACTAAGGGGTAGAATGGGGATTTCCCATTCTACCCCACTCATATATATAAACCCCCAGGAGGGGCAAAGGGGGACACATCCTCTCATTATTACCAGCTCCCCACAGATCTAGCTCTCCTTCTCTCCATCTACTAGTCCCCTTCATTCCTGTTTAGCCTGTAGCTACAACAGATGGCGCCGTCCGTGGGGACTGAACGAGAAGCTGCGCAAGGGCGCTAGAGGTGGCTACCACCGGAAGAGCATCCTAGCGTGGAATAGAAGTATCACAGATAAGTTCACCTTGTTGCTATTTTCTTTCCAGACCCAGATCCAGCAGATCTAATTGGACAAGGTGTACAGGCTCTTCCCGTATACCTCGCTATACTTTGTAAATGATGAGTGGGATAGATCCAAAAGAATCACTTATTCTTTTCTCGCTGCTGTTAGGTGCACTGCTGAATGGATCTAATCACTTATTTTTATGTTGCGGATATCTCCGCTTTGCCGGGGGTGGTTATCAGGGGCGGACCATACCCTGGGGTCGTTCGCCTGCCGCACGGGCCGCGCGATCCTCGAATCCACACGCGCCGCACACACCGAACCGGGAGAGGAGAGGAAGAGGAGGAACCCTCACGCCCTTCCCCTTGCCCCACCCCCTCCCGCCCACTCCATTCGTCCGATCGATCGCTCGTCCCCGCCCGCCGCGGAGCACCAACCAGGCAGCCAGGTGAGAGCAAATCCGAGGCGGTCGCCTCGGATTTTTATGGAGATTTTTGAGGTGCGCGCGTGTGGTTCTGCCGTGCATTGGTTGTTTCGCTCCCCACTGGTTAGGCGAAGTTTGTGCCGCGAGGAATTGAAGGGCTGTTGAGTCGTCCGAATTTGTGGCATTTTGATCACCCTTGCTGCTTTTTTTGGGGGTTTTAGTCGCTGATCGGAACATGCCATTGCGTGGAATAGGGGAAAATCGCGGTGATATATTTACGATTTGGTGGGAATCATAGTTTGGCTGCTCCTTATGGTGATGCTTGTGATTGGCGCGAGGGGATTGGCTAACGTGGCGTTTGTCCTCTCTTTCAGAGCCGGGTTAATCTGGAGCTAGCTAGCAATGGTAACTAGGTATGCTGCGCGGACGAGTACTGGTGAAGTCTGGGAGATCCTGATGTCGATGGTTGTGGTATCGACTATCGAGAGAGGTGTTGCCGGTGTGCGAGAGCCTGTGTATCCTTTGCCCCTCCCTGCGAACGAGATCTCGGCATCCGGTGAAGCGGTACAAGAAGTTGCTCTCCGAAATCTTCCCTCGGTCGCAGGTGAAATCTACTGTAAATGCTCAGGGTTACGCTCGCTGCTGGTTATAGATGAGTTATGCTTCGTTTAGCTGTAGCCCATAATTGAGTATCAGAGATAATGTTACGTAGTCAGAGTTCGCTCATTTCAGTTTCAGCCGTTTGTTTCATTTGGTTCAGTCTGTATCATACTCTAAATAGTGGCTAATTATTCTAGCATTTCTCGTTGTATTGTATTTTGAGACTGAAACAATTTCAAAATTTTGTTGTTCCTTTTCAGGATAAAGGACCCAATGACGAAAGATAGGCAAATTGTGTGAATATATTTCGAGGAATCCATTGCGTGTTTCAAAGGTGTGTTTCTCTTTTAGACCTCTTTTATATATTCTAATGTAACAACACAATTTCTCCAATGAAGTTGGAAACTGAATTCTTATCAAATCATGTTTGCACCCACTATGTCATGTTCTATTTGAATTCCTTTTTTGTTATGGTGTTGCACTTGGTGTGATGCAACCATGTTTCTAGACAGAATGCTGTGCTGCAGTACAGTCATTCACTTATGCTCTTTGCCGGTTATTGAACCATTGTTGCGAGTGTCTTACTTGTCCAGCTGTCCCTTTCATGTTCCCTGCAAAATTGCTTAGTCTTGGCCACGATCTTCTATTTTTGGGTCCTGGTAGCTGCCTATATTAGTAATCAGAGCAATTTGCAGTGCATGGCATTTTTTGTATTCGCAAGTCTTAACTATATAGGTTTTTGATGGATTGCCCAAAGAAAATTAACTAATCGTACAACATGCTGATTTTCTTAATCAAAATAAGAGAGTAGTTGTCATATATAATTACCGGTGCAAATTTTAAGATTTATCATATTATTTAGTGCCTGTATATCAAATTACGGTGTAAATTTTATAATTATTTACCGAATTACATATGAAAATTTTGGTGTGGCATACCCTTTGATAAAATCCTGGGTCCGCCACTGGTGGTTATATAGGGAAGCGATGGGTTGAACCGTGAAGACGGCTAGCTTCGCACACTATCGGAGTCTGTGCCGCAGCTCCGGCTCCACGCCTTCGGTGTCCATGCGCGGGACTCCATGCGCGCGCGAGGTCCCCCGCCCGAAGTCTCCGGCCAGAAGTCCCTGTACACTCCATGCATGCGCAGAGGGAAGCCTCCGGCTCGAGCTCCCTGGATATTCCATGTGTGCATGCACAAATACAAAGCTCCCACGTCCACCGGAAAAAAATTATATGTGGCGGTGCCGCACTACGCAGCTCGTGCGGCACCGCCTGTGCTGCCGCCGCGTGTCAAGGAATGCGCCCACGCAGGCAAGTCAGGCCCCTCGCCGCGTCCTGCGCGATGGAAGGCCGAGGGCCTCACCGACCACGGCCATGGCATCGGAGAAGTCATCGGGCCACCGCAGAGGGCGGAATGGAGGGAGCCGTAGACGTGGCGTGGGCTGCGTCGAAAGATACTTCGCCGGGACGTCGCCGACGTAGAGCTCGGGGGAGTCGTCGACTAGTACAGGCCAAACCACGAATACAAATACTCTGCGTGCATGGCTGGATGGATGAGCATTTGACGTGTTTTCCTGCATACAGCATATAACAAATACAAATATTTTGTACAAATATTTTGCATAGTTAGCCGCTCCCTGTTCCGATGCATGCGCATGTCAAGCGTATATGGAAAATGCCGAGCGGAGGCCGAGGTCGTGCGCGCAAGGTCCGGCGCGGTGGAGACCTCGACAGAGGAGTCGGACTCCGCGCCGATGTACCTGCAGTTAGCTGCCGCCGCGGCGTTATCGGCGGAGGCCGACGCCGCGAAGTCTCACGCTGGAATGCAAGCCTGGGTATTTCATCGCGCAGGACGCGGCGAGGGGCCTGACTTGCCTGCGCGGGCGCATTCCTTGACACGCGGCGGCAGCACAGGCGGTGCCGCACGAGCTGCGCAGTGCGGCACCGCCGCATAGAATTTTTTTCCACATCCACCCATCCATGCCCGCGCAAACTTCAGTGAGTTGTTTCACTCTGCATGCGTGCTGCGAGCGCTGGTTAGCTTGCCTCCGAAGCCTCCGCGTCGTCGGGCGCCTTGCTTCCGACCCTCTGCACCTCGGCCGAAGTATCCATTCTTCGCGTCGTCGGGCGGCGTCGGCCTTCGGCTCCGCACGACGGGCTCCACGACTTCGACCCTAGCGCGTCGTCCGGAGTGCCTCGCTGCGAGCCTTCAGGCCGAGACATCATCTCCGACGGAGACGGCTGCGGCGAGGTCGCCTGGTGCTCTGCTCGCTTCTGTGCGTCGGCGTCCACGCCAGGTCTCCGTTGTGCAGCGTCGGGGTACACCTCGCCAGGCGCGCACCCCGCCAAGCACACCTTCGGGCCGCGTCGGCTCGTCTCCGCGCAACCATGGACTTCGCGTCGTCGAAGTCCACCTATACAGAGTATTGGCAGGTTTGGAACATAGACGGTACAAAGCGTCGCCCGGCGTCCGCTGGCCCTGCACCTCGCCTCTTCGATGGCTCCGCACGCCGTCGCCTCCGCGCCTCAGGACCTCATCTCAGTGTGCTCGTCGTCCGCACCAAGTCTCCGCTGGCCTCCAATTAGGCAGCTTCGACTTTCGCGCTACAAACATCAGGATCCTTCTGGCTGGGGTGGGACGATGCGGATACTTCGCACAGACAACGTGGAGCTCTTAGCGCTGGGCCTCCACACATGCACGAAGTACCCATCCCCTACATGCAGCCATGCTCCGACTCGGCGGCTTCGCCCGGTGCGCCGCTCGCCTCTGCATCGCCGGGGACGTGCGTTGGCCTCAGCTCGCCCCCGCACTGCTGAAGCCTAGCTCCGGCATGGCCTCCGTGCCCGGACAAGCGTCTGCGCCTACGCACATCATCGAGCCTCCTTAAATATGCAGTGAGTTCTACATGTACGCGGCGAGCACTAGTTAATATGATGCGCAGAGTCGACGCCAGACTCCGCGCCTCGACCATGGGTCTCCGCATATCAGCGAGGCCTCGGCGCCCTTCGGCTTTCACGTCGTCCACCTCCGCGCCGTGCCAGCGACCTCCTCGTCTCCGCGCCGCAAATATCAAGAAAAAAAATCAAGCTTCGCGTCTTAGACCGTTGGCACAGACGGTGCAGCATCTACCCGGAAGCCCCCTGACGAGCCATGGGCTAATGAAGCCAGCGTCTTCGGTGACGCACGCACTGACTTCGCCCGGCGTGCCCAGCCGCCATGCAGATTCTGCTCCGACATGCATGCAGACTCCGCGTATGCAAGTCCGCGACCGTGAGAGGACGGAATGCATACACGTGCTCAAGCATTCACTCCATCCATGCATGTCTCGGCTTCGAGTCCACTCCGCGCAGATAGCAGCACGCGGCGAGCGACGCGCAGATCCCCTCGCGAAGCCCGGCATGGAGCCGCGGTGCGCAAGGACGGCGGGCGCACCACTCCGCCGTGACTCGGCATCTTTGGGATTCCTACCCCGCCAGGCTCCGACTCGGCGTCTTCAGGTTCTGACCACGTTCGTCGAACTCCATGTCGGACCACTCCGACTCCGCGCCTCCGACTCCGCGTCACGCCCAGGCTTCTGCAGGCCGCGGCGCCACGTTGGACCGCTCCGACTTCGCGCCGCACTCCCCGGACTCCGCGCCTCTGACTCCGCGTTACGCCCAGGCTTCTGCGCGTCGCGGCGCCATGTTGGACCACTCCGACTCCGCGCCTCCGACTCGGCGTCACGCCCAGGCTTCTGCGCGCCGCGGCGCCACGTTGGACCGCTCTAACTCCGCGCCGCAGCTCTGGCCTCTGCACCCCCGGCGTCTACGCGCGGGACTCCATACAACCACGAAGTCTCCTGCCAGAGGTCTGCGGCTCGAAGTCTTTGTACACTTCAGGCAGGGACAGCTTCCACGACGGAGTCCTGACGAAGCTCGCGGCAACTCCGTCGTCGAGGTAATGGCTACGGTCCTATTATGAGAGCATTTGATTTGGCTGTATTTGCTTCTTCGGTTTTGGCCTGTTTTGGGCTACCATAGGCTTTTCCAGTACTGCATTCTGGAGCGTTCGCAAGTCTTTGGCCATTTCTTTGCTGCCTCTGTTTTGGTCCTCCTTTTTTATTTAAATCGCCCGGCTGCCTCGACCGTCGGCGTACTCTACGGAGTATGAATGAAGACGCACGTTCGCGTGTGCACTCTCCGTCAAAGACACGGGTATGAGTATAAACAAAGACGCACGTTCGTGTGTGCACTCTCCGTCAAAGGCACGGGCATGAGTATAAACAAAGACGTGTGGGGGACGCCTCCGCGCGCACTCTACGGAGTATAAATAAGACGTAGCGTCAAGGTCCGCCTCCGCACGCGACAGTCTACGGACTATAAATAAGACGTAGTGTCGAGGTCCGCCTCCGCACGCGCCAGTCTACGGACTCTAAATAAGACGTAGCGTCGAGATCCGCCTTCGCACGCGACAGTCTATGGACTATAAATAAGACGTAGCGTCGAGGTCCGCCTCCGCACGCGCCAGTCTACGGACTCTAAATAAGACGTAGCGTCGAGGTCCGCCTCCGCACGCGACAGTCTACGGACTATAAATAAGACGTAGCGTCGAGGTCCGCCTCTGTACGCGACAGTCTATGGACTACAAATAAGACGTAGCGTCGAGGTCCGCCTCCGCACGCGCCAGTCTACGGACTCTAAATAAGACGTAGCGTCGAGGTCCGCCTCTGCACGCGCCAGTCTACGGACTCTAAATAAGGCATAGCATCGTGGTCCGCCTCCGCACGCGACAGTCTACGGACTATAAATAAGACGTAGCGTCGAGGTCCGCCTCCGCACGCGCCAGTCTACGGACTCTAAATAAGACGTAGCGTCGAGGTCCGCCTCCGCACGCAATAGTCTACGGACTATAAATAAGACGTAACGTCGAGGTCCGCCTCCGCACGCGCCAGTCTACGGACTCTAAATAAGACGCAACGGGGGGACGCCTCCGCGCGCACTCTACGGAGTATAAATAAGACGTAACGTCGAGGTACGCCTCCGCACGCACCAGTCTACGGACTCTAAATAAGACGTGGCGTCGAGGTCCGCCTCCGCACGCACTCTACGGAGTATAAATAAGACGCGGATGTTGTCCCTGCGCACTCTACTGAGTATAAACAAGACGCGGGTGTCCCGCGCACGTGCGGGCGTCACCCCCTGCACGTACTCTCCGGAGTATAAATAGACGTGGTTGAAGTTCCCACGCACTCTACGGAGTATAAAAAATTACTACATGGCCGAGACACTAGGGAGTGCCTCGCTTTCAGCGGCGCACCGCTTGGATATCGCGCCCTCGCGCGCGTTGCACTAGGGAGTGCACAGCGAGTTTTCGAGGGTAGGGGAACGGCAGCGTCGGCTCCCTGCCTCTGCGTGCGTAGTGCCCTCGGCCTACGCCGCAAGCGCCCGCTCTCCGCGGGCACTCTTTTTGAAGGTAGGAAAACGGCGCCTTCGCCTGTCTACCTCAGCGTGCGTAGTGCCTTCGGCCTACGCCGCAAGCGCCCGCTCTCCGTGGGCACTATTTTTGAAGGTAGGGGAACGGCGGTTCCGTCTCCCCGCCTTCGCGTGCGTAGTGCTCTCGGCCTACGTCGCAAGCGCCCGCTCTCCGCGAGCACTATTTTTGAAGGTAGGGGAACGGCGGCACCGCCTCCCTGCCTCCATGCGCGTAGTGCCCTCGGCCTACGCCATAAGCGCCCGCTCTTGGCGGGCACTGTTTTTGAAGGTAGAGGAACAGCGGCTCCGCCTCCCTGCCTCCGCGCGCGTAGTGCTTTCGGCCTACGCCACAAGCGCCGCTCTCCTCGGGCACTATTTTTGAAGGTAGGGGAACAGCGCCTTCGCCTCTCTACCTCGGCGTGCGTAGTGCCTTCGGCCTACGCCGCAAGCGCCCGATCTCCGCGGGCACTATTTTTGAAGGTAGGGGAACGGCGGCTCCGCCTCCCTGCCTCCGTGCGCGTAGTGCCCTCGGCCTACGCCACAAGCGTTCGCTCTCCGCGGGCACTGTTTTTGAAGGTAGGAGAACGGCGGCTTCGCCTCTCTGCCTCGGCGGGCGTAGTGCCTTTGGTCTACGCCGCAAGCTCCCGCTCTCCGCGGGCACTGTTTTTGAAGGTAGGGGAATGACGCCTTCGCCTCTCTACCTCGGCATGCGTAGTGCCGTCGGCCTACGCCGCAAGCGCCCGCTCTCCGCGGGCACTGTTTTTGAAGGTAGGGGAACGGCGCCTTCGCCTCTCTACCTCGGCGCGCGTAGTGCCCTCGGCCTACGCCGCAAGCGCCCGCTCTCCGCGGGCACTGTTTTTGAAGGTAGGGGAACGGCGGCTCCGCCTCCTTGCCTCCGCGCGCATAGTGCCCTCGGCCTACGCCACTAGCGCCCGCTCTCCACGGGCACTGTTTTTGAAGGTAGGGGAACGGCGCCTTCGCCTCTCTACCTCAGCGTGCGTAGTGCCCTCGGCCTACGCCCCAAGCGCCCGCTCTCCGCGGGCACTGTTTTTGAAGGTAGGGGAACGGCGGCTCCGCCTCCCTGCCTCTATGCGCGTAGTGCCCTCGGCCTACGCCACAAGCGCCCGCTTTCCGCGGGCACTCTTTTTGAAGCTAGGGGAATAGCGTTTTCGCCTCTCTACCTCGGCGTGCGTAGTGCCTTCGGCCTACGCCGCAAGCGCCCGCTCTCCGCGGGCACTGTTTTTGAAGGTAGGGAAGTGGCGCCTTCGCCTCTCTACCTCGGCGTGCGTAGTGCCTTCGGCCTACGCCGCAAGCGCCCGCTCTCCGCGGGCACTATTTTTGAAGGTAGGGGAACGGCGCCTTCACCTCTCTACCTCGGCGCGCGTAGTGCCCTCGGCCTACGCCGCAAGCACCCGCTCTCGTTTGTATGCATCCCATACCTGTACCCCTTCGTTCCACAGTACTTTTAGATCTTCCACCAACGGTGCTAGGAACACATCAATATCATTCCCAGGTTGTTTTGGCCCTTGGATAAGTATTGACAGCAAAATATACTTTCGCTTCATACACAACCAACGAGGAAGGTTATAGATGCAAAGAGTCACGGGCCATGTGCTATGTCGACTGCTCATGCTACTGAAAGGATTCATTCCATCTGTACTTAGTCGAAACCTTATATTCCTTGGTTCTGCACCGAAGTCTGCAAAACTCCTATCGATGTTTCTCCACTGCGCGGAATCAGCAAGGTGTCTTAGCATTCCATCCTTCTTGCGCTCCTCCGAGTGCCAACGCAGCAGTTTTGCCTCCTTTGGATTTGCAAAAAACCTTTTCAAACGGAGAATTATAGGAAAATACCATGCCACCTTAGCAGGAGGTCCTTTCTTCGCCTCTGTTCCCTCGCCATCATCTGATTGATTGTTACGTTTGTATCGGGATGCGTTGCACACCGGACATACATGCATGTTTGCATACTCTTTACGGTAGAGGATACAGTCGTTTGGGCATGCATGTATTCTTTCTACTTCCATTCCCAACGGACAAAGAACCTTCTTGGCTTTATACGTGGTTTTAGGCAACTCATTTCCCTCCGGAAGCATGTCCGCTAAAAGACCTAGCAGCGCCGTGAAACTCTTGTCGGACCAACCGTTGCTTGCCTTCAATTTCAACAGTTCAAGCACGGGCGACAACCTGGTGTACTTGCAACCCGTGTACAAAGGTTTCTCCGAGTCCTCCATCAAGCCCCGGAATTTAACATACTCTCTCTCATCATAGTTCTCTTCTACATCGCAAGCATCCGATCCAGTTATCATCGTGCAACCTATCCGAATCAAACGACAATCGACATCATCCGCGGCATGTCATTCACTTCACTGTGATGTCATCCGCGGCATATCATTCACTTCACCGCGATGTCATCGGCGGCATATGATCATTCACTTCGCCATGACTGGTCCAACACGTATAATCCTTTTTGAAACCCCTCCGAATCAAGTGCGCTTCAATTTGCCCTCGGTTCTTAAACATCTTCAAATTCTCGCAGTCAGTGCATGGACAACACATATATTCCACCCCCTTATTCAAAATATCCTCCTCGGCGGCTCTTATAAAAGCAGACATGTCATTAATGTACTCTTCACTCACACGGCTCGCGGCATATATCCAGCTTCGGTCCTACGTTACGTACATATATAACAACTTAGTATTAAAATTTAGATTAACTAATTATTACTACATATATACTGGCCACATTTATTATATTGAGACTTAATTTGCTAGCTCAATTCATATTATAAACACAACAGCTATTATATAACCAACAATTTTGCAAATTAACCATCTTCAATAACACTCATGGATTACTTAGACCAAATTTGTAATGCAATTAAAGAAAAAATAAATTTCATTACTAACCATATCTAGAGCAACCAGGAAAGTATGAATCTTCAAAGCTCAATCTCTGCCTCTTCCCACCAAATTAAGCGGCTTGAAATCGCCTAGCTTCCTCCCGAGTGAAAAAGTGCGCGCGATGGCTAGATCGGATCGAAATGAAGACAGATGCGGTGCGAGCGGCGCAATAAATGCCTTAGTGCCATTATCACAGACGGTTTTTAATTAAGAACTGTCGTGATAACCAACTTATCACGACGGTTTTTATTAAAACCGTGCGTGATATCTGGGATTATCACGATGGTTCTTAATATAGACCGACCGTCTGTGATACTCCTTTTTCCCGCCACAAATACCACAGACGCCTCCAAATTACAACCGTCTGTAATAGTGTTCATCACAGACGGTTTCACAAAACCGTCTGTGATGAGGCGTCTACTATGAGGCTTTCTGTAGTAGTGGGTCGAAGGCCTGCTTTCACCAGACGACTTGCTGCTGCTTGGTGCCAAGCGACGTGCGCCTCGGGAGCGCTGCACGAGATGAGCACGAAATGGAATCGCCAAGACAATGTTTTCAGCAACTCGATTCTCGTCTAGGATATTAGGGATTTTCAGCCGCTTTTTATAACCTGACCATCGTTGTTCACAAAATGATCCAACCCACGTACCCTCTTATATAGCGCCGCCGCTACAGTTCGGGTTTTTTTCTCCTGGTAACAATGCTTGGTTTCTTGCGGCCAAACCGAACTCCAGAAGCTCGCTTTCTTTCCATTCCTGAGAGTTATGTGTGCCACTGCAGCCAAAAAAAAAAAATAGCCCAAGGAAAGCTCCTGCTTCGCTTATCTAAGCTTTTGATCACACATGTTGGAGCTTTGATCGGTTGCCAGTGAGTAGGTGGTTTGTTAGGAGGAGAGGACGGAATTTACGAGAAACCCGCTGGTGTAAGTAATTCGCCGCGCCATGCAGCTAGACGACCTGCCGCCTTGTCTTCCATTGGGTGAACGTCAGCCCTTCGCAGCCTTCTAAGGGCGAGAGGCAGACCGACCTAGTGCAGGAAATATTAGTTATGTAAAATTTGGGCTAAGCGCGGGAAATATTGCAGCATAGAAATCCTAAAGGAGGCGGCCTGTCCTCGCAGGGGGTTGTAGAAGGCCTCTATCTAGGTTTAGTTCGTTTGTTTGTTTTTGCTAGGATAATAAAAAGGATAAAAAGGAAAATCGACAGTGGATCATCCTCATGCTCTCTTCCGCACAAAGCCCACTACAGATCTTCATTCCGCTCTTGTTTAGTACCACACCGCCTATTCAAAGAGCAAAAGACCAACTTAAATACTCGCTCCACACCTACTCGCTCGCCGAGCCAAGTAGCGATGGCTTGTCACCCGAGCGGGGGCAATAAGGTGGTGCGGATGCCTGGTGTGGCGCGTTGTGTCTTGGCATGTGGTTGCATCTCGCGGCCCGCCCGTTCCAAGTTGCGTAGTGCGCTGCTAGCGCTTGGGCGTAGGTCCGGCCGTTGCAGCACCTAAAGCGGCGGGGACCGCGTGAGGCTGGCTTCACAGAGCAGCGTATACCGCCTGCTTCCAACGGTGGAAAGATAACGGGACGTTGCATCCTAGGCCCGCTTAGTCACATGTTGTCCTCTTTGGCAGACCACCATCTGTTTTTTCGCTTGATATCATGCAGACAAACACTGATTTTTACAATTTTTTTGGGTGCTCATCGGTCGTGAGGAACTTGATATTTTTAAGTGTCTTAGCTGTTAAGAAGTTATTTGTAGGTTCCATGCATTGTACGTTAATTTTCCTCGTGAACTGCCAACGACACATCGGAACAGCAATAGAAAACAACGCTGCTACATCCTACAGTGCCCACAGCGAATTGATAAAAATGCATTAAGTAAAGATCGACATACGTTCACAATGTGCAAATCAACTATCAAGATACAGAGTTTACATGGGTAAGCCCCCACAAGTCATAGCCAATGCACATTACCTGCAAGGCTGGCCATGCAAATTTAACATGGGCGCTAGGAAATTCTATTTGGACGAAACCATTGTACTGGACCTGCATGATGGGCTATTGCCATTTCAAGTATTTTTTGAACCAGTCGAGCATTAAGGCAAGAGCCTGCTCAGCGGTTTTGACAGCGAACGGGTCGCTGGCATTATATCTGCAAGCAAAGCCATGGGCAACTCCTGGAAAGATCTTGGCGAAGTAATGAATCTGCAACAACCAAGCTCATATGAATATCTCACTTACAGTTTTTTTCCTTTTTCTTTTTTGTTGTTAAAGAATATGAAAAAACTGTCCGACTCTGCAGCTGCATGTTCAGAAGCAACAGAGCCATACTTTTCCGGTGTTCAAACAAGAGACTTCCAGTCATGTTAATGTGGCAATGTTTAATACTAAGGGTGTGTTTGGTTGGAGGCCACACCTAGCCATACCTCAACTTAAGAATTTGCCACACTTGTGGCTAGCCAAATTTGTGGCAAAAAAAAGATGTTTGGTTGATAACTAAGGTGTGGCAAAAACTTTGTGGCTATTGTTTGGTTCATTGCCACAAAAGTGTGGCAAAAAATTGTGGCAAGTGTACTGCATATGCGTGGCATTGCTCATTATGCTGAAGTCTCTCTTCTAGTACGGTGCTACTTGTTTTGATTTCCTCTGCTCAGTTATTTCACGAATAAGATGCACCTGACATACACAGCACACCTCAAAAATCAAAATATTTATAAAGTATTAGATATTCCAGTAATCGCATGGTGCACGCAGGAAAGCATAGCAGAACAATGTAAGAAAGAATGAAGAAAGCTGGCAACATGTGGAGAACAAAGCCAGCATGATCTTTTAACATCTAATCTTTACTGGGGTATATTGTCTTCTGTGTGCTATGTTTAAGTTTTAGTTATTCTGAATTCTGACTATTAGATCATGTGGTGGTTGTATATTTGAGTGATGATGAATAAATGACAATTGGGTTTCATTAGATTTGCGTTTGAGAAAATTTCGGTCGATGCGCGTTTGTTAAAACCGGATCTCAGGTTTAACGGTTTAACCATTATATATTGGGCGATCTGACTGACTGACCACGTCCGGCTTCGACCACGTCAAACTTCGACCATGTCCGACTTCGACCACGTCTGGTTTCGACCATGGCAATCCAACCATGGTACTTTGACCACATCATCCTCCGATCATGACATTTCGACCACGAAACATCAACTACTGCAGAATGACCACACTTGGTCGAAAATGGTAAGTTACAGTACTTTTTAATGGTCGTAGCTACAGTACTTTGTCTATGGTCGTAGCTACAGTAACTGGTCAATAATCCGGACTTTACTGGTCGGTACTCGATAGTCGTAGACTTTACTAGTCGATACTTGATAGTCGTGGACTTTAATGGTCGATACTCAATAGTCTTGGACTTTACTAGTCGGTAGTTGAAGATTTTATTGGTCGATAGTCGAAGATTTTGTAATCGATGGTCGTAGACTTTGTGATCGATAGTCGTATACTTTGCGGTCGATGGTCGTAGACTACGTGATCATAGTTGTAGACTTCACAATCTGTAGTCGAAGAGAATTATGGTTAGTGACGACATGAATTGGGACTAGGATGGGAAGTCTGAGGTCCAAGCGGTAGAGGATGTCACGTGAGGTGGTTGGGCTCATGCTGGGGCACGTGGAGATCAAAGGTAGTGATTCGTGGAGAAGCTACAGCGGTGTGGTCCACGAGGCTTCAACATGAAAGGTGATGATGCGTGGAGAAGATATGGGAGGTGTGGTCTCGGAGGCTTCAACACGTGAGGATGATGTGTCGAGAAGATATGGGAGGTGCAGTCCCAGAAGCTTCAACACGAGAGTTGATGGTGCGTGATGGAGATACAGGAGGTGCTGTCCTGAAGGCTTCATTACGTGTTGAGTTAGGAGTTGTGGAAAGAGTCCATAACTTGGAAGAGGTAGAGTTTGGATAAAACCCGTGTTTAGAAGGGTTTTGGGTCCCTTAATTTTTGGAAGAGATAGGATTGCATGTCCAAATTGTTAAGGATATGGTTTGAGATGTCCGTGTTTGAGGAGAACACGGTTTAAGGTTCTAGCATATAAAAGCAAGTAGAGGCTAATGGTTTTAGCCGTGGCTTGGTGTGGCTTTGAGAAAGCTTTTTGTGCTATGGTTGTTCGGGGTGCCGTGAAGGCGCTTTATAGACACAGAACATAATTCAAAAATAATAGATGGATCTATTTCAAGAAACGTTAGTCGACATCGGTGATAGGTTTTCTAAGCATCGTTTTCTTGTGTCCTAGGTGGCGCTGTGTTAACACATCTTGATCTTGCATGCTATGAGCACGGTGTTGTCTTCGACGTGTTCTTCTTTGAGCGATCAAAGTGTTCGAGCAGCTAAAGCTTTTGAGCGGTGGGAGATTTTGACCACGTGCTCAGGCAGTCATAGCGAGCGATCGAAGCGAGCAATCGAATGACTTGCGGTCGAAATCCACATTTGTAAATTAGATTGTTTTTCTTCTGCTTTGAGATTTGTTTTTCGGTACCAAGAAGTGGAGGAAATCATTCACCCCCCTCTGATTGTGTCATACAATCCTACAACTGGTATCAGAGTAAGGTGCGATGGCATAAGAGATGTATGTGAATCATCCTCCATGCTAGATGGCATTGATTTTTCTTTCTAGAAGTGCCGTATGCAAGCATATATTGAGACTCAAGGTAGTGATGTTTGGAAAAAGGTTTCTAGTCCATGTGAAGTCCCTGCTACTATTACGACTTTGAATAAAATAGATGTTGATTTGAATGCTCAAGCTCTAACTTACTTTTTCAAGAAAGTTCTCACAAAGAATTTGATCATGTAGCCCATATTGCTTCTGCCCACTTAATCTGGAAAACTCTTTGTGATTATCATGAAGGAATGACTAAGATTCAGAAAGTGCGTAAGAATCTTTATCAAAAAGAGTACTCAAATTTTGTTATGAAACCTTGTGAATCTATTGATGATCTTTTTGCTCGTTTTGTGAAGATTATGAGTAACTTGTGTGGAGTTAGTGTTTTACCTACTGATGGAGATAATGCAACTAAAATTTTAAGGTCTTTAGGTTCAGAGTGGTTGATGGTCGTTACGACTATTAATCAAACCATCGATCTAGATACCCTAACCATGGATGATCTGTACTTTAGATTGAAAACCTATGAGATGGAAGCTTTTCGATCTAAGACAGATAATCTTCATCTTTAGCACTAGTGACTAACCCCATGCAGGCTGCTTCGTCAAATGCTTTGTCTTGAGTTTCCTTGTCTTTTTGTCCTCTTTTTCAAAAAACCAGTTCGAGCAGCTTTCTGAAGAGGATTTGGTCTTAATCTCTTCATGATCATACAAGGCTCTCAACAATCTGAGGATAAGAAAGTGAGGTAGAGCTCCAGGTCCGATTAGATGCTTTGAGTGTGACAAGCCAGGTCACATTAAGTTGGATTGTCCCAAACTCAAAGAGAAACTGGTCAAGGAAGATAGGAAGTATTGTCTCGACCATCCAAGAGTAACATCAAGAGTGGATCCTTCTATTGCAAAATTGCTAAAAAAGTTTTTCTCAGCCATCAAATGACTTGACATGAGTGATGTGGATTTTGGGAGTTGTGACGATGATGAGCACGTTGATGATAATGCCAAAGGCAAGAAGAAAAACACTGACGATTTCACGAGCATGTACTTCATGGCAAGCAACAACAGTGAAGACGACTACAGTGATCCAGATGAGGTAAGACCATCGTATGATCAGCTTGAGGATGGTTTAATTAAACTTGCTATTAAATTAAAAAAGATGAAATAGAAACTGAAAGAAAATAATTATCTTGTTGAAAGCTTAACTTCCGAAATTGATAGACTTAGAGCTGGTATTTCTGATAATGAATCAAGTGAGTCTTGTCAAGTTTTATATTCTGAGTTGAAAATCATTAGATCAATTAATGCATCAAATCTAGTTCTACTTAGTGATGTAACTGATAAATTTGATGAATAAAAATTGACACATGGCTCTTGTGATAAAAAATTAAAATTGGCTAATGATGAAATTGAAAATCTCAAGTCCAATTCTTCTAAAGCTTGCTCTAAGTTGGCTCAGTCTAGTACTTCTAAGGGTCTTGCTAATGAATCTGTTAAGTGCACGTCATGTTCCATATTGGCTAAAGAAAATGAGTATCTTAAGGACACCTTAGAGAGGTTTTCCTTTGACAAGAAGAATCTGAATATGATTCTAGATAAATCAAAAACAAGTGTGAATAATCATGGTCTAGGATTTAATTTTGTTGAGCATGCCAAGAATAATTCTCCTAAGGTTGTTAAGCTTCATGAATCAAGAAAGATTGATGTAAACTCTGAACCAAAACCAATTGTATTTAACGCTGCTAGTATAATAAAGGATCCCTCTACCAAATGAGTACTGTGAGGTCATCAGATACGACTTCTCATCAAGTCAAGTATCAATGCACATATTGTGGTATAGATGGTCATGCTGTTCAATTTTGCTTTCGAAAAGCTAAGAAAGAAAAGAGAGATAGATTAAGAAAGGGTTCTCAAGTGGAGACTGTGCAAACTCCCAACTGTCGTTTTGCTCCCTCTAACTGATCATCTGCAGGTTGTCGCTTTGCTCTCTCTTATAATCCGTATGCAGATTTGGGAGTTTCTACAACAGGACCATTCAGACCAAGGTTTTCCATGCATCAGACTGGTTGGCGGTCAGGCCAACCTTGCTGAAGCATTCAGATCACCCCATCGTCAGATGCCCTGTTGTTGAACAGTGTTTCGACCAGTGTTTCAACTAGTGTTTTCTACTCGCTCAGACTGGTCAGCGGTCAAATTGGCTATTCGACAGTGGTCTGATAGAAATATGACAGAGGCTAGTTCTTCACTTAAATCTTCATCCTTGCCTATTGTTGCTCCTGTTCGTTGAGTAACATAGTATTGGATTCCTAAATCTTATCTCACTAACCCCAGTACTGTGAGACCGATGCTCTTTGTGATGTAAGACCAGCTAATGCTAGATGGAGAACATATGCTTGATTGGGTGCTAGTGTTTTACATCATTGCTTGACTGGAATACTTAATGGTTCTTCACCCTCTTTGATGGCATCCAATAGTTTCATCTTCTAGTTAGACAATGTGAAAAAAGTAATGTTATCTTACAAGTGGTCTTTGAGTTCCTTCTCAGATTCTTTCAGTTCACTTTTAACTGCTTGATTCTTTTCTTTGTGCTTGGTTGAAAAGTGAGTTGGGTGTGTTGCTTTCTTTGGGATTATTCTAAGGGGGAGCTTGTTGGTTCAAAATTATGGAATCTTTGTTTATTATACATGTCAAATAATATATCAAGACAAAATCTTTGAAATCAAATGAGTAGTAGAACTATTTTTATTATATTTACTCATCTACTATGTAGTCATGGTCGTAACAAGTGGTAATTAAAATGTTATACTTAAACTAAAACATGACTTGATAGAAGATCTTGACTAGAGTGATTATAGCTAGCACTTAGAGATGTTTATTTAAAAGGATTAGCTAAATTGTGAGTCTTATTTTAAATCGTGGCTATGAGGCTAGTCTATTTCATGTTGCAATCTTTTTATGATTACTCAATTGGTATGTCATTAAAACATGCATAAATGAAATGAAGTATACTTCAAACATGCCATGGTTAAACAAAAAGAAAAAAGCACAAAAAAGTGCATAAATCAAAAAGAAGTATGCTTCAAGCATGCCACCATTTAACAAAAAAATGCTCCAAAGATGGCATTATGAAAAAAAGTATGCTTCAAGCATGCCACATGCTTAAAAGATTTGAGTGTGAAGCAATAGATTGCTTTATGAGACTGCTAGTTCACCTAGATTTAAATGTTACTTCACTTTTAGACTTTGACTTTTCATTATGATATCTCATTGTGCTCTCTATAGATCGGTTTGGTCATGGTCGTGATGTATGTCATTAATCTAACTGGCTTAATCATGCTAAAGACTTGTTTTGACTTGCTATATGGTATATAACTTTATATGATCTAGAGAGCCCTACACGAAAACATGACTTGAGTACTTTCTTAAAATAATGAAAAGTGACTTGGATAAGCCTCAAAGCTTCTAGATATTTACTCTGCTTGCTCCTTTTTAGAATTATCCTATCTCTAGAGCCCTTGATGATTTCATTACCAAAGTAGGAGAAATTAGAAAGGGGGAGAATTTGGAGAATTTTCTGAGAGTTTGGAAAATTTTGAAAAATTAGTTCTCAGGTATTGAGGGGGAGTTTTCTGAGATTTCGGCGAGTTTTCTGTGGTCTGTGGCTTTTAGTTTGCTTTTGGTTTCTTTTACTTTGCAAATTCTCTCAAATGTGTTTGTGTTGTTGTTAATGTATTCATCAAGGTGGAGATTATTAGAGCATGTGGTGGTCGTACATTTGATTGATGATGAATAATTGATAGTTGGGTTTCATTAGTATTTGCGTTTGAAAAAGTTTTGGTCGATGCAAGTTTGTTAAAACTGGATCTGTTTTAACGGTCTAACTGCTGTGTATTGGGCAGTCTAACTAACTGGCTTCGACCACGTCAGACCACATCCAACTTCGACCACGTCCGACTTCGATCACATCTGGCTTCGACAACAACAATCTGACCATGGTACTTCGATCACATCATTCTTCGATCATGACATTTCGACCATGGAACATCGACTATGGCAGAATGACCACATCTAGTTGAAGATGGTCAGTTACAGTACTTTTCAATGGTTGTATCATAATACCTTATCTATGGTTGTAGCTACAGTAAGCGATCGATAGTCGTAGACTTTATTGCTCGGTACTCGATAGTCGAAGACTTTGTGATCGATGGTCATAGATTTGTGATCAATAGTCATATACTTTGTGGTTGATGGTCCAAGACTTTGTGAACATAGTTGTAGACAAATCAAAAACAAGTGTGAAGAATCGTGGTCTAGGATTTAATTTTGTTGAGCATGCCAAGAATAATTCTCCTAACGTTGTTAAGCTTCTTGAATCAAGAAAGATTGATGTAAACTCTGAACCAAAACCAATTGTGGCTTTTTGTGTAGGGTTTTTAGGGGTACCGTGAGGGAGCTTTATAGCCACAGAACATGATTCAGAAATAATAGATTAGATCTATTCGAAGAAAAGTTAGTCGACATCGGTGACATGTTTTCTGAGCATCGTTTTCTTCTATCCATGGCGGTGGCGTGTTAACACATCTTGATCTTGTGTGATATGAGCACAATGTTGTCTTCGGTGTATTCTTGCTCGAGCGGTCGAAGCGTTCGAGTGGCTGAAGCTTTCGAGCAATGGTAGATTTCGACTACGTGCGAAGGCAGTCGTAGCAAGCGGTCGAAGCGAGTGATCGAATAACTTGCAGTCGAAATCCACATCTGTAAGTTAGATTGTTTTTCTTCTGGTTTGAGATTTGTTTTTAGGTACTAAGAAGCGGAGGCAATCATTCACCTCCTGATTGTGCCATACGATCCTACACTGACTCTTTTGGGCAATAGCAAATTATCTTTACAATCTTTTATGTAGAATATGTAACAAGCCACGTAGAAATATGCTGATGCATTTCATATCCAGAGTCTATGATGTCAATATGAACTCACCTCATTTCTTTCACGCAAGGCGTGCACAAACTGATACACTAAATTTGGTGGTGTAACTGTATCATTCTTAGCTCCAAGGATCTCAATGGGGCATTTGACCTCTGAGTGTCAGATGAATTTAGAATAAGTTCACAAATGATACATATTGCAACCACAGCGCCATATAAAAAAAATCACCTTTCATATCATCAGCAGTCACTGTTGAAGGATGGGATATGACAATCGCTTCAACCTCATTAGTTTTCGCTATTTCCACTGCAAACTTTCCTGTTAGTTAAGCAGGGCAGCAAGAACATCAGCTAAAACTTGTCTTGAAACTTGACTATTTGATTATGAAGTAAATCTTATTGTAAAACTAAGAAAATTTACAATGTTCCAGGGTTGTATTCCTAATGTAAAAAATGTAAACATATTTTCTTGTGTTGATTTAACTCACCGCCCCAACAATAACCTCCAACCCCAAGAATAGATTTCCCTTCCTTCTTTAAAGTAGCGAAGATTGGTTTAGCATCTTTAGCTGCTTTTACCTGGAAGGTCAATTGAATATGTTTATCAATCTCACCTTATTAACTGCATGACAGCATTGCTTGATTAGCATTTTAGGACAGTACGTAAGTACTGAAGCCGTTTACCGGTTTGCATAGGTTGGGAGAATGTAGTAGCAAAATTATGACAGGTGAAACGATTTACCGGAGAGTGATCCTCGATCCACTTTGAAACGTTTACACTGGGGTCTCCCGTATAAGGGTGCCCATTGAAGAAATCAGGCACCACAACATAATATCCGGCTTCGCCAACTTTGTCGGCTATTTTCCTTCATTGTCACAGAAACATGATCATGGTATATCAGCTTCAAACTTAAAGAAGAAAACACGTGACAATAAAAAATAGAATTAATTCTTGGCAAGTTGCTTACTTGTAAACCTAGTGGGTTCTGGGATTTAAATACCAATAGGTTATGAAGATATAAGGTGCTATTTCGAAAGAATTTAACACCTAGTAATATTTCAAGGTCAAGAAAACAATAAATATTGAAAGAGACATATAAAGAAAAAGAAAACGGAAACACCTTAGTGGAATTAATCCACTGGGAAACAAGCGATTAATGGTCTCCTGGTGGGGTTCCGATTTCAACATAAACCTGTAAATTGAACACTAATTCTTGGTTTTGCATTTGCTGGTTAGTTTGGTATCTTCATATAGGATAAGGGAGGAGACACCTGAACGATTTGCACAAGAAAATTTTCTAAATCTGCTAATTTTTAAACATGAGTAACGCATTATACAATGAATATAACAAGATGCTACTGAGAACACCCACTGTTACTAAATAAGTTATGTTCTACAAAGTATATGTAATTAAGCTTGTAAAACTATAACCACTAGTATATACCTGTATATGCCCAAAATTATGTACATTATCTGCATGAAACTAATATAGGTAGATTTGTCTTAAAAAAATAGTTCTAGTAGCATGAGACAAGATGTTTTTAACAGGCTGCATAGTCTTAAAATTTGTTCCCCTTTGTTTCAAAATAGTTGTCCAACTACCCTGTGCGCATAGACTATGGTGGTGCAAAGTCAAAGTAATATTTAATAGAACTAGACTATGCTTATCCACATCAAATAATGCATTTCAATCACTCAACATCTTTTATACCGTCAATATGTTCTTGATTCCTAATAACTGCGTTCTGATATATGTTATGATATATGATCCCTCCTACATTAGAGAGATGGAGAGAGTTTACTGAAAATTTGATTCCTTTTTTAAAAACAAAACAAACAATAAGAACGATTCATTTTGTTTTTTTGAAAATTAGTCTCATTCTCGAGTTGTTCAAGTGACAATTTTATTTCACTAATTTCCTTGTCATTCTGCGGTAACAAAGGATGGATGCTTGTTGCAATAGTTTAATTCAAACGAAATGTTCCTTCGGTTATTGGAAGATGTTGCATTAGTTTACTTTCTATGTCTTATAGTATCTCTATCACACACATAGATAATGAGGGACTATGTAAGAAGGTCCGGGATATTATTGCGATGAACTATTGTCAATTTTGTGGAGTTAGAATTTGAATTTTGAAGAGTTTCCATTTTGTCAGTGTTTGCTGTCACACTAACTAGTCTAACTGTTGGCTACCAATGGTCTAACTGCTAGCTAGTTGCCAGTCAGACTGCTGTGGAGTTGCTAGTCAGACCACCGAGCAGTATGACTGGAGGTTTAACAGAGGTTGCAATTTTCTACAACAGGTATTTTGCACTGAACTTGACTAGTTGGATCGGCCCCTGATTGGTAGTCGACCGGTCCTAAGAATTGGTTCTGTGATTTTGGAAAATTGGTTTTTAGATGAATTAAATTATAATTGGTCAGTGCATTTATACTACATGAAGTATGTTTTAGCTAACGTGGGGTAAAGTTGTGAAAAACTTGTCCAAAAACGATTTCTTGTCTTTGAATGTGCGGAAAAACTTCGGAGTCAACTATGGTCAACGACGAGGATCAGGGTTACGCTCATCGTGGAGCCAAGGTTCAGAATAGTTAAAGATACTGAGTGAGATGGTTGAGCTCAAGCATGGCAAGAGGAAGGTGGGAAATATTGAAGGGAAGGCTCGAGCAACGGGTTGCACAAAGTGGCTTAGTCGATCCAAGTGAGGTATGGTCCAGTGGGATTAGAGCGGGAGAGACTTGTCAATGCATGGTAAGCCATAGGTATACGCATGGTGAGCATAGTGATTGCTTGCAAGGGAAGATGAAGATCAAGTCAAGATGGGGGTATTTTGGTAATTTTCCAAATACTAGAAACTTTGTTGGATCAAAATTGTACTTGGAAAACTGTTTTATCTCAAGAAGATGTTGAGAAGATCAAGTGGATCAAAGGCTAAACACTTAGTGGATTCGAGCTCTTGTGCTTTAAAAAGCATGCATGAGCTGAGTGTGCTAGAAAAATTTGTGTTGTATGCGGTTAATGGGTTTTTTTCAAATATGTCAGTGAAAAGTATCTATTTGGGTTAGATATGGGTTGAGCCTCATCTATTTAACGAGTTGGGATGGAGGCTTCTGTTCTAGGGTTAGGGTTATAGAAGAGTGAGTGGTGTGGTGTGCTTTCTTGTCCTCCTGATGGAGTGGCTGTGAAATCTTGATACTCAAGTAGCAATATATCAACATTATTCATCATTCATAATGCCTCCTTTATTTTGGTTGATTTCCTTTTGTTCGTGCTGGTTTTCATCTCTTTTCTCTCCTAATTGATCTTGTTGTGTGTTAATGACGTGTAAGTGATAAAAATGACTCGTGGAGATTAAATCCCATCCATTTAGGTACCAAGTCTTATAGGATTTTGAAGCTGTATGACTTTGGTTAGTTTTGACCTATTTTTGAGGTTTATTGATCCCATGGCTTTTGCTTAGAATCTTTCGGAGATTTTGCTTGCTATGATATATCTTGATCACCCTCTGCCAACAAGCAAGCCTTATTGAGAGATCATGTGGAGGTGACCACATGTTTTGTGATGAGTAATTGACACTTGTTTTAGAAAGTTTGAGTTTGATTTGTGAATTTCGTGCTTAAGTGCTTTCGAGTGGTGCTATGTGATGTTTTCTTGTCTGTGATGGTTGCAGGACTTTGAGGCTAAGTCGTGACGAGGCATGGGATGGCCGGACTAGGCACAGGCGGTGCTGAGGTCGAAGCGGTCGGGATATGCCGAAGACGGCGAGGGTTCAAGGTGGTTGCAAGGCTTGGACAGCAAGAAAAGAGGAAGCTTCCAAGAAGGTACAGGAGTGGCATTTTGGTAAAATGTTCAAGGCTACAAAGTGGAAGCGGATTCGGTTGAAGATAACGGGTAAAGTGCTGAGTTTGCTAGTGCTAATGGGTAAAGCAAAGTGTAAACCCGGTATTTTGAGGCTATAAATAGGAAGGTTGTTCCCTGGTGGTGGTAGGATTTTTGCTTTTCTTCCATTCTCTGTATGAGGAGTTGTTGGGCAGAGCAGTGTTGTTTTGGTCCCTTTTCTGTGTGACAGTCTAGGACTTGGGGTGGAGTTCTTGTTTTCTCTTTTGCGTGTGTTCTTCTCACAATGTGAGAATGGATATGAGATGGCATGAAATGGCTGTAACTAGTACTTTATGTAATTATTCATCTCTCTAAATCCTTTTTGAGAAATCCTATGTTTGAGATGCTTGGTTTTCAGTATTTCTCTGTGTCTGCTTCTGTTCTTTCTTGCCTCTCTCTGTTCTTCTCTGCTTATGTTGGTTTTCAATTGAAGTAGCTGCAGAATCTTTGTTGCTCTGAACTAGGCATCTCCTCAAGGCCCCTTGACTAGCTCATTCCCGAGAGCAAAGGTCTAAATAGCAGTATTTCTTTCCAAGAATTTTTATGCTGCAGTCATGCTCTATTTCTAGGGTTTCACTATTTTTGTTGGCGGAGGATTCGTGTTCTCTTGTTGTCTTGGTGAAAAGATTGTTCTAGACTTGTGTTTTCTCATTGTGTGGTCATTCCCTGTTGAGATCAAAAGACTCATGATCAAAAGATTTGAGAATCGCAAGCCCTTTGGAATTCGGTTTCATTTTCTGCTAGGGATTTTAGCTTTTGGTTCAGTTTTCGGTTTCTTGCTTTGATTGTCTTCATTCTTTTTAGTTGTATTTTCTTGTTTCTGAGGTCAATCTATTGTTTAGATTGAAGTTCAGATCATTTTTCCTGAGAAGAGCAGCAATCGATCGACCATTGTTTCTGAGTTTGAGGTTTTCGTCAGTATTTACTGTGTCGACAGGTTTAAGTTGCTCTCTGTTCTTTTTTTGTCGTCTGAGTGCTCTTCTTGTTGGTTTACTTTTCTCTTTTGTTGTTTCTTTTCGAAGCCTCTAATCTTCTGTTTCTGGAGCCCTTTTTGCCTTAGTCTGTATTTGGCCAAAGTTCAGTTTCTTGTTTTTTGTTCACCTCGGTTTTCCCTTCTCTGAATTTGTTTTCGGTCAAACCGGAGCATCACTTGCGGTCAGACCACTTCTCTGCCAGCAGTTAGACCGGAGCATTACCTGCGGTCAGACCGCTCCTCTGCTAGCAGTCAAACCAGAGCATCACCTGCGGTTAGACCGCTCCTCTGCTAGCAGTCAGACCGGCTTTGGTATTGCGGTCAGACTGCTCTTCCTACTGAGGTCAGACCGGCTGTGAGTACTTGCTTTCGGTTGCCTACTTCATTCTTCTTGCCTCGTTTTGCTTTCTGTTTGTAGCTTCCGATGAGCATTGAGCTTCTTACTTCATAGCTGTTATAGCTATCAGAGAAGAAATTTGTGTGAATACTTGGGGTGTTTTGAAGGCACCATTCACCGCCCCCTCTGTAGCCATTTCGATCCTACATATATCCTAAGCTTTTGATTTTTACCTAGTTCTTGGTGTTTATCTTCGGGAAAGATAGGAACTTTAAAAAAGATTCATGTGTTCTTTGGATGGAATCGGTTTCTAAAACCCTAAGCAAAGTGATGTGAAGTTTTATTTTATTTGACTATGGATTTTGGGAGTTGCACCAAAAATAATTTGGACTCGGGCTGATTTTGTTTTTTAAGAAAAGGGAAGCGATTCGACCGCTGCTTGGACCGGTCAAACTGGTTGCTGGTTAGACTGCCAGCTTACCGCCGTCAGACAGCCGAGGTGCAAGAGCTAGGCTCTCTGGTTTTGAAGGTGTTGCTTTGTTCTTGTTTTTCAATTTTGATCTTTATAGCTCATTAGCTACTAGATTAAAGAATTTGAAAATACTTAAGGAAAATTTTCTAAGGCACCATGCATCTCTCTCTATTGCTATTGTGGTCCTATAGACAAAGACAAGAAACCACATTACTATTTTTTTTGAAAGAAAAGCAGACAATTCAATCATTTTATTTTGTAAAATCAGTGTTTTGTGGTGTTGTTCACGTGGTCAATTTCACTTCACTAATTTTCTCGTCATTAGGAGGAAACAAAGGAGCACAATTGGGGCAAAAGAAAGTTGACAAGAAGAAAGGAGGAAGAAGAAGACCGTACCTCAGCAATGGCGCTTCGAATCCTGGAGAAATCAAAGAACACAGCAGCCAAAATCCAAAGGCACATATGTAACCACGTATCAACAGTTAAACAACCAATAAAATCGATGCTGTAGTCTGCAGCGAGCGACTTGTGCGTTCACTAACCGAAGATGTCGGAGGCCAGGAGGATGGCCCTGTCGGAGTGGACAGCGCCGGTGATGTAGGCCCTGAATCCGGCCAGGTCATCGACGACCCCGCCAGCCTCGTCGCCGCGGGCCGTCAGGTCCGGCGGGTTGTCGAGGCACTGCGAGTGCGGAGCGGCGGCGGCACCGGCCACGCCGAGGCAGAGGAGGCACGAGTAGAGCAACACCCGCGCCATGGTTTTTCAACGCATGAATGGATGTGCCGAACTACTTCATGTTTTATAATGCCTGGTAAAGCTGCCGGTAGGTAGGATGGACGCGTTGGGTCGCTCCCACGTTGCCATCGTGCTATTTTTTCTTCTCCTTCCTTTTCGTTAGCTGACCCTCATCAGTCATGACAAGCTCCAAAGAATAATAGCACAGAGGGAAGGGTAACTTTTAGTACACATGATTCTCCTCAACCTGTCATCACAGCGCTTTCTTTCCGTTCACTCTCCTTACTAGCTTTCGCGAAACTCGTTAGTTGTTGACCCTCATCAGTCATGACAAGCTGTAACCTCCTCACTAGCTTTTGGTTGGCTTTATTCAAAAATTGCTTCCCAACTATACATAAGATAATATTCAGAGTAAGTCAATTTGAATGAAGCTTGACTAAGCTCGGGCTCAACTCGATTTCCAGCCTTGCATATATCTATACTAATTAAAGGCTCCTCAAGAAAGACTTCCAGGTAATCTAGGAAGTGAAAAGGCTAGAAATTCTCGTGTTAATAGAAGAAATGCAATTGGACAAGAATAGAATACATGATATGCATGCACGTCAGATGCATACAAGAGTTGATCGGTTGATAGCTAAGCTGCTACAACAATAGGTGCTATTTTTTCTTCACCTTCCTTCGTAGCACAGAGGGAAGGATAACTTTTAGTACACATGATTCTCCTCAACCTGTCATCAGAGCGCTTTCTTTCCGGTCACTCTCCTTATTAGCTTTCACGAAACTCGTGAGTTGACCCTTATCAGTCATGACATGCTGTAACCTTCTTACTAGCTATTGGTTGGCTTGTTTCAAAAATTGCTTCCCAACTATACATAAGATAATATTCAGAATAAGTCAATTTGAATGAAGCTTGACTAAGCTCGGCCTCAGCTCGATTTCCAGTCTTGCATATATCTACACTAATTAAAGGCACCTCTAGAAAGACTTTCAGGTTATCTAGGAGGTGAAAAGGCTAGAAATTCTCGTGGTAATAGAAGAAATGCAAATGGACAAGAATAGAACCCATGATATGCATGCACGTCAGATGCATGCAAGAGTTGATCGGTTGATAGGCACCGTATCATGCATGAGCACACAGTGCAAACTAATACTAATCGGATTCAAACACAAAAAAAAAAGAGGGTAATATTGGCTCTGCCACTGTACATACATTAATTTCCTGCCGATATTTTTAGCAGGACAAACTAAACAACAAAATTAATAAAAAAAACTATACAACAAACTTCAATGGACAAGTTGCTGCTAAGTATTAACTTTGGATTATATAATTATATTCACCTTGTCTACAAGTGGAAGTTCTGAAGAAACATTAAATACATTCAGATTAATTTCGGATTTGATTACAAAAATAAACTTTTAAATATGGTAGTAGTATTAATTTCAGAATAAAAATTAAATTTGCAATGTAATATAAATGCAAACTCAGCAAAATTAAGTTTGAATAAATATAAATACGAGTTCATAAGTAATGTCAAATTATGAATTAAATTAAGTCTTAAATAAATTAATTTTGGATATAGACACTCGTGTCGTATCATAAACTCCAGTCTGATCCAGGGGCTGCTGCGCATAAGAAGAGGTATCAGAATATAACATAGGGATTTGATAAATTAATTATTCGCTGAGTATGTCACTACGACAAAAAGAGTCATCACAAACAGTTTGGAACTGTCATCATAGGCGATTTTCTGAACCGTTCGAATTTATGTGTCAGTGATAATCGAAAGTTTTCACAGACGGTTTGTGAGCCATCTGTGATAAATATAACATAGACGGTTTGTAACTAGAACCGTCTGTAAAGAACAATATCACAGACGGTTCGAATCAAAAACCATCTGTGATACTCATACATCACAGACGGTTCTATCTACCAACCGTCTATGATGGGCGAGTATCATAAACAGTTGGTATATAGAACCACCTGTGATACTTTGCCATCACTGACAGTTGGTAGATAGAATTGTCTGTGAGTATCACAGATGGTTTTTGGTTCGAGCCGTCTGTGATAGTCCTTCATAGATGGTTTATACCACAAAACCGTCTATGATAGTTCATTTTATACCTAAAATTTTCCTTTTTTTTGCTAGCCTCAAGAAATGCTAGCTATGCCCTTTGAAAACAAGTAAATACACCAGCAAACACATCAACACATTCCATTTTCCATTATAATTAGAATCCACCATTACAACATCACAAGATAACGAGCAGGTTACCCATCTAACAAAACAAGAACATGGCAAGAACACATCTTCTAATCCTACGAACCCATGGCAAAAATATAGAAGAAGCAAAGATCCATGCAGCGTACATAGACTTGCGTGTTGTCTACTTCATGTCAGGGTCGAGGAGGAGGATGGTGAGGGGATCAGATGACGGATAGCAATGGCAATGAAGGAGAGGTGGCAATAGCGTTACCTTTGTATCACGACGGTGACACTGCACAAGACACTCTTACGACACTTATGATGAGAGTGTCTTGTGCAGCGAACCGTGGTGTCACAACTGGAGGCGGAGGAGCAAGCTTACGTTGGTAGTCGGCGTCGTCAAGGGGAGGAAGCAGGAATAAGCTAGGAGTGGATGAACTCGAGCGGAGGAGAGGGGAAATAATTAATAAGAGGCAAGAGGTGGGAGGAACCAGTGCCTATCGTTTGATGCGGAGAGAGTGGATGGGTGAGATCGAAATCCTGAGGGAGATGCCACTGATTGATGTCATGACATTACCACAGACAGTTTATTATACAAACCGTCTATGATAATGCATATTTCAGAGACGGTTTGTTATATGATCTGTCAGTGATAATGCACATATCAGATACGGTTTGGTATATGAATTGTCTGTGATAACGCTTAAGAAAGTGCACTCTACTCCCGCCTGTTAATATTCCGCCATACTGTCCTCTCCCTTATCTTCTTCACTAGATTTCTCAACAATGGCATCTAGTATTCTTTTCATCTCCTTCCTCTCATCTATCCATTATGAGTTGTTCGGCCGCATTCTTAAACAAGTGGACAACAGCTTATGTCTGGAGTAGCTCCTCCGCTCACACCTTGCTCTCCTTCCTCAAATCGCTTCCATCAGTTAGCTGGACATCATCATCCGCTGTCGGCGGAGATGTCTCATTGCCGCTCAAGAAAGGGAAACCACCCTCAACCTCGTTCTTCTCTTCAATGTGCACAAAGCGGAAGAAGCTCTTGCGGCAGCGGAAAGACATATGGATAACCTTGCCGATCAAGCAAAATCGGCCGATTCTGAGGAAGCTTATAATGACATCCTCTTTGAGATTATGGGCTATCCTATTGATTTGCCCAGGCTAGAGGAGGAATTGGAGAGGGCAAGGACAATAGTCATAACATTTGAGAACTCAGCCATTGATCCTCCAACTCCAAAAGTAGAAGAGGAAGCATATGAAGCCCAGAAGATCATGATCTAGGAACCTCTTTTTCTGGACTTTTGTAATAAATTTGACTTCAATTTGGTTTTTGCAAAAGTGACAGGTCACACTTATCTGTTTTAGTTGATCAATAGCTTCTGTAGTTCATATGACAAAGGACAAAACATAGACGGTTGTAAATAAAAACTGTCTATGATAGTTTCATAGACGGTTCTAACTAAAAGCCATCTGTGATAATTGCATATATCACAAACGGTTTTTAATACGAACCGTCCATGATAATTCTCAGATAAGAACCATCTGTGATATTACATAATCACAAATGGTTTTTAGTGCTGGCCGTAACATAGACAATCCATAAACTAAAACCATCTGTGATTGTATTTAATACAGACGGTTTTGGGGAACCGTCTATGATATGGGGTCTAATATTAGTCTTTTTGTACTAGTGTGCTGAATTTGTTGTATATATATCTGATATATGCATGGACGTTTAAGTAGGGGAGAGGGGCTGAATTCATAATATTTTGAATCAAGAATAACAAAAGGGAGATACTCTTAGGTGTTGTACTAGAAGAAGATATCATCGTTTTTCAATCCGTTTATGTACTTTGAATAAAATGGAAACTTTTGGTTTGGCTTTAATTTACTCGATGTAAGAATTAATTCATTGCTATGTGCCTGCGTCATTAGTTTTAGGACCCGTTTGGATTGCAAGATTTATATAGGAATTTTGTAGAAATCCAATTACTATGGAATTTGGTTCATGCCTTTTCGAACACAGGAAGAACCCGAAGGAATAACCAGAAAATGTATTCTCATCTATCAATTCTCAAAACGTATCTTTGGTTTACACTTCCTTCTCACGATTTCTTGTGTGTTTAATTCCTACCATCATCGGAAAGCTTCTTTCTACAATTTTCATGCCTTTTTCTAATCTTTCTGCTTTCTGCAACTTCCATTCATTTTTCTAATCTATCTTTTTTGCACATGGTTTCTTTCCTATTACAACGCTTTTTCTTATTCAGTGCTTTTTCGTTCATGCGTTCCGAACAAGCCCTCAAAATTCATAAGGAAAAGCATATGCTGGCTATCACTTATCTAGGTTTTGCCTCCGTACGTTGTACTAATACTGTACATTGTTTAGTAAGCAATATATCTAGTGTAGGATCGTTGATGGCAATCAGAGAGGATAAATGATTGCACCGCTTTTTCAATCTCTTATCGCTCGATGAAGATTTACACCAATCGCTCGCACACCCACTCGCTAGATTCCTCAACTTCGATCTTCGACCAAATTGAACATACTTGAAAACGTCAACCCAGAAGTAGAACCTCTCGATCACCTTCACATGTAGTCATAGGATTTGATCTAACTGCAAACACCAGCACTATTTCGAGCAAACCAAGAACAAGATTGATTCAAGGTAATGTTTATTGCTGGATTTTCGTGGATTTGCAAAGCGTCCTCATAAACACCCCGAAAAGCCCTAACCAAAAACTAAAGCCTCTCCTTCCTTCTCCAAAACACATCCCAAAGCCTTTCTCAAAATCTCACATCAACCTTAAGCCTCTCCTGCTTTTACAGCCTAATGCATCAACCGTGTCCCCATCAAACATGAACACAAAATATTATCTCTTCCAAAAATCAAGGGACTTGAAACCCATCAAACATGGGTTTTGAAATATCTCTAATCCTTCCTATTATAGACTCCTTCCATAATGTTTTCAATCTCACTACGTGACGAAACCTCCAAGACTGCACCTCCTGTATCTTAATCACGCATCATCCATCTTACATGGCGAAGCCTCCAGGATCAGGCCTCCTCTAGTTTCTCCACGCATCAGCACCTTTGATCTCCACATGGTCCAGCGTAAGCCCGACCACCTCGTGACATCCTCAACCACTTGGATCTCAAATTTCCCCATCCTAGTTCCGGTGCACCTCATCACCGACCATGACCGTATCCACGCCCAACCTACACATCCAAAGACCAAAGATGTTTTCCCCACCACAAGTTCTTTCCAATTTGACCAACACTAGCCCACACACTCATACCAAATCTTTAGCCATTCATCAAGATCAACCAGATCAGCCACGATCACAAATTCTATCGCTTTGCAGAAATCAGTTTTAGACCACTCATTACGACCGCTATGACTGCATGTACAGGCCGGTCACTAGCTCATCAAGTACTCGAAAACACAAGTACTTAGAAATTACTATCGCTCCGCTCAGAATATTTGAAAATCACAACTATCGTAGCACTCCTAGTCTTGACTACTGAATCTTCACTGTACCTCCGACAATGACAACATTCTGCGAAGACTGCGGCTATCGATCATAAGGTCTATGACTATCAACCTTAAAGTCTTCGCCTACCGATCACAAACTATAGCTGCAACCATGGACAAAGCACTGTAGCTATGACCATCGATAAAGTACTATTGCCTATGACCGGTTAACTGTTTCTTACAACTAGTTCGGTGTAGCTTACCATCATCGACTGGACAAGGTCATTCAGTTGTGGTTGTTCAGATGCGGTCATTCAACCGTGATCGATGTTTGACGTGGTCGAAATGCCATGGTCAAAGTTAGACCTTCTATCCTGAATATTCCAGCAACAAAAGCGCATCGACCAGAACTTTTACAAATGCAAATACCAATGAAACCCAAATGTCAATTATTCATCATCACTAAATGCACGACCACCAAATGGTCTAACAATTTCCCCCTTGATGAATACATTAACAACACTTCAAAAACTTTTGAAAGAGAAAATTTGCGAAAAAACTCATCAGTGGTCATAGGAGTGGTCATAGGTCTAGTCGTAGTAGTCATAATGGCCTCTACCACCTGAGTAGTTGTAGGAGTGGTTGTAGGGGTCAACGTGTGACTCAGGAACTCCATTTCATCCTCATCAGGTCATAGAAGATGTCCTCAGGTGCGTTAGTTACTTGTATACCTGCATTGTCAGGTCTATTTGAAATATAGCAAGTAGTCGAAATAGCTTCAGCCCAATACTTCCAAGGAGTAGCATGTTCATTTAATATTGTTCTAGCCATCTCAACCAAAGCTCTATTCTTATGTTCGACCACACCGTTTTGTTGAGGCACACGAACTGACAAAAATGATGATCTAAACCCTTTGCAGCACAAAAGGAAGTAAATGATGTGTTCTTGAATTTAGTTCCATTATCACTTCTAATTGATCTAAGTGCTCCTAAAAGTTCATTAGCTAGTCCAACAGCTAGCTCTCTAAAGTGACAAAAAGTTTCATCCTTAGATGCCATAAAACAAACACAATAGTATCTAAAGTAATCATCAACAATTACAAGAACATACCATTTTCCTCAAAACGACTAAACCCTAGAGGGACCTACAGTGTCCATGTTCAATAATTGTCCCGGAGAATCCGTCATGACTAGTGTGAGTGGGGGATGAGACGATGCGATCATCTTACCATGTTGACAAGGTGAACAAATTAGATCCATTGACTTATCAATCTTAAGACTAGAAATTCCTCTAATAAGATTCATATTACTGAGTCAAGCAAGATGATTAAAGCTAATATGACCTAATCTATGGTGCCAGAAGAATAGATCTTTAGAGTCTGATGAAATAAGATATTTAAGATCAAGAGATGCTGAATATGAAAAGTCACCCTTAAACAAGCGACCAACTCGACTAATTTTGCATACAAGATCAACAGGTGAATCTAAAATATAGCATGAATGCCTTTTAAATTTACTTCAAGATTATCGTCGACCAACTATGAAACTGAAAGCAAGTTATAGCTCAACTTATAGATAAGAGCAACACTCTTTAAGATGAACTTGTCGTTGATGTGTACGGTGCTTTTAGCAAGAACTCGTCCTTGAGAGTTATCCCCAAAAGTGATCAACTCATCACCGGGGGCATGAGAGAGGGAGGAGAACCATCTTGAGTCTCTAGTCATGTGGCGAGAACAACCAGAGTCAATTAACCAGACGTTTTCCTTCCGCTTGCGATTAGCCTACATAGCACGGACAATCACCGATACCTTAGTACTAGGGTTAAACATTAAGGAGTTAGGTATCTAGTACTGAGATACTCGATGAATAGGAGCAAAAACATGCACTGATAAAGACTTAAGTGAAGCATTAACATCTAACAGGTTTCGACCAGACAAACATTGAGAAGCTAGTCTGACCACTGGGCGGTCTGATTGGTTTAGCGACGCTGGTCTAACTTCTGATTAATCAGATCGCATGGACAACACTGGTCGAGAACAATCTGACTGCCTACGTAAATATGGTCTAACCACCAACTGATCTAATCGAGTACAAAAAGCTGGTCGAAACTCTAGTCCAACCATACTGGTCCAAACGTGCGACACAACTGGTCAAAAGTTTGGACCGACCACTAGTAACACCTAATCAAAAGTGTGATCTAGCCATGCTCTAAGTTTATCATCATCAAGAATAGAAGCTCCAAGTTTACTAATTTTTAGATTATGACTTATTTGGCTTAGCTTGTCTATACATGTCTTGTCATGACCTTGATAGCATACTTATGTGTTATGGCTTGGTGTAATTCTTATATGGTCATTTTGGATAATCTTCATGGCTTTAAATACTTAAAATAAACCATGGTATCTTCAGTCATTTTATCCCACATCTTGTTTTATTCTCTTCCTTGCACCTTGATGATTTTATTACCAAAAGGGGGAGAATAGCAGAGAAAAAGCCATTTGGGAACCTTCTGGAGCTTTGGAGATCAATTTACTCTTTCTGTTGTTGCTCTAAGGTTCCCTTTGTCAACATGGTCTTGGTTCCCTTTGTCAACATGGTCTTGGTTCCTCTTTGCTTCCTTCTTTGGCCATGTTTGACTCTCTTTTATTTTCAAACAAACTCAACTTTACGCTTTTTCTGTGTTTGTCAATATACTCATCAAGGGGGAGATTGAGAGACCATGTGAAGGTGACCACATGTTTGTGATGAGTAATTGACACTTGTCTCGAAGAGATTGAGTTTGATTTGTGCCTTTTCCTCAAAGTCGTAGCCTTCTTGAGTTGTCTGCAGGGTCTTTTACGACCATCATGATCGTGGTCGAAGTCGGCATTAGCTGTCCTGGGTATTTCTGGTGAGGTCGGAAGGGGTTACGACTGATTTGGCCATGGTCGGTAGCCAACCGAACTGTTTACGACCACACTGTCAGTGGTCGAAAGCCGGAAAAAATTTTATTCCCTTTTTGGCCGTGGTCGGAAGGCACTACGACCATGTTGTGGCACTTACGACCACTCTGGCCGTGGTCGTAGGTCACCAGAGGAAGTCTACGACCACTTTGGCCGTGGTCGAAGGCCATCAGAAGGGCTTACGACTATGTTGGCCGTGGTCCGCAGTCGTCGAAGCTACGACCGCTGCGGTCGGAAGTCGGTGCTTTGGCGTACGACCACGTTGAGAAGTCGGCGCCTTATGACCACGTTAGCGCGACAGGAAGTCGGAGGTCGAGGCTTCAACCGTTGCGGTCGATAGTCGGCAGACCACGACTACGACCACGTGGGAAGTCGGCGGACTTCAACCATGTTGAGAGGCAGTCTAATGTGGTCGGATCGCACTCGGACGTGGTCGGTTGCGATCGAAAGCGGTCGGACGAGTCCGACTGCGGTCGGAAGCAGTCGGAGGTGCTCGTAAGCGGTCGGAAGCGCCCGAGAGACTTGAACGTTGTCGTAGACTCTTTGGAACCGGTCGTATGACCTCTAGGATCGATTGTTTGAGCTGGGAATCGGTAGTATGGCTTTGTATTGCAGTCGTAGACCTCGTGCTTTTGATTGTTCATCATTTCGACTGGTCTTAATGTAGTTTAGACTTTGTGGAGTATGGTTTGAGCTCTGGTTGTCTAATGCAGATGGTTGTACACATTGTTTTGTGCGGTGCTATGTGATGTTTTGTTGTCTGTGATGGTTTGCAGGACTTGGAGACTAGATGTTGTGAGGCATGGATGGTCGAGACTAGGCACGGGTGGTGCTGAGGTCGTGAGCGACCGGGAGATGCCAACGATGACGAGGTCTACAGGTGATTGCAAGACTTGAACGGCAAGGCAAGCTATGGAGGAAGCTTCCGGGAAGGCAGCAGAGTGACATTTCGGAGAAATGGCCAAAGTCTGCAAAAGGGAAGCGGTTCTCTACAAAGCATAGGAGTGGTTGGCGTTAACGCGCAAAGCAGTGGATTATGTTGGTGCTAATGGGCAAAGTGCGGGTCTGGTGGGGTTAGCAGGCAAAGCACTTGAGTTGGCGGGTAAAGTGAATGGTAAAACCCGGTGTTAGTTGGGGTTAACGGGTTCTCCCCCTAGTAGCTTGAGGCTATAAATAGAGAGGTAGGGCTCGGGTGATCGGCGAGGTTGTTTTCCCGAGTCACTCTGAGTTTTTCGTTTCTATTTTGTGTGAGTCGTCTCTGGGTAGAGCACGGTTGCTCGTGTACCTCCGATGGAGTGGCTGTAGAAACCTCCATGATCAATAGCGGATGCGGATTCATCTCTCTGTATTGATCCATCTGAGAAGTGTTTTGTCTGAGATGTCTCATATCTTTCTTTGTTGACTTTGTTGATTCCTCTCGGGTGTTCTTGTTGGTTTTTCTCTCGTGTGTTGGGTTGTTGCTCAAGACTGCCTCGGTCTCTTCAGCTCTAATTTGGGATTCATTCTCAAGGCCATCTTGGCTAGTCTTTCCCAGAGCAAACGTTTTTTCGATCGGTTCTCAGACCAAGCGGTCGTGCGCCCGTGAAAGGCTCTGTTTCATCTTCGACTTCTCATGCTCTTCTGGTCTCGACAAAGAGTACACATTTTCTTGATATTTTCTCTTCCAGAGGAAGTGTTCTTGCAGCATTTGAGGTCTCCCATCCAAATGATTTATGAGTCAAAAGTTCTCTGAAAACTGAATCTTGCGGTCGAGCTGCTCCTGCGTCCTCTGTTTCAAATTCATCTTTGTGCCTCTTTTCGATCCCAGAATTGAGTTGTCTTTAGCTCTGTTATTTCCAGTCCAGAGGTAGCTGCTTAGCTTTGGGAGAAGTTGCAAGGCTGTTTGACTCGGGAATCAGATGCTGCACTGGTTTTGGTTCCTTCGGGTGTTGCGCTTCTCTCTATTGTCGGCTGAAGTTTTCCGTTGTTGATCTTTCTGCTGTTGGTCAGTTTAGCCAATTTGTCTCAGTTTCCAGAGAGCTATCTCCTCCGGTCTTCATAGCTCTATAGCTATTGGAGAAGGAGAGATTGTGCGAATACTTGGGGATTTTTAAAAGGCACCATTCACCCCCCCTCTGTTGCCATTTCAGTCCTACATTTGGTATCAGAGCCGGTTAGCTCTTTCTTGTGGATCTTAACTAGTCTCTAGAGCCATGGCGACAGACAAGTACTCGACCAAGCCCCCGATTTTTGATGGGATTGATTATCCTTTCTGGACGAGCCGGATGGAGACTTACATCCAGGCTCAGGGCTACGCCATCTGGCGAAAGGTCAAGAACCGATATGTTGTTCCTGCTGATGAGAACATCAATGCTGGAAACATGCTTGATGTTGAGGCGGACGCTAAGGCGAGGAACATCATAATTCAGGGTCTGAGCAGAAGCGAGTTCGATCGCATCTCTCATCTGACGTCGGCGTTCGACATCTGGGTGACTCTCGATGCATACCATGAGGGCACCACCCAGATCAAGACCGTTCGACAGGACCAGTTCAAGCGAGATTACAACAAGTTTGAAATGCTCGCTGGTGAGTCCCTCGATGAGTGCTTTGCGCGTTTCCACAAGATTTTGAGCTACCTCCGAGCGGTCGGTCTCACATACCCCGACTCGGACATTGCTTGCAGCTCTTGATTTGCGTGTTTGGGAGATGAAGGTGACTACCATCAAGGACACCACCGATCTCTCGACCTTGACTCTTGACGCGTTGTACTCACGCCTCAAGACTCACAAGATTGACATAGTCTCTCGTAGGTCAAAGTCGCAGTCGATGACCTTAGTCACTGATCCTAGTCTGGTTTATGGACCTTCTTTCGAGTCGATTTGTGGATTCTCTCTAGCTGCTCTCTGTGACGTAACTGATGATCAGTTAGAGCAGCTACCAGAGGACCAGTTAGCCCTTCTAGCCAGAAAGTTTTCCCACACGTACAAGAGGGTGAGGGATCGAAAGAGGAGTGGTCGATCATTTGCTTCGAGTGTGGTGGCCCCAACCACATTCGAGCGAATTGCCCTAAGCTGGGGAAGAGCAAGAACGACTACAGCGGCATAAGCAAGAACGACTACATCGACAAGAACCGCAACAAGAAGCCCCCAGCTCATGCCCAAGGCAAGAAGAAGTTCCGCGACCTTGGAAAAGCCAAGAAGCTCTTCCACCGCATCCACATAGCCTTCGACGACCTCAACCTCAGCGAGGTGGAGGGGTGGAGCGACGACGATGGGACGGACGAGCAAGACCCCAAAGGTGGCGATGACTTCTCTGGCATGTGCTTCATGGCCCTTGAGGGCGAGATCAGCGACAGTGAGCTTTACTCCGACTCCGACGAGGTATACCCCTCCTATGACCAGCTTAATGATGCTTTTCTTAAGCTAGGGAAATTCCATGCTAGATCTAGAGCTAGGTGTAGCGAGTTGGAGAAGGAAGTAGCTAGATTGTCACGGGAGCTTACTTCACTTATATCTGCTCCCTCTCGTGACGAATGTGATACATGCTGTGCCTTACTTGATGACATGGAGAAATTAAGGACCTCTCATGATAGTTTGTCTTCTGAGCTTGACATGCTTAAGGTGGAGAATGTTAGTCTTTTGGCTGAACTAGAGATGAGTAGGATTGTTATTCCTTTATCTACTGTTGTTGAGACTACATCTTGCACCTCATGTGAGGATAAGGACAATGCGTTTAGAGGTCTTTATACCATGCTCCTTGATCTGCCCGAGTCTTGTGAAAATTGCAATAATTTGAAATTGAACTTAAAAAGGGCAGATCATAAAATTGCTGAGTTGCATGATTCATTACTTGAGCCAATTGTCCAAAATTAACCCTTGAGCTTGAGTCTTTTTCTAAGCAATTCCAAGAAATGGTTGATCATAACAACAAATTGGCTCAGTATGCGACTAAGGACCCTGTTAGCTCACCATGCATTAGTTGTGAAAAACTAAAACTTGAACTCGATGCTTTAAATGAAAAATATGTGAAACTAACTAAGGATCTTCTAGAGAAGTCATCAATTGATTGTGATGTGATTGCCTCGGTGGGGGAGAAGCCCAAAGGAGTAGAGACGCTTAGGCACGATGACCAAACAGCTAGAGGTAGGGTTGTCCCTTCTAGTCCTTGTGAATACCTCAATGGTGAGGTGGCTGTGCGTGTACATGCCATTCCTTCTTCTGCTGTTGGTTCTTCCTCTTCTCCTGCTGCTGTCTCCTCTTCCCCCTGCTCTTCTTGCACCTCTCTCTTTCGGGAGTGTCAATACCTTATGAACACTCTCGAGAGGTTTGTAGGAGGCAAGAAGAAGCTAAATCTTATTCTAGACCAGTCCAAGATTTGCAAATTCAATCAAGGTCTAGGATATGATTTTCTTGAGGATGTTAGGAAGCATCCACCTACCGTGCTCAGACCCATAGCCACAGGTGTGATCGAGGTCAAGCCCAGAACTGAAAAAGTTCAATTCAAGTCAGCGGGCTTTGTCCAAGGGATTTCTGATAGCAAGGTAATTCCAGCTGTTGCTTCGACCTCTCAAAAGGCGAAGCCTCATTGTGCTGCTTCCACCTCTCATAAGGTGAAGTATCACTGCACCTTCTGTCAGAAGGATGGACACTTGGTCGAGCGATGTTTTAGGCGCACCAAGATTGTGCAGAGAGATTGTGTTCACGATCTTAGGAGTATTCAGGGTCAGCCCCAGACCTTGAGTGCACCTAAGAGACCCTGAATACTCCTAAGACCAACACGAGGTCTAGGGTTGATCACTCTGAGGGTTTTAGGCAGTATCGAGGACTTGACTTTTCCGGTGTTTCTAATTTTCATCCTCGGTTTGCCTCTGCTCGTGATATCCGCCGTCCTGAGGGTAGATCTCATTTCCCCCATCGAGATAGCTACCCACGGCGTGATCAGCATGTTGCTGGTGTCTTGACTCACTCCTCCGTAGCAATCAAGCCCAACAACAGTTTCAGGTCTGTACACAGACCTTATGGCTTGTTGAGCGACAGAGAGCGTAGGGTAGCTAGAGGTCAGTCGTGTGTGGCTACTTCTTCTACTCGACGTGTTACTCAGTATTGGGTGCCAAAATCACTCTTGATTTACCCCAGTACTAAGACTTTACTCTTTCGTTGACTCAGGTTCACCGGGCAGGGAAGAGAGAGGTTCGGCTCGTTGACTCCGGGTGTTTTGGACACATGACCGGAGACTCTCGTTGGTTCTCTTCCCTAGCTCGTGCTCCAGGTGATGAGACGCTCACCTTCGGAGACGCTTCGTCTGGGCGTGTTATCGCCGAAGGTATAGTGCGCGTTAATGAGTCTTTTATTTTGAAAGATGTTGCCTTGGTTAGTAAGCTGCAGTATAATTTGCTTTCTGTTTCTCAGCTTACCGATGACGGCTTTGAGGTGAGCTTTAAGAAAAACGCTTGCAAAACCCTTGATTCTTCGGGTAGTCTGGTTTACGGGATTTCTCGTTATGGGAGGATCTTTCGTGCTGATTTTTCTGAGTCTTCTGGTGATTCTCTCCGATGTTTAGTTGCGTCTGAGTCCCGTGACCTTACCTTCTGGCATAGGAGACTTGGTCATATTGGATTTGACCATTTGACCCGAGTTAGCGGCCACGATCTCATTTGTGGTCTGCCGAAACTCAAGATGGTCAAAGATATTGTTTGCGCTCCTTGCCGGCATGGCAAGTTGGTTGCCACTTCTCACCCTCCGGTCACAGTGACTATGACCGATGCACCAGGACAGCTGCTCCACATGGACACAGTTGGACCAGCTCGAGCGCTGTCAGCAGGAGGGAAGTGGTATGTTCTCTTGGGTGTTTTTCTTAGCCTCGAAGGATGAGACGTTTACACATTTTCGAGATCTTTTCAGTAGGCTTTCTATTGAGCTCCCGGGTGCCTTACGAGCGTTCTACGGTGACATTGGCACGGAGTTCAAAAATTCCTACTTTGAGAGGTTTTGCGATGAGACAGGTGTAGAGCACCAGTTCTCTTCTCCGCACGTCCCACAGCAAAATGGCGTCGTTGAGAGGAAGAACCGTACCTTGGTCGAGATGGCCAGAATGATGCTCGATGAGTACTCTACACCGCGGAAGTTTTGGGCTGAGGCTATAGCTACCGCGTGCCATGTTTCAAATCGAGTTTTTCTGTGGGCACACTTGCATCGCACTTCTTATGAGTTGAGATATGGGCGAAAGCCCAATGTATCTTATTTTCGTGTGTTTGATTACAAGTGCTTTATTCTGAAGTCCAGGAACCTAGATAAGTTCAAGTCACGCTCTTGTGATGGTATCATTCTAGGCTACTCGACTTCTTCGCGGGCATATAGGGTTTGGAACTGCGAGTCAAGTAAGTTGGTAGAGACCTGTGAGGTGACTTTCGATGAGGCCAGTCTGGGGACTAGGCCTGATATCTCAGGTTCATTAGAGCAGTCCGAGCCCATCTTTGTGGACGATGAGGAGGATGGAGATGAGGGTTGTCTACCCGATCTAGTTTCTCATCCTCCCCTTGAGGTGCCTTCTTCCACTGCACCTCCAGGCGATCAGCCCATGTCTTTTGCTTCTTCTGGAGCTAGTGGCTCTGTTCCTACCTCATCAGCTCATGAGGTAGAGGCCACTTCTTCATCTCATCCAGGACCTCCCCGACATATCGAGAAAGACCATCCTTCTGAGCAGATGATTGGAGACCTCTTTGAGCGAGTCACACGCTCAAGGTCTGGCATGTCACATTTCTGTCTCCATTCTGCCTTTGTTGCCTCATTCGAGCCCAAGGACGTCTGTCATGCTCTTTCTGATGAGTCTTGGGTCAATGCCACGCATGAGGAGTTAGAAAATTTCGAGAGAAACAAGGTTTGGTCACTTGTTGAGCCCCCTCGAGGTCACAATATCATTGGGACTAAGTGGGTGTTCAAAAACAAGCAGAGTGGGGATGGGGTTGTCATTCGGAACAAGGCTAGACTGGTAGCTCAGGGCTTCTCCCAGGTTGAGGGTCTAGATTTTGAGGAGACCTTTGCCCCTGTAGCTAGACTTGAGGCCATTAGGATCTTGCTTGCATTCGCGATGTCTAAGGGTTTCAAGCTTTACCAGATGGATGTCAAGAGTGCCTTTCTCAATGGGTTCATTGAGGAAGAGGTCTATGTGAGATAGCCTCCAGGTTTCGAGAACCCCAAATACCCAAACCAAGTCTTCAAGCTTTCCAAAGCCTTGTATGGACTGAAGTAGGCCCTTAGAGCTTGGTATGAGAGGCTTAAGTCCTATCTGTTGAGTCATGGTTTTGAGATGGGTAAGGTGCATAAGACCTTGTTCATTCGTAGGCATGAAACTGACCTACTGCTCGTTCAGATTTATGTGGACGACATCATCTTTGGCGGCTCTTCTCATACTCTTGTTTCACAGTTCTCGGATGTCATGAGCACCGAGTTTGAGATGAGTATGATGGGCGAGTTGACCTTCTTTCTTGGCTTCTAGATCAAGCAGACTCGGGAGGGTACTTTCTTGCATCAGGGCAAGTACACCCGTGACCTCCTGAAACGCTTTGACATGAGTGATGGTAAGCCCGTGTCAACTCCCATGGCATCCGCAGCTTCTCTTGACCTAGATGAGGACGGCGAGCCAGTTGATCAGAAGGAGTATCGCAGCATGATTGGCTCCCTCTTGTACCTCACTGCCTCGAGGCCTGACATACACTTCTCCGTGTGTCTGTGTGCTCGCTTTCAGGCTTCTCCTTGCGTATCTCACCGCCAGGCGGTGAAGCGCATCCTTCGGTACCTTCGAGCTACCATTGACTATGGTATCTGGTACTCCTCCTCGTCCTGTCTTTCCTTCAGAGCCTACTCGGATGCAAACTTTGCTGGCTGTAGGATAGATAGGAAGAGCACTTCTGGCACCTGCCAATGCATTGACACTTCTCTTGTTTCGTGGTCTTCTAGGAAGCAGTCCGGTGTTGCACAGTCCACCGTAGAGGCCAAGTACGTTGCTGCCGCCAGTTGTTGCAGCCAGGTACTTTGGGTGGTCTCGACCCTGCGGGACTTTGGGTAGCCATAGATAGTGTTTCATTCTTCTGTGATAACACTTCTACTATTAACATTGCCAAGAACCCAGTGCAGCATTCACGGACCAAGCATATTGATATTAGATATCACTTCCTTCGAGACCATGTGGAGAAGGGTGACATAATGCTCCAGTTTGTGGAGAGTGACCACCAGTTGGCTGACATCTTTACCAAGCCTTTGGATAGCTCTAGGTTTTCAGCTCTGCGGGGAGAGCTTGGGGTGGTTTGTCCTTATGGACTATTGTGAGGGGTAGTCTTGTGCTTCATGCCTTATTCTGTTTTTTATGCTCTTACTCCTTTCTATTGCATTGCATGCGGGTTCATTCGGGTTAGTCCTTCTAGCATAGGTTAGAGTGTTTCTCTCGCCTAGTTGCTTAGATTTCTTTCTCTCATCTTGTGATTCTAGGATGCTGCTTATTAGCTGTTTCTCTTCTCACTAGGTTGAGCTCACTCACTTCTTATAGGTTCTAGCGAGGGTTGGGCCACCCTCAGGTAGAAGGGGTACGTGTTTGCTCCTTAGTGTGTTAGATGATCGGTTAATAGTCCTAGATAGAGATGGCAACGGGTAAATACCCATCGGGTATTGTTCCATACCCGTACCCGCTAGGTGTAAATTTACCCGTCGGGTTACCCGTATCCGCACACGGGTAGGAAAATTTACCCATACCCATACCCGCGCGGGTATTACTACCCGACGGGTAACCCGTACCCGCAAGCATACCCGGTTCAACACATAAGAATATCATCAATTTAGACATTCATTAATCATACATACCAAGCACAAAAGCGTCTAATGATCAAAATTAGTACATCACATAAACATACTTGACATGACCATATCAACATATGACAAACAAATAAACAATCAACAACAAGTAGATAATAAAATTAACATTTGAGTGGGATGTCTAGTTGTCTAATGCGGGTATTCATTACCCGCGGGTAGGCGGGTATGGGTAGTATATACCCACAGCCGCACCCACCTACCCGGCGGGTAGAGGATTTCGCCCAATAACGTACCCATGGGTACATAAAATTTTCCATACCCGTCTCTTTATCGGGTAAAACCCGTCGGGTATTCGGGTATCGGGTACCCATTGCCATCTCTAGTCCTAGAGTCATATGGGGTAGATGAGAGTCAGTCTGAGCCATAGTATCCTCTATATCTTATCTATGCTTTAAGGACTGCCTTTTCTGATTCTCTTGCCAACTTCTTGTTTTTATTGCTTTGGTTCAGGGGGAGTTCATTTGGGAGCTTCTAGATCTTAATGATTGACATAACTCAACTTGAACTAAAAATGCATCTCATGATTGAGGGGGACCTGGATTTTTTTGCATTTTAGCATTTTACATTGTAATATAACTACATGGAGCCTTGATTATTATCCCGTTATGACATATTTACAATGAATTACATCTTGCCATGATCTGAGCTTACTTGCTAGATATATCATGACTTTATATGTGTAGTCTAGTCTTTGTCATGTTAGGTTGATTAAAATGCTCCATTTGAATTAAATTATGTCATGATAGCTCTTGAGACTAGTCTGGCTTTTAGTTATTCTTGTATGATTCATGCCATGTCAAATAGGCCGAGTTGAGTCTTGAATCTATATTGAGTTTTAGATTGAGCTATGTTAGTTCCTTGATGAAGCATGAATTAGTACAACCTTTTAAGAAAGCAAAAAGATCTCTTTTGTGCGAAAGAACTGATCTCACCAATTCTTTCTCATGAGACGGCTTGCCATTGCACTAGGCATGAACTCAGGGGGAGTTTTGGTTGACCAAGATCATTTCCTTAAGCTTTTCGCTTGGAGTGGTCGCATAAGGCTTGAGATCTAGCACATGACTAAAAATTTTGGTTGGAAACGACCATGAGCTTTAAAAAGAAAACATGTCCAATGTGCTCAATTTGCTTAATTACCAAAAGATCAAAGTACTTGAACAATGATTCATTCTTGAACTTGTAGCACTCTAAATTGACTCAATACTAGCTTCTTGGTTCCACTTAGATTATTGACATGGATTGCATCATCTTTGGATACCTTTAGCTAGACTAATATCATGGTAGACTTGACATGCTAAGAAATTTGACTAATTTTTAGATTGACTTATTTGGCTTAGCTTGTCTATACATATCTTGTCATGATCTTGATAGTATAATTATGTGTTATGGCTTGGTGTAATTCTCATATGGTCATTTTGGATAATCTTCATGGCTCCAAATGCTTAAAATAAACCATGGTATCTTCAGTCATTTTATCCCACATCTTGTTTTATTCTCTTCCTTGCACCTTGATGATTTTATTGCCAAAAGGGGGAGAATAGCGGAGAAAAAGCCATTTGGGAACCTTCTGGAGCTTTGGAGATCAATTTGCTCTTTCTGTTGTCGCTCTAAGGTTCCCTTTGTCAACATGGTCTTGGTTCCCTTTGTCAACATGGTCTTGGTTCCTCTTTGCTTCCTTCTTAGACCATGTTTGACTCTCTTTTATTTTCAAACAAACTCAACTTTACGCTTTTTCTGTGTTTGTCAATATACTCATCAAGGGGGAGATTGAGAGACCATGTGAAGGTGACCACATGTTTGTGATGAGTAATTGACACTTGTCTCGAAGGGATTGAGTTTGATTTGTGCCTTTTTCTCAAAGTCGTAGCCTTCTTGAGTGGTCTGCAGGGTCTTTTATGACCATCATGATCGTGGTCGAAGTCGGCATTAGCTGTCCTGGGTATTTGGATAGAATACGACCACGTTGCAAGCAGTCAGAAGGTGTTACGACCACGGCAGAGCATTTCTGGTGAGGTCAGAAGGGGTTACGACCGATTTGGCCGTGGTCGGTAGCTAGCCGAACTGTTTACGACCACATTGTCAGCGGTCGAAAGCCGGAAAACAATTTTATTCCCTTTTTGGCCGTGGTCGGAAGGCTCTACGACCACGTTGTGGCATTTACGACCACTCTAGCCGTGGTCGTAGGTCACCAGAGGAAGTTTACGACCACTTTGGCCGTGGTCGAAGGCCATCGGAAGGGCTTACAACCATGTTGGCCGTGGTCCGCAGTCGTCGAAGCTACGACCGCTGCGGTCGGAAGTCGGCGCTTTAGCGTACGACCACGTTGAGAAGTCGGCGCCTTATGACCACGTTAGCGCGACAAGAAGTCAGAGGTCGAGGCTTTGACCGCTGCGGTCGATAGTCGGCAGACCCCGACTACGACCATGTGGTAAGTCGGCGGACTTCAACCACGTTGAGAGGCGGTCGAGTGTGGTCGGATTGCACTCGGATGTGGTCGGTTGCGATCGGAAGCGGTCGGACGACTACGACCACGTGGGAAGTCGGCGGACTTCAACCACGTTGAGAGGCGGTCGAGTGTGGTCGGATTGCACTCGGACGTGGTCGGTTGCGATCGGAAGCAGTCGGACGAGTCCGACTGCGGTTGGAGGTGCTCGTAAGCGCCCGAGAGACTTGAACATGGTCATAGACTCTTTGGAACCGGTCGTATGACCTCTAGGATCGATCGTTTGAGCTGGCAATCCGTAGTAAGGCTTTGTATTGCAGTCGTAGACCTCGTGCTTTTGATTGTTCATCATTTCGACCGATCCTAATGCAGTTTAGACTTTGTGGAGTATGGTTTGAGCTCTGGTTGTCTAATGCATATGGTTGTACACATTGTTTTGTGCGGTGTTATGTGATGTTTTGTTGTCAGTGATGGTTTGCAGGACTTGGAGACTAGTTGTGGCGAGGCATGGATGGTCGAGACTAGGCATGGGTGGTGCTGAGGTCGTGAGCGACCGGGAGATGCCAGCAACAACGAGGTCTGCAGGTGGTTGCAAGACTTGAACAGCAAGGCAAGCAGCGGAGGAAGCTTCCGGGAAGGCAGCAGAGTGGAATTTTGAAGAAATGACCAAAGTCTACAAAAGGGAAGCGGTTCTCTGCAAAGCATAGGAGTGGTTGGCGTTAACGGGCAAAGCAGTGGATTCTGTTGGCGCTAATGGGCAAAGTGCGGGTCTGGTGGGGTTAGCAGGCAAAGCACTTGAGTTAGCGGGTAAAGTGAATGGTAAAACCCGGTGTTAGTTGGGGTTAACGGGTTCTCCTCCTGGTAGCTTGAGGCTATAAATACAGAGGTAGGGCTCGGGTGATCGGCGAGGTTGTTTTCCCGAGTCACTCTAAGTTTTTTGTTTCTATTTTGTGTGAGTCGTCTCTGGGTAGAGCACGGTTGCTCATGTACCTCCGATGGAGTGGCTGTAGAAACCTCCATGATCAATAGTGTATCGGGATTCATCTCTCTGTACTGATCCATCTGAGAAGTGTTTTGTCTGAGTTGTCTCATATCTTTCTTTGTTGACTTTGTTGATTCCTCTCGGGTGTTCTTGTTGTTTTTTCTCTTGTGTATTGGGTTGTCGCTCAAGACTGCCTCGGTCTCTTAAGCTCTGATCTGGGATTCATTCTCAAGGCCATCTTGGCTAGTCTTTCCCAGAGCAAACATTTTTTCGATCGGTTCTCTGACCAAGCAGTCGTGCGCCCGTGAAAGGCTCTGTTTCATCTTCGACTTCTCGTGCTCTTCTGGTCTCGACAAAGAGTACACATTTTCTTGATATTTTCTCTTCCAGAGGCAGTGTTCTTGCAGCATTTGAGGTCTCGCATCCAAAAGATTCGTGAGTCAAAAGTTCTTTGAAAACTGAATCTTGCGGTCGAGCTGCGCCTGCGTCCTCTGTTTCGAATTCAACTTTGTGCCTCTTTTCGATCCTAGAATCGAGTTGTCTTTAGCTCTGTTATTTCCAGTCCAGAGGTATCTGCTTGGCTTTGGGAGAAGTTGCAAGGCTGTTTGACTCGGGAATCAGATGCTGCAATGGTTTTGGTTCCTTCTGGTGTTGCGCTTCTCTCTGTTGTCGGCTGAAGTTTTCCGTTGTTGATCTTTCTGCTGTTGGTCAGTTTAGCTGATTTGTCTCAGTTTCCAGAGAGCTATCTCCTCCGGTATTCATAGCTCTATAGCTATTGGAGAAGGAGAGATTGTGCGAATACTTGGGGATTTTTAAAAGGCACCATTATCCCCCTCTCTGTTGCCATTTTGGTCTTACAGACTACCTTGCGATAGTTGTGCTTCTGGCTTGGGGCAGTCTTGTGTTATAAGCGATGAGTTGGTGCCTTGTCATCATTGACCTCCTTGCTCTTTAGTTCAGGGCAATTAAACATGATGTGATTAAGCTCACCACATATAGCATTTGATAGGATCTCCTCTCTGCCTTATTCTAATGTTATTGATTGCCTTAGTCACTCTGTTGAAAAGAAGTACAAGTTGCTCTTCAGAATGTCCTCTAACTGTTCATCTGAGATAGAGCATAATGTAGACAAAGAACCACTAGAAGAACTAGATGAACTGTTAGCATAGTTAGTGATACGGACCAACTAAGAATTAGTTGATGCATAGGGATGGCCCGATCTTTCCTGATAGGTTCAGCGAGGTTCCTTCTCCTTTGGTTATTACGGATAGAGTCTTCTCCTTGTCTTGACGCAGCCAACAATCTTGATAAGGGCAATTTGCACTAGTATGCAACGCACACACACTAGAAGCAATCCACCGAGCTCCCCAAACCATGAATTCAACAAAAAAACACGAATTAGAAGAGATGAAACTTGTAGATTCGATGGGCAATCTCAAGAATCTCCTATTCTTGCCTTGCACCAACTCAACAAACTCCAAACGAGAATACCTTGCAAATCTACCCGCGAATAACCATCATGACGATTTTCTCCTTTATTTCACAAGTATAAAAACTTATCATATCATAGCCTAAGTTACAATAGGGCTAAGCCCTAGCTTTAAATAGGTGCACAATATATGACCTTGACCAAAACTCACGCACAACCTAGCCTAAGGCCGAAACAAATTCCAATACGAACTAAAAAGGAAATAGCTAAATAACTACTGTTAGATTCTTTCTTAAATTTGCAATGTGACCATGTGGATTTCGGGGCTGTCACCTCATCCATTGTATGGGGCTTCAAATCAGCTTTCAAAAGAGTCCAAGAACACTTAAATTGGACTCCATTTGTGAAAGTTATGGGCGTTTTAATGCTGGACTTTCTATCTGACCCGAACCGAATCCGAACTGGCTTCAAATCTCTATATATTTTCTTTTCTTGTTCAAGGGGCTTCCAAATCCATTTTGAACCTAGAAAGTAATCCTTCTCAACCTTTGAAAATCCATGGTGTGGCCGGATTTTACCCTTACATGCATTGCAATATTTGGACTCTTTATATTTGGCAAGTCTCGCACATCTCTCCGAACAGCTCATGCATTATTCAATGAAGCTGACAGAACTTTGTGTAGGAAGCTCCAAATCAAGCGTCGTTTGATTCATTGGAAAGTAGACTTCATTATCTTTCCAAATATGTGTTTTGTGTGTGTTATAAGCCTCATAATTGGCATTGAAAATGTCATGAACATTATGGGCAGAACTGCAATCTTGAAAAATTGATTGATCTTGTGTCTTCCTCTTTTGCCAAACTAGCTTTCTTTCTTCTCCATCCACACCTCTAATTCCCTGCATTGTTGTCTTGTTTGTATTGCGCAAAGGAGAAATCACATAAGCATCCGCATGAACTAGAATATATTCTCTCTCCCATAACTAATTGCTTCTTTCCCCTTGTGCAATTCAGCACTACTAAAACTTGTAACTTTAGATTGCATGGATGAAGCACAAATCAATATAGCATTCACACTCTTAACCACATCATCCACTCCCCCTTCAAGCAAAACCATCCTTAATTTCGTGGTAATCTTCACAAGCTCCTTGCTCTTGATGGCAATGTCAGAAATAATCTCCTCATCTCTGTTGGGCAGCAAAGATTGAAATACACCTTTATACATAAAAGTGAAGTGATTAGCTCTCCCTTCATGTGTAACATTGCGATCAAACTACCACGGACGCCCCAACATGATATGACACATGTGCATAGTCACGACGTCACACTCCACCTTTTCTTCATAACCATCAGTTGAAAACGGCACGTGAACTTTATGAGTAACTTTGAGCTTACCAACATTGTGAAGCCATTGCATATAGTATGGCTTAGGATGACGCCATGTGGTCAATGAGAGTGCATCAACCACGTCCTTGTTGATCACAATGTTGTAGCTTTCGTAACAGCCCAACTATTTATTTCAAAAAATTTCAAGAAAAAATATTAAAATTTAATTTAATTCAAAATAAAATCAAGTGTTCTTTGGTTTCTTGACTTTTGGAGATTTTATCTACCTATTTTTAGCTTTTAAAAAGGCTTTTTAAAAAAGTAATTTAACTAAAAACATAAAATTATTATCAAATGAAAGATATTTAGAATTTTTATAAAAATCCTATTTCAAATTAATTATTTTAAAGCATTTGCCTTTTATCTGGATTTTCTAGGATTTTAAAATCAATTTGAAAGCTAAAAGGTATTTTTTTAAAAAAAATTTAAAGACCAAATTTAAGTTGGAAATATTTTTTCTAAGTATAAAACAGCTCTAGGAAATTCTGTGAATTTTTCTGGAATGTTTAGACTTTATTTACTATTTTCTAAGTATTTTTAAACCTTAGCAATGTTTTTGAAAATCAAAAACAAATTTTAAGCCCTCTCTCTCCTCGGCTTGACACATGTCTGGCCCTGATTCAATCTGCCCCACCACCCGATCTAATCTCGGCCATCTGCCTTCACTTACCCCTTCGTTTCTCGCCAACGGCCATGATTTCATCTGTGCCGCCCGATTTAATCCCGCGCGTCCATATTCACTTAATTGCACTAGCGGCCGGGATCCTCTTCCATTGCCACGTGCCCTCCATCCATCTGTCCACCCCTTTCTCTCCCCTTCTCTCTTGCCGACACAAGGGCCCCACCTGTCAGAGGTGTCTTCCTCCTCCCCTTCATCTTCCTCCAGCCGAGCACCATGGCCATCCCACCGAGCTTTGTTTTCTGACTGGCCACACCTACCAAAGCATCACCTCGGTCTCCTCTTCTTGCCCGCACCTCACGCCTTCCAACCCTAGCCATTAATGGCCTTCCTCTTCGCGTTCGCACCACCTGAACATGTTTGCTTTCCGCAAACTCCAGCGAGCCACTCCGCCCCTCTCCCCCCATAAAATCTCTCCCTGACCACCTCTTCTTCGCACCTCCTCCCTCCGCCCTCACTCTCCTGTCTCTTGAGCTCCCCCTTGCTGCGTTGCGCCTCTCTCTCTCTCTCCTCGAGCCTCAGCTAACTCCAGCGAGAAATTACCGCCAGTTCGGACCGCCCCTCACCTCGCCACCACCACCATCGCCTTCCTTGTGCGCCGGTGCCCACTCACTGCCCCTTGGCCGAACCCCAACCTCACCAGAGTGCCATTGCACCAAGAGCCGCCTGCCGCCGCTGCTTCCTGCTCGTCGCTGGCCACCTCCGCTCATCGCCGAGCCTCGCGCCAAGGTGCATCGTGATACCCGTCACCTCCTCTCCCTTCTCCGCCCCTCACCATCCACCGCTGAGCACCAGAGCTCCGGTGACCCTCGGGTAACGAGCGCTGCCCTAGCCGGCCAGGCCACAAATCACCCCGAGCCCGCGTGGCAGCCGATCTCACCACGTCAGCATTTTCTTTACAAAAATAATTTGGCCAAAATTCAACTTTCTTGCTAACATCATAAATATCTTTTTCAGTACAAAAATATTTCTAGAAAATCAGCCTTTTCTATTTTCTCTCTTTTCAAACTTCTCGAAGCCCGTATTTCTTCATTTTAACTTCGATTGGACCCGTTCAAATTTCTAAATTCCTCTAATTTCATTTTAACTCTCAAATTTCTAATTTTTAAATCTCTTTTCTAAATTTATTTTTAAATGTTCAAATTTTATTTCAATTTTTTTGAATTTATTTGCTTCTTCGCGTATAGATTACGACTATTCCAGAGAGTACGATTTCGATGATTTGCAGCACCAAGTCTGTGAGCAAGGCAAGTTACACCTTTGATCATGTTGCTCCCAGTAATTCAAATTATTTATATTGTTTTTAAATTATTATGCATGCGTGCTTTTATTCAAATTAGTTCGAATCTGATTTAAAACTTTAGTTACACCAAATTCCATTATATATGGCCAAATTTGACGTTGAACATCAACATACCTTGTCACCTTAGATAAAACTCTAGTTAATACACTAGTATGGATTAGAGAAATTTTGTATCAAATGCTTAGACCAGCTTAGACATAATTTTGTTTTGGGATAACCTTTTCACATAAAATGATAAGCTTTTGAAATGTACTCTTGACTTCGGTGAGTCAAGAAAGACTACGAAATATTTCCAAACAAATTATAAAAACTTGTTTTAGACTTAGACAAATGGTTAGGTGGAGGGTGCTTAATGGCATGCATTGTTGTTTGGTGACACAATGTTGATTGCCAAGCACAAGGGGTATGTGGCTGGTGCCTAAGTCAGTTAATGAGAGACCATGTGGAGGTGACCACCTGTTTATGATGAGTAATTGACAAGTTTGTTGCAAATTGAGTTTGATTGGTTCGTTTTGTGCCATGACGGCATTTGGCTCAGTCGGGTTGGTTAGTCGTTCTTGTTGCATATTATTTCTCCCGATTGGCTGTTTGGGCGATTTCGTGCCTGAGTATGATTCACTGATGCTAATTATGCTTTCATGTATCGAACGGTGCTATGTGATGTGTTTTTTGTCTGTGATGGCTGCAGGACGTCGAGGCAGAGTCGTGGCGAGACACGAGGTGACCGGACTAGACACAGGCGGTGTCGAGGTCAGAACGGTCGGATGTGTCGAAGATAGCGGAGACTCGAGGTGGTTGCGATGCTTGGACGACAAGACACGAGGAAGCTTCCCGGAAGGTGCACAAGGGGCATTTCGGTAAAAGCGCAAGGCTGCACAGGTGGAAGCGGTTCCGTTCGGAGTTAGTGGGCGTAATGGGTTGGAGACCCGTTAGCCAAGGGCTATAAATAGGAGTGAGTGGCTGCATGCACTCCCATGGCTTTGGGAGAGTTAGGGTTTGCTTGAGTCAAAAGAACCTTTGGAGAGGTTGTTTTGCTTTGAGCTTTAGTTGTTGAAGGGTAGTTGAGGGCAGCAGGGTGTGTCTCTCTCGTTCATCCCCTCTCTGTGTGTGTTCTTCCAAGAAGCATGTAGTGTGAGTGAGTGCTTGGCTTGGGAGAGGGAGAGGATGAGTTGAAACTTCTTGTAATCATCCCTGGTTCTAATGTCCATGCGTATGGGGACTCATCTGTAATCCTCGTTTGATTTGGAATGAAGTTTTGAATTTTATCTCTCGTGCTCCTGTGTTCTTCGTTGCCTCTTTGTTAATATCTTGGTTTTCTCGATTTCTTGTTGTTTCTTGTTGAGAAGGGCCAAAATGGGTTGCTCTATGTTGGGATGATGCCTCAAGATCATTTGATTAATTAAAATCCCAAGAACCCATTCAAGATTCCAGGTTTTTGTTTTTGGACTCCTCTGATCTTCTTTTTCCTTCTAGGGTTTTGTTGCAATTCGTGTTTCCCTTCATGAGATGGCATGAAGCTTGGCACGTTGAGTCCTAAGGCTATTAATTAGCTATCCTCAAAGTCAGTGGCGGACCCAGGATTTTTGAGATGGGGGTACGAAGTTAAGAATCTACGGAGTATATATATAAGATGGAGAATTTCGATACACATAATATGTATATCTCATATAGTTAAGCAAATAAACCTTGTGTGCAGGGGCGGCATGGCCGTCGGGAGCGCCGCCACCATTCAAGCTGGAATAGGGGAGGAGCTGCCGCCGCCGCATGGGCCGCCTGGCCGTGGGGACTTCTTCGCCGTCGACGCCATGTCGGCCATTGGGTGTGGGTGCCCGGCGCCGCGCCGCCGCCGGCAGTCGTTCGCCGGTCGCCGCGTCGCCGGAGACGAGGAGGCCAGGGGCGTGCTGTAGGCTGTGGCAGCTGTGCAAGAGAGATGGAGAGGAGGCAGGCACGGAGCAAGGCAGGAGGCGGCGTGGGAGGCAGCCAGGCAGAGGCAGGAGCCCGCTGGTCGCCGCGTCGCCGGAGCCGAGGAGGCCAGGGGCGCGCAGAGATGGAGAGGAGGCCAGGGGCGCGCAGAGATGGAGAGGAGGCGGCGTGGGAGGCAGCCAGGCAGAGGCAGGAGCCAGGAGGCTAGGGTTAGGTTAGAAAATGCCAATTGGGCCTTTTGGCTAGTGAGCTGAATTTGCTAAATTACCTGCACTTCTAGTTTTTTTGTATATATGAAATATATATTATATATAGTTGATTTTTTGCAAAAAAATTTGGGGGTACAACTGTACCCCCATGTCCCATGGTGTGTCCACCCCTGCTCAAAGTTTCATGGCCAAAGGATCAAAGGTCGGGAAGTAATTTGGTTTTTGGCTCAGTTTTTGCAAGATTTCAGATTTTTGTCATAATCTGAAATTCTTGCTCTTAATTTTGATTTCTTTGTTTCCTAGAGCCCCCTTGCTATTTGGTTCGTTATAGTGTTGCTCTGGGCCAAAAAGAATGGAAGAAATCCGTCATTTTCTCTGATTTTCGAAGATTTGAAATACTGCTCGTGGTTCAGGTTTTCAGTTTGCTTCTCGGGTGCTCTGGGATCAGGGGACCGGTCAGACCGGTGTACCTGAGGCGGTCAGACCGGACCTGGGCGGTCTGACTGGCCAGCCCTAGGCGGTCAGACCGGCATTGACAGACCGGTCAGACCGGCCATATACTTGCGGTTTGACCGGCCGGCTTATTGAGGTCAGACCGCCCGGGGGTCCTCTCCTTTGGGAAATTTTCTTGTTGGTGCTTTCGTTGATTTTCCTTCTCAGGTGTTTTGCTGTGGTTTCCTGTAAGCCTAAGTCTCTCTTTCTTAGCTTTTGTAGCTAGTGGAGAGGAGCTGCTTCATGAGTTCTTTTAAGGGAATTTGTGTTTAAAAAGTCGACATTCACCTCCCCTCTGTCGCCATTTCGGTCCAACAACTAGTATCAGAGCCAGTTAGCTCTTCTCAATAGATATTAACCGGTCTTCTCAATAGACAAGTACTCGACCAAGCCCCCGGTCTTCGATGGGATCGATTATCCCTTCTGGAAGAGCCGAATGGAGACCTACATCCAGGCTCATGGCTACGCCATCTGGCATAAGGTCAAAGTACGATATGTTGTTCCTGCCGATGAGAACATCAATGCCGGGAATATGGCTGATGTTGAGGCGAATGATAAGGCAAGCAACATCATCATTCAGGGGTTGAGCCGAAGCGAGTTTGACCGCATCTCTCATCTTACGTCGGCTTTCGACATCTGGGTGACCCTCGATGCTTACCATGAGGGCACCACCCAGATCAAGCGAGATTACAACAAGTTTGAAATGCTCGCTGGTGAGTCCCTTGATGAGTGTTTTGCGCGTTTCCACAAGATCTTGAGCAACCTCCGAGCGGTCGGTCTCACATACCCCGACTCGGACAACGCTCGTCAGATGCTCGCGGCTCTTGACTTACGCGTTTGGGAGATGAAGGTGACTACCATCAAGGACACCACCGATCTCTCGACCTTGACTCTTGACGCGTTGTATTCACGCCTCAAGACTCACGAAATTAACATAGTCTCTCGTAGGTCGAAGTCGCAGTTGGTGGCCTTAGTCACCGATCCCACTTCTGGACCTTCTTCCGAGTCGACTTGCGGATTCTCCTTTGCTGCTCTCTGTGACATAACGGATGATCAGTTAGAGCAGCTTGCGGATGAGCAGTTAGCCCTCCTAGCTCGGAGATTCTCCCATGCTTACAAGAGGAGGAGGGACGGAAAGAGAGGAGGACCCGTGATTTGCTTCAAGTGTGGTGGCCCCAACCACATTCAAGCAAACTGCCCCAAGCTGGGGAAGGGCAAAGGCGACTACGGCGGTGTGAGCAAGAATGCCTACACCGACAAGAACCGCAACAAGAAGCCCTCAGCTCACGCCCAAGGCAAAAAGAAGTTCCGCGAACTTGGCAAAGCCAAGAAGCTCTTCCACCGCGTCCTCACCGCCTTCGACGACCTCGATCTCAGCGAGGTGGAGGGGTGGAGCGACGACGATGGAACGAACGAGCAAGATCCCAAGGGCGGCAACGACTTCTCCGGCATGTGCTTCATGGCCCTTGAGGGCGAACTGAGCATCAGCGAGTTGTACTCCGACTCCGACGAGGTATCCCCCACCTACGACCAGCTTAATGATGCTTTTCTTAAGCTAGGTAGATTCCATGCTACATCTAGAGCTAGGTGTAGCGAGTTGGAGAAGGAAGTAGATAGATTGTCACGGGAGTTTACTTCAATTACATCTGCTCCCTCCCATGATGAATGTGATACATGCTGTGCTCTGTTGGGTGACATGGAGAAATTAAGGACCTCGCATGATAGTCTGTCCTCTGAACTTGACATTGTTAATGTGGAGAATACTAGTCTCTTGGCTGAACTAGAAATGAGTAGGGTTGCCTCTATTTCATCTACTACTGTCGAGACTAGTGCATGCACCTCATGTGAGGATAATGTAACATCCTGAATTTCAGAGCCTTTTTGAAGCTTTCGAAATAAAATTCACCATTTGAATTTTTCTGGAATTAATTAAAGCTTAAATGAAATTTTTATGAATTAAAAGGATTTAATATGATTAAGTTAAACATTAAATTATGCCAAAAGTATTTTATTTGAGTTCCCTGAGCCTCAAGAGTTTTTCTGGCATTTTATGTGATTTTTCTGGATTTATTTGCTATTTTCTAGAGCTCAAAAGTATTTGTTTGAATTTCTGGAAAAAGAAAAAGAAAAAGAAAAACCAGTCGGTCGAGCCGCAACGGCTTCCGCCCCGCCCGCGTGTCGACCATCAGAACCCGCCCCGCATCGCAGCCGCCGCTTTTAGCAAGTCGTGCTCGTATCTGAGTAGGACTCTCAGTCGTATCCCACCGGACTCGTACTCGTGGCGACCGGGACACCTCTACGCCAGGGTATAAAGGGCCCGAACCCTGGTGTCTCCTCGTCCCAAGTCAAGCCTCGCCTCCGAGTTGAGCCGCAAACCGAAGTCGTGCCGCCCGCGTTGTGGTCGTGCGGCGTCGCGGCCGTGGTCATCTGGCGTAGTCGCTGCCGTGGTCGTGCGGAGCCGAGTCGTGTCGTCCTCGCCGTCGTTTCGCCTTCGCCGATCCGCCGTCGTCGGTAAGTCCCGCCACCGTCCCTAGTCACCGCCGACCAGATCCCGCCGCCATCCGTGGTTGTAGATCCGTGGTCGTAGATCCGTGTGTCGTAGACCCGTGTGGTCGTAAGGTTCTACGACTACGTTGTAGAGCCTTAGTCGTAAGTCGTAAAGCCACCGGTAAGTTTGATCATGTGGTCGTAAACGACTTCATGGTCGTAAGTCTGCCTGAGTAGTCGTAGCCGCCCGTGTGGTCGTAGTCGTAGATTGTTCTCTGTGGTCGTAGTCGTAAGTTTCCTAGTGTAGTCGTAGTCGTAGATTGGTTTGTGGTCGTAGTCGTAAAGTTCTTCGTGGTCGTAAAGTTCTTCGTGGTCGTAAAGTTCTTCGTGGTCGTAAGGTTCTTCGTGGTCGTAATTTCTCTGCGTGGTCGTAGGGATCCTTTGTGGTCGTAACGACTACCCGTCTGTCTCTTTTTCTCTGAATTAAAACTTCCCAGAGCCCATTCTCCCTCGTCCTAGCTCCGATTGCCCCGATTCTTTTTCCTAAATTCATCTAAAACTGAGCTCTATCTTTTGCTTCAATTTTGAGAATTTTTGGAGTTCATTTGAATTTTATTTGATTTTATTTTGTGTTTCGATTTGCGTTCTCTCTCGTTAGATCACGCGTTCGAAGGAGCGGAAGTTGGATTTGAAGATCAAGAGCCGTCAACTGAGCAAGGCCAAGGCAAGTCGTGTCCTTTGATCATGTTGAACCTAGCTTTCAATCTATTATGTATTATCTTGTTTCCTGTTATCCTGCATCGCTATTTTATTATCAAACCCTTGTATTGGTAGTTATCGTCCCAATTGGTTATTTCCCTCCTTGATATTTTGGAATACCTTGATGCCATTGTCACCTTAGGTTGGGAATTTAATTAGTGATGCTATGTTATTTGTCACATTGGGTTGGTACGATTAGAATGCTTAGCCTTGCTTATTTCGCGAAAGGGTTCATCATCACATGTGGTTAACTAATCTTGACTTAATGATATACTTGAATGTGGTGGTTAACCACGGTTATAAAACTTGTTGCCATGGCATGGGTAGTGTCATTGGTGTTGGTTATACAAAATTGGTTTTCACTTGGGCGATTGATCGTGCGATAAAGAGAGTGCGAGAGGCACATGGGATGTGGATGCCGCTGAGTAATTCTTAAGGACTTAACTTTGTGCGCCATTGATCTGAGTCTTACCGTGCAAACCACATGTCTAGTATGGGATAGACCTGGCATAATAATTTGTGAAGTCTCCACTTTGGTTTTTACTACCGATGTTGTTGTGGCGCAAGAGGGGGCAATTATCGACTAGGGGGTCACCCTACTCGACGGCGAAACCTTAGCGAGTGGGATCAGGTGGAGATGGATCATTGTAAAAGCCTTGTTGTGATTTCCTTAGCGCGAGGCTAATCACATCGTGTGGGTACAGTTGTGCAACCTCTGCAGAGTGTAAAACTATTCGAATAGCCGTGTCCTCGGTCATGGACAATGCTCGGTGATCTCACACGAGGGGTAGAGTCTTTATGAAATCTGGTTGGTTTGAGCTGGGAAGTGAATGGTTAGTTCACTTGTGGTTATATTCAATTCCTTTGATTATTTATTTAATGTCTTTTGTTAAAGTTGCTTTGCAATCTATTTATTGTATTTACTTTAAATTGTTGCTTTCTGCAAAATTAACCTTTCAGCCATTCATTGGTAAGCCTTGCATACTATATTGCATTCTTTGTTACAAACGACTTGCTGAGTACCAAAGTACTCACGGCTTATGCCCCTGTTGCTCAGTTGAGGAGGAGGAGTATCACCAGCAGGAGGTTCCAGAAGGAGAGTACTTCAACGTCTTCGCGGATTAGGCTTCGTTCTCCACTCGATAGCCTGTGGGCGTGTCGATTGGCTGCTGCGCTTTCTTTTGGTTTTCATTGCTAGTTTTGTTAAGCCCTTGGGCTAATAATTGTAAGCTTGGCCATAAGGTCGTACTCGATGATTATCAATATAATTTGGTTTTCCTTAGAATATCGTGATGTGGATGATATTTATCTTTGTTCATCTTGTGTGCACTAGCGTGATCTGGACTAGTGCAGAATACACAGAGAGTGCGGATTTGTATATTCGGGTCTCGGCAGAGATGGTATCGAGCTATTTATTTGTGAGGACGGAGCCCTAGTTAGAATGGCCGAATTAGTCAAGATTTCAAAATTTATTTTCTAAATCAAATCAACCAAATGATTGTATAGTAATTCTTTATTCTTACCTCATTCTTAGGATTCTTTCTCCTTGCCTCCTCTGAAATAGTGTTTTCGAATTTCAATTTGACTTCTTATCCCCATAATGTCCATAGATGTCTCGAGTGTCCCTCGATCAAAGTGAAAGTTGGCATGGAATTCTTCAAGCTGTGCTGTGAAGTTTGGATCAAGGAAGCATCCAATATGTCAAGGAAAGATTGGGAATTTTCGGGAAGATTAGGAGCCATTAGCTTTGAACCTTGTTATAGTTTTAGTATCGTGTAGATCGTCTTGCTTCTTATTTGCCGTTGGGTGTGATGTGAGCTGCAGTTTTGCTTCTAGCATTATGATGCAGTCATGTCAAACGTCTTTTTGTGGAGTTTATTGCTTCTTTTGTTAGCCTTTTCGGCTAAGTGTTTGCTTAGTTTTAGGATTGCCATTAGTAACCCCCTTAGACGAGTTTACCACTTACCTTTGCTTTTCCTCTTACCTATTGAGCCTTGAAGAGTCGGTTCTCAACAAATGGTCTTTTCCTTGAGCAGGCGAAATGGTTGACACCGGAGCTCCGCAGACGCGGTCAAATGAACCAAGATCGGAAGGCGATGAATGGAAACCAAGCAACTCCAGAGCAGCATGCGAATCCGGCTGGTTTAGATCCGACCTTGAGTCGGTTCATGGCTGCCGGACCCAACTAATGAATACCATGATGCGAGAATATGAGCGCAATGATGAATCGGCGAGAATCCGAAATGGCAATGCCCCAACCAGTTCGTCAACGGTCTAAATTTGCAGAATTCATGAGGACAAGGCCACCCACTTATTCACGATCTTTGAGCCTTTGGAAGCCGATGGTGGATGCGCTCAACGAAAAGAAACTTAATCTTGCCCGATTATGCGGACGCGAGAAGGTTTTGTATGCCGCCCACCAGCTAGAAAGCGCTGCGGTGAATGGTGGGAAAACTCTTGTCTTTGCTCATGAAGATCAAGATAGCATCACTTGGGCGGAGTTCGCGCGACTTTTCATCATACCCATGTTTTGGGCGGAGTGATTGAGATGAAGAAGGAGGAATTCGGGAGTTACTGTGAGAAGAACATGTCGGTGAGTGAGTATCTCAATAAATTCACCCAGCTAGCCCGTTATGCCCGGAGGATGTCGCTACTGAGATGATGCCGTCAAAGAGGTTCAAGAAAGGACTAAACCCGGTCTGAAAGTTCAAGTGGTGGGAAATGACTACGCCGACTTTCAAAACATGGTGGACAAGCGATGCTCATTGAGGAGAGTCGTCGTGAGTTAGAGGAATCTCACAAGCGGAGGATGATGCAGCAAGGATCACAGATGCACGAGCTCGGAAGGACCGCTTGGTACATTTCAGCCCACTCGTGTTCCACGATCGAGATTCAAAACACGCACGGCTCCTCGCGATTCTCATCGGACCAAGGCCAATTCGGTTGGAAGCCAACAACAGAGGATCACCAAGCCCATGACAGCAGTTACCTGTTTCAAATGCCATGAAACGGGACATTATGCCAACAAATGCCCGCAGAATCAAGCAGTGTTGGAATGTGGAAGTCGAGCCGTCACCTTGGTCGGTGCAGATGGAAGTAAAGTTAGATTTGAAGCCAACAGGAAGCAGCCAAAAAAAAGTGATGGTATGCCAAAGCAAAGGGATCATGATAGAGGAAGTGCCAATTATGCGAGAATATCGATGTATTCCCGATGAACTTCTGGGATGCCACCCACGAGAAGTAGAGTTCGCAATTGAGTTAGTACCGGGTACATCGCCTATTTCCAAGAGACCCTATCGAATGCCCGCCAATGAATTGGCAGAATTGAAGAAACAAATACAAGAGTTGTTGGATAAAGGCTATGTCGGGCCTAGTACCTCTCAGTGGGGAGCACGGTATTGTTTGTCAAAAGAAGGATGGTAGCAGCGCATGTGTGTGGATTACCGAGCTCTCAATGAAGTTACCATCAAGAACAAGTATCCCTTGCCCAGAATTGATGACTTGTTCGATCAACTAAAAGGAGCTGAGTGTTTTCCAAGATTGATTTGAGGTCGGTTATCATCAAATGAAGATTATTGGAGGATATACCTAAGAAAGCATTCTCAACTCGTTATGGTTTATACGAATTCTCGTAATGTCTTTTGGCCTAACCAATGCTGACATACTTCATGTACCGATGAACAAGGTGTTCATGGATTACTGGATAAGTTCGTTGTCGTGTTTATCGATGACATTCGATCTACTCAAGAATGAGGAAGAACATGAAGAGCATTTGAGGATGGTATTGCAGAGGTTGCGAGAGCATAAGTTGTATGCCAAGTTTAGCAAAAGTGAATTTTGGATGAAGGAAGTTGCATTTTTGGGCCATGTGATGACCGCAGAAGGAGTAGCAGTTGACCCCGGGAAAGTGAGCGATGTACTCACTTGGAGGGCACCAACGTCGATAACTTTCAGTCGAAGCTTCACGGGAATGGCGGGTTATTACCGCCGTTTCATTGAAGGATTCTCGGTGTAGCGCCCGCTCACTCGGTGTTGAAGAAGGAAAAGAAATTTGAATGGGCCGGAGTGCGAGAGGAGTTTTCAGAAATTAAAGGAGAGCCTAACAACAGCGCCAGTACTAATTCTACCCGACATCAAGAAGGACTTTGAGATCTACTGTGATGCATCCCGCAAAGGTTTGGGGTGTGTGTTGATGCAGGACAAGAGGGTGGTGGCTTATGCATCACGCCAGCTGAGACCACACGAAGAGAACTACCCCACGCATGACTTGGAGTTGGCAGTAGTTGTGCTTGCCCTGAAAATTTGGCGTCACTATTTAATGGGTAACCGAAGTGAGATCTACACGGATCATAAGAGCCTGAAATATATTTTCACACAATCGGAGCTCAACCTAAGACAAAGAAGATGGTTGGAATTAATAAAGGATTATGACATCAGGATCCATTATCATCCAGGAAAAGCCAATGTAGTGGCAGACGCGTTGAGTAGAAAGGTGTATTGCAATACAGTGATGGTCAAGAAAAACCAACCAGCTCTACACGAGGAATTTCAGAAGCTTAGTTTGGAGTTGGTTGAGGAAGGGATGTTAGCTACCTTGGACTTGCAGCCGACCCTGGATAGTCAGATTCGTCACAAGCAACCAGGGGATGAAAATATCCAGAGAATCAAAGAAGGTTTAAAGGAAGGCAAAGCACCCGGCTTTGTGGAGGACGATCAGGGAATCATGTGGTATAAGACGCGTTTGTGCGTACCAAACAAGAGGGAACTGAAGAAGTTATTACTTAAGGAAGCGCATGAGTCCTTATATTCAATCCATCCCGGCAGTACCAAGATGTACCGGGATATTAAAGACAAATATTGGTGGCCAGGTATGAAGCGCGAGATAGCCGAGTATGTAGCACTTTGCGATGTGTGCCAAAGAGTGAAGGTGAACATCAAAGACCAGCGAGTTTCTTGCAACCCTTGAAGATTCTGAATGGAAGTGGGAAGATGTGGGAATGGACTTTATTACAGGCTTACCCACGACTAAAGAGGTCTACGACTCAATATGGGTAATTGTGGATCGACTAACGAATGTCGCTCACTTTCTTCCGGTCAAAACAACTTATTCTGGTGATAAATTGGCCGAGTTATACATGTCCGAGATTGTGAGTCTTCATGGGGTGCCCAAGAGGATAGTGTCGGATCGTGGGTGCAGATTTACTTCACGATTTTGGAATAGCTTTCACGAGGCAATGGGTACTCACTTACGACATATCATCCATAAGCGATGGTCGACGGGCGTGTGAATCAAATCTGGAGGATATGTTAAGAGCTTGTGCATTGGATCACGGAGCTAAATGGGATAGTTGTTTACCTTTGCGGAGTTCTCCTACAATAATGATTACGAGACTAGTCTACAAATGTCACCGTTTGAAGCCCTGTATGGCAGAAAATGTAGAACCCCTCTCAATTGGAAAGAGACGGGGGAGAGTCAAATCTTCGGGCCAGAATGTCTTCAGGAAGCAGAAGAGAAAGTGCGTTTGATTCAAGAAAGGCTAAAGGCAGCCCAAGCCAGACAGAAGAGTTATGCTGATACTCGTCGAAGAGATTTAAGTTTTGAGCCAAATGACTATGTGTATCTCAGGATCACACCCTTCAAAGGTGTTAAGAGATTTCAAATGAAGGGAAAGCCAGCGCCAAGGTATGTGGGGCCATTTAAAATTTTAAAGTGCAAAGGAGAGGTTGCATACCAGCTGGAATTACCAAACACCTTGAGCGGGATCCATGATGTTTTCCATGTATCTCAACTAAAGAAGTGCTTGAGAGTGCGAGGAGAGCGGTGCGTAGAGGCGGTAGATCTTCAGGAGGATCTGTCTTATAAAGAACATCCTATAAAAATTTTGGAAGTGGCAGAGCGTGTAACCAGAAGAAGGACAGTTCGCTTTTGCAAGGTTCAATGGAGCAACCATTCCGAGGAGGAAGCAACCTGGGAGAGCGAGAAGGATCTTAGAGCGGAGTTTCCAAACATATTCCTTAGAGAGCCAGAATCTCGGGGTCGAGATTCCGTTTAAGGGGGGAGGTTTGTAACATCCTGAATTTCAGAGCCTTTTTGAAGCTTTCGAAATAAAATTCACCATTTGATTTTTTCTGGAATTAATTAAAGCTTAAATGAATTTTTATGAATTAAAAGGATTTAATATGATTAAGTTAAACATTAAATTATGCCAAAAGTATTTTATTTGAGTTCCCTGAGCCTCAAGAGTTTTTTTGGCATTTTATGTGATTTTTCTGGATTTATTTGCTATTTTCTAGAGCTCAAAAGTATTTGTTTGAATTTCTGGAAAAAGAAAAAGAAAAACCAGTCGGTCGAGCCGCAACCGCTTCCGCCCCGCGCGTGTCGACCATCAGAACCCGCCCCGCATCGCGCGCGCGCTTTTAGCAAGTCGTACTCGTATCTGAGTAGGACTCTCGGTCGTATCCCACCGGACTCGTACTCGTGGCGACCAGGACACCTCTACGACCGGGTATAAAAGGGCCCGAACCCCTAGTGTCTCCCTCGTCCCAAGTCAAGCCTCGCCTCCGAGTTGAGCCGCAAACCGAAGTCGTGCCGCCCGCCGCTATGGTCGTGCGCGTCGCCGAAGCCGTGGTCATACGCGTAGCCGCTGCCGTGGTCGTGCCGGAGCCCGAGGTCGTGTCGTCCTCGCCGTCGTTTCGCCTTCGCCGATCCGCCGTCGTCGGTAAGTCCCGCCACCGTCCCTAGTCACCGCCGACCAGATCCCGCCGCCATCCGTGGTCGTAGATCCGTGGTCGTAGATCCGTGTGTCGTAGACCCGTGTGGTCGTAAGGTTCTACGACTACGTTGTAGAGCCTTAGTCGTAAGTCGTAAAGCCACCGGTAAGTTCGATCATGTGGTCGTAAACGACTTCATGGTTGTAAGTCTGCCTGAGTAGTCGTAGCCGCCCGTGTGGTCGTAGTCGTAGATTGTTCTCTGTGGTCGTAGTCGTAAGTTTCCTAGTGTAGTCGTAGTCGTAGATTGGTTTGTGGTCGTAGTCGTAAAGTTCTTCATGGTCGTAAAGTTCTTCGTGGTCGTAAAGTTCTTCGTGGTCGTAAGGTTCTTCGTGGTCGTAATTTCTCTGCGTGGTCGTAGGGATCCTTTGTGGTCGTAACGACTACCCGTCTGTCTCTTTTTCTCTGAATTAAAACTTCCCCGAGCCCGTTCTCCCTCGTCCTAGCTCCGATTGCCCCGATTCTTTTTCCTAAATTCATCTAAAACTGAGCTCTATCTTTTGGTTCAATTTTGAGAATTTTTGGAGTTCATTTGAATTTTATTTGATTTTATTTTGTGTTTCGATTTGCGTTCTCTCTCGTTAGATCACGCGTTCGAAGGAGCAGAAGTTGGATTTGAAGATCAAGAGCCGTCAACTGAGCAAGGCCAAGGCAAGTCGTGTCCTTTGATCATGTTGAACCTAGCTTTCAATCTATTATGTATTATCTTGTTTCCAGTTATCCTGCATCGCTATTTTATTATCAAACCCTTGTATTGGTAGTTATCGTCCCAATTGGTTATTTCCCTCCTTGATATTTTGGAATACCTTGATGCCATTGTCACCTTAGGTTGGGAATTTAATTAGTGATGCTATGTTATTTGTCACATTGGGTTGGTACGATTAGAATGCTTAGCCTTGCTTATTTCGCGAAAGGGTTCATCATCACATGTGGTTAACTAATCTTGACGTAATGATATACTTGAATGTGGTGGTTAACCACGGTTATAAAACTTGTTGCCATGGCATGGGTAGTGTCATTGGTGTTGGTTATACAAAATTGGTTTTCACTTGGGCGATTGATCGTGCAGTAAAGGGGGTGCGAGAGGCACATGGGATGTGGATGCTTCGCCTGAGTAATTCTTAAGGACTTAACTTTGTGCGCATTGATCTGAGTCTTACCGTGCAAACCACATGTCTAGTATGGGATAGACCTGGCATAATAATTTGTGAAGTCTCCACTTTGGTTTTTACTACCGATGTTGTTGTGGTGCAAGAGGGGGCAATTATCGACTAGGGGGTCACCCTACTCGACGGCGAAACCTTAGCGAGTGGGATCAGGTGGAGATGGATCATTGTAAAAGCCTTGTTGTGATTTCCTTAGCGCGAGGCTAATCACATCGTGTGGGTACAGTTGTGCAACCTCTGCAGAGTGTAAAACTATTCGAATAGCCGTGTCCTCGGTCATGGACAATGCTCGGTGATCTCACACGAGGGGTAGAGTCTTTACGAAATCTGGTTGGTTTGAGCTGGGAAGTGAATGGTTAGTTCACTTGTGGTTATATTCAATTCCTTTGATTATTTATTTAATGCCTTTTGTTAAAGTTGCTTTGCAATCTATTTATTGTATTTACTTTAAATTGTTGCTTTCTGCAAAATTAACCTTTCAGCCATTCATTGGTAAGCCTTGCATACTATATTGCATTCTTTGTTACAAACGACTTGCTGAGTACCAAAGTACTCACGGCTTATGCCCCTGTTGCTCAGTTGAGGAGGAGGAGTATCACCAGCAGGAGGTTCCAGAAGGAGAGTACTTCAACGTCTTCGCGGATTAGGCTTCGTTCTCCACTCGATAGCCTGTGGGCGTGTCGATTGGCTGCTGCGCTTTCTTTTGGTTTTCCGCTGCTAGTTTTTGTTAAGCCCTTCAGGCTAATAATTGTAAGCTTGGCCATAAGGTCGTACTCTGATGATTATCAATATAATTTGGTTTTTCCTTAGAATATCGTGATGTGGATGATATTTATCTTTGTTCATACTGTGTGCACTAGCGTGATCCTGGACTAGTGCAAAATACACAGGAGAGTCCGGATTTGTATATTCGGGTCTCGACAGATAAGGACAACGCATTTAGAGGTCTTTATACCATGCTTCTGGATCTGCCCGAGTCTTGTGAAAATTGCAATAAGTTGAAGATGAATCTAAAATGGGCAGACCATAAAATTGCTGAACTGCAAGCCTCACTACTTGAGCCCATTGCTTCATGTTTGAATTGTCCTAAGTTAACCGCTGAACTTGAATCTGTCACAAAACAGTTTCAAGAAATGATTGACACTAATAAGAAAATGGCTCAGTTTGCGACTAAGGACCATGTTAGCTCACCATGCATTAGTTGTGATAAACTAAAACTTGAACTCGTTGCTTTGAATGAAAAATGTGTGAAGCTAACTAAGGATCAACTAGTGAAGCCATCAACTGATTGTGATATGATTGCTAGTGTGGGGGAGAAGCCCAAGGGTAAGGTGGAGACGCTTAGCGACGTGAACCAAATTGCTAGAGGTAGGACTGTCCCCTCCGAGACGGCTGTGCGTGCACAAGCCATTCACTCTTCTGCTATTGGTTCTTCATCTGCTCCCTTACCTCCTGCTGTCTCTTCTCCTCCCTGCTCTTCTTGCACCTCTCTCTTTCGGGAGTGTCAGTATCTTATGAACACTCTCGAGAGGTTTGTAGGAGGCAAGAAGAAGCTCAATCTTATTCTAGACCAGTCCAAGATTTGCAAGTTCAATCAAGGTCTAGGATACGATTTCTATAAGGACATGAGGAAGCATCCACCTGTCGTGCTCAGACCCATAGAACCAGGTGTGATCGAGATCGAGCCCAGATCTGATAAAGTTCAATTTAAGTCAGCGGGCTTTGTCCAAGGGATTTCTGACAGCAAGGTGAGTCCACCTGCTGCTTCGACCTCTCAGAAGGCGAAGCCTCACCGTGTTACTTCTACCTCTCAGAAGGTGAAGTACCACTGCACCTTCTGTTTGAAGGATGGACACTTGATCGAGCGATGCTTCAGGCGCGCCAAGACCGCGCAGAGAGACCGTGTTGAGTCTTTTAGGCGTATTCAGGGTCAGCCCCAGACCTTGAGTGCACCTAAGACCAACACGAGGTCTAGATTTGCTTCAGGTGTTTCTGATGGGTTTGGGCAGCATCGAGGACTTAGTTTTTTTGAGTTTTCTGGTTTTCGTCCTCATGCTCCCTTTGGTCGTGACTTCCGCCGTTCTGAGGGTAGATCTCGTTTCCCCGTCAAGATGGCTACCCGCGGCGTGATCAGCATGTTGCTAGTGTCTTGACTCGCTCCTTTGTAGCAGTCAAGCCCAACAGCAGCTTCAGGTCTACACATAGACCGTCTGCTTCTTTGACTGATAGAGAGCGTAGGGTAGATAGAGGTCAGTCGTGTTTGACTACTTCATCTGCTCAACGTGTTACTCAGTATTGGGTGCCAAAATCACTCTTGATTTACCCCAGTACTGAGACTTTACTCTCTTGTTGACTCAGGTTCGCCGGGCAGGGAAGGGAAAGGTTTGGCTCGTAGACTCCGGGTGTTCACGACACATGACCGGAGACTCCCGTTGGTTTTCTTCCCTTGCCCATGCTCCAAGTGATGAGACGATCACCTTCGGAGATGCTTCATCTGGGCGCGTCATCGCCAAAGGTACAGTGCGCGTTAATGATTCTTTCATTTTGAAAGATGTTGCCCTGGTTAGTAGGCTACAGTATAATTTGCTTTCAGTCTCTCAGCTTACCGATGACGGTTTCGAGGTGAGCTTGAAGAAAAACGCTTGCAAAATTCTTGATTCTTCGGGTAGTCTGGTTTCCGGGATTTCTCATTTTGGGAGGATCTTTCGTGCTGATTTTTCTGAGTCTTCTGGTGATCCTCTCAGGTGTTTAGTTGCTTCTGAGTCCCACAACCTTTCCTTCTAGCATAGGAGACTTGGTCATATTGGATTTGACCATTTGACCCGAGTTAGCGGCCACGACCTCACTCGTGGTTTGCCGAAACTCAAGATGGTCAAAGATCTGGTTTGTGCTCCATGCCGGCACGGCAAGATGGTTGCCGCTTCTCACCCTCCGGTCATAGTGACTATGACCGACGCACCGGGACAGCTGCTCCACATGGACACAGTTGGACCAGCTCGAGTGCAGTCAGCAGGAGGGAAGTGGTATGTCCTTGTTGTGGTCGATGACTTCTCGAGGTTTTCATGGGTGTTTTTCTTAGCCTCGAAGGATGAGACGTTTACACATTTCCGAGGTCTTTTCAGTAGGCTTTCTGTTGAGCTTCCAGGTGCCTTACGAGCGATCCGCAGTGGCAATGTCACAGAGTTCAAGAATTCCTACTTTGAGAGGTTCTGTGATGAGACGGGTGTAGAGCACCAGTTCTCTTCTCCGCACGTCCCACAGCAAAATGGCATCGTTGAGAGGAAGAACCGTACCTTGGTCGAGATGGCCATAACGATGCTCGATGAGTACTCTACACCGCGAAAGTTTTGGGCTGAGGCTATAGCTACCGTGTGCCATGTTTCAAATCGAGTTTTTCTTCGGGCACACTTGCATCGCACTTCTTATGAGTTGAGATATGGGCGAAAGCCCAATGTATCTCATTTTCGTGTGTTTGGTTGCAAGTGCTTTATTCTGAAGTCCGGGAACCTAGACAAGTTCGAGTCACGTTCTTGTGATGGTATCTTTCTGGGTTACTCGACTTCTTCGTGGGCTTATAGGGTCTGGAACTGCGAGTCTAGTAAGATGGTAGAGACCTGTGAGGTGACCTTGGATGAGGCCAGTCCGGGGACTAGGCTCGATATCGCAGGTTCTTTAGAGCAGTCCGAGCCCATCTTTGTGGATGATGAGGAGGATGGAGATGAGGGTTATCTACCCGATCCAGTTCCTCATCCACTCCTCGAGGTGCCTTTTTCCACCGCACCTCCAGGTGATCAGCCTATGCCTTCTGCTTCCTCTGGATCTAGTGGCTCTGTTCTACCTCGTCAGCTCATGAGGTAGAGGCCACTTCTTCATCTCATCCTGGACCTCCTCAACATATTCAGAAAGACCATCCTTCCGAGTAGATTATTGGAGACCTTTTTGAGCGAGTCACTCGTTCAAAGTCTGGCATGTCGCATTTATGTCTCCATTCTACCTTTGTTGCCACCTTTGAGCCCAAGGATGTTAGTCATGCTCTGTCTGACGAGTCTTGGGTCAATGCCATGCATGAGGAGTTAGAAAATTTTGAGAGAAACAAGGTCTGGTTGCTTGTTGAGCCCCCTCGAGGTCACAATATCATTGGGACTAACTGGGTGTTCAAGAACAAGCAAAGTGAGGATGGGGTGGTTGTTCGAAACAAGGCTAGACTGGTAGCTCAGGGCTTCTCCCAGGTTGAGGGTCTAGATTTTGAGAAGACCTTTGCCCCTGTAGCTAGACTTGAGGTCATTAGAATCCTGCTTGCCTTTGCAGCTTCTAAGGGTTTCAAGCTTTACAAGATGGATGTCAAGAGTGCCTTCCTCAATGGCTTTATTGAGGAAGAGGCCTATGTCAGACAGCCTCCAGGTTTCGAGAACCCCAAATACCCAAACCATGTCTACAAGCTTTTCAAAGCATTGTATGGACTTAAGCAGGCCCCTAAAGCTTGGTATGAGAGGCTTAAGTCCTATTTGTTGAGTCATGGTTTCGAGATGGGTAAGGTAGATCAGACCTTGTTCGTTCGCCGGCATGGCACTGACCTCCTGCTCGTCCAGATTTATGTGGATGACATTATCTTTGGCGGCTCTTCTCATGCTCTCGTTTCACAGTTCTCGGATGTCATGAGCACCGAGTTTGAGATGAGCATGATGGGTGAGTTGACCTTCTTCCTAGGCTTCCAGATCAAGCAGACTCGGGAGGGTACTTTCTTGCATCAGGGCAAGTACACTCGTGACCTCCTGAGGCGCTTTGACATGAGTGATGGTAAGCCCGTGTCAACTCCCATGGCATCCACAGCTTCTCTTGACCCAGATGAGGATGGCGAGCCAGTTGATCAGAAGGAGTATCGCAGTATGATGGGCTCCCTCTTGTACCTCACTCTTGTACCTCACTGCCTCGAGACCGGACATACACTTTGTTGTGTGTCTCTGTGCTCGCTTTCAGGCTTCTCCTCGCGTATCCCACCGCCAGGCGGTGAAGCGCATTCTTCGGTACCTTTGAGCTACCATTGACTATGGTATCTGGTACTCTTCCTCATCCTGTCTTTCCTTGAGAGCCTATTCGGATGCAGACTTTGTTGGTTGTAGGATAGATAGGAAGAGCACTTCGGGCACCTGCCAGTTCATTGGCACTTCTCGTTTCTGGTCTTGAGGAAGCGATCCGGTGTTACCTGATCCACCGCAAAGGCCGAGTACGTTGCTGCAGCCAGGTGCTCTAGATGGTCTCGACCCTGCGGGACTTTGGGTTAGTTATCGACAGTTTTCCACTCTTTTGTGATAACACTTCGGTGATTAACATTGCTAAGAACCCAGTGCAGCACTCTCGGACAAAGCATATCGATATTCGCTATCACTTCCTTAGAGACCATGTAGAGAAGGGTGACATCGTGCTCCAGCTTGTGGAGAGTGACCACCAGTTGGCTGATATCTTTACCAAGCCCTTGGATAGCTCTAGGTTTTCAGCTCTGCGGGGAGAGCTTGGGGTGGTTTGTCCTTATGGACTGTTGTGAGGGGGAGCTTTATGCTTTACTGCTTTATCTTATTTATTATGCTCTTACTCTCTTCTGTTGCATTGCATTTGGGTGCATATGGGTTAGTTTTCCTAGCACAGATTAGAGTGCTTCTATCGTCTAGATGTTTATACTTCTTTCTCTCATCTTGTGTTTCTAGGATGTTGCTTATTAGCTGATTCTCTTCTCACTAGGTTGAACTCACTCACTGCTTATAGGTTCTAGCGAGGGTCGGGCCACCCTCGGGTAGACAAGGTACGTGTTTGCTCCTTAGTCTGTTAGATGACCAGTTGATAGTCCTAGAGTCATATGGGGTAGATGAGAGTCAGTCTAAGCCATAGTTTTCTCTATATCTTATCTATGCTTAAAGGACTGCCTGTTCTGTTTTTATTGCCAACTTCTCGTACTTATTGCTTTGGTTCAGGGGGAGTTCATTTGGGAGCTTCTGGAGCTTAATATTGACATAACTCAACTTGAACTAAAAGTTGCATCACATGTTGAGGGGGAGGTGGATTGTCTTGCATGTCATTCTGCATTGTAATATAACTACATGGAGCCTTGATTATTATCCTTTCATGACATGATTACAATGCATTACACCTTGCCATGACTTGTGCTTACTTGCTAGATTGATCATGACTTCATATGTGTAGACTAGATTTTGCCATGATGAGTTAATTAAAATTGCTCAACTTAAAACTTGTCATGTTAGTTCTCGAGACTAGTCTTTCTTTAGTTATCCTTTTATGATTCATGCCATGTCAAATAGGCTAAGTTGAGTCTTGAATCTATATTGAGCTTTAGATTGAGCTATTCTAGTTTCTCGATGACACATGAGTTAGTACAAGTCTTATGTTCATGAAAATGCAAAAAGATCTCTTTTGTGCGAAAAAACTGATCTCACCAATTCTTTCTCATGAGACGGCTTGCCATTGCATAAAGCATGAACTCAGGGGGCGTTTTGGATGACCAAGATCATCTTCTTAAGCTTCTTGCTTGGAGTGGTCGCATAAGGCTTGAGATCTAGCACATGACTAAAACAAAAATATGGTTGGCAACAATCATGAGATTTCAAAAGAAAAACATGTCAATTGTGCTCAATTTTCTTAAATACACAAAGACTAAAGTACTTGAACAATTGTCTCATTCTAGAACTTGTAGCACTCTATATTGACTCAACACTAGCTTCTTGGTTCCACTTAGCTTATTGACATGGCCTGCATCATCTTTGGATACCTTCAGCTAGACTAGAATCATGGTTGACTTGACATGCTAAGAAATTCGATCAAATTTCAGATTATGACTCATTTGTCCTAGCTTGTCTCTACATACATTGCCATGATCTTGATAGCATACTTGTATGTTATGGCTTGATGTAATTCTCGTATAGTCATTTTGGATAATTCTCATGGCTCAACATGCTTAGAATAAACCAACTTCAGCCATTTCATCCTTCATCATGACTTGTTCTCTTCCTTGCATCCTTGATGTGTTTATTGCCAAAAGGGGGAGAATAGCATAGAAAAAGCCCTTTTTGGGAGCTTTGAGGAAATCTTGCTCTTTCTTTTGCTCCTTGTGTCATCATGGTCATTAGCTTCATTTTTTTCCTTTGGACCATGTTTGACTTTCTTTTCAAACTCAACTTTGCGCTTTTTCTGGGTTTGTCAATATACTCATCAAGGGGGAGATTGAGAGACCATGTGGAGGTGACCACCTGTTTATGATGAGTAATTAACAAGTTTGTTGCAAATTGAGTTTGATTGGTTCGTTTTGTGCCATGACGTCATTTGGCTCAGTCGGGTTGGTTAGTCGTTCTTGTTGCATATTATTTCTCCCGATTGGCTGTTTGGGCGATTTCGTGCCTGAGTATGATTCACTGATGCTAATTATGCTTTCATGTATCGAGCGGTGCTTGTGATGTGTTTCTTGTCTGTGATGGCTGCAGGACGTCGAGGCGGAGTCGTGGCGAGACACGAGGTGACCGGACTAGACACAGGCAGTGTCAAGGTCAGAACGGTCGGATGTGTCGAAGACGGCAGAGACTCGAGGTGGTTGCAATGCGTGGACGACAAGACACGAGGAAGCTTCCCAGAAGGTGCACGAGGGGTGTTTCGGTAAAAGCGCAAGGCTGCACAGGTGGAAGCGGTTCCATTGGGAGTTAGCGGGCGTAACGGGTTGGAGACCCGTTAGCCATGGGCTATAAATAGGAGTGAGTGGCTGCATGCACTCCCATGGCTTTGGGAGAGAGTTAGTGTTTGCTTGAGTCAAAAGAACCTTTGGAGAGGTTGTTTTGCTTTGAGCTTTAGTTGTTGAAGGGTAGTTGAGGGCAGCAGGGTGTGTCTCTCTCGTTCATCCCCTCTCTGTGTGTGTTCTTCCAAGAAGCATGTAGTGTGAGTGAGTGCTTGGCTTGGGAGAGGGAGAGGATGAGTTGAAACTCCTTGTAATCATCCCTGGTTCTAATGTCCATGCATATGGGGACTCATCTGTAATCCTCGTTTGATTTGAAATGAAGTTTTGAATTTTATCTCTCGTGCTCCTGTGTTCTCCGTTGCCTCTCTGTTGATTTCTTGGTTTTCTCGATTTCTTGTTGTTTCTTGTTGAGAAGGGCCAAAATGGGTTGCTCTATGTTGGGATGATGTCTCAAGATCATTTGATAAGTTAAAATCCCAAGAACCCATTCAAGATTCTACGTTTTTGTTTTTGGACTCCTCTGTTCTTGTTTTTCCTTCTAGGGTTTTGTTGCAATTCGTGTTTCCCTTCATGAGATGGCATGAAGCTTGGCACGTTGAGTCCTAAGGCTATTAATTAGCTATCCTCAAAGTTTCATGGCCAAAGGATCAAAGGTCGGGAAGTAATTTGGTTTTTGGCTCAATTCTTGCAAGATTTCAGATTTTTGTCATAATCTGAAATTCTTGCTCTCTTAATTTTGATTTCTTTGTTTCCTAGAGCCCCCTTGCTATTTGGTTCATTATAGTGTTGCTCTGGGCCAAAAAGAATGGAAGAAATCCATCATTTTCTCTGATTTTCGAAGATCTGAAATACTGCCCGTGGTTCAGGTTTTCAGTTTGCTTCTCGGGTGCTCTGGGATCAGGGGACCGGTCAGGCCGGTGTACCCGAGGTGGTCGACGGACACAGGCGGTCCGACCGCCAGATTCTAAGCGATCGATCGACCGTTCAGATCGGTCGACCGGCGATGACAGACCGGTCAGACCGGCCATATACTTGCGGTCTGTCCGGCCGGCTTATTGAGGTCAGACCGCCCGGGGGTCCTCTCCTTTGGGAAATTTTCTTGTTGGTGCTTTCATTGATTTTCGTTCTCAGGTGTTTTGCTGTGGTTTCCTGTAAGCCTAAGTCTCTCTTTCTTAGCTTTTGTAGCTAGTGGAGAGGAGTCGCTTCGTGAGTTCTTTTAAGGGAATTTGTGTTTAAAAAGTCGACATTCACCTCCCCTCTGTCGCCATTTCGGTCCAACAGTTAAGGACTGGTCTGTGAGCTACTGTTACAAAGCCCTTTTCGTACTACCACAAGGTTGGTATGTGACAGTCCTAGCTGATTAATTTGCAGGTCCCAACCTAAGTCTCGCTGTAGGTTGAAAGTGAGTGTGGTGTAGGCCATGAGAAGTCGCACTCGACTCAAGACGGGACTCCAACTTATGGATTCAAGTTGTGGTGAAACCTCAGTGTTGGCTTGGCCAGGTTGAAAGCTTTGCTTTATAAAGGCCTTGTCATGATCTCCTCGCTGCACACCAAAAGAAGTGTGTTTATCTGGTGGCAATATGGGATGATCATGCCTTGTGGGTAAAGTTGTACAACCTCTACAAAGTGTATAATCTATCCTGGATAGCCGTATCCATGGTCAAGAACATGCTGAGTATGGTTTTTCATAGATTAGACTTTGGTTTAATAAAATCTAGTTTATGGAAAAATTTGGATATCTTTTTGAAAGATGGCCTGGGTGGGATACCCGTGGATAGGTTAGTGCCTGCACTAACGGTATTATTTTGTTAAAATCTTGTTTATATTTATTGTATCAAATGCAGCTGTTGAATCTACTTACAATATGTACTTCAATTCTGCTTTTTGCTCAATTAACCTTACTATGCCTTCCTTTGTCAATCCTTATGCATGCATTAACTCTATTAAACTCTTGGTGTAACTTGTGGAGTACTTTATCTGCTCATGTTGCTCAATTCATCATTTTTCAGAGGACAGCTTCGACTTCAGTGAGGATCAAAACGAATAGGCAGTGTCTTACTGTCATTTGCCTGTGGGTAGGCTCAGTGGCCATCTTTCGCTTCAGTTTTTCCTTCCACTGCTTATATTTAATTTTGACTTATGTGTCGTGGATATAAACTTTGGCCATCAGGCCCATATTCAATTAAATAAAGTTGGTCATTATGCATGATATTTATCTTTGTTATCCACTATGTGCACTAGCTAATCCTAGACTAGTGTGATTAACACAGAGGGTTTCAGAGTTGCTACTCCGAGATCCGACAGTTTCCACCATCAATCATAAGCTTGCACCGTTTTCCCTTGATCATGCATTGGGTTTGAAATACACCACATCATTGCACCTCCGATAATGACAACAGTCTGCGAAGACTATGACTATCGATCACAAAGTCTATGACTATCGACTGCAAAGTCTTTGACTACTAATCACAACTGTAGCTATGACCATGGACAAAGCACTGTAGCTATGACCATCGATAAAGTACTATTGTTAACGACCAGTTAATTGTTTCTTATGATCGGTTCAGTGTAGCTTACCATCATCGACCAGACAAGGTCACTCAGTCGTGGTTGTTTAGATGTGGTTGTTCAGCCGTGATTGAAGCTTGACATGGTAAAAATGCTGTGGTCGAAGCCAAACCTTCTGACCTGAATACTCCAGCAGCAAAAGCGCATCGACCATAACTTTCACAAATATAAATTCCAATGAACCCCAAATGTTAATTATTCGTCATCACTAAATGCACGACCACCAGATGGTCTAACCCAAGCAATCATGTATGTGAATAGAAGGAAATGGTAGTTTATTTTAGATGGGTATGGTAGCTTTTAGTAGCATTGAATCGAACAAGGCACATCAAGCAAAATATTACTTCTATTAGATTGGACTGGACAATGCTTGTGGCCTTATTCCTTTACCTCTCCTTTCTGCATATCCATATCTTGTGAGGTGGCACATATCACCGGGCTTATCCACCAAATTGCATATTCAAATTTTCTTTTGCCTCAACATAAAGATATTTTTTTATGGATGCTTCCTAATAGGCAAGTCTTACTAAACGTACATTCCATCTAGCACACATCTAACATGTCTCTTGGCATGTTCATTCCATCTTTGCATCATTTGACTATGCTCCTTGTTAATTCTACATTAAGTGCCTGTTGTGGCTACGGGCCAAACAGTAGAGAAGGGGACTAGTGGATGAGGAAGAGGGTGCCAGATCTGTGGAGTGGTTGGTGAGAATGAGAGGAGGATGTCTGCCCCCCTTTGCCCCTCCTAGGGGTTTTATATATATGAGTGGGGTAGAATGGGAAATCTCCATTCTACCCCTTAGTATTTACAAAGGATGAGGGTACATTGGTATATTTACACTGGTATATTCCTCTACACTATTGGGCCTATTACATGTTGGACTAGTTGCACGGCCCAGTCACGGGGGGTTGGCCCACCCCTACAACAGTACTCCCTCGACAGCAAGCGCTGAGGTCCCGATGGGCGAGCTGACCTGATCAACCACCCCAGCCCCTCGTTCCCCGACAGCAAGCGCGAGGGTGCCGATGCAACTGGTAGCTCGCCGACCCCGGAGGCAATGCCTACGAAGAAATCAGTGAACCCCAGAGGCAGACGGCGGAGTCGAGCACCGAGGACGTGCCGCCTCGCCGAGGCGATGCCCACGAGACAGACGGCGAAGTCAAGTGCCGAAGGCGTGCAGTCTTGCCGAGGCGATGCCTACAAGGCAGACGGCGAAGTGAAGCGCCGAAGGTGTGCCGCCCTGCCGAGGCGATGCCTACGAGGCGGACGGCGGAGTCGGGCGCCGAAGACATGTCGTCGAGCGCCGAGGACGTGCCGTCCCGCCGAGGCGATGCCTACGAGGCGGACGGTGAAGTCGAGCGCCGAAGTCGTGTCGAGCGCCGAGGACGTGCGTCCCGCCGAGGCGATGCCTACGAGGCGGACGGCGAAGTCGGGCGCCGAAGTCGTGTCGTCGAGCGCCGAGGACGCGCCGTCGAGCGCCGAGGACGTGCCGTCCCGCAGAGGCGATGCCTACGAGGCGGACGGCGAAACCGAGTGCCGAAGGCGTGTCATCGAGCGCCGAGGAAGTGCCGTCGAGCGCCGAGGACGTGCCGTCCCGCCGAGGTGATGCCTACGAGGCGGACGGCGAAGCCGAGCGCCGAAGACGTGTCGTCGAGCGCCGCAGACGTGCCGTCCCGCCGAGGCGATGCCTACGAGGCGGACGGTGAAGCCGAGCGCCGAAGACGTGTCGTCGAGCGCGCCGCGACGCGCCGCCCCGCCGCCGGCGATACTGCGAGGCGACGGGCGGTCGGCGCGAAGTCGTGTCGTCGAGCGCCGAGGACGGCCACCATTCCCCTACTCTCAAACACGGTACCCGCGGAGAGCGGGCGCTTGCGACGTAGGCCGAGGGCACTACGCGCGCGGAGGCAGGGAGGCGGATCCGCCGTTCCCCTACCTTCAAAAACAGTGCCCGCGGAGAGCAGGCACTTGCGGCGTAGGCCGAGGGCACTACGCACGCTGAGGTAGGGAGGCATCGCCGCCGTTCCCCTACCTCGAAAAACGGTGCCCGTGAAGAGCGGGCGCTTGCGGCGCAGGCCGAGGGCGCTACGCACGCTGAGGTAGGGAGGCGTCGCCGCCGTTCCCCTACCTCGAAAATCGGTGCCCGCAAAGAGCGCGCGCTTGCGGCGTAGGCCGAGGGCGCTACGCACGCTGAGGTAGGGAGGCGTCGCCGCCCTTCCCCTACCTCAAAAAACAGTGCCCGCCAAGAGCGGGCGCTTGCGGCGTAGGCGAGGGCGCTACGCACGCTGTGGTAGGGAGGCGTCGCCGCCGTTCCCCTACCTCGAAAAACGGTGCCCGCGAAGAGCGGGCGCTTGCGGCGTAGGCCGAGGGCGCTACGCACGCTGAGGTAGGGAGGCGTCGCTGCCGTTGCCCTACCTCGAAAAACGGTGCCCGCAAAGAGCGGGCGCTTGCGGCGCAGGCCGAGGGCGCTACGCACGCTGAGGTAGGGAGGCGTCGCCGCCATTCCCCTACCTCGAAAAACTGTGCCCGCGACGAGCGGGCGCTTGCGGCGCAGGCCGAGGGCGCACGCGACGCCGAGGTAGGGAGGCGTCGCCGCCTTCCCTACCGAAAGCGGTGCCCGCCAAGAGCAGGCGCTTGCGGCGTAGGCTGAGGGCGCTACGCACGCTGAGGTAGGGAGGTGTCGCCGCCGTTCCCCTACCTCGAAAAATAGTGCCCGCCAAGAGCGGGCGCTTGCGGCGTAGGCCGAGGGCGCTACGCACGCTGAGGTAGGGAGGTGTGGCCGCCGTTCCCCTACCTCGAAAAACGGTGCCCGCGAAGAGCGGCGCGGCGCGGCCGCCGGCGCCACGCACGCCGAGGTAGTGGCGTCGCCGCCGTTCCCCTACCGAAGCGGTGCCCGCCAAGAGCGGGCGCTTGCGGCGTAGGCCGAGGGCGCTACGCACGCTGAGGTAGGGAGGCGTCGGCACCGTTCCCCTACCTCGAAAAACGGTGCCCGCGAAGAGCGGGCGCTTGCGGCGCAGGCCGAGGGCGCTACGCACGCTGAGGTAGGGAGGCGTCGCCGCCGTAATCCTACCTCAAAAATCGGTGCCCGCAAAGAGCGAGCGCTTGTGGCGTAGGCCGAGGGAGCTACGCACGCTGAGGTAGGGAGGCGTCCCCGCCGTTCCCCTACCTCGAAAAACAGTGCCCGCCAAGAGCGGGCGCTTGCGGCGTACGTCGAGGGCGCTACGCACGCTGAGGTAGGGAGGCGTCGCCGCCGTCCCCCTACCACGAAAACGGTGCCCGCAATGAGCGGGCGCTTGCAGCGTAGGCCGAAGGCGCTACGCATGATGAGGTAGGGAGGCGTCGCCGCCGTTCCCCTACCTCAAAAAACAGTGCCCGCCAAGAGCGGGCGCTTGCGGCGTAGGCCAAGGGCGCTACGCACGCTGAGGTAGGGAGGCGTCACCGCCGTTCCCCTACCTCGAAAAATGGTGCCCGCCAAGAGCGGGCGCTTGCGGCGCAGGCCGAGGGCGCTACGCACGCTGAGGTAGGGAGGCAAAGCCGCCGTTCCCCTACCTCGAAAAACGGTGCCTGCGAAGAGCGGGCGCTTGCGGCGCAGGCGGAGGGCGCTATGCACGCTGAGGTAGGTAGGCGTCGGCGCCGTTCCCTACCGAAAGCGAGTGCCCGCGCAGAAGCGGCGCTGCGCGCAGCCGAGGCGCTCACGACGCCGAGGTAGGGAGGCGGCCGCCATTCCCTACCTTCAAAACTCGCGGTGCACTCCACGGTGCAACGCGCGCGAGGCGCGATATCAAGTGGTGCGCCGCCAAAGCGAGGCACTCCTAGTGTCTCGGCCGTGTCGCAATTCGACTTAATTTATAGTCCGTAGACTCGCGCGCGTGCGGAGGCGGACCTCGGCGCCACGTCTTATTTAAAGTCCATAGATCGTGCGCGCGAGGCGCACCTCGGCGCCACGTCTTAATTTATAGTCCGTAGACTCGCGCGCGTGCGAGGCGGACCTCGGCGCCACGTCTTATTTAAAGTCCGTGGACCGAGTGCGCGCGAGGCGGAACTCGGCGCTTCGTCTTAATTTATAGTCCGTAGACTCGCGCGTGCGGAGGCGGACCTCAACGCTACGTCTTATTTAAAGTCCGTAGACTGGTGCGTGCGGAGGCGTACCTTGACGCTACGTCTTATTTATACTCCGTAGAGTGCGCGCGGAGGCGTCCCCCCGTTGCGTCTTATTTAAAGTCCGTAGACTGGTGCATGCGGAGGCGGACCTCGATGCTACGTCTTAATTTATAGTCCGTAGACTCGCGCGTGCGGAGGCGGACCTCGACGCTACGTCTTATTTAAAGTCCGTAGACTGGCGCGTGCGGAGGCAAGCTCAACGCTACGTCTTATTTATAGTCCGTAGAGACCCCGACGGTGGCGGTGGTGACGCATTGTAGGCTCCGTGGGCGTGGAGACCCCGACGTCCTCATGCACGCATCTGCACGTGCCACTGCTGGTATGTTGGGGGGAGGCAGTGAAGTCATCACCGTGCCGCGCGGAGGCCGGCGAAGTCTAGCCGGAGCGCCATGCATGCAGTGTCGCGTATGTCGTGCATGTGCCATGCACACCACGCGTACGCCCCTGGCCACCGAAGTTGCTGTGGGGCCAAGCGGAGAGTGACACGGACGTCACGGGGTTGCTCACGGCGAGGTTGACGGGGAGGGCCGATGCCGCGAGGTCTGACCTCGGAGTCCGAAGCTCGCGAGGTTGTAAGGTCTTACGACCTCCCAGGACCTTTCACGACCGGTTAGAGTCGTTTACGACCGGTGAGAATCAAATACGATCGGTTCAGAGTACTTACGACCAGTTCCGAACGCTTCAAACTCCTCCGATCGCCTTTTCAATGTGGTCGTAAATTTCTCAGAGCAATTTACGACCGCTCCGTGATATCGCTGCATTGCCTTCCTTCACCGCTCGAGATATCGTGATCGAAGCCTTCTCACGATCACGCGGTGATCTTGGCGATCATCGTTCACCGTAGTCGAACACCCTTCGACCACGTTCACTTCCTTCAGCGTGGTCGAGTCGCCCGACCACGTTCGATCTTCTTGGCGGTCGCGGCTCCTTACGACCACGTATACCTTGGTAAATCGCCTTCTCGCGTGGTCGATCCTTACAACCACGTTGTTCGATCACGCTGCCGAGACTTTGCCGTGGTCGTAACTTCTCCGATCACGCTTGCGGTGATCGTGAGTCCTTCCTACCACGTCTTACACAATCACACGACCAAGACAACTCTTTGTGTAGTTCCCTCTTTTGGTCTTTTCTCAATTGCTTGGTGTGTAGAATACATGGCTCTAAGCCTCCTTTTATACCCGGCTGTCCTACTTCAACACGGGTTTGACTACGATTACATCTCGGATTCCGACTCGATTCTATTCGACTTCTACCCGTTTCCATCTCGACTTTGAATTGCGGCTGCAATTGACTTCGACATAACTCGCTTAATAGTCGAGCGAGCGGACTCCTTGGCAAGATCTGCGCTCATTGCGATGTACTCACTTCACAGGATGACAATGCAACCACCTTTGCTTCGAGATTGCCGGCTGATCGGACTCTCCCAAGCACAAACATTATGCTGTCGTGCTCTTTCGATCGTCGACATCTCCGCCATGTCGCTATCATCGAGCCCGTCACCGCAACGACTTTCCACCTCCTCTCTTGTATGAATCCCGAGATTCAAAGTACCTTTGATGTATCTCGGGATGTGCTTCATGGCATTCATATGCTCCTGAGTTGGTTTCTCCATGAAACGACTTACGTATCCGACCGCAAACGAGATGTCTGGTCGGGTGTGCACCAGATACCGTAGACTTCCGACAATGCTCCTATAAGTCGTAGCATCAACTGGTGATCCTGGGCCTGTTTTGGTCAACTTCAGATGATTCTCCATTGGGGTTTGACATGGATTGCACTCTTCCATACCCGACTTCTCCAGAATTTTTCGAGCATATCCCGACTGACAAAGTGTTATGCCGTTGTCGGTTTGATTTACTTCAATGCCGAGGTAGTAGCACAGAAGTCCCAAATCGGTCATTTTGAACAGCCTCTTCATCTCTTCCTTAAACTTCATAATCTCCTTCGAACTTGATCCAGAAATGATCAAGTCGTCCACATAAACGCCCACGATCAGTCTGTTCTTCGTATCTCCCCTCGTGTATACTGCATGTTCAGAGTTGCTTCTTCTGAACCCGAGTGCCGTTAGACTCTTGTCAAGCTTCAAATTCCATGCTCGTGGTGCTTGCTTAAGTCCGTAGAGAGCTTTGTTCAGCTTCAAGACTTTCTCAGCTTGCTTCTTGGATTGAAAACCCGGCAGTTGAGAAACATAAACTTCCTCCTCAATGTCTCCGTTCAAAAACGCCGTTTCCACATCCATGTGGTGAATCTCCCATCCACCGTTTGCTGCCAATGCAAGAAGTAGTCGTATAGTCTCCATACGAGCTACTGGGGCAAAGACTTCTTCGTAGTCGATGCCTTGTTTTTGAACATACCCTTTCGCCACAAGTCGTGCTTTGTGTTTTGCGACTTCTCCCTTGGAATCCTTCTTTACCTTGAAGACCCACTTTAAACCGATCGCTCGATAACCCTTTGGCAAATCGGTGAGTTCCCAAGTGTTGTTGTCTTCAATGGATTTCAGCTCTTCCTGCATAGCAGTTCTCCAATGTTCATCTCCCGTCGCTTCTTCATAGCTTTGGGTTCTTACTGCTATTGTGTCTGAACAGCTCATTCATCTGTATTGGCTCGATTCGAGCATAGATCTCATCAATGCTCCTCATCTTCGGCACCCTGCCGTCTTCTTCATCTTCAGTATCAGGTGAGGCTTCCTGATTATTCGCATCAATCGTGTTCGAGCTTTGAGGTGTGGTCATAGCTTCTTCCTCCATTGTCGTATTGTCGGTATCGACTTCTTCGACTTCAAAAGTTATCCACTCCGATTTGTCTTTCTTAATGTTCTGGTGTTCTTCCCACTCCCAATGTTTGTCTTCTTGAAAAACCACATCTCTGCTCACATGAATCTTCTTTTCGACCGGATCATAGCACCTGTATGCCTTGGTGCCTGGTTCTGAGCCAAGGTAGATCATCCGTCGGCTCCGGTCGTCTAGCTTCTTGAGATAAGTGGATGGCTTCACATGGGCTAAGCATCCGAAGACCCTTAGATGCTCGACATTGGGTTTTCTTCCCGACCACTGTTCATATGGAGTGACTCCATCCAGTGATCGCGTGGTCGCACGATTTAGCAGATAGACGGCATGTCTTACTGCTTCTGCCCAAAACCTCCCGGGCAGAAATCGGCTCTTCAGCAGACTTCGTGCTGTTTCGACCACGGTTCGGTTTCTTCTCTCTACGACTCCGTTTTGTTGAGGCGAGTACGGAGCCGTGAAGAATCTTGCAATGCCCTTCTCTTCACAGATTGAGTCAAACTCTTTTGCGAGAAATTCTCCTCCTCGATCAGACCTGACCGCTTTTACCCTCTTGTCGACTTCGTTTTCGGCAAGAGCAATAAACCTCCGAAAATTCAACTTTGCCTCATCCTTGCTCTTCTGCATGTACACCCACATGGCTCTGGAGTAGTCATCCACGACTAGCATGAAGTACTGGTTTCCAGCGTCGGTGCGGGGTGTGATCGGTCCGCATAAGTCGACGTGAACCAGCTCGAGTGGTTGCGAAGCTCTAAACTTCGTTTGCTGTGGGAAGCTGCTACGAGTTTGTTTCGCCACCAGGCAACCTTCGCAGACTTGCCCTGGGTGGTCGATTGTCGGTAGTCCGACCACCATCTCTTTTCCTGCCATCGCTCTGAGACTTTGGAAGTTTATATGACCAAATCTCTCATGCCACAACCAGGCGGGATCTTCAATTGTGGTCCTCAAACACTTCTGCTTGCATGTTTCGATCTTGATTTTGTACAAACGGTTCACAGTCCGTTGTACCTTCATCAGCAGACGTTTGTTGTGGTCGAACACCTTCAGATAGTTGCCTTTTAGCTCAATTCGACAATCTTCTTCAGTCAATTGTCCAAGGCTTATGATATTGCTCCGAAGACTCGGTATGTAATATACATCCGAGAGCTTTCTTCGACTTCCATCTTTGCATTGCATCGAGTTGTGCCTCTCCCTTTTATCTGAACAGTAGAGCCGTCTCCGAACTGTACTTTTCGAGAACACTCTTATTTAATTCGTAAAACATCGAGTACGTACCCGTCATGTGGTTGCTGGCTCCGTTGTCGAGGTACCACTCTCCCGTCTGCTCCATCAGACTTGGAAATACCTTCTCCTCGTTTAACAGAACCATTGTCGGTTCGTCTACAGTGCAGAGCGACAACAGCAGTGTCGGCTCCTTGTGTTCTGTAGTTTGTGCTAAGTTTGCTTCTTCCACCTTCTTCTTGCCCCGACAATTCACAGCATAGTGACCATACTTCTTGCAGTTATGGCACTGGATGTGGCTCCGACATTCGGCTGCGTAGTGCCCAAACTTCTCGCATGTGTAGCACTGGACATCAGACTTGTCGGTCTGACGGTCGCCGCCTCCACGACCACTTCGTCCACGACCTCTCTGATCGTAGCCTCGACCTTGTCCATGAAACGCACCGCGGCCGGTCGATGTACCACGACCACGACCACGACCGCCCCTCGACGACGAGTCTCCTCGGTCTTCTTTCACGAGCAGCACTTGTTGTCCGTTGTCTTCTTGATAACTCTTTAGGAGCTGCTCATGTGCTTTGAGCGCTCGATTACCTCCTCAATCTTCATCTTGAGAGGTCCTGTGAGTACATGAGTGTAGTCACGACTGGAAGAAACTTCTCTGGCAGTACTCGCAAGTACTTCTTCACCGCCATCTCATCTTTCAAGTCATCGCCGAGAGATTTGATCTCGTTTACGACTTCATTGAATCGACCAGAAAATTCTTCCACGGTCTGACTCTTCCCCATCTTCATGGCTTCAAACTCACTTCTTAATGTTTGAAGTCGAACATCCTTCACTCGGTCTACTCCTTCATGCATGATTCGCAGAGTAGTCCAGACTTCCTTCGCCGTCTCTTTGCCGACTAGCTGCCGCATCATTGAGTCGGGCACAGCTTGATAGATCGCTGCCATCGCCATCTTGTCGAGACGATCATCGAGGACCTTGTCCTTCTCCTTTGGTTCGACCGCACCCCAGACGCCTTGCGCGATCATGTTGACCTTCATCTTCATCGCCCAGACCGGATAGTTGTCCGAACTGAGGATCGGGTACTGCAGCGATACGCTTTGCTTCGTCGTGTCAGCCATGTTTGACCACGGCTCTGATACCAAATGTTGTAAGGTCTTACGACCTCCCAGGACCTTTCACGACCGGTTAGAGTCGTTTACGACCGGTGAGAATCAAATACGATCGGTTCAGAGTACTTACGACCAGTTCCGAACGCTTCAAACTCCTCCGATCGCCTTTTCAATGTGGTCGTAAATTTACTGTAGCAATTTACGACCGCTCCGTGATATCGCTGCCGCTGCCTTCCTTCAGCCGCTCGAGATACCGTGATCGAAGCCTTCTACGATCACGCAGTGATGCTGGCGATCACTGTTCACCGTAGTCGAACACCCTTTCGACTACGTTCACTTCCTTCAACGTGGTCAGAGTCGCTTCCGACCACGTTCTGATCTTCTTGGCGAAGTCGCAGCTCCTTACGACCACGTATACCTTGGTCGTCGCCTTCTCTGCGTGGTCGATCCCCTTACGACCACGTTGTTCGATCACGCCTGCTGAGACTTTGCCGTGGTCGTAACTTCTCCCGATCACGCTTGCGGTGATCGTGAGTCCTTCCTACCACGTCTTACACAATCACACGACCAAGACAACTCTTTGTGTAGTTCCCTCTTTTGGTCTTTTCTCAATTGCTTGGTGTGTAGAATACATGGCTCTAAGCCTCCTTTTATACCCGGCTGTCCTACTTCAACACGGGTTTGACTACGATTACATCTCGGATTCCGACTCCGATTCTATTACGACTTCTACTCCGTTTCCATCTACGACTTTGAATTGCGGCTGCAATTCGACTTCGATTACACCCAAATTTTGCACATGACTCTAAAACAAGATTATTTACAACAGCGAGGGCCACAGCGAGGTTGGCGAGGAAGGCCGACGCTGCGAGGTCTGACCTCGGAGTCCGAAGCGAAGTCCGCCGTCGCGAGGGCCACAGCGAGGTTGGCGAGGAAGGCCGACGCTGCGATGTCTGACCTCGGAGTCCGGAGCGGAGTCCGCCATCGTAGAGGCTACAGCGGAGACGTCGACCTTCACCCCTTTCTGCGCCTTCGCGGAGGCCGCGCCTCTTGGCGCGCGCAGCTCCGGGTCGACGTATAACAGTGCCGACAGGGCCCCGCTGCGCACCACGTAGGCCTTGCTGCCAAGCGTCTCGAAGTGCGTCGACTCGTGCGCGCCGGCGACCAACCGAGCGAGAACGAGCCCTGAGACGCGGACCCGGAGCTCGCCGCCGAGCAGGATCTTCGACGGCCTGATGTAGTCATGCGCGTACCGGTGAGGGCTGCGCCCGTGCGGGTAAGCCAGGCTCCTCATGAAGCCGGCAGAGCCAGCCAAGGCGTGGAGGCATTGGGCAATCTCCGCGAGGTGGGCAAGGACGTCAACGCGAAGGTCGACACCGCACAGCCCGATGTCGGAGCCCAAAGCGGGGTCCGCCATTGCGGAGTCTGACGTGAAGTCGGAGTGAAGATCGGCGTTGGAGTCCGGAGCGAAGGCGAACAACCGTGAAGGCTTGCGAAGACCCGTGCCGCAGGGCCCGTGGCCAGCGGCATGCTGCGACGAAGCCACCGCAAGCGAAGCCCGAGACGTGCCGAGCTTGGAGGCGGAGACCTCGATGTAGAACGCTACGACCCGGAGGCTTGATGCGGAGGCAGGGCGTCAAGTTTCCACTTCTCCTCGTACGCGAAGAAGGCATGTCGTTGCCGACACGGCATCGCCGTCGGGCGACGTTGTCGCTGACGCTGATGATGGCCGCGAGCGCCGAAGACGAAGTCTGCTGTAGCCGTGCGAAGGGCCGAGAGTCGTGGAGCCTGCGAGGGCGAGCGAAGGCCGGCGGAGATCAAGGCATCTGGACGCGGGCTCGGGCGAAGGGCAGTGCCGGCGGGAGGGTCGACGAGGGCGACCAGAGGCCAACGCGGAAGGGTGGCGGCGATCTGCGATGCGTGCAGCAGGAGAGAGGAAAAAAATTCGTGCATGCAATATAGAGATTACGCGATACTTCATGCATGCACGCAATATACATGTTACGTGAAACTTCATGCATGCATGCAATATACTGATTACATGATATTTCATGCATGCATGCAATATACAGAGTACGTGATATTTCATGCATGCATGCAATATATGGATGGATACGTGATATTATGCTGAGGCCCGGCGCAGAGGTTTGACGTCACGCGGAGACTCGCGAAGACTCGTCGCGGAGGCCCGACGTCGCGCGGAGACTCAGCATGGAGGCTCTACTTTGCTTGCGCAAAGTACCCATTCCCGGATCATTTTCCCAACTAGGTCCGCCAGCTTTGTCAGCGCGGAGCACGCGGAGGGCGGAGCGGAGACTTCGCCGCGCAGAGACTCGCCTTCGCGGCCAGGGCGGAGGCTTCGCCGAGCGGAGGCAGGACGGAGCGCCCGGCGCGGAGACGGGCAAAGGCCGAAGGCCAACTTCGGCATGGTGGAGACTGAGCAGTGTTCGCTCATGCCATCGCCTCGCCGCTGGGTCCCCGCGCGATGACCTTCGCTGAGACAAGTTTCACGTACGCATGCGCTACTGGATGCCTCAATAACCAAGTATCTACATGCAATCGTGTACGTAACGAACACAAGTTACAGGTATGCATGCACATGTGAAGCCACAAAACACGGCGGAGTAAACAGAGCTGGAATAAATACAGTAGAGGGGTGAGCGGTGCAACTAGAACTACTCGATGCACCACCTACAAAGCACAGCAGGGTAAGCGTGCAATGCCTGTACACCTCACCCACTCGGATCTACCAGATCTGGATCTGGCTTTGAAAAAGGGACAAGAACTTATCTGTGACGCTCATGATATGAGCAACCCGAGATACTCCCGTTCCGCGCTAGGAAGCTCCTTCGGTGGTGGCCACCTCCAGCGCCCCTTGCGTCGCTTCTTGCTCGGTCCCCACGAACGGCGCCATCTGTTGTGGCTACGGGCCAAACAGTAGAGAAGGGGACTAGTGGATGAGGAAGAGGGAGCCAGATCTGTGCAGTGGTTGGTGAGAATGAGAGGAGGATGTCTGCCCCCTTTGCCCCTCCTGGGGGTTTTATATATATGAGTGGGGTAGAATGGGAAATCCCCATTCTACCCCTTAGTATTTACAAAGGATGAGGGTACATTGGTATATTTACACTGGTATATTCCTCTACACTATTGGGCCTATTACATGTTGGACTAGTTGCACGGCCCAGTCACGGGGGGTTGGCCCACCCCTACAACAGTGCCCTTTTTAGCCAACACCTTCCAAATATATTAACATTGTATCCAGCTATAACTCAACAATATTTCACCATGCATTCACATTAATACAAACCTATGCTTCCTATTACATCATTTCATCCATCTAAACCTACGCTTGTATACCATTTCATCATAGCATATTATCTCAATCTACACGTAGCCAAGATACACAATACTAACTAGGTGATGGTGAAGGGCAAAACAACCGTTGGTAGGCGAAAGATTGAGATAAGCCCATCCAGAATGAGGAGGCACACCAGGTATGCTTCTCCAAGTGCTACACAAACCTATTAAAAAAGGCCAGGTATCAATATGCTTGGTTCGCCCATGAAATACCAGATTCTTCATCAATGCGATTGTTGATTTGTTATCAACGTACAAAACGACTAGACTTGGGACTTCTCCTATTATCTCACTTAGCACATTTCGTAACCATATGTCTTGACAAATTTTGTTGTGGCAACCATAAACTCATCTTCATGTGATAACAGGGCGATGCTTTTCTCTTTTTGAGGTGCCCAAGCGATTATGCTTCCGTTGAAGTAGAACAACATGTCGCTTGTGCTTTTTTATCATCCACATCATTGGCCAAGTTGCTATTACTGTAACATGCAATTTACTCGATTGCCTCAAGCTCATTCTTCATTGTCTCATGCTAACACTGTTATCATGCAGCCTCATGAAAAACCGCTAGATCTTTTGCAGCTAGGAGGTACAACTCGTCCACACCATCGATCTCCTCAGACACGGTGTAGATGTCATCGAGGTTTCGATATCTGCAAGGCCCACTCTCATCAGATGAGATAGGGCCTGCACCTGTTCCGCCTCTTGTGGCTTGTAGTGTACCCAAAGATGTGACCGACCTATGCTCTCTGGCTCCTCCATGCCAAGGATAGGGTTTGGCATCGCTAGGCCTGGCAAGCCAAATGTTGTCCTACCTGGTGACCTCGGTGCTACCGAGTCATGTGGGACAACCTCCTGCTGCCCCTCATTTTGGCCTGTCTCATCTACACCTATGTTACCAAAGATAGCAAACAAACTCCAAAAATGTTAGTCACATTGTCGGTGATGTCATTGTTCCATGACCACTTCTTTCCATCCTCAAACACCACATCGCAGCTGATGTGAAGTTTCACTTATCAAGGATCTTAAAGTCGATGAGCCTTGCTACCAAGTTTCACGCTAAGATACACCATAGTAGTGTTGTGGTCATCGAGCTTCTTTGTGTGCGGCTTTACCACCTTAGCATGTGTGACGCACCCAAACAGTCACAAGCACTCGACGCATGGCTTCATGCAAATCCAGGCTTCATACGACATGACCCAAACTAGGGCTTGACCCAAACTAGGGCCGTCGTTGACACACGGTTAAGAAGGTAGATTGAATGTCGCACCATGTCCCACCACATTTCTAGATGAGGACATCACTGACACACATACACTTCCAGTGGCACACACCTGTAGTTGAGTCTACTAAATTCAAGAGTCAGCTAGTATACAAGGTCCAAAAAACACGAGCGCGTGCACATCGCCTTGGACAACAGGTGAATTTGTTTCTTGGGCAAATTAATTATTTAATTACAGAACAAATGATATTACCTAATAAATATTGTTTACTTGTTTCAAAGAAGTTGTTGCTCAAGATTCGGCCAAGGCCTGGCTCCGATTGTGAGTGGCTGAGTTCATCGATTGTAGACAAATAACTCGAATTCCCAGTGTAATGATGACCAACCTGTAATGTTTCAGCACGCATAATACATATGGATGGAAATATAATTAAGTCTACTGTCACCTCTAACAAACGGCTCATCATTTAGACTTCCCAATAAGGAGTTATGACTGTTTTAGTAGGGACTGCGCAGAAGACAAAAGGACGCGCAAACAGGCTATTAGAATTCCCAACATCATGAAGGCCAAACTGTAACATTTCAGCATGCATAATACATATAGATGGAACGATAATTAAGTCCACTGTCACCTCTGACAAACAACTCATCATTTAGACTTCCCAACAAGGAGTTATGACTGTTTTAATAGGGACTGCACAGAAGACAAAAGGATGTGCAAACAGGCTGTTGGATGACCTTTGGGCTGGCTTATCTTCAAGTATTTTCTCAAAAACTTTCACACTTAGCTAGGAGGGTTGTTCCTAGTATAAAAACCCTAATGTTTCTACTGTGGGCAGACTTGATTCTTGTTTGTATGAATACTATTAGCTACTGTAAAATAATTGGGTCTCATTAAAATTTCATCTTCGAGTGAAATTCTTCCACTGTTGCTCTTGTGTCTTCTCTTGGATTTGCTGGAGCCGTTCTTCGTGAGCAGGCTAATTGTGTTTGACACAGTTGGTAACCAATCGAGGAGCGGTGTAGTGATTGCGAGGTTGCTGGTAACAATTGGATCGTGGTTAGCCTCCCCTTCATCAACGTCGCAACTCAAGTTATCAGATTTCTCCTACAACGGAAGATCGAGCCAACTCGCATGCACGCATCTTGAATCGAGGTGTGTGCATATCAGGTGGTTTCGGAGCCTACGTTGCCAGTAGGAATTCATCTATACCCTAGTTTTGTTCGATTAATTTTTGTTTACCCAAAGTCCAGAAAATTAGCCCTACAAAATTTTCAATTCCTAACCCGTTGTTGCTTTCAATCTATTAGTCTCAGTTGCTTAATTGAATTTTCATCCATACTGGTTGAGTCTAGTTGTTGAACATTATCTTTTTTGAGCCAAAAAAATCCAAAAAAAGAGAGAGAAGTTCTTAATACCCACACCCAAAAACCATACACCACCTAAAAACAGCCTCTGCCCTATTTCTGCCAGAAATTTTCTCTGCACAGCTGACACCAAAAGTTTCATATCTTTCGATCCAGAGATCCAAATCCATCCAAATCAATTTTGTTAGCTTCCTAACTTAACATCCCACCTTCGTACGAAATTTGGTAGTGATTAGATTGGTATTGTGAAATCTGCACGTGTTGCAATTTACGCAGCTGCTGGTGTCTTTTCAGGATCAAACTCCACTTGAGATTTCCATATTCGACTGAGTTGCAATCTGGTAGTGGTGCAAAAAGGCAAAAGTAAAAAAGAATACAAATAGATTGAGGTTAGACAAAAAAAAGGGCCATAAAAAAATTGTAGACCAATTACCGGATTGCTGTCCAGTTGGGTGTTAATCTGAAATTCAGCTAGCTATATTTGATCCTTCATGTTCTAGAATTGCATATATTGATCATATGCGTACACTCATATGCACTTGACCATAGCGTATATCATCCTTGTTTGATCAGCAACTTAGGCTAAAAGCTAGTTAAGAACTGTTATTCAATTTGTGCAATTTCTGAAATTACTGATTGCTTACTCCTGTGATACAAATTTTTCTCCCTGCCTAGAACTCCACAAATTTGCCATTGATCATGTGTTCTGGTACCTTGTAATTGCTTTATTGACTTCCGTTTGAAAGTTACCATGAACTAGCAGCACATGAACAATCTTCGAGAAGGGTAAGAGCTTCTGTTGGTAAGATTTGTGAAAGTTGAGAGTAATCCACATAAGTATTTAGTTTGTTAGGAATTCTTTTTGTTTTCTTCTAACCATGGCAGGGACAAGAAGTTCTTGTGATGGATCTCATGATGGTTCATTTCATGGTGTGGATGAAGGTGATGATGTGGACAAACCCCAAGCAGTGCCATTATCACCTCGATCTCAAGCTTTGATGGATGCATTTGCCAGCACTTTTGGGCAGATGCTTTCCGATCAAGTACTTGTTCGGCTGGACGGTATGGAGAATCGCATTAGAGGAATTGAAATACGACTTTAGCTAGTTGAGAATAACCCCCAAGACAGCACCCACCACCGCAAGGCCCTCGAGATCGAGTTAGAGCAAATCACAATGCTGCTGCCTTTCTCCAACCACGGGCAAATTTGAACACCGCATGTCAGCATGCTACCCATGAAGAGGTGAATGGCAACTATATGGCTGACAATGGAGAAGACCTGATCTTGACCGTGATTGGCAGCATCTTGGGCATAATCGTTGAGGAATGGGTGGTAATGGAGGACATGCACCTCATCGTCATGAGGAGAGAAGAGATGATGGCTTGGGTAAGATTAAATTTGTTATTCCTTCCTTTGATGGTAAATATAATCCTGAAGCATATCTTGATTGGGAACTACTAGTAGAACAAAACTTCAGTTGTCATGACTTTCCTGAAAATAGAAGAGTATGTGCTGCTACTAGTGAGTTTACAAATTCTGCTTTTATTTGGTGGAGTCAATTTAAAAGAAGGGATGATGCACCTCGCACTTGGGATGAGTTGAAAAGGGTAATGAGATCTAGATCTGTTCCATCTTATTTTGAGCGTGCTGTGATTAATAAGTTACAAAGATTGAATCAAGATAGTAAGTCTATCGAGGAATACTATCAAGAACTGCAAATTGGCATGATCCGTGTTAATATAGAGGAGCAAGAAAATGCGAAGATGGCCATGTTTCTTGGTGGGATAAAGAAGGAGATTCATAATATACTTGATTTTTATCATTATAATTCTTTGAATGAGCTGATCCATTTTACTTGTAAGGCTGAAAAGCAGGTGCATGATCAAAGGCAAAGCTACACCAGGATGAACCGCAACTATTCCAGCTCCTCCATACCATGGAAACCTTCCAGTATACAGATCAAGAAGCTCGTAAACAGTTTGGGACACAGCACAACGTCACCCAGCTAGGAGCAATCAGCAAGGCGTCCTAATTCTTCAGCACATAGGCCTACTGATTCAAAGAAGACCACTGTTGTCCCAGCCACAAGTTCATCATCCATAGCTTCTACAGGAAGAACCAAAGAGATAGAATGCTTCAAATGCAAGGGGAAGGGGCATTACATGTGTGATTGCCCAAATCAACGAGCTCTTATTACTCGGGAAGATGAAGAGTACACATCGGCAAGTGATGTAGAGGAAGAAGAATCTGACCACGAGGAGCAACAGAACATTTCAAGGTCTGATTCAGAGGAGATCACCTACGATACAAACCATACAAACCTCATTGTTTTTCATGTTATTAGCTCACAGATGGAAAAGGCAGAGAGAGGACAGCGTCACAATTTATTCCAATCACAATTTGTGATCAAAAAGCACTGATGCAAGGTGATTATTGATGGCGGAAGCTGTAACAACATTGCAAGTTTAGAGATGGTTGAGAAGCTTGGCTTGACTACACATGCACACCCGTAGCCATACTATATCCAGTGGCTCAACTCATGTGGGAAACTGAAGGTAATTGCAATGGTGAGAGTGCCTTTTGCTGTTGGTAGCTATTCTGACTTTGTGGATTGTGATGTGGTACCGATGCAAGCGTGTGCATTACTTCTTGGGAGGCCATGGCAGTATGACAAAGACACAGTTCACTATGGGCGTTTGAAAAAGTACTCGTTTATAAACAAGGAGAAGAAGGTTTCATTAGTTCCAATGACACCAGAAGAAATACTCAAGGATGATTTAGATAAGGCTAAGTGTGAGAGAAATGAAAGAGAGATGAGCGACACCCACAATAAGGAAAACGAGAGCCACAAGCCCAAATTGAGAGAAAAGAAAGAAAAGAGTGACAAGAAAAGAGACATACAACTAAAGGGACAGGTTTTGTTAGCCCCAAAGAGTGAGATGCGAGAGTTAGAAACACAATCCCAAGAGCGTTATGCACTTGTATGCAAGAATGTTATCTTTTCCACTAATGCTTTACCCTCTTCGATTGTTTCTTTGTTGCAGGAGGCGCATGGCAGTGGTTTGATGGGATATTTCAGTATTCACAAGACTGAGGATGTGCTGGCCACACACTTCTATTGGCCAAAGATGAAGCGCGACATTGAGCGCTACGTAGGGAGATGCACTACTTGTCAAACAGCTAAGTCTCGCTTAAACCCATATGGTTTATATACGCCTCTTCCTATTCCGAAAGTACCTTGGGAAGATATTTCTATGGATTTTGTGGTAGGATTACCAAGGACTAAGAGGAGAAGGGATAGTATCTTCGTTGTCGTTGATAGGTTTTCTCAAATGGCCCATTTTATACCTTGCATAAGAGCGATGATGCTACCCATGTTGCTGATTTGTTTTTCAGGGAAATTGTTCATTTGCATGGAGTACCGAGGACAATTGTTTCAAACCGTGATGCCAATTTTTTAAGCCACTTTTGGAAGACGCTTTGGGGAAAGCTTGGAACGAAGTTACTATTTTCCACTACTTGTCATCCTCAAACCGACGGGCAAACCGAAGTCGTCAACCGCACACTTGGTACCATGCTACGGGCTATACTCAAGAAGAATTTGAAGCTTTGGGAGGAATGTTTTCCACATATTGAATTTTCCTACAACCGAGTTGTGCATTCTACTATGAAGTTTTGTCCGTTTGAGATCGTCTATGGATTCAAGCCTATTGCTCCAATTGATTTGCTACCTTTGCCACCTTCGGAAAGAGGTAATCTTGATGCTGAGAAGTGTGTTGAGATGATTCATAAGCTACATCATGAGACAACTAAAGTGAATATTGAGAAGATGCATGCCCAATACAAGAAGCACGCAGATAAGGGCAAGAAGGAGATGGTTTTCAAAGAAGGCGACCTAGTTTGGTTGCATTTGCGCAAGGATCATTTTCCAGAACGGCACAAGTCTAAAATAATCCCGCGAGGTGATGGACCATTTAAAGTTCTTACAAAGATCAATGACAATGCCTATAAGTTGGAGCTGCCCCAGGAATATGGAGTGAGTAATACATTCAACGTTGCTGATTTATCTCCATATTTGGGAGATGAAGATGAGCCAGAGTCGAGGTCGACGCCTTCTCAAGAAGGGGAGTATGATGAGGACATCACTGACACACATACAGTTCCAGTGGCACACACACATGTAGTTGAGGCTACTAAAATTCAAGAGTCGGCTAGTACACAAGGTCCAATAACACGAACGCGTGCACGTCGCCTTGGACAATAGGTGAATTCATTTCTTGGGCAAATTAATTAATTAATTACAGAACAAATGATATTACATAATAAATATTATTTACTTGTTACTACATGTGAAGGAATTTTTGGAGAAGTTGTTGATCAAGATTCGGCCAAGGCCCAACTCCGATTGTGAGTGGCTGAGTTTATCGAATACTGACAAATACCTCAAATTCCTAGCATCTTGAAAGCCAACCTATAATGTTTCATCATGCATAATACATATGGATGGAAAGATAATTAAGTCTACTATCACCTCCAACAAACGGCTCACCATTTAGACTTCCCAATAAGGAGTTATGACTGTTTTAGTAGGGACTACGCAGAAGACAAAAGGACGCGCGAACAGGCTGTTGGAATTCCCAGCGTCATGAAGGCCAAACTGTAACGTTTCAGTATTTATAATACATATGGATGGAAAGATAATTAAGTCTACTATCACCTCCAACAAATGACTCGTCATTTAGACTTCCTAACAAGGAGTTATGACTGTTTTAATAAGGATTGCATAGAAGACAAAAAGACGTGCGAACAGGTTGTTGGATGACCTTTGGGCGGGCTTATGTTCAAGTCTTTTCTCAAAAACTTTCACACCTAGCTAGGAGGGTTGTTCCTAGTATAAAAACCCCTGATGTTTCTACTATGGGCAGACTTGATTCTTGTTTGCATGAATGCTATTGGCTAATGTAAAACAATTGGGTCTCATCAATACTTCATCTTCGAGTGAAATTCTTGCACTGTTGCTCTTGCGTCATCTCTTGGATTTGCTGGAGACGTTCTTCATGAACAGGCCAATTTTGTTTGACATGGTTGGTAACCAATCGAGCAGCGGTGTGGTAATTACGAGGTTGTTGGTAACGATCGGATCGTCCCTAGCCTCCCATTCGTCAACGTCGCAACTCAAGTTATCGGATTTCTCCTACGATGGAAGATCGGGCCAACTCACATGCACGCATCTTAAAACGAGGTGGGTGCATATCATTTCTACAGGTACATGCTTGCTCTTGAGTGAACCTCTCACCATGGACAGCACAGTACGGTTATGGTGTTCCACAGTATTGTTCTGTTGTGGTAAATATGGTGTCTTATAGTGCCACACTAGCACTTTGGCATCGTAGAACGCATTGAATTCACATGATAGGAACTTACCTCCATGATCTGATCTGTGGACCTTCACCTTGAGCCCATGCTCATTCTCGATTAGCACGTTGTACTTCTTGAATGCGCCGAGAGCCTCATTCTTGGATTTCAACATGTGCACCAACATATATCTTCTAAAATCATCAGCGAACAAGATGAAGTACATGTTACCAATATGTGTATGTGGAGTTATGGTCCCACATAAATCCACGTGAATAAGTTCCAATGGGTTCTCTGTTCGATGGTGCGCCTATAATGGGAACCGACTTCTGGTTTGCGTAGCCACCAAGCAACCTTCACACAATTGTATTGGATGGTCAATCTTGGGCAAGCCTAGCACCATCTCCTTCTCTACCATTTGCTTTTGGGCATGAAAGTTGTTACATCCCAAAATTTCAAAATTTTAATTAGTTTTATTTTTCTGGTATTTAAAGTCTCCTTTTCATTTGTATTTATGAAACTATTAAAGTTTGGGAGCAATTATGGTAAAATTGAGTTTATTCAATTTTATTTGGGATTCTTGTGTTTTGTTAGAATTTTGGGAATTTTCTATGATTTATTTGCATTTTTCTGCTATTTTCTAAAGCATTGTTTTCTTTCTCAAGATTTTTGAAAAATCAAAGAAAAATAAAATCCCAACCCTTGCCTTTGAGCAACGCATGGACGGCCCAGATCCACCCACGTCGTCGCCCGCCTCATCAGGCCTCTCCCTTGGGCCAACGCGTGGACGACCCAGATCGGCCGCGCACGCGCTCGGGCCCATCTTCCCCGTCCAGCCTTCCCTCTCTCCTCCACGCTTCTGGGCCATCCGATCCTCATCCAGCCGCCCCCGCTCCCACCCTCTCCCTTCTCTTTTTGTCGCTACGGCCCTCCTGTCAGCTGCATCCTCCCCGCACCTTCTTCCTCCTCGCGCCGCAACCACCACCGCCCGACCGTTGCACCACTCCGCCCCTCCTGGCCATGTCTCCTCCCCGCGAGTGCACCGTCCCACTACTCCCGTCGTGCTCTCCACTTCCCACGCCCGTTGCCCACATCCCCACTGCCCCACTTGGCCTCGTTCGCCGTCACTTCCCGACTACTCTGGCAACAAATTATCGCCGGCCAGGCCCTCCCCGACCGTATATAAATCCCTCCCCGGCTTCTCCTCCCTCTGTGTCGGGACCCCGGATTTCCAAACCCGGACCCTCTGTGTATTACAGCACTAGTCCCAGATCAAAGCTAGTGCACACAGTTAAACAGAAATGATTCATAACCAACCACGTCTTATTACAATATTAAAGAGTACTGACCGAAAGGTCTCATTATTACATATGAGGTTTCAAGACCTCGCACACATGAAACACAGCAGAAGCAGGAATAAATTCAGCGGAGACCCATCAATACGCCACAGGCAATTGACTGGGGAAACTGTAACATCCTGAATTTCAGAGCCTTTTTGAAGCTTTCGAAATAAAATTCACCATTTGAATTTTTCTGGAATTAATTAAAGCTTAAATGAAATTTTTATGAATTAAAAGGATTTAATATGATTAAGTTAAACATTAAATTATACCAAAAGTATTTTATTTGAGTTCCCTGAGCCTCAAGAGTTTTTCTGGCATTTTATGTGATTTTTCTGGATTTATTTGCTATTTTCTAGAGCTCAAAAGTATTTGTTTGAATTTCTGGAAAAAAAAAGAAAAAGAAAAACCAGTCGGTCGAGCCGCAACCGCTTCCGCCCCCGCCGCGTGTCAGCCATCCAGAACCCCGCCCCCGCATCGCAGCCGCCCGCTTTTAGCAAGTCGTACTCGTATACGAGTGGGACTCTCAGGTCGTATCCCACCCGGACTCGTACTCGTGGCCGACCAGGACACCTCTACGACCGGGTATAAAAGGGCCCGAACCCCTGGTGTCTCCCTCGTCCCAAGTCAAGCCTCGCCTCCGAGTTGAGCCGCAAACCGAAGTCGTGCCGCCCGCCGCTGTGGTCGTGCGCCTCGCCAAAGCCGTGGTCGTGCGCCTCGCCGAAGCCGTGGTCATTCGCGTAGCCGCTGCCGTGGTCGTGCCGGAGCCCGAGGTCGTGTCGTCCTCGCCGTCGTTTCGCCGTCGTTCCGTCGTCGCCGGTGAGTCCCGCCACCGTCCCTAGTCAACGCCGACCAGATCCCGCCGCCATCCGTGGTCGTAGATCCGTGTAGTCGTAAGGTTCTACGACTACGTTGTAGAGCCTTAGTCGTAAGTCGTAAAGCCACCGGTAAGTTCGATGATGTGGTCGTAAACGACTTCATGGTCGTAAGTCTGCCTGAGTAGTCGTAGCCGCTGTGCAGTCGTAGCCGCCCGTGTGTTCGTAGTCGTAGATTGTTCTCTGTGGTCGTAGTCGTAGGTTTCCTAGTGTAGTTGTAGATATAGATTGGTTTGTGGTCGTAGTCGTAAAGTTCTTCGTGGTCGTAAAGTTCTTCGTGGTTGTAAGGTTCTTCGTGGTCGTAATTTCTCTGCGTGGTCGTAGCGATCCTTTGTGGTCGTAACGACTACCCGTCTGTCTCTTTTTCTCTGAATTAAAACTTCCCAGAGCCCGTTCTCCCTCGTCCTAGCTCCGATTGCCCCGATTCTTTTTCCTAAATTCATATAAAACTGAGCTCTATCTTTTGGTTCAATTTTGAGAATTTTTGGACTTCATTTGAATTTTATTTGATTTTATTTTGTGTTTCGATTTGCGTTCTCTCTCGTTAGATCACGCGTTCGAAGGAGCGGAAGTTGGATTTGAAGATCAAGAGCCGTCAACTAAGCAAGGCCAAGGCAAGTCGTGTCCTTTGATCATGTTGAACCTAGCTTTCAATCTATTATGTATTATCTTGTTTCCAGTTATCCTACATCGCTATTTTATTATCAAACCCTTGTATTGGTAGTTATCGTCCCAATTGGTTATTTCCCTCCTTGATATTTTGGAATACCTTGATGCCATTATCACCTTAGGTTGGGAATTTAATTAGTGATGCTATGTTATTTGTCACATTGGGTTGGTACGATTAGAATGCTTAGCCTTGCTTATTTCGCGAAAGGGTTCATCATCACATGTGGTTAACTAATCTTGACTTAATGATATACTTGAATGTGGTGGTTAACCACGGTTATAAAACTTGTTGCCATGGCATGGGTAGTGTCATTGGTGTTGGTTATACAAAATTGGTTTTCACTTGGGCGATTGATCGTGCAGTAAAGGGGGTGCGAGAGGCACATGGGATGTGGATGCTTCGCCTGAGTAATTCTTAAGGACTTAACTTTGTGCGCCATTGATCTGAGTCTTACCGTGCAAACCACATGTCTAGTATGGGATAGACCTGGCATAATAATTTGTGAAGTCTCCACTTTGGTTTTTACTACCGATGTTGTTGTGGCGCAAGAGGGGGCAATTATCGATTAGGGGGTTACCCTACTCGGCGGCGAAACCTTAGCGAGTGGGATCAGGTGGAGATGGATCATTGTAAAAGCCTTGTTGTGATTTCCTTAGCGCGAGGCTAATCACATCGTGTGGGTACAGTTGTGCAACCTCTGCAGAGTGTAAAACTATTCGAATAGCCGTGTCCTCGGTCATGGACAATGCTCGGTGATTTCACACGAGGGGTAGAGTTTTCATAAAAACCTGGTTGGTTTGAGCTGGGAAGTGAATGGTTAGTTCACTTGTGGTTATAATCAATTCCTTTGGTTATTTATTTAGTGTCTTTTGTTAAATTGCTTTTCAATCTGTTTATTGTATTTACTTTAAATTGTTGCTTTATGCAAAATTAACCTTTCAGCCATCCATTGTTAAGCCCTGCATATTATATTGCATTCATTTGTTACAAACGACTTGCTGAGTACCAATGTACTCACGGCTTTATGCCCATGTTGCTCAGTTGAGGAGGAAGGACCAGATCAGCAGGAGTGGCTAGAAGGAGGCTACTACGAGGACTTCACGGATTAGGACTTCGCTCCCCAGTCGATTGCCTGTGGGCATGTCGAATGGCTACTACGTTAAATTTTGGATTTCCGCTGTTAGTTACTTTAAAGCCCTTTCAGGCTAAATAATTGTAAGCTTGGCCATAAGGTCGTACTCTGATGGTTATTAATATAATTTGGATTTTCCTTAGAATGTCGTGATATGGATGATGTTTGTCTTTGTTTATGCCGTGTGCACTAGTGTGATCCTGGACTAGTGCAGAAAACACAGTAGAGTCCGGATTTGTATATTCGGGTCTCGACAGAAACGCGACCTAGTACTCTGGGAAACCTTCATCAAATCCACACGCGAAGCAGTCGTAGTCTCCCTCTTGAGCTTCATATTCCTCTGAGTTGATTTTATGTGCAGCATGTGAGTACAAAAAGTACTCCGTAAGTCTTGGGAAAAATGCAATAGATGCAAGGCTTAACGAAGGAAGGTTATATGGTTCTTTTGCACAAAGCAATATTTTATCTCAATTACTATTAAATATTTTCGAAGGCATTAATTTAACAAAGTAAATTGTTTAACTGAACTTAATGAACTTTTTATAGTGAAGGTTCTATCCACCAACACTAGATAACCAATAAAGTTTGAAACTGCGGGTTACATCCACCCTCTCTGCCTCCAACTGCCAGGATACCCTTCCGAGAGTTCCCTCCACTCTCGGAATACAAAAACTTTGATTTTAAAACCAAAACCAAAAATCTACCATGTGAATGTATTCCTTGCCCGCCCTTGACCATGGGCACGGCTATTCGAATAGTTTGACACTCTGCAGAGGTTGTACAACTTTACCCCTAAGAGACAAATTATCTTAACAGTCACCACGCTTCCGTTGGCATGAGACACAGATAAATTATCACAAAGCCTTTACCTCACTCTAGACTAGCTAGACACCACCCGCTAAGGTTTCACCACAGAAGGGTTAAATCTGCCCAATTCGAAGCCCCCTCTTGCACCATATGAGTACAGTAAATCCCTGTCCCTCACTGTGAATAACCAGTAACTCCCTGGCACCCACTTTCCACTGGTGGCACCTAAACTAGACTATCATGAGTTAATCAGCTAGGTCGTACCCATATAGACTTAGGGTTGTACGGTAGTGCTCAGTCTGGACAATCACAAGCATCGGTCCTTAATTGACTAGGGTGGAACATACACTTTACAAGATCTCGTGCTTGCCGCACCAACCCAACCAACCATCCACCCTAATCTAAACCAACTTCCACATTTTATTTTATTTTAAAAGAACAGTGGCAACTCCAATCACCACTAAAGTTATAAACACAAGGTTACTACAATAAATCATAATTTCCCCTTTTCAAGATTTCAAATGTATTAAATAGCATGACTAAGCATTATACTACTATTCTATTATTCACAAATAATTATAATACTCTCATTATTGAGACAAAGGAAATTCTAGGGTTACAAAGTTACATGGCATTCAACTTCAATTGAGGGCATAATCAAAGTTGGATTAACTATTACCTCAAGATTTGAACTAATGTTTTATGTAAATAGCAACGCACATAATTTAAAATAATTAAAACATTTCAAAATCATAGGTTCAAGATGATCAAAGGAGACTTGCCTTCTTGCACGCTCTCTGGGTCTTCCTGCCGTGGAGTGGAGAGATCTTCGACAACGTTGGACTCTACGCGCGAAAAGACAGAGCAACAAGGACTCTACGCGCGAAAAGACAGAGCAACAAAACAAATAAATACAAAAAATTCAAATAAAATTCAAAAATTCAAATAGAGGCCATATTTGGATAGATTATAATTTTAGACAAATTTAGAAATTTGAATGGCTGAATTTGGATTTAAAGTGAGAAAGTTATGCTCATTTGAAATTCTCAGTTTGAATAAATCCAGAAATTATGAAATTTCTGACAGGTGGGGCCCACTGGCAGGATTTACTTTTTAATCTTTTATTTTATTGCTTTATTCTGAGTCTATGACAGGTGGGACCCACTTGACAATGAGCCCACTGGCCCTGCCTCTGACATGTGGGGCCCCTCTGGGCCCTGGGCCCAGATGTTAGTGGGGAGCATAGACGGGTGGGGCCCAGACGCCAGTGGCCAGCGCAGACGGGCGGCCGCTGACGGGTGGGGCCCGACTGTCAGAGCAGAATTAAAAGAAATGGCTCAACCTCAGCGTGCAGAGCCGGGGGCTCGAAAGCGCGCCCAGGGAACCAAGGGGGGAGAAGAGAGTTAGCGCTGCTAGCCAGTCGGTCGGGGAGGCGTTGCCTACCCATAAAGGGTAGGTAAACCCTTTGAGGGGTACCTGCTGGAGGGGCCGGGCAGAGGTGGCCGGAGGCAATGGCGCCGGTGGCGAGGGTGGCCGGAGGGGTTCGGGTGAAGTCCAAAACGCGCTCCTGGTGCCAAGGGGTGCTGTCGGTGGGGTCGGCGAGGTTCGGAGACAAGCAGAGGCGGCTGGCGACGGGAGGAGCGGCGGTGCAGCACGGGTACTCCGGTGCGGCGGCGATCCGGCGGCGGGGAGAGGCGGCCGAGGTGTCGGGGAGCTTCGCACGGGCACGGGGAGGCTCAAGGTGGCGACGGCAGGCTCTGGGGAGGACCGGGGCGACGGCGATTGCTCACCGGAGCGCGGCGGAGCTCGGAGAGAGGGGAAGCACGGTGGCGAGGCACTGCGGAGCTCGAGAGGGGCAGAGAGAGGTGGAGGGAGGTTGTGCGGAGAGAGGCGGAGCCGATGGGCTATTTATAGGGGCGGAGGGGGAAGCACGGGCGCGGCAATCCCTCGCCGGAGATGGCTGCCGGAAATAGGAAGGGAAGGGGAGGAAAGGAAAGGGGAGGCGTGGAAAGGAAAGAGGGGGCGGCGTTAGGGGGATTCGGTCGCGCGGGCGCTCGGGGTTTCCAAAACCGGCCGGAGGCGGGGAAGGCATGGCCGGGATCGGCTCGGATTTGGTCGGCCGGCGCAGAGAAGGAAAGAGGGGGAGAAAGAAGGAAGGTGGCGCGGGGTAGACGACGGGCCTGACAGGCAGAGCTCGGGTGGCAGCGGGAGTGGGGCGCAGGCGGCTGACGGACGGGGCCCGTGGGGCAGTGAGAGGGGAGAGAGAGGGAGAGAGGGCGGCTGGATGGCCCGCGCGGGTGGCGTGGCGCGCATCGGGCTGGCCACGTGCCGACCCGAGGGGAGGGGAAGGCGGGGTGGCTGACGGGCCAGGGCCGCTTGGCGGAGGGAGAGGGGAGTGCGGCCTGGATTGGGCCGGGCGGCGACGTGGGCGGATATAGGCCGTCCACGCGTCGGCCAGAGGGAGGGGATGGATTATTGTTTGTAGAATTTGGTTTTTATTTTCAGAAAAGGTTAGGAAATTATTTAGGCCTCAGAAAAATGTGAAAATACCTCCACAAATTCCAGAAAAATTCACAGAAGCTCCTGGAGATATTTTAGACTTAATAAAATTATTTCCAACTCAAGTTGGTATTTGAATTTTCATACTTGAAATACTTTTTAAATTTTAAAAATAGGTTTTAAACTCCAGAAAAGCTGAGAACTTCAAATAAAAGCCAATTAAATCCAATTAAAACTCAAATACTTTACAATAATTAATTTGAATTTAAATTTTTCAGAAAGCAAAATTTTGGGATGTTACACTCTGCACCACCCTTACCTCGCGTCCTCCTCCCTTCCCATAAGCTCAAGTACCCCCGCACTGTGCCGAGCTCCGTTCCCAACTCCAGTGAGCTCCCCTCGCTGCTCCGACCGCCCCCGAGTTTCACCGACGCCGTCATCGTCTTCACCGTGTTGCCCCCGACCTCGCTCGCCCCTCAGCCGTGCCCTAGCCCCACTGGAGCGCCGCCGCACCAGAAGATCCGAGCGATGATGCCACCTCCCTCATCGCTGATCGTCCTCCGGTCATTCCTGGTAAAACCCACAAGCGCCATTGCAATCCCCTTCTTCCCCTCTCTTATTTGCATGACTCACCGCCTGTTGCTGCTCGCCAGAGCGCCGGTGACCATCGGGTCCCGAGCGCTGCCACCGGCTGGGCAGCCATGTCACCGCCCGTGCTGGCGTGGCAGCTGCTTGGCAGCCCAGTGGCATGCCACGCCAACGCTCGCCTGCCCAGTCAGCTCCACACCAGCAGCCACCTCACCCCTTTAGCCCACGTGGTAGCCAGGTGTCACCAGTTGGCATGCCACATCAGCAAATTGGCCCAATCACCTACCACCTGGATGCTACACAATCACCCTTGACACCTTAGCCTCCCCTCTGGTCCATGGACCTAGTCCATAGACCAGGGCCCACCTGTCAGTCTCTAGTCCGAAGAATCCATCAGGGTTGATGTCATAAACCTGATTTTTCAGTATAAAAATAATTTAGCCAAAAATAAATCCCCTGCAGATGTCATAATTCCATCTTCCTATAAAAAATTAGCCCTTTTCTTTTCTCCGATTTTAAACTTCCGAGAGCTCGTTCTCCTTTGTCCTAACTCTGATTGAGCCCGTTCAAATTTCTAAATTCATCATAAATTCCAAACTATCCATTTCTACCATACTTTTGAAGATATGGAGTTTATTTGAATTTTATTTGAATTTAGTGGGTTATTTTCACGTGTAGGCTTTGATGATCCAGGAGAATTCTATGACAACGATTCACCCCAAACCACGGAGCAAGGCAAGTCACACTCCTTGATCATATTGATCCCATATTTCAAAATAAAATTTGTTATTTTAAATTATATTGTATGCTTAATTTTAATCAACGTATTTCAGTTTAGTTTTAACTTAGTTATTGCCTACTTGTTAATTCCTCTGTTGACATTGAATTCCCTCGATACCTTGTCACCCTAGAATAAAACTCTAGTTAGTACACTAGTATGGCTAGAGAATTTTGGTAGCAAATGCTTAGCCCTGCATAGATATAACTTAGGCTTGGGATACCATTTTCACATAAAATGATGAGCTTTTCAAATGTATCCTTGACTTCGATGAGTCAAGAAGGATTGTAAAAGTATTTCAAAATAAAATATAAAATCTGGTTTAGAATTAGGCGAATGGTTAGGTGGTGGGTGCAGGCATGCGCTGTTGTTCGGAGACACAGTGTTGATTGTCGTGCACAGGGGGTATGTGGTTGAGCCTAAGTCAAATTAAGGACCGGTCTATGAGCTACTGTTGCAAAGCCCTATCATACTACCACAAGGCTGGTATGGGACAGTTCTAGCTAATTAATTTGCGGGTCCCAACCTGAGTCATATCGTAGGTTGAAAGTGAGCATGGCGTAGGCCATGAGAAGTATCACTCGGCTCAAGAGGGGGTCCCGGTTTGGTGGATTCCTTACTAGGGTCAAACCTTAGATTTGGCTTGGCCTGTTTGAAGGCTTGGCATTGTAAAGGGCTTATCATGATCTCCTCGCCGCACACCTAAGGAAGTTTGCTTATCCGGTGGCAATCCGGGGTGATCATGTCTTGTGGGTAAAGCTATACAACCTCTGCAGAGTGTATAACCTATCTTGGATAGCCGTGCCCATGGTCATGGGTATGCTGAGAAAAAGTTTTTTATGGATTAGACTTTGTTTTTCAAAATGGTTTATGAAAACCTTATGGATGGATGGAATTCATGGGTGGTTGAAAACGTGTGGATGGATGGAATCCATACGAGATGTTTTTGGAAAAGATGGTCTGGGTAGGATGCCCGTAGATAGGTTGGTGTTTGGTCGGAGCCTACACTAATGGTAATAATTTCTTTTGCAAGTACTATTGTTACTTACTATTTTGAATTCAGCAATTTCAATCTATTTACTGTATTTCCTAAAATGATGTTTTATGCATAAATAACCCTATATGCCTTCCTTTGTTGCCTTTATCATTATGATGCATTTCTCCGTGTGACTTGTGGAGTACAAGTTTGTACTCACCTTGCTATCTCATCTCAGAGGAGGATGACTTCAACTACGGTGATGACCTAGACGAGTAGGCCACGTCTTACAGTCATCTGCTTGTGGGCAGTCTATTGGGCTTCGCTATTTATCATCTTGTTTCCGCAGTTATTTCCTTTATTTTTGTTATCAGGGATCTTAATGTAAGACTTGACCATAAGGCCACACTCTTTAATTTAATAATGCAGGTCATTTGTGCTTGATATGTATCTTTGTTCTACTGTATGCACTAGCTATTCTTGGACTAGTCCGATTTACACAGAGGGTTACAGAGTTGTTGCTCCGGGATCCAACAAAGGTGGTATCAGAGCCACGATGACTCTAAGACGTGACCGTAGGTAGAATAGAATTGGTACCCCTTAAGGACTTGTTTTTATAATTTCAAAAAGTCTTGTAAACTTGTCTATTCTCTCTCATACTTAACTACTTTTCCACTCTCTTTCTAACCTCTTCTCTTGTTCAAAATTGTAGATGACCGAGACCCCTACCCAAGTTACCCATGGCACCCAAGCTGGTCATTTAGCCTCCTACCTTTGGAGTCACCTGCAAGAGATAGGCTTCAAGACATGCCCTGTTTACCAAGGGTACCTACAGACCATTGGGGAACAAGAGTATTGGCTAGTGGAGGTCCTGATCTATGCAAATGTGGGGGATGAAGCTGCCTTTCACATCTTCGATATTCCACAGAGGCGAGACACCTTCCTTACCGATATCTAGGATGCCGCTCGAGAGGCCATTCGACGGCTAAGGGAGATATATGCAGCAGAGCTCAGAGGCACCGCATTTCGGTATTCCCAAGTACATACCCGGTGAGTTCAAGCAACATTTTTGTATCCATAGAGTCGGAGGACAACTACCGGCTTAAGCAGCAGGTGGAACTCACCCAGGCCTTGGATGTTGCTTACGAGATGGCCCTAGATGAGTTGAGCTTCACCACCTATAAGCTCCGGAGGGCGGAAGAAGAACTAGCTATGATGCGATGGCTAGATGATTGCTCTTCCTCAATCACCTGAGACAACTTTGAGGCCCCACCGAAGAGTTGTCGCACTGGGGATAAGAAGAAGTATTTAGCTCAATTCAAACTAGCCCAGTAGGATATTTTCTAGATTTAGGCCTTAGGCTAAGTTATAATGCAATTGTGAGCCACAAAATTATCAAAATAAAATAAAGTATATAAAGTATTTTCTTGCTTGTGGAAAGATTGCTTTATTTGGTTGTTTGGCTTGTGTTTGAGTATGGGTTGGATCAAGTAGAACTCCCCACTAGTAACCTTTGTCTCCTCCCTTCTAACCTTGGAACACCCAGCAGATGGTTAACACAAGGAGCAATGGCAACGGCAACGGCAATGGTTACGACAACAGCAACCACGCTGGAAACCAGGCTGCACCTGAGCCGCCACCACCGCCTGCTAATGGACCAGATTGGGCACAAATGATGGCCAACTAGAACCATTTGATTCAGTTGCTAGTTCAAACCATCACCACCTGCTCACCACCCACAGCCAGCTCAAGCACCTTAGTCCCGACTGTCAGAGTTCATGAGGATGCGCCCACCAACCTTTTCAAGCAGCTCTGAGCCTATGGATGCCGACGACTGGTTCTAAGCCATCGGCAAGAAGATGGATATGCTGCAATGTAGTGATCAAGAGCGAGTCCTCTTCGCTTCCCACCAGCTACATGGACCCGCTTCGGAGTGGTGGGATGTTTTGACCGCTTGTCGCCCCAATGCTCAGGCCATCTCATGGACTGAGTTCATACAACACTTCCGCAAGGCCCACAACCCAGTGAGGATCATCACCCTAAAGAAGAAGGAGTTTCAAGCTTTGCGCTAGGGAGGACGTACCATGAGCGAGTACTTCCAGAAGTTCAATCAATTGGCATGTTATGCGCAAGAAGATGTTGCCATGGATGAAGCTAAACAGGAGAGGTTCTTGGAGGGTCTCAGTGACAACATTTCCATACAACTCCTCTCCAATGACTATGCCAACTTCCATCAACTGGTCAGCAAGGCTATTCGCCAGGAAGGCAAACATGTGGAGATGGAGAATCGCAAGTGGAGGATGGCCACCCAGAAGGCCAATTCCGGTGGTTTCCCTAAACCCCATAGCAGCCTGACATCTCTTGGTAGCTCCAGGCCAGCCTTCTAGTGGGCCAGCATCTCAGACAGTTCATGTGCTCCCTTCTAGTGGGCTAGCTCAAAAGAACCCAACCCCGATCGACAGAGTGACTTGTTTCTATTGCAAAGAGGCGGGCAACTTTGCCAAGTCTTGCCCTAAGAAGCTACAAGCCACTGCCAATGTGGGATCCTCAGGAGGGTAGAACTCAGGGACAACCTTTAAGAAGCCTCGGAATTTCATCAAGGGGCATGTGAACCATGTCATAGCCGAGGAAGCTCAAGCCTCACCGGACGTTGTGCTGGGTAAGTTCATGGTAAACCAACACCGGCATCAGTTTTGTTTGATCCTGGAGCTTCCCATTCGTTCATTTCCAAAGCTTTTGTGATTCGAAATAGTTTGGGATCCATTCCTCTTAGCAATCCCATGTTAGTCCAATCCCCTGGAGCAGAAATGAGAGCTAGGACTCTGTGTCGAAAGGTGGAGCTACTCATGGAAGGAGTACCTTTCTTAGCCAAGTTGATCGTCCTAGACTCTCACGGGTTAGATATCATCCTCGGTATCGATTGGCTATCCAAGAATTAAGGCCAAATAGATTGTGCTACCCGATCCATTACCCTCACAAATGACCTCAGAATAGAAGTGACCTTCGCTCCCAAAATACCTGAAATGAACAAGTGTACCCTTACCCACCTCCAAGTCTTGGAAGAAGTACCAGTAGTACGGGAATATCCAGACGTGTTTTCGGAGGATTTACCTGGGATGCCCCTGGACAGGGATATTGAGTTCACAATTGACCTACTCCCTGGTACAACCCCTATCTCCAAGTAGCCGTACCGAATGCCTGCTAACGAGTTAGCTGAGCTAAAGAAGCAAATACAAGAATTGGAAGACAAAGGCTATGTCCAGCCGAGCTCATCACCTTGGAGCGCACCCATTCTCTTCGTCAAGAAGAAGGATGGAAGCATGAGGATGTGTGTGGATTATAGGGCACTTAATGACGCCACCATCAAGAATAAGTACCCACTACCTAGGATTGATGATCTCTTTGATCAGTTGAAAGGAGCAAGTGTTTTCTCCAAGATCGATTTGAGATCCAGGTACCATCAACTCAAGATTAAGGAATAGTCATGTCTTTTGGACTGACAAATGTCCCAGCCTACATCATGACCATGATGAATAAAGTATTCAAGAAATATTTGGATATGTTTGTGGTGATCTTCATTGATGATATTCTTATTTACTCCAAGAATGAGAAGGATCATGAAGGGCATCTTAGGATAATCTTGGAAGAACTTAGAGGGCACCAACTTTATGCCAAATTCAGCAAGTGTGAGTTTTGGCTAAAAGAGGTAGCATTCCTTGGTCACATTGTAACGGCCGTTGGAATTGTAGTGGATCCTTCCAAAGTAATGGACTAAAAGCAACCTACATAAGTAACAGAAGTCAGGAGTTTTCTTGGGCTTGCTGGATATTATCGTCGCTTCATAGCGGGATTCTCCAAGTTAGCCAAACCCATGACTCAGCTCCTAAAGAAGGAAAGGAAGTTTGAATGGATGAAGGCTTGTGAGCAGAGTTTCCAGACCCTCAAGAATAAATTGGTGACGGCTCTAGTGCTGGTCCTACCAGACATCTGTAAGGATTTTGAGGTGTTCTATGACGCCTCTCGGCAAGGACTTGGTTGTGTGTTGATGCAAGAAGGAAAGGTGGTAGCTTACGCATCGCGCCAACTAAGGCCTCATGAGTGTAATTATTCCACATACGACCTGAAGTTGGCGCAATGGTTCATGCATTGAAGATCTGGTGGCACTATCTCCTTGGTAATCGTTGTGACGTATACACGGACCATAAGAGTTTAAAGTATATTTTCACTAGGCAGAGCTCAACCTAACGCAGTGGAGATGGTTGGAGTTAATCAAGGATTATAACCTTGGAATTCATTACCATCCGGGTAAGGCCAATGTCGTGGCTGATGCATTTAGTAGGAAGTCTTATGCAAACTGCACTTGGACAGAAAAGGTTCAAGCCCAACCTCAAGAGGGAGTTGCCCGTCTTAGTCTAGAACCCATGAACCAGGCTACCCTCTCGACTCTAGAAATCCAACCTACCTTACCCGAACTAATCAGAGAAGCTCAGAAAGTAGATGAGGATATCCAGGAAATAAAGAAGAACATGTGAAGAGGTAAGGCCCCTGCTTTCAGTGAAGATGAACATGAATCTGTCTAGTTTGGAAATCGTATTTGTGTGCCAAATAACACAGAAATCAAGGGTATGATTCTAAGAAAAGCCCATGAAACCCCTTACTCCATACACCCGAGTCGTACCAAGATGTATCAGGACTTTTGGGAAAGGTATTGGTGGGTCAGCATGAAGAGAGAAATTGCTGAGTACATTGATGCTTGTGACACCTATCAGAAGGTCAAGGCGGAACACCAAAAACCCGTCGAACTCTTGCAACCCTTACCAACCCTCGATTCGAAGTGGGAGCAAATCGGTATGGATTTCATCACTGGACTACCCAAGACTCAATCAGGATATGACTCCATATGGGTAGTGATAGACCGCTTAACCAAAGTGGCACACTTCATACCAGTCAAGACTACCTATTCCGAAAGTAAGTTGGCAGAATTGTACATGTCTCGGATTATGTGTCTTCATGGGGTTCCCAAGAAGATTATGTCAGATCGAGGGAGCCAGTTTACTTCTCGATTCTAGCAGAAGCTCCATGAGGAGTTAGGGAGTAAGCTAAATTTTCGTACCGCTTACCACCCTCAGACTGATGGTCAAACCGAGCGAGTTAACCAGGTGTTAGAGAACATGTTGAGAGCTTGTGCCCTAGACTTGGGAGACAGTTGGGATCATGCCTTACCTTATACAGAGTTCTCCTATAATAATAGCTATCAATCCAGTCTTCAAATGGCCCCCTTTGAAGCCCTGTACGGGAGAAAGTGTAGAACTTCGCTGTTTTGGGACCAACCAGAAGGTTCTCAAGACCCTAGACCTAATCTGCTCCAAGACACCGAAGAAAAGGTCAGGACGATCAAGGAGAGATTAAAGATAGCTTAGTCCTGATAGAAGAGCTATGCTGATATTTGTCGTGGAGACCTGACTTTCGCAGTGGGTGACTTTGTGCATCTGAGGGTGTCCCCACTCAGAGGAGTCAAGAGGTTCCAAACCAAGGGGAAGCTTGCACCAAGGTTCGTAGGACCATTCAAGATATTGAACCGTAAAGGTGAGGTAGCATACCAGCTGGAGTTGCCCTCAACAATGACCGGGGTGCATGACGTCTTTCATGTGTCACAAATGAAGAAGTGCCATTGAGTGCCCACCGAGCAAGTAGCACTTGAGACTCTCGATCTTCAGGAGGACCTCACCTACAGAGAACAGCCAATCAAAATACTTGAGATAGCAGAACGCCAGACCATAAGAAAGACCATCCGTTTTTGCCGAGTGCAATGGAGCAACCATACAGAGGATGAAGCTACTTGGGAAAGAGAGGACGACCTGAAAGCTAACCATCCCCACCTCTTCTGCTAGCCCGTCCGAATCTCGGGGTTGAGATTCTCTTAAGGGGATAGGTTTGTGACATCCCAAAATTTCAAAATTTTAATTAGTTTTATTTTTCTAGAATTTAAAGTCTCCTTTTCATTTGTGATTATGTGGAAAACTATCAAAGTTTGGGAGCATTTATGGTCAAATTGAGTTTATTGAAATTTATTTGGGCTTCTTGCATTTTGTTAGAATTTTGGGAATTTTTTGGGATTTATTTGGATTTTTTGGCTATTTTCTAAAGCATTGTTTTCTTTCTTGGGATTTCTGAAAAATAAAAGAAAATAAAATACCAACCCTTCCCTCCGAGCGATGCATGGACGGCCCAGATCTACCCACATCACCGCCCGCCTCATCCTGCCTCTCCCTTGGGCCGATGCGTGGACGGCCCAGATCGGCCGTGCACGCGCCCTGGCCCATCTTCCCCGTTTGGCATTCCCTCTCTCCTCCATGCTTTTGGGCCCGCCTGTCAGTTCCGTCTTCCCCGCCCCTTCTTCCTCCACGCGCCGCAACCGCCGCCGCCTGACCGTTGCTCCGCTCTACCTCTCCAGGCCACGTCTCCTCCCCGCGAGTGTGCCGCCCCACTACTCCCGTCATGCTCTGCACTTCCCACACCCGTCACCCACCTCCCCACTCTCCCACTCGGCCTCGTTCGCCTGCAACTGCCGCCACTTCCCGACTACTCCGATGACAAATTACCGCCGGCCTGGCCAACCCCAATCCTATATAAACCCCTCCCTGGCTTCTCCTCCCTCCACACCACCCTTACCCCGCATCCTCCTCCCTTTCCGTAAGCTCGAGCGCCCCCGCAACGTGTCGAGCTCCGCCGCCAACTCCGACGAGCTCCCCTCGCTACTCTGACCGCCCCGAGCTTCGCCGACGCCGTCATCATCTTCACCGCGTTTCCCCCGACCTCGCTCACCCCTCAGCCGTGCCCTAGCATCACCGGAGCACCGCCGCACCGGAAGACCCGAGTGACGTCGCCGCCTCCCTCGTCGCCGATTGTCCTCTGGCCATTCCCGGTAAAACCCGCAAGCGCCATTGCAATCCCCTTCTTCCCATCTCTAGTTTGCACGGCTCACAGACCGCCGCTGCTCGCTGGAGCGCCGGCGACCATCGAGTCTCGAGCGCTGCCACTGGCCTGGCAACCATGTCACTGCCCGTGCTGGCGTGGCAGCCTAGTGGCATGCCACACTAGCGCTCACCTGCCCGGCAAGTGGCACACCAGCAGCCACCAACCACCTCACCCCTTTAGCCCATGTGGTAGCCAGGTGTCACCAACTGACATGCCATATCAGCAAATTGGCCCAATCACCTGCCACCTGGATGCCGCACAATCACCTTTGCCACCTCAGCCTTCCCTCTGGTCCATGGACCTAGTCCATAGACCCAGGCCCACCTGTCAGTCTCTGGTCCGAAGAATCCATCAGGGCTGATGTCATGCTGATGTCATAAACATGATTTTCTAGTATAAAAATAATTCAGCCAAAAATAAAATTCCCCTGCTGACATCATAATTCCATTTTCTTTTAGAAAATTAATTCCAGAAAATCAACCTTTTTCTTTTCTCTGATTTTGAACTTCCGACAGCCCATTCTCCTTCGTCCTAACTCCGATTGAGCCCGTTCAAATTTCTAAATTCATCAAAAATTCCAAACTATCCATTTTGGAAGTTTACTTGAGTTTTATTTAAATTTGGTGGGTTATTTTCACGTGTAGACTACGACGATTCGAGAGAATTCTACGATGATTTGAGAGAATTCTATGACGATGATTCGCACCACACTACGGAGCAAGGAAAGTCACACTTCTTGATCATGTTGATCCCATATTTCAAAATAAAATTATGTTGTTTTAAATTATACTGCATGCTTAATTTTATTCAACGTATTTCAGTTAAGTTTTAACGTAGTTATTTCCTACTTATTAATTCCTCCGTTGACATTGAATTCCCTCGATACCTTGTCACCCTAGAATAAAGCTCTAGTTAGTACACTAGTATGGCTAGAGAATTTTGTAGCAAATGCTTAGCCCTGCATAGATATAACTTAGGTTGGGATAGCATTTTCACATAAAATGATGAGCTTTTGAAATGTATTCTTGACTTCGGTGAGTCAAGAAAGATTGTAAAATTATTTCAAAATAAAATATAAAATCTGATTTAGACATAGGCTAATGGTTAGGTGGTGGGTGCAAGCATGCACTGTTGTTCGAAAACACAGTGTTGATTGTCGTGCACAAGGGGTATGTGTTGAGCCTAAGTCAAATTAAGGACCGGTTTGTGAGCTACTGTTGCAAAGCCCTATCATACTACCACAAGGCTGGTATGGGACAGTCCTGGCTGATTAATTTACGGGCCCAACCTGAGTCATGTCGTAGGTTGAAAGTGTGCGTGGGTTAGGCCATGGGAAGTCTCACTCAGCTCAAGAGGGGGTCCCGGTCTGGTGGATTCCTTACTGGGATGAAACCTTAGAGTTGGCTTGGCTAGGTTGAAGGCTTGGCATTGTAAAGGGCTTGTCATGATCTCCTCGCCACACACCTATGGAAGTGTGTTTATCTGGTGGCAATCCGGGATGATCATGACTTGTGGGTAAAGCTGTACAAACTCTGCAGAGTATGTAATCTATCCTAGATAGCTGTGTCCACGGTCATGGGTATGCTGAGTAATAGTTTTTCATGGATTAGACTTTGTTTTCCAAAATGGTTTATGAAAACCTTGTGGATGGATGGAGTTCGTGGGTGGTTGAAAACTGTGGATGGATGGAATCCATACGAGATGTTTTTGGAAAAGATGGTCCGGGTGATGCATTTATCATTATGATGCATTTCTCCATGTGACTTGCAGAGTACAAGTTTGTACCCACCTTGCTATCTCATCTCAGAGGAGGACGACTTCGACTACGGTGATGACCTTGACGAGTAGTCCGCGTCTTACAGTCGTCTGCCTCTAGGCAGGCTGTCAGGCTTTGCTATTTATCATCTTGTTTCCGTTGTTATTTCTTTTATTTGTGTTATCAGGGATCTTATTGTAAGACTTGGCCATAAGGCCACACTCTTTAATTTAATATTATTGGTCATTTGTGCTTGATATGTATCTTTGTTCTACTATGTGCACTAGCTATTCTTGGACTAGTGCGATTTACACAGCGGGTTACAGAGTTGTTGCTCCGGGATCTGACAAAAGTTTACGTTCCCTAGCTGTGCATGCCACCACCTGCATGCTCCTCCAAACTGGCCGTTAAATACATTGGGTTTCCTAGCTCCAATCGAATATTGTACAGGTGGTTATTGGATCATTTTATGTTCATGAGGTGTCTCCTACTGTGCTCATAGATCCATAGCTGTGCATGGTACAAAACTACCCTGTAACCATCTTTTGCAAACTGCCCAAGGCTAATGATGTTGTTGCAAAGGCTCAGTATGAATTATATCTCAGAGAACACATGTTGTTTTTCGTTTTTGCACTGGAGAAGGATCGATCCCATCCACGATCTCCATTGTGGATCCGTCACTAAACTGAATCATTCTATAGAGGTTTCATCTAGCTCGTTGAGCACTAACCGCTAACCCATCATGTTGTTGCTGGCACCGTTGTCTAGGTACCACTCGTTGGACACAAGATGTGCTTCGCCATCAATGCACAGTCTTGGCATCACCTTTTCCTCGTTCATCAAAACTATGTTATGCGTCTCCCGCGGGTGTACAAAAAGGAACAAGGTAGGGTCATCGTCCTATGCTTGGGTGAGATTAGCTTCCTCATCCTGATCATGATTGCAATGAGGTTTACGACACTCAGGGGCATAGTAACCATAAACATCACAGTTAAAGAACTTAATCTTCTTTTACCCTTGCCACCTCTAGAACCATGTTTGGCATCAGTAGATGGTGAGGTGTCATCATGGCCACCCTTGCCGTGTCCACAGCCTTGACCGTGTCCTCTTTCGTGGCCACGACTTTTGCTGTTGTTCCCACGGCATCCCTTTGAGTTGAAGGAAGGTTCCCCTCCTCTGTTCTTCTTCATGCGTGCCATCCACTCTAAGTGTGAGCAACATATACTGTTGCTCCTCCTTGTCACCGTAGCTTTGAACACTCTCCTCAGAGGCTTTGAGGTGGCCGACCAGCTCCTCTATGGACATGGTCTTTAGATCACTGAATTGCTTGATCGACGTTACGATTGACAAAAATTTTGCCGAACCACTCGGAGAAATTTACTGATGATGATGGTCTCCTCCACCTGCTCGCCTAACGCTCGGATGCTATTGGCGATCGTTATTAGCTTCACAGCGAAATCATCTATCGATTCGCTTTCCTTCATGTGAATCACCTCGAAGTCACTCCTTAAAGTTTGGATCTTTGCCTCCTTGATGTGATCTGCACCCATGTCATCGTCTTGTGCATCTCCTACACATCCTTGGCAGACTTCTTATCAGCCAACGTGACGAGCATGTCTTCCAGTACACTTTGATAGATGGTGGCGAGGACCATTCTATCCCTCCGTTCACCAATATCATATTTCGCTACGGCGTCCCACACACCCTGTGCTTCTAGGTTGACACGTATCTTTAACAACCATACGACATAGTTGCTTTATGTGAGCAAAAGATATTATAACAAAATACTGTTATCTTTTTGGCATCACTTTATTGATGGCAAGTCAGATTGCATGCGCCTCAAATTTTGCTTCGTCATAATCCTCGGGCTCCGAATATCTTTCTCTCGCCTGTCTGGCGCAATTCCGGACCTTCTTTGGCTGGCACAGGTCTCCACGTGCCTGCTGCTGGCTGCTGCAGAGGAAAGAAAAACTGTGCGGTGCCTTGCCTGGACCGAAGGAATCAAAGAAAAAAGGACACTTCTTTTGTTGGTGCCAAAGGTCTGAACCGAGGCTGCTGCTGGAGTCGGAAGGTTTTCCTTATATCCTCGAGCTGCGTGCCCTCTTTTTCTGTCGCGTGTCTCTCCTGGTGCACTGCTTCACGTTGCTGCCCGCTGTCGAACGAAACCTGCTCCAGGAAACGTGTTCTGCTGCCGGGCGCTGGACCGAGGAAAAGAAAAAGACTGATATCTCTGCTGCCTCACGAGTGCAGAAATGATTGTGGGGATCACGCCGACGCCACCGCGCTGAACACGGTCACCGCCGCCGAGGCTAAGGCCTGCACGCCTGGATCCACCGCCTCATCCGCGTGTATACCAGCTGCGCACCGCCGCCCCGGCCGTGCAGCCGCGCACTGGAAGAAGAACGCGCCTGCTGCTCCCGCCCCGGTGCGAGTGATATCCGGAGCTCTAATACCACTTATTAATTTCTTCGTGGGAAAGAAAATAGAAAACTTTTTGGGTAATTTTCTCTTTATATTTCTCTACAATTTATAGTACATGTATAAATCTATCTATAGAATAACTAAATAAAAAACAAACTATTTTGTTGCAAATTTGCATCTGAACTTTAACATCTAATTTATTATACAAGATATAGTCACTATGTGATCTTTATAACCTTTGCAAGTCTTTGACAGAATTCCATCCTATGTGGTGTAGAAGTTGCCGCTGTAGTCTTTTCTTTGTGGCAACTGCTTCTCCTTTGGCCATCCCATTGTTACTCCGTCACTAATCACTTCCTCGCTGTGGACACTATGGATGTCCATGCCATGGGTGATGGGAGCCATGTCAGTGATGGAGTGGCAGACACAATGCATCAGATGAATCAGCAGCACGCAGAGTTGCACCAGTTGATAGGGCCGATAGAAAGGATTTTGGTTAATTTCACCGCACCATAGTTTTAGTTTTGGTTTCCTTTGTGATATTTTAGTATGTCTTCAAATTATGCGTACCGTAGAGATAAAAAGTTAATTAGAGATAGAAGGTTTCTATTTTCATGGTCTGTGTTTCCTGCTGTAACAGATCAATCGGATCACATGAGATACGATTGTTTTGGTGTTGTGATTATGGCCCTGTTTGTTTCCACTTAAGATTATTATAATCTAGCTTATAATCATAAGTGGAAACAAACAGACTAAATTATAAGGTAACTTATTATAATCTAATAGCCCAGATTATTGTAATCTAATAAGCTCAAAAAAGGAGCTTATTTCAGCTTATAGATCCACCTTTTATCTTAATGACCATAAAACTTTAGGAATATTACACACCTTTGTCATTCATCCATCCCCCAACTCCCTTGCCTCTCTCTCAAGGATATTGTAGTCTTTAAATATTCGAATACAACAATCCATAACTCTGATAATCCAGGCTGCCAAACACTTGACATCTTATTTTCCACCAGCTTATTATAATCTAGCTTATATAATCCCCCACCTATAAGCTAGATTATAATAATCTTAAGTGGAAACAAACAGGGCCTATGTAACAGATACGATGCAATCTGTTAACGTATAAATAGAGGATGAAAAACCAGAAAATGTTTGGCAGTTTGCACATGGTAAATCTTTGCCTCTGTTCGTATCCACCGAAATCACCATCTAGGACAGAAGAAGAAGAGACGTTCGGACCAGTCCGATTAGAGAAGAAGATACATTTGGACCAGTCCGATCAGCGACTAGCTTACGTTCAGAGTAGTCTGATCGGCAACCTGTTTTAACAATTGGTATCAAATCTGTTTTGAGGTCCTAAGGCGATGCAATGCGGCTCAAGATCGACGTCTCCTCCGACCATACATTCCACCGGCGACAGCGGCCAACGAGTGGTGGTTCTTGGCGGTGGTCAGGATCCCATTGTGCAGGTAGGGCCGAAGGAGGCTGGGGTGACCCTATAGTATCCCATTCTCATGCAATCCAACTACAATGATTGGCCTCTCCTAATGAGAGTCAATCTCTATGCTCAGGGAGTCTGGGAAGTGATCGAACTTGGCAGCGTGGAGCAGGGTTAAACAATTCGTCCGAAACAGAACGAAATTTCGGTAATTTCGTTGATTTCGTTACCCAACGAAAGCAAGAATATTCGGTCAAATTTTGACCGAATTTATATTTGTTTGAAATTTGTCCAAAATTTATCTAAATTTGGTTAAATTTCGTCAAAATTCAAATGAAGTTTGAAATTTTTCGTCCGAAATTGTGAACGAAATCCGAAATTTCGTTCCATTCGGTTGTTTCGCTGGCTGCCGAATTTTTTTCACCAGCGAAAGATTTTTCCCTGGCGTGGAGTACTGATTGGATTGAATGGCGTTGGCGACAATTCTGCAGGTTGTTCCGGTTGAGATGCTTGCTACTCTGGTTGCCAAGAACATGGCTAAGGCAGCATGAGAGGCTATCCGAACCATGCGTGCCGGTGGTGATCATGTTCGGGAGGCGAGGGTGCAAACCTTGCGCCGTGAAATCAAAGTCATTCACATGAAAGAAACGGAGACCATCGACGATTTCTCCATGTGATTGATTGGGCTGATGAATAACATCCGGTCATTGGGAGATACTCTTGAAGAAGAGAAGGTTGTGAAGAAATTCCTATGGGTTGTCTTACCGAAATTCTCACATATGGCTATCTCGATTGATCAATTCCTCGATCTTGATAGCATGACGGTTGAGGAGCTAATCGACCGCTTCAAGGCCGTTGAGGACCAGTGGGAGACCAGAGATGGCGGTGACACTAGAGGCTGTCTTTTGCTCACGGAATAAGAATAGGCTGCACATTCAAGAAGCAAGCACTAGAGCTCTTCGAAGGGTGTTGGTCAAGGTATAGTCGTGATCAGCCACGCAGAAAAACCAGTTTGGGAACCCAAGAGTGGCACGGATGTAAAAGATGCTGCATCATCAACCGCAAGATGAGACAAGTTGAAGGTAAAATGCTTCAATTGCAATAACTTCGGATATTTTGCAAGGGATTGTTGCAAACCGTGAAGGGAGCACAAGGAATGGCAAGTAAATGTCACACAAGTGCATGAGGAAGAACCTACGCTCCTTATGGTAGAAGTGTGCAGACTCACCGAAACAAAGAGAAGAAGCATCTGAAGGAGTATTCCTCAATGAGGTACTTGCACAGGCTCTGTTGGGCAAGTAGATGAGGAATGTGAAGGGCCCTGGTATCTAACTACCGGAGCAATAAATCATATTTTAGATTAAGGAATATAACATTCCGGCCTCCATCATTCACAAGTGAATGAGTACAGCCAATTCCAACACACCCATAGTACTTAGACTACAAACCACCACACGGTGTATAAAACACAGAACAAAGGAACATAACTCAAGTCCCAGCCCTAATCCTACCTCATTACATAACTTGCTAAACAAAACCAAACTCTTTGTTGCCTCCATCAAGCGACTGTATTCCTCTAGTGAGGACAGCAGCACTCAATACATCACATCGATGCTCAACAGGGAGGGCCTTCAGCAAGCACTTCATCTTCTTCATCCAAATATCTCTCTCTCTGGCCAACATCTATAACCTTCCTCGGACCTTCTAACACCGTATAGCGGGTCAGGAGATGAGGGAAGACACTGTGCCGAGAGCTTCTGGCGAACTGTACATATGCAAACAAAGCACGAGCAGCGACAGAGCCAAACGGCAAGCACCAATCAACTGAGCTGAAATTGCCTAACGACGCCTTCAAGAAGGTAACAACGCCCAAGGCGCTGACGCCGCCAGTCCATCATGGAAAAGGTTTTCACCTGCAATCAACCACCGGGTGGGGGGAGCCCGGGAAGAGGTACAGAAAGGACGCCTCCAAGGAGGAAGCGACGTCCGCAAACGTCGCCGTCCAAGCTTTCGCCCTGACATCAAATCACCCAATTGCTTAGGCTACCTGTACATAGGCAGGTGTAGTCACTGGTATGCAGCAATTGGCAACGCTGAATTATCCCGAAGAAGTCGGATGACATCCCAGTATGGCAATCCAGGTTTCACCAAAAGAATATCAGCCCCTTCCGCTTCATCTGCTGCAGTTTCTAGAAGGGCTTCTCTGTAATTGGCTGGGTTCATCTGATCAAAGCAACATCCGTGAAGACAACAATATCAGGGAATTTATCTTTGAGCAGGCGGAATGCTCGTGGAACCAAACCATTGTCGTTGTATGCCTCATTTCCTGATTGAGACTTCAATGCATCAGGAACTTTTGGAAAAAGCATGAAGCTGTTAACACCAACATCGCTTGCCTTGTAGATCTCATCAAGAAGTCCACGCCTCCACCCAAGCCTAAAGCACCCCGGCATAGCTCCAATAGGAGCATCCTCTTCCCCTTCATGAATGAACAGCGGGAGCACCAAGTTGGCGAGTGAGATGCTTGACTCCTGGAATGCAACCCTAAGAGCAGGCAACCTCCGGTTGTGACGAGGGCGCTTTGTCAGGTCAAGAGGCCTGATCTCCGGTGTGGTCGAGCGCACGGGAGACAGATCCGTCGATGGAGAGCTCCCGGTGGCGGAGGGAATCGAGCGCGCGGTGCCGGCCACCAGGCCGCCGGATCCGCCGCCGGCAAGGGGACCCGCTACCGGGTCCTGCCGCCCCTCTCCGCCTCCCTCCCAGCGCACACCACGCCATCCTCCTCCACGCGGACCTCGCCACTCCATGGCTCGGGAGCCCGCCGCATCGCCACCTGCCGAGGGACGCCAGATCCGGCCACTAGGCCACCGGATCCGCCGCCGGCGAGGGGAGCCGCAACCGGGTATCACACGCCCAGCGCCCCAATCCCCACCGAACCGAGCAGGGGAAGGAAAAAAAGGCCCCGCCGTCGCCCTCTTTGCGCCCACCGGGGACCGGTGGCGCGCTCCGGCGACGGCGAGGAGGAGGGATCCGGACGGGGTAAGGGAGGTGAAGGGGCGGGGGATCAAACCGGGGCCAAGAAGAATTTTATAGACCTCGACACAACGGTTAGGGGCTTAGTAAAGTTTGGAGATGGCTCAATCATATGCAGCAACCAAGTACTTATCCAAGATGGTGTCTTAACCATATGTGACAAACAAAAGTAGCTCATTACCGAAGTGACGAGATCTAAAAACCAGTTGTATGTTCTTCATCTCAGTCTAGCCCAAACGATTTTTTTAGCAGCTCAGTGCATGGAGGAAGCGTAGCATTGGCATGTGAGATTTGGACATATCAACTTTTGTTCATTGTGCAAGTTAGCTCAACAATATATGGTGCACAAATTGCCAAATATACGCACTATGGAGGAAATCTGTGATAGTTGTCTTGTAGGGAAGCAAAGAAGAACCCCGTTCCCACACAAGACAAACATTCGAGCTTCTGATCGGCTTGAATTGGTGCATGGAGACTTATGTGGCCCAATGTTGCCTGCCACACCAGGAGGGAGGAGTTACTTTCTTCTTCTAGTTGATGATCACACTCGTTACATGTGGGTGTCCCTGCTAAGCATGAAAGATGAAGCTGTAGAGGCAATCAAGAAGTTCCAAGCTACAGCAGAATTGGAGAGTGGAAGCAAACTCAAGGTGTTTCACACTGACCGCGGAGGAGAAGTGAATTCAAATGAGTTCGGTCTCTATTATGCTGAACAAGGGGTTCTTGGCATCTGATGGCACCATATTCTCCACAACTGAATGGCATCATGCAACGGAGAACTCAAATAGCATTAGGCATGACATGAAGCATCATGAAGGCAAAGGGTATTCCTAGAAGATTATGGGGCGAAGTGGTCAGCACTGCGGTATATATTTTGAACTATTCCCTAACCACAAATTTGGAAGGCATGACCCTTTATGAATCTCTGCCACGGGAGATGCCCCAATGTACGTCATTTTCGTACATTTGGATATTTACGTTATGTTCAGGTTGTGAAACAAAACCTAAAGAAGCTTGATGGTAGGAGCATTCCAATGGTGTTCATCGGTTATGAAGCGGGAAGCAAGGCTCATAAGATGTTTGATCCTATTGGAGGCAGACTGCACATCACACAGGATGTAGTATTTGATGAAGAAACAAGCTGGGACTGGGCTAGAACCGAAGAAGAGTTGGATACCTCTGTGCCGAGAGAGTACTTCTCCATTCATTATAGTGCTAACCAGGCTATATAAGATCAACACCATGAAAGCTCAGAGGCTTTGACACCTAGTCATGGACCAGATGGAGGGAAGCAGACGCCAGTGTCTTCAGCAGCACCAACACCTGTATTCCCGGTTGTATCAGAGGGATTGTAGTGGGCTACTCCACCTAGCAGTGCATCATCGGCAACCCAGGAGAGGCCCAGACGGTACCAAACAATTCAAAACCTATATGACAATACTGCGGTCCATGAGCTAGCCGACTCCTCTGGTGATATGTGCTTTCATTTTTCTGGAGAACCTGAATCTTTTGAAGAGGCCAAAGCACAAAGGTGTTGGAGATTGGCCATGTTAGAAGAGATCAAGTGCATTGATGAAAACAAGACTTGGAATCTTGTTGATCTGCCAACCAAGCACAAACCCATTGGATTGAAGTGGGTGTTCAAAGTTAAAAAGGATGCACAAGGAAATATTGTGAGGCATAAAGCACGTTTGGTAGCCAAAGGATACATCTAGCAGCACATAGTTGATTTTGAAGAACTATTCGCTCCAGTGGCAAGAATGGAATCAGTATGTCTAATGCTAGCAATTGCAGCTGCACATGGGTGGGAAGCCCACCATATGGATGTAAAATCTACTTTCTTGAATGAAGAACTTCAGGAGGAGGTGTATGTGTGTCAACCTCCAGGTTTTGCGGATGAAGTCAATCACCACAAGGTGCTATGGCTCAACAAAGCTCTGTATGGCTTGAAACAAGCACCACGAGTCTGGAATGCAAAACTTGATAGCAGTCTTTCCTCACTCAGGTTTCAAAAAAGTTCTTCTGAACATGCTATGTATAGTGTTATGAATATTGTGTGTATTGATATGAGACCCAAAGGGCCATATATATAGGAGAGTACAAGGGGATATGCCATATAGAGATAAGGCATATATGAAATAGAATACAAACTTTATCTCTAATACCCTTAACACCCCCCTCAAATGCAAGGCGTATGCAATAGCATTGCATTTGAAAAGGGTTAATACTAAAACAAGAAAAATCCGAAGTCCGAGTCTTGATGATGTCGTCGTTGCGTGCAGCCTTTGAATAAACTGTCAAATCAAGCCGAAGAGGAATAGAAAGATGCATGACGGCGCAGATCGAAGCCCAAGAGGCGGCGGCATAGTGCACAGAGGACGCGCGGCGGCCTTTGAAGCTCGGGGCGGCGGCTAGAGAAGCGGCGGCATCATAACGACTTCTATGATCTGCACGCGGCTCAGAGAGTAGAGCGGCGGCTGCTGCCAGGCAAAAATAAAATTCCTACACTTCTATGACTGACAATAAATTTGTGGACTCGCACAGCTTGAACGACCTAAAAATCAGAGACTACGGATTTTGGATGGACGCGATGAAAAACTCTAAAACAGATGGACTCAACGAGATGACACAGGATAACTAGCAGCAGAATAACACTGCCTTCAAATTCCTAACTCCCCCTTCTCTCTCTTCACCACTCCCCTCCCTCAGTCCGTCTCTCACCCATTCACTCCATCACGCGCCCGCGAGAGAAAGGAGCAGCCGGCGGCCCGGGCGAAGGCGGCGCGGCGACCGGGCGAGAGAAAAGGGGGGGGGTCGGCCTGGCGCGGCAGCTGGAGCTGGCCACAGGAAGGCGGCGGCGGCCACCACAAGAGCGGCGGCGGCGGGATCTAGAGACAGCCCGGGCGGCGGCGGTTGAAGGCGCGTCAAGGGAGGTGGTGGAGGCGCCGACTGGATCCGAGCTCGGCGGCTGTTGAAGGCGGCGAGGCGAGGTCGGATCTGGACGGGGGCGCGGTGGAGAGGAGCGGATCCGGCGTGGAGGCGGCGGGCTCAGCGACCGAGACGAGCCCTGATCGTGGAGGCGGCGGCGGCTTCGAGCGGCCGAGGCTAGGCAGCGGCCGTGCAGCGGACGGATCCGGGCGGGAGGCGGCCGGATCGGTCGGCGAGGCGGATCTGGTGCGGGTCGCCGGATACGGCGGCGGAGAGCGGAGGCGGCGGAGCCGGCGGCGACGCAGCGCAGCGCGACCACGATGACGGCGGGGGCGACAACGGCGGCACGCGAGCGCAGGCAGGCGGATCCGGCGTAGAGGAGGCCGGATCCGGGCTGCAATACCGGCTGTGGCCGGATCCGTGGCGGCGACGGGCTAGAGGTGATGCAGCGCGGCGGCCTGGATCTGTGGCGGCGGTCGGCGTGGCCGGGCGGAGTCCACGGCAGCAGCGGCGGCGGATGACTCACAGTGGGCGACGGCGACGATCACCAGAGCCCAAAGAGGCGATGGCGGCTGAAGATCAGCGGATCGGCGCAGCCCAATGAGGTCCCCCCCCCCCGGGAGAGGAGATCGATTCTCCCAGGGGCAGCAACAACGGAAGTAGATTGGAAGTAGATCGAGATTAGGGTTTCAACCTAAGCTCTGATACCATGTTATGAATATTGTGTGTATTGATATGAGACCCAAAGGGCCATATATATAGGAGAGTACAAGGGGATATGCCATATAGAGATAAGGCATATATGGAATAGAATACAAACTCTATCTCTAATACCCTTATCTCTAATACCCTTAACATATAGGAGAGGAGAAGGTGAAGTGCAACTACTGGTGGGTGTATATGCTAACGATCTCATAATATTGGATCCTCAATCTGAAGTCATACAACAATTCAAAGAAGAGACGAATATGCTTGTGATCTTGGCAAGATGACCTACTAATTGGGCATTGAAGTTTGTCAGACTAAATATGGAATTTCCATGTGTCAATCGGCTTATGCCCAGAAAATTCTTGAAAAGGCTAGGATGAATGACTGCAATGGATGGCAAGTTTCTATAGATGCAAGGCTTAAGTTGAGTAAAAAAAGTGCTCAACCTCCAATTTATTGTGCCCTGTACCGAGGTCTTATTGGGAGTCTCAGATATTTGGTGCACACGAGACCGGATATTGCATTCTCGGTTGGGTTAGTGAGTCGATTTATGGAAGAACCAGTGACTGAGCATTTTGCAGCAGTAAAACATATCTTGCATTATATCAAGGAGATAAGAGATTTGAATGCTTTCAACTTTCAAAGGTGCATGGTCCCGCGGTGGCCAGAAAATCAGTGGTTTTAATAGCGAAGTAATGAATCTTGGAAAGCAAAGCCATATGAAGATCTTGGTCCATTGGGCAACTCCTGGAAACATCTTGGCGAAGAAATGAATCTACCACAAGCAAGCTCATATGAAGATCTCACTTATAGTTTTTTTCTATTATTTGTTTTTAAAGAGTATGAAAAAACTGTACGACTCTACAGCTGCATGTTAAGAAGCAACAGAACCACAATTTTCCAGTATTTTATACATGAGACTGAATTTCGGTCATGTTAATGTTGCAATGTTTAATATTAATTAAACCCTGCATGATCTTTTACCATCTAATCTTCATTGGGGTATATTCTCTTCCTGGCAATAGCAAATTATCTTTACAAACTTTTATGTAGAGGTAACAAGCCAAGTAGAAATATACTGATGCATTTGGTATCCATTGTCAATATGAACGCACCACATTTCTGTGCTTCAAGGATCTCAATGGGGCATTTGACCTCTGAGAGTCAGATGAATTTAGAATAAGTTAAAACATGATAGATATTGCAGCCACAACACCATATAAAAAAGATCACCTTTCATATCATTAGCAGTCACTGTTGAAGGATGGGAGATGACAATCGCTTCTACCTCATTAGTTTTTTCTGTCTCCACTGCAAACTTTCCTGTTAGTTAAGCAGGGCAGCAAGAACATTGTAATACCAATAGAAAGGAAAGGGAGAATGAGAATGATCTAAGGGAGAATAAATGAATAAATTGTTTTGCCGCCAAAACCCTTTTGGCTTTAGAATGTCGAATCAAGTAGCGCTCGTTGAGGTTCCAGACCGTTCGAGACTGGTCGACACCTCTTGCTTAAGTGGGCCTCATCATTCGGCAGTAAAAAGAATCCAACACCTATATTTATTTTACCGACTTACCTCTGACAATAGAAAAGCCAAAGAATAATGCCCCATGGACCAATGGTCTAATAGTTTTACCCACCACCACAACCGGCCAAGAGGGAGATGTGGATAAGGTGAGAGCAGCCAACTCATTGCGCAATCAAGAGAGAGAGAGGCTAGCTGAAGCCTCGTCATTCATAAGCAAATCCAACACAAGCCCTCATTTCTCATCTTCACCTCTTTCCCTTCCCCCAACTGAGAACACACCCAGAGCACAAGCCAATCAAAAGAGCCACTACCTCTCCATTGCTCGGCCAAAGGCAGAAGCCAACCACCACCACCACCCAAAAGTTCCAAGGTAGCCACACCAAAGACAGTGAGGGGGAGAAGAGTTCTTGGGGAGTTGGGAAGTACTGATGGCATGAAGATAGAGTCCACGGCAACCACAATCCGCCAAGGGCCACCGAAACACCGAACCAGACTGGAACAAGGAAGAGGCGAGAAAGGCTGATAGAAATGTGTGGAGAGCATCATCGCCATCACGACCATCATCATCGTCCTCTCATCCCCCACCCAACCCGAACCAAGTAAGGTTCTCCCCAAACCCATTTTCGCTTCCGTCCATGGCATGACACAACCGTATGGCACTATCATACATTGCAAGATAGCCGCGAAGCAAGGTGTTCGAGAAGGGACCACCCTACCTTGGTCATGCAGGCCATTACGCTACCAGCAGCGAGCCAAAGGAGTGCCACACATCCTTGGAAAGAAGAACATGCTCCCCGACATATGTTCCCCTACCAAGTTCCATCGTAATGGCCCCAAAGGTGTTCGCAAAACCATGCATAGTCATAGAGTAAATTAAGGAAAAAATGGTAACTAAAACAAATGCATGTGGTAGATAGGAAGAGGGAATGGATCGTCCTGGGTGGGAGGAAGGAGCGGAGTAAACCATTGGAGCCGAAGTTGACAGGAGGCGAACCGAAGGGCTGATAAAGAAAAGGAGGAGGAGAAAAGAAGGGAAAACAAAAGAGAGAGAAAAGGATAGAAAAGAGGGAGAAAAGGAAAAAGAAAAAAAAGAAAAAGGGCATGATAAAAATTTTTGCGTTGCAAATTTTTTTACCTTGAGCATTCTGATGCTTGTGAAGGGTTCGTGCATAGAAGCGATGCCATTCGTTTGTATACATGTATCGCTATGGTGTATTGAGACTAGATGATGCTTGTATAGGTGAAGGCTCTGGTTTGGTGCTATCCATGCATTGTCCACAATGATAAACAGGCAAGTTTATGATAGAATAGTGGATTATGATGGAGACTCGATAGTTGTTCCTTCACGCTTTTATTTTATGAGATGATATCCATGATTACGTGTTAATCATACACAAGAAGTGATGCATATGGTTGAATGACAACATTGAAAGAATGTTGCATCATGCACAATGCATATGAGCCAGAACGGTTAGTAAGTCATATAGCAAATTCGGAGTGATGAGTCAGGTTGGTGATAAAGCTATATGACTAATCTGAAGAACCCTTGAGTAAGATGTATAGAGGTAAGCACCTCTACGGGATCGAGGAAAAGATCTACTTCAGTGAGCACATTGCATTGCATGGCATGAAAGAAATGAGAGACAGAAATATAGTTATAGAGATTGTGTTTACAGTCACAGATATGGAATCTACTGAATTACTGTATTGACACTATTATTTTATTGTGTGCTTGTTGAGTCTTCGGACTCACCTTTGTTTTTGTTTAGGTGAATATTAAAGGCGACATGCACGGGCGGGAGTAATACATGTATTCCACGTGCAAACAATAATTTGCACTCCACTTCCAGTTGATATGTATTTAGACGTATCTAGCTCCTGCGTCTCCTTTCATTAGTTACTGCATGCTTTTTATTGAATATTACTTAGTGAAGAAATAGTTAAGGAATTATTGCTGAAATTCTTAGTAAGATGGTTTAATTTTAGAGGGAAGATGGTAGAATTGAAATTCCGGGTACTTGGTGGTGCCAAGGTGTTACAGTTGGTATTATAGTATTAACCTTTGCTGCATGGGCGCGTGTGGGACAGGGGCACGAGCATATGGCGCATAGCATGTGTCGACCTAGAGTAGATATATGTACTAGCACTGGACACATGGATGTGTACCGAGGAGTGATTATGGATATGTGTCATGTATACGGTGTGCTACCGAGGGCGTCAGCCCTTAAGTGGGGTGAATGTAATACCTTGGCCCATTAGTATGAAGACATTTGTGGCCCATGTGGAGTGGTAATGAGATAAATCCCACATTGCTTGTCTAAAGTAAGTTGTAGTAGCATATAATACTTGTTGAGTTCAAACGTAGCATTTTCAGGTTAATATTTTTTACATAAAGTGATGATAAAAGTGTAAGTAGAGTGCTATGCATATATAAGACCCACTCCAAAATGTACTTGATTTTAAATGGATTTTAGACTAGGGGCATTACACAGACAACTACATACATCACACTGCAATTTGTTCACGGATGAAGCATTTGTTCATACCCTTTGCTATTATAATTTGAACGCCAGTGTCCTTTTACTTGACGGCTAGTACGTGGTTCGTACAGGTCTGTGGTTGTGGCTGACTCAGCGTACAATTAGTGGTTCTACAGTATTTTTAAAGTGCGTGTATGTGTAGAAAACCGTGAAGGTCACATGGACCGTAATTTTTCGATGTACATATGTCTACAACCTTTAATGGGAATCTTTGGCACTTTTAACCTCTTTTGCCCTTATATTTATAAAAATGACAGTAGTTGTCTGATATAAGTAAAAATTTGCTTTTGCCATACAGTCACCGAACAAAGTAGAGACGTGACATGTGGTGGTGCCGCACAGCCACCGTGTGATGTGCGAAGGCCACATGACCACCATGCGGCCGCCCCCTCTGCCACTTAGCCACCAAACGGCAGCTAATTAAGCCAGCTAATTATCTCACTTAATTAGCTGCCTTAATTCTGATTTAGGCATACTAATTGTTTGATTTTTAAATATAGCAAATGAGCCTAGAAAGTACGAGATTGTATGTGCAGCCTCCTGACACAACGTACTTGATTGAATAATTTTTTCATAATCTTATCCACTCTGAATGTTGCTCAAAAATTCACACGATTATGTTGTTTGTAGAAGTTGTTATATATAGCAAATGACCTTCAAAAATTACAAAATTTTATGTGCATCCTCCCGACACAGTTAACCTAATTGTCTAATTTTTTGGGATTTCACGCATTATGAATTTTGCTTGAAAATTTATACAAATGAACTGTTTGTACAGTTTTTTTCATGCAAAAAAATGAGGTGTAAATATTACGAACTTTTTTTGAAGGCTTCATACACAGTGTACTTCATTGTTTAATTTTTCTAGAATTTTGTATGTACAACAAGCGGCCTATAATGAAGAGAGCAGCTACAATAAACAAAAAATCCCATTAAAACATAACCTTATGCATCTATTAAAGTACAATGAACCTTGGGTCATTGGTAATTAAAAATAATCTAGATAAATTTTACAATTAAATGGCAATCATTTGATAAATAATTACATGCAATAATAGACTATGGAGTTAATCATTTAAGTAATCAATTGATTAATTGGCAATTACATCCACATGAAATACTACATCTCGAATTGTAAGAAATATGAATTAATTTGATAAACTAAAAAATACATTTAGTATTTCGGTCGGTGCTCGAAAATTATTAGTCTGTGCATCACATGAATCTTTCATACATGAACCTTGCTAGTACTATAGTATATAGCAACATAAGCAATTTAATTACAACCACAAAAAAAAATAGTCTTTGTACCATAGTACTAGCGAGGTTAATTTAATTATGTAATTTCTCTAGGGTTTAGGTCTTAGAAAATTGGATTTCCATTTTCCGAAATTAGGGTTTCGTGATTTTATGTGACTTGGAATGTGGGAAGTTAAGTATGACATGGCTATGTCGTCCCGTCACTTTGGGCAGCCGTTTGAGTTAGGGTTTCATGGTTAATTTTTATTGAATTACACAGAGAATAGATAGCCCCAAAAGTATTACTTTGCGCATTACAGAAATCTTTCATACATGAATCTTTCAAGTTTTACCAACCTTGGTACTACTACGGTACAGAGCGACATAAGCATTTGGACCATGTAAGAACAAAAGCCTTTAGGAGATACGAAAACTATGGTAAGTAGGACTAGGGGCTACTATGGAATTGTATGATCTACTGCGTAGACTGAGGCCATTTGCCCTTAGTACTGAGTTTAGCGTTGTACTCCTTGCCAACTGCCCTAGCCTCAGCCACCCTTTCACGCTTTCTCTCACGCTCCTCCTCACGAGCCTCACGTTCTCTGCGCTTGCGTGCCTACAGATGAACCGTCTTCTGTTGGATATGCTCACTATGATCTTCGAGAGAAGCAATCAGTACTGCTATGATCGTGATGACTACTTCGATATTTACTCTTTAGAAAATCTTAATTATACTATGTGTTCTTAATTCTCAGTGACGAGCATGAGAACGAGAAGCAAAACATAATTGAGATGAGTGGTGAGTGACTATGAGAGCTCCATATTTGTAGCTGAGCAAAAAGTGAACCTAGTGTGTTGTCACCGAAATTTATGGACTCGTTGTCGATGCGCAGCACCGTGGGCAAAGAGGGACGGCATGGTAAGAGTAATATATGTGCGGACAAGGAAGCGAGTGAGGGGGATGGTATGGACAGAGTGACATATGTGCAGATAACGAAGCGGGCAAGTTGGAATGGTATAGACGAGTCAACATATGTGAGAAGGAGGGAGGGGAAAGAGGGGATAGCAGGAAGGGGGTGATATAAGTGAGAAAAAGGAAGGTCACATGCTGTAAAAAAAATGGCCACCACATGGTGCCCGTGTGGCCTACGATTTAACGTGAATTAAATGAGCATCACATATTGCTAATTATGATTAAATTAATATAAATTAACGTGGCAAATTTGTAGCACGTAAATTTCATAAAAAATTAGACAATTAGGTTGACTATGTCGGGAAGCTACACATCAAATTTCATAATTGTTTGAAGTTTGCTTGCTATATGTAACAACTCCTACAAACAACATAATCTTATGAGTTTTCGAGCAACATTTACAACTAATAAAATTATAAAAATTACAAGTACATTATGTTGAGAGGCTGCATATAAAATTTCGTAACTTTTTTATTTGCTATATTTAAAAGCAAACAAGCAATATGTGTAAATCATAATTAAGTTAGCTAATTAGCCAACTTAATTAGCTGCCATCTCATGGCTGGGCGGCAGAGGGGAGGGCCGCACGTTGGCCATGCGACCTTCGCGCATCACACGGTGGCCGTGCAGCACCACCACATGTCGCCTCTCCACAACTGTTGTCCGGTGGGCGTATAGTAAAAGCGATATTTTTGCTAATACCCGTGACTACCATTATTTTTGTAAATACGAGGTCATAAGAGGCTAAAAGTGCATAAAACTCTGTTTTTATATATGCGATCAGATGCAGGGGCGTACAACATAAGGATCGCATTGATTCCTTGCTGTTGTGATTTGGACTAGTAAAATTTTTAGGCTTTGTTTCCGTATCTGCGAATGCCTAAGCACGAGTTGTCGAGTTGATTTTGCTGATGGAACAGTGTTGCACCGGCGGTGCCCTCGGACGGAGCAGGGCAGAGCATATGTACTGCGTGCCCAGAGGCAGAGGCAACTGCGCTTTAATTCCAGCTCTGGAACGCAAGAATTTTCCGAGATCTCTACAGGAATTAAACAGTCTTCTATAAAATTTTTGCGTTTCAAATAAGAGTCTGTTTAATTTGGTTCCCGATTTCCAAAATCTGACTGGGGTTGGATGCTCCATGTATAAAATGTTTTTGAGTGACAATTTTACATATACAAAATCTTTAACCTTGCGATTTTACATTGTTCGTGCTCCGGGCACCGTCTCCGGCATCGACCACCATGCAGACGTCTAGTTCCACCACCGTCGAACGTCCCTACGATGAGCGCACGCTCCGTCGAATTGCTCCCCCTTCTTTTCCTTACATTAAGGAGATGCACCAAAGACGCCACCGCCTATTGCCGGATGCAATGGCAAGGATCACAGGAGGTGAAGCCGTAGGAAATGGGAAGAAGGCTGGCCGTGTGGGATAAAGAAGGGGGAGATGCAGGCAAAATCCGAATGATATGTTAAAAAAAGTCACGTGGATGATGTATAGACACTCTTAATTTTTAAGCGAAAATAGAACAGAGGCTGCGGTGGATCACAGGTTTTAAGCATTAACCAGGGCTGGCAGCTGGGCAGGTGGGGGCTCCTGGCCCCTCTCCTTTGGCAGAAACAGTATAGAACATAATTTTCCTATGTCAGTATGTTTGTATTGGTAGGAGGTGTGTTTAGGGGGTAACGCCGATAGGACCGATTATCGTTTATGTTTGGTGGATTTCAGCCTTAAATTTGAATTTTAAAAAGATTGAAAATAGAAAAATATCGGAGCTTTTGGGTGGAAATTTACTAAGCAAATCGGCGTGAATCGGTATAACTTGGTGTAAATTGGTGAAAAATTAAATTTAATCGAAATATTTTAAACTATTTTGTACTCTAATGGGGTGCCCGATAAAACCTGGGCAGTGTTGGATTCTTTCCCCCGTAGGCATGCCATTTAAAAAGGACTGTCAAGCTGGCCGTGGAGAGCAGGAGACCCCAGACTTTGCGGGAGTTCCAGCAAGTAGTCCCAACGTACTGAGTGGGAAGCTTTCGCGATGTCCAGCTTCGTAAGAGTGATGTTTTGTTTTGATGATATCATCTCACCAGGCTTCGATCCTACATATAATTGTCCCTTGATGAAAGCGCTTTAGCTTGACGACACACTAGCTCATTCATCAAAGGTGCCAATCTCAGAGCTAAGACTTTGGTGATGATTTTTGACATGCTGTGAATTAGACCAACAGGCCTATAGTCAGATGCCATCTCAGCTCCTCCTTTTTTGGGCAACAGTACCAAATGAGCCGTGTTGGTCACTGTTGGATCATGATTTTAAGTCACATCAGGATGATGATCTAAACCAGAAATGCCAAAATAATTTTCCTCATGAACGGCTAACGACACATGGGAACAGCAATAGAAAACAACACTGCTACATCCTACAATGCCCACAGCGAATTGATAAAAATGCATTAAGTAGATATCGACATACGTTCACAATGTGCAAATCAACTATCAAGATACAGTGTTTACATGGGTAAGCACCCACAAGTCATAGCCAATACACATTACCTGCAAGGCTGGCCATGCAAATTTAACATGGGCGCTAGGAAATTTTATTTGGACGAAACCATTGTACTGGACCTGCATGATGGGCTATTCCCATTTCAAGTATTTTTTGAACCAGTCGAGCATTAAGGCAAGAGCCTGTTCAGCGGTTTTGACAGCGAACGGGTCGCTGGCATTATATCTGCAAGCAAAGCCATGGGAAGTTCCTGGAAAGATCTTGGCGAAGTAATGAATCTGCAACAAGCAAGCTCATATGAATATCTCACTTACAGTTTTTTTCCTTTTTCTTTTTTGTTGTTAAAGAATATGAAAAAAACTGTACGACTCTGCAGCTGCATGTTCAGAAGCAACAGAGCCATACTTTTCCGGTGTTTAAACAAGAGACTTCCAGTCATGTTAATACTAATTAAACCCAGCATGATCCTTTAACATCTAATCTTTACTGGGTTATATTGTCTTCTGTGTGCTCTGTTTAAGTTTTAGTTATTCTGAATTCTGTCTCTTCCTGGCAATAGCAAATTATCTTTGCAATCTTTTATGTAGAAGGAAACAAGCCACGTAGAAATATGCTGATGCATTTGATATCCAGAGTCTATGATGTCAATATGAACTCACCTCATTTCTTTCACGCAAGGCATGCACAAATTGATACACTAAATTTGGTGGTGTAAATGTATCATTCTGAGCTCCAAGGATCTCAATGGGGCATTTGACCTCTGAATGTCAGATGAATTTAGAATTAAGTTCACAAATGATACATATTGCAACTACAGCGCCATATAAAAAAAGATCACCTTTCATATCATCAGTAGTCACTGCTGCAGGATGGGAGATGACAATCGCTTCTACCTCATTAGTTTTCGCTATTTCCACTGCAAACTTTCCTGTTAGTTAAGCAGGGCAGCAAGAACATCAGCTAAAACTTGTCTTGAAACTTGACAATTTGAATATGAAGTAAATCTTATCGTAAAACCCACAAATAGACTCATGGGTGTGGCAAGTAAAGTGGTAAGCACGTCTCAAACAGCTTTCATGCCAGGTCGAAATATCATGGAAGGGGTTGTGGTTTTACATGAAACTATCCATGAACTTCACAGCAAAAAGCTGGATGGGGTGATCCTTAAGATAGACTTTGAAAAGGCCTATGATAAGGTTAAATGGCCTTTTCTCCAGCAAACCCTTCGTATGAAGGGTTTCAGCCATAAATGGTGCAGGTGGATTGATAAGTATGTTTCGGGAGGAAGTGTAGGCATCAAGATAAATGATAATATAGGACACTACTTCCAAACACAAAAAGGCCTGAGGCAAGGAGATCCTTTGTCACCTATACTTTTCAATATCGTAGCTGACATGCTCTCGATATTAATTAAGAGGGCAAAGGATGATGGTCAATTTAAAGGGGTCATTCCTCACCTTGTGGATGATGGATTGTCTATTTTGCAATATGCAGATGATACAGTCCTTTTTTCTGGACCATGATCTTGAGCAGGCTAAGAATATGAAGTTATTGCTCTGTGTTTTTGAACAATTATCAGGTCTAAAAATTAATTTCCACAAAAGCGAGATTTATTGTTTTGGAGAGGCCAAACAGTACGAACAAGATTATACTAACCTGTTCGGCTGTGATATAGGTATGTTCCCTTTTAAGTACTTAGGAATCCCGATGCACTACCGAAAGCTTCGAAATTTGGAGTGGAGTGCTTTAGAAGAAAGATTTAAACGGAGACTAAGTACTTGGAAGTCTAAGCATTTATCCTATGGGGGTAGACTGGTGCTGTCGACTTCAGTTCTAAGTGGCCTACCTATGTTCATGATGTCTTTCTTTGAAATTCCAAAGGGTGTTCTTAAAAGACTGAATTTCTATCGGTCAAGATTTTTTTGGCAAGGCAGTAATGAAAAACATAAGTATCGCCTCGCCAAATGGAACATCCTTTGTCGTCCAAAAGATCAAGGCGGGTTGGGAATACCTGACCTTTGGATCAAAAATAAATGTCTTCTAAGCAAATGGCTTTTTAAATTGTTGAATGAAGATGGAATTTGGCAAACCTTACTCAGAAATAAATATTTGAGTTTAAAATGCCTTACTCAGGTTAGATCTAAACCTGGGGACTCGCAGTTTTGGAAAGGTTTGCTAAGGGTCAGGGAGGATTTTCTGGGTTGTGGGTCTTTCAAAATTAGAGATGGCTCGCAAACCAGATTTTGGGAAGACACTTGGGTAGGTTCTTTACCTTTAAAAGAGCAGTTTTCCAGTCTGTACAACATAGCCAATTATCCTCATGTAACTGTGGAGACGATTATGAATCAAGTGCCTATTAATGTCTCTTTTCGCAGAGCTTTAACTGAGGATAAATTGGTGGCTTGGCTAAACCTAGTAGCTAAGATAGCCAATGTTCAACTTTCAAATGAGAGGGATGTTTTTAATTGGGATCTGCATAATCATGGTCAATTCTCTGTACGGTCAATGTATGCATACTTGATAAACCAGGATATCCCTTTCACTAAAAAATTCATTTGGAAGTTGAAGCTCCCTCTTAAGATAAAAATTTTCCTTTGGTACCTCCAAAGAGGGGTTATCTTAACTAAAGATAATTTAGCTAAGAGGAACTGGTCTGGTAGCCAAAAGTGTTGTTTCTGTGATCGTAATGAAACGATAAAGCACCTTTTTTTAATTGTTGCCAGGCTAAAACAATTTGGAATATTGTTCATATTGCTACTGGGATAACTCCACCTAGATCTTTTACTCACATGCTTGGAGGCTGGCTCACGGGCACTGGGCGAGAGGATAAAAAACAGATTTTTGTGGGGGCTGCTGCAATTATTTGGGCAATTTGGTGTTCTCGTAATGATATTGTTTTTGAGAACAATCAAAACGTTTCTTTTATGCAGATTATTTTCAGAGGAGCATATTGGTTGCGGTTCTGGGCGCTGCTGCAGCGTGAAGACAAAAGGGAGACGTTGCGATTGGCAAGCAAAGCTTTGGAGGTTGTTGCTTTAGATGTTTTTGCTAAGAATGGATGGCAAAGTAATATTAGAATTTGCTTCTGAATTTACTTTTGCTTCTGGCAAAGTATTATTTTCTTTATTTTGTAAGCAATAAGCTGATAACATTGTAAGACTTGGCTGTGTGCGGTTGCAGAGGCCGGAATTTTTCCATTTTCTAAAAAAAAAAATTTACAAAGTTCCAGGTTTGTATTCCTAGTGTGAAAAATGTAAACATATTTTCTTGCGTTAATTTAACTCACCTCCCCAACAATAACCTCCAACACCAAGAATAGATTTCCCCTCGTTCTTTAAAGTAGTGAAGATTGGTTTAGCATCTTCAGCTGCTTTGACCTGCAAGGTCAATTGAATATGTTTATCAATCTCACCTTATTAACTGCATGACTGCATCCTTGATTAGCATTTTAGGGCAGTTTAAGTACTGAAGCCATTGTCCTTTAAGTATGATCACCGTTTACCGATTTGCATAGTTTGGGAGAATGTAGTTCCGAAAGTATGACTGGTGAAACGATTTACCGGAGAGTGATCCTCGAACCACTTTGAAACGTTTACACTTGGGTCTCCCGTATAAGGATCTCCTTTGAAGAAATCAGGCACCACAACGTAATATCCGGCTCCGCCAACTTTGTCGGCTATTTTCCTTTATTGTCACAGAAACATGATCATGGTATATCACCCTCTAACTTAAAGAAGAAAACACATGAGAATAAAAAATAGAACTAGTTCTTGGCAAGTTGCTTACTGGGAAACCGAGTGGGTTCTGGGATTTAAATACCAATCGGTTATGAAGATATAAGGTGCTATTTCGAAAAAATTTAGCACCTCATAATATGTAAAGGTCAAGAAAACAATAAATATTGAAAGAGACATATATATAAAGAAAAATAAAATGGGTACACCTTACTGGAATCCATTGGGAAACAAGCGATTAATGGTCTCCTGGTAGGGTTCCCAATTTAACATAAACCTGTAAATTGAACCCTAATTCTTGGTTTTGCATTTGCTGGTTAGTTTGGTATCTTCGTATGGGATAAGGGAGGAGACGACTGAACGATTTGCACAAGAAAATTTCTAAATCTGCTAATTTTTAAACATGAGTAACACATTATACAATAAATATAACAAGATGCTACTACGAACACCCTCTGTTACTAAATAAGTTATGTTCTACAAAGTATATGCAATTAAGCTTGTAAAACTATAACGACTAGTATATACCTGTATATGCACAAAATTATGTACATTATCTGCATGAAAATAATATTGGTAGATTTGTCTTAAAAAAATAGTTCTAGTAGCATGAGACAGGATGTTTTTAACATGCTGCATAGTCTTAAAATTTGGCCCCCTTTGTTTCAAAATAGTTGTCCAACTACCCTGTGCGCATAGACTAAGGTGGTGCAAAGTCAAAATAATATTTAATAGAACTAGACTATGGTTATCCACATCAAATAATGCATTTCAATCACTCAGCATCTTTTATACCGTCAATATGTTCTTGATTCCTAATAACTGCGTTCTGATATATGTTATGACATATGATCCCTCCCACATTAGAGAGATGGAGAGAGTTTACTGAAAATTTGATTACTTTTTTAAAAGCAAAACAAACAATAATAAAAATTCATTTTGTTTTTTGAGAATTAGTCTCATTCTCGAGTTGTTCAAGTGACAATTTTATTTCACTGATTTCCTTGTCATTCTGCGGTAACAAAGGATGGATGCATGTTGCAATAGTTTAATTCAAACGAAATGTTCCTTCGGTTATTGGAAGATGTTGTAGTAGTTTAATTTCTATGTCTTATAGTACCTCTATCACACACCCAGATAGTGAGGGACTATGTAAGAAGGTCCAGGATATTATTGCGATGAACTATTGTCAATTTTGTGGAGTTGGAATTTGAATTTTGCAGATTTTCCATTTTGTCATTGTTTGCTGTCACACTAACTGGTCTAGCCGTTGGCTACCAACGGTCTAACTGCTAGCTAGTTGCCGGTCAAACTACTGTGGAGTTGCCAGTCAGACCACTGAGCAGTATGACCGGAGGTTTAACAGAGGTTGCAATTTTCTACAACAGGTATTTTGCACTAAACTTGACTAGTCTGATCGGCCCTTGGTTGGTAGTCGACCGGCCCTAAAAATTGGTTCTGTGATTTTGGAAAATTGGTTTTTAGATGAATAAAATTATAATTGGTCAGTGCATTTATACTGCATGAAGCATGTTTTAGCTAACGTGGGTAACATTGTGAAGAACTTTTGTCCAAAAACGATTTTTTGTCTTTGAATGTGCAGAAAAACTTTGGAGTCAACTATGGTTAACGATGAAGATCAAGGTTACTCTCATGGTAGAGCCAAGGTCCAGAATAGTTAAGGATGCTGGGTGAGATGGTTAAGTTCAAGCATGGCAAGAGGACGGTGTGAAATATTGAAGGGAAGGCTCGAGCAACAGGTTGCACCAAGTGGTTTAGTCGATCCACGTGGGGTATGGTCTAGTGGGATCAGAGTGGAAGAGACTTGCTAATGCATGGTAAGCCATTGGTATACCGACGCATGACGAGCATAGTGATTGCTTGTAAGGGAAGATGAAAACCGAGTCAAGACGGGGGTATTTTGGTAATTTGCCAAATACTAGAAACTTTGTTTGATCAAAATTGTAGTGCTTGGAAAACTGTTTTATCTTGAGATACTGAGAAGATCAAGTGGATCAAAGACTAAACACTTAGTGGATTCGAGCTCTTGCGCTTTAAAAAGCGTGCATGAGCTGAGTCTGCATGCAAAATTGGTGTTGTGTGGGTTTAACGGGTTATTTCAAATATCTCAATGAATAGTATCTATTTAGGTTAGATATGGGTTGATTGCCTCATCTATTTAACGAGTTGGGATGGAGGCTTCTATTCTAGGGTTAAGGTTATAGAAGAGTGAGTGATGTGGTGTACTTTCTTGTCCTCCTGATAGAGTGGCTGTAAAATCTTGATACTCAAGTAGCAATATATCAACATTATTTATCACTCATAATGCCTCCTTATTTTGGTTGATTTCCTCTTGTTCGTGCTGGTTTTCATCTCTTTTCTCTCCTAATTGATCTTGTTGTATGTCAATGACGTGTAAGTGATGAAGATGACTCATGAAGATTAAATCCCTTCCATTTAGGTACCAAGTCTTATAGGATTTCGAAGCTATCCAACTTTGGATGGTTTTGGCCTATTTTTGAGGTTTATTGATCCCAGGGCTTTTGCTTAGAATCTTTAGGAGATTTTGCTTGCTGTGATATATGAGAAAACGTCTAGAGCTATCTTGATCATCCTCTACCAACAAGCAAGCCATATCCTAAGCTTTTGATTTTTGCTTGGTTCTTTGTGCACCTTGCTTATCTTTGGGAAAGATAGAAACTTTAATAAAGATTCATGTGATTCTTGGATGGAATAGGTTTCTAAACCTATGCAAGGTGATGCAAAGTTTTATTTTATTTGACTTTGGACTTTGGGAGTTGCACCAAAAATAATTTGGACTCGAGCTGATTTTCTGCTTTAAGAAAAGGGGAGTGATTCGACCGCTCCTTAGACCGGTCACTGGTCGCTTGTTAGACCACCAGCTTACCGCCAGTCAGACAGCCGAGGTGCAAGAGCTAAGCTCTCTAGTTTTGAAGGTATTGCTTTGTTCTTGTTTTTCAATTCTGATCTTTATAGCTCATTAGCTACTAGATTAAAGAATTTGAGAATACTTAAGGAAAAATTTCTAAGGCATCATGCATCCCTATCTGTTGTTATTGTGGTCCTATAGACCAAGACAAGAAACCACATTACTCTTTTTTTTTGAAAGAAAAGCAGACAATTCAATCATTTTATTTTGTAAAATCAGTGTCCTTGTGGAGTTGTTCATGGGTCAATCTCACTCTTCACTAATTTTCTAGTCATTAGGAGGAAACAAAGGAGCACAATTGGGGCAAAAGAAAGTCGACGAGAAGAAAGGAGGAATAAGAACACCGTACCTCAGCAATGGTGCTTCGAATCCTGGAGAAATCAAAGAACACAGCACCCAAAATCCAAAGTCACATATGTAACCACGTATCAACAGTTAAACAACCAATAAAATCGATGGTGTAGTATGCAGAGAGCGACTTGTGCGTTCACTAACCGAAGGCGTCGGAGGCGAGGAGGATGGCCCTGTGGGAGTGGACGGCGCCGGTGACGTAGGCCCTGAAGCCGGCCAAGTCATCGACGACCCCGCCCGCCTCGTCGCCGCGGGCCGTCAGGTCCGGCGGGTTGTCGAGGCACTGCGAGTGCGGAGCGGCGGCGGCACCGGCGACGGCGAGGCAGAGGAGGCACGAGTAGAGCAACACCCGCGCCATGATTTTCAACGCATGAATGGATGCGCCGAACTACTTCATGTTTTATAATGCCTGGTAATGCCGCGCGGTAGGTAGCCATCGTGCTATTTTTTCTTCTTCCTCCCTTTTCGTTGACCCTGCTCAAAAGAATAATAACAGAGGGAAGGATAACTTTTAGTATTAACTTTGGATTATATAATTATATTCACCTTGTCTACAAGTGGAAGTTCTGAAGAAACATTAAATACATTCAGATTAATTTTGGATTTGATTACAAAAAATAAACTTTTAAATATGGTAGTAGTATTAATTTTGGAATAAAAATTAAATTTGCAATGTAATATAAATGCAAACTCAGCAAAATTAAGTTTGAATAAATATAAATAAGAGTTCATAAGTAATGTCAAATTATGAATAAAATTAAGTCTTAAATAAATTAATTTTGGATATAGACACTCGTGTCGTATCATAAACTCCAATCTGATCCAGGGGCTACTACACATAAGAAGAGGTATCAGAATATAACATAGGGATTTGATAAATTAATTATTTCCTGAGTATGTCACTATTACAAAAAGGGTCATCACAAACGGTTTGGAACTGTCATCATAAACGATTTTCTGAACCGTCCGAATTTATGTGTCAATGATAATCGGAAGTTATCATAGACGGTATGTGAGCCGTCTGTGATAAATACAACATAGACGGTTTGTAACTAGAACCATCTGTAAAGAACAATATCACAGACGGTTCGATCTACCAACCGTCTGTGATGGGCGAGTATCACAAACAGTTGGTATATAGAACCATCTGTGATACTTTACCATCACTGACAGTTGGTACATAGAACCGTATGTGATATGCGAGTATCACAGATGGTTTTTGGTTCGAGCCGTTTGTGATAGTCCTTCATAGATGGTTTATACCACAAAACCGTCTGTGATAGTTCATTTTATACCTAAAATTTTTATGGTTTTTTGCTAGTCTCAAGAAATGCTAGTTATGCCCTTTGAAAACAAGTAAATACACCAGCAAACACAGTAGCACATTCTATTTCCATTATGATTAGAATCCACCATTACAACATCACAAGATAACAAGCAAGTTACTCATCTAACAAAACAAGAACATGGAAAGAACACATCTCCTAATCCTACGAACCCATGGCAAAACTATAGAAGAAGCAAAGATCCAAGCAACGCACATAAACTTGCGTGCTGTCTACTTCATGTCAAGGTCGAGGAGGAGCATGGTGAGGGGATCGGATGACGGATATCAATGGCAATGAAGGAGAGGTGGCGGTAGCGTCACCTTTGTATCACGATGGTGACACTGCACAAGACACTCTTAGACACTTATGATGGGAGTGTCTTGTGCAGCAAACCATGCTGTCACAATTGGAGGTAGAGGAGCAAGCTTATGTTGGTAGTCGGCATCGTCGAGGGGAGGAAGCAGGAATAAGCTAGGAGTGGATGAACTCGAGCGGAGGAGAGGGGATGTAATTAATAAGAGGCGAGAGGTGGGAGGAATCAGTGCCTGTCGTTCGATGCGGAGAGAGTGGACGGGTGAGATTGAAATCCCGAGGGAGATGCCACGGATCGGTGTCATGGTATTACCACAGACGGTTTGTTATACAAACATAATGCATATTTCAGAGACGGTTTGTTATACAAACCATCTATAATAATGCACATATCAAAGACGGTTTGATATATGAATTGTCTGTGATAACGCTTAAAAAAGCGCGCTCTACTCCCGCTTATTAATATTGCGCCATACTGTCCTCTCCCTCATCTTCTTCACTAGATTTCTCAACAATGGCATCTAGTATTCTTTTCATCTCCTTCCTCTCATCTATCCATCATGAGTTGTTCGCCCACATTCTTAAACAGGTGGTCAACAACTTACGTCTGGAGTAGCTTCTCCGCTCACGCCTTGCTCTCCTTCCTCAAATCGATTCCATCCGTTAGCTGGATGTCATCATCTGCTGTCGGTGGAGATGTCTCATTGCTGCTTAGGAAAGGGAAACCACCCTCACGATTTCTTGTGTGTTTCCTACCATCATCGGAAAGCTTCTCTCTACAATTTTCATGCCTTTCTCTAATCTTTTTGCTTTCTACAACTTCCATTCCTTTTTCTAATCTATCTGTTTTGCACATGGTTTCTTTCCTATTACAACGCTTTTCCTATTTCAGTGCTTTTTCGTTCATGCGTTCGGAACAAGCCCTCATAATTCACAAGGAAAAGCATATGCTGGCTATCAATTATCTAGGTTTTGCCTCCGTACGTTGTACTAATACTGTACATTGTTTAGTAAGCAATATATCTAGTGTAATATCGTTGATGGCAATCAGTGGGGATAAATGGTTGCACCGCTTTTTCAATCTCTTATCGCTCAATGAAGATTTACACCAATCACTCGCACGCCCACTCGCTAGATTCCTCATCTTCGATCTTCAACCAGATTGAGCATACTTGAAAACGTCAACCCAGAAGTAGAACCTCTCGATCATCTTCACACATAGTTGTAGGATTTGATCCAACTGCAAACACCAACACTTTTTCAAGCAAACCAAGAACCAGATTGATTCAAGATAATGCTTATTGCTGGATTTTTGTGGATTTACAAAGCGTCCTCACAAACACCCCTAAAAGCCCTAACCAAAAACTAAAGCCTCTCCTTCCTTCGCCAAAACCCATCGCAAAGCCTTTCTCAAAATCTCACATTAACTCTTAGCCTCTACTGCTTTTACAGCCTAACGCATCAACCGTGTCCCCCATCAAACATGAACACAAAATCCTATCTCTTCCAAAAATCAAGGGACCCGAACCCCCATCAAACATGGGTTTTCAAATATCTGAGAGACCATGTGGAGGTATCCCCATGTTTGTGATGAGTAATTGATGGTTGGTTTAGATAGTTTGAGTTTGTTTTGGGTATTCTATGGTTGAGTACCTTTTACTTATGCTATTGTTGATATGCTGTTTCGTGCGGTGCTATGTGACAGTTTTCTTGTCTGTGTGACTGCAGGACTTCGGAGCTAGGTCATAGTGAGGCGAGGAGGACCGGGACTAGGCACAGGAGGTGTTGAGGTCCAGACGATCGGTGATGCCGAAGATGATCGAGGCTAGTGAGGTGGTTGCGAGTCGGGAGACGAGGAACCGGAGCGGGAGCTACCGGTGATGGACACGACGGGCGACGATGAGCAGACCAGGACTAGGCTCAGGAAGGAGTCAGAGGTCCAGACGGTTGCGGTCGTGTACGACGGAACAGACCAGGACTAGACTCAGGTGGAGTCGGAGGTCTCGGTTGGAGTCGAGTGGACACGACGGGCAGCGACGAGGTGGACCGGGACTAGGCTCAGGGAGGAGCTGAGGTCCAGACGGTCAGGATGCTGGGTGCGGTCGTGTGCAGCTGAGCGGACTGGGACTAGACTCAGGGAGGAGTCGAGGTCCAGACGGTCAAGGTACCGGACGCGAGAAGCTGCTTGAGGGTAATTTGGTAAATTGACTCAAGCAAATGAGTGGAGTGGGTGGTTCTCCCTCCAAAATCTGGTTGAGAGGGGTTTGACCTCCTATTGCCTCATATGGATGTGAGGAGAATGGGTGGTGGTGGTATGCCACTTCTTGAATTGCTTCTTTGGTGTGAGCCCTTGTCTTCATAAGTGGAGATGGAGGTAGGAGAGTGGAGTTCAGCCAAGAGAGAAAAGAGAGTGTATTCTTTAGAGATAGCTCAAGTGAGCAGTAGCAGTAGTGTGTTCTCTGTGTGTGTAAGCTTGTTCCTCTCAAGCATGTAGTGAGAGGGTAGCATTTCTTCTCAACTGCATATGGGGACGTAGTGAGATGGTTGTGAGCTAAACACTTCATGTAATCATCCATCTATTTGCAATGAATCCATTTGAGATGTCAAGAAATTCAGCTTCTGTTTGCTCTTCTTTTTTTCTTTGTTGATTTTAGTTCTTGATTTGTTTCCTCTTTGAGAAGCTGCAAATGGGTTGCTTTGTGATGGGAGAATACTCAAGGCCATTTGGCCATTCCATTCCCAAGAGCAATTGGAAGTTTCATTGATTCCTGAGAATTTTCTGTCCTTTGCTCATTTTCCCCTGTTCTGAAAATTCTAGGGTTTCATGGCAGGAGATGATGGAATCTTTTATTTCCCTTCATAAGATGGTTTGAGATTTTTGTTTGCAAGTCCTGAGATCATTTCTAAACAGTTTGCAAAATTTCATAAGCAAAAGATGGAAGAATCAAGAGGAATCTGAAAATTAGCATTACTCTCAACTCCATTTTCAGATTACAGTCCAAACCTTGATTCCTTTGTCTTGTGATGAATTCCCTTGGTTTCTCAAGCCTCAATGCTATTTAGTTTAAGGTCTTGACCTGGTGGCCTGAGAGGATTAGCAAAAGTTCGACAAATTTCTCTGCGGTGTGAAGTTCTCAGTTTTGCTGTCTGAATTTCAGCCTGCGCTGCTCTCTGAACCGGGGCCCAGTCAGACCGGTTTTATACCGGCGGTCTGACCAGCCCAATAATGGTGGTCTGACCGGCCAGACCGAGGCGGTTTGACTGGCCCGGAGGCGGTCTGACCGGCTTTAACCAGGCGGTCTGACCGGCCCAGTCTTGGCGGTCAGACCGGCCTTCAGGCCCCTTTTTGAGCAGCTTGATGTTCTTCTTTATTCTTTCTGCTATTTTCCGTTGTTGTGTCCTAGCTTGTTTGTCATGTCTTGTTTATGTTAGTTTAGATTTCCAGATAGCATGGATCTCTTTCTTCATAGATTTCATATCTATCGGAGAGGAGATTTTTAGTGGATACTTTGGGGCATTTTTAAAGAGGTACCATTCACCCCCCCTCTGTTTCCATATCCGATCCTACAATATCTCTAATCCTTCCTATTATAGACTCCTTCCATAATGTTTCTAATCTCACTACGTGACAAAATCTCCAAGACTGCACCTCTTGTATCTTCATCACGCATCATCCATCTTACATGGCGAAGCCTCCAGGATCACACCTCCTCTAGCTTCTCCATGCATCACCGCCTTTGATCTCCATGTGCTCCAGCGTAAGCCCGAAAACCTCATGACATCCTCAACAACTTGGATCTCAAATTTCCCCATCCTAGTTCCTGTCCTCCTCATCACTGATCATGACCGTTGTAACATCCTAAATTTTGAATGTTTGAAAGTTTGGAAGAATTTAAAATTTTTCTCTACATCTTACTGGCATTTGAAATTTTTGTCGAAATCTTATTTGGGTTTTCCTGAGCTTTGCCCTGAGCAAGTAATAACTAGAAATAAATCTTGAGCACAAAATAGCAATCATAAAAATAAATAAAATGGGTGAGTTCAAACCCTGAGAAAGTAATTCAAAAATTTAATTGCAGGATCCAAACATGGTTTATAAATTAGTTAAAAGGGATTAGCTAAATTAAAAATACAACTCAAATATATATATATATATATACATAAACTATACAACTAAATACTAGTGTTAACATTAGAGTTGCAATTTAACAAAAGGGGTTTTGGACACCAAGCTCAACTAATTAAAAATTTGGAATGCTAGCATTTTCCTTTCCCCCTCTCTCATTTTCTTCACTGCCAGTGGGCCCCCCTTTTCTTTTCCTCTCTCCCCTCTCCCTCTCTTTCTCCCATTCTCCCACTACCGAATGGGCCCCGGCTCCTGCGCTCGCTCTCTTCTTTCTTTTTCGCCTCCCCTCCTGCTTTTCTGACCGAGTGTGCACCCGTCGTCATCCTTGCGTTAGTGGTGCCTGCTCCCGTCGCCCTCCGCGCATCAGCACAGCGCCTCCGTCGCATCGCCAACCCCTCCCCTGCAGCCGCAGCGTGTGCCCATGCCCTGCCCGTCGGGTCACCTCGCCATCGCTCTGTCAGGCGCCATGCCCTGCCGTGGGCTTGCCACCCTCCACCGGTGCCATACCGCCTCCGCCACAGCAAGCTTCCACCATGGCTATAAGAGCCTGCCGCCCCACTGTTTTTCTCCTAGCTTCCCCCTTCCTCCTCGCACACTCCTATTCCCTCCTCTCCTTGCCCCCTCTGTTGCGGAGTCATGCGATCGAGCACCAGCCGCCGCCGCCTCACGCCGCCCCGCCCTCTTCGGCGATGCCATCTCAATTGTGACCGCGTCACGGCGAGCCTCCCCTCCCCAATGGCCTTCCTTCCAAATTAATTTGACTTCTGTGCTCCGACGCTCGCCGCACCTCCCATCCTCCCCAACACCGGCCGCCGCCACCGTTTCCACCACCGGCTCCTCCTCACACGATTTCTCCCCAATTGCTTGTTGTGAGAGCAGCACCTCATTACCCCGAGACTTCCCCAAGCGTCGGCTGCAGCTCCCCTTCATCCCAGCTCGCCAACGCCGTGCACATGCCCGCGCCGTTCCGGGTCCTCGCCGCTGGCTCACCACAGCCCCTCCCCGACTCGACCACAGGCGCGGTAAGTCTCCGTCCGCCTCCCTTCCGCTCATGCGTGCGCTATCCCCTCCCCTCTCCTTCCCGGGCGCCGGTGCATCACTTCCACCCTCACCGTCGGCCGCACAAGCCGCCTCGCCTCTTTTCGGCCTCCACCACCGCCCCCCTTGGCCTACACACCTTCCCAGCGACCAATTTTGATGGTTCCACAACCCCCTCCGGCCGCCGCTTGCCGCCGGCAAGGCTCCTCCCCGTTGGCACTGCTTTGCTCTATTTTGAGCCCCTCCAGTCGCTCACCTCTTGTGGTATAATACCACTCTCTCATCAGTCTTGACCTCCAGCCCGCTTGGTTAGCTGAGTGCATGCCTTAAACCTTTGCTCTTAGGTCCTGGGTTCGATCCCACCGACAGCACCCTTTTCCACTTTGTTTTATTTCAATTTTTGTACCCCATTTTAATTAGTAAAAATTGTGGAAAAATTTGAGAATAATCTAGGGAATGTAATAAATTTAATTAGGAAGCAAATGAAATTGTTTAAGATTTCATATTGGATTAATTATCATATATATGACTTGAATATTTAAGTAAAGACTATTATTAATTAAAGTCACTAATAAAAGATGACTCTAGTTAAGTATTCAAATGTAAATTAAAAAGATATGACAGATAAAGTTAAAGGGGAATAAATTGGGTATTATGTATAACTATAAAAGCCGGACCTTAAAGTAAAAATCATCCTTATAATTAAAACTTATGCCCTAATAATTAATATGCCAAAACCATTTAACAATAAATACATATTTAAGCTAGAAGGTCATGATTTATAATATAATCCCCATCCTTAGTTAATCATCAATAAATAAATCTCAACGCTAGATTTAGTTAAAAATGGCAGTGAAATAAGAATTGGTATTTGAATTATCATTCCACATAAAATGACTATATATTGAAATATGCCTGTAGAATATATGGTAAAAACTATTTGCACAACAAAAGCATTAAATAATTAATTAATACAAAATTTAACCATCTAAAGTATGACTATCGTTTCTATATCTTTAAAAGGTCAAGAAAACACTTTCACAAATCATCCTTAAATAAATTGAGGTGTTAGGCTATCACTATCTAAACTATAGGCACGTGACTTGTGTAGAAGACCGTAATACATATAACTATCAGGAGAATAAGGCTGAAAATTGTTAACAAATCGACTAACCCTTAGCCTAGAATGCAAATTATATTAAAGGCGATATATGAACCCTAGGTCAGGGTTAATGCCCTTGCGATGTACAAATTAATGCCATTCAGAAATAATAAGCTTAGATTATCTATCAGCGCATAGGTCTAATCTGACTCAAGGGACTTCCTTGATAAATACAAAAATAATAAAAGACGCTATTATTAACAAGATCGGGTCATCGTATCTTGCCATCAGCTATGCTTAGCTAACTCCAAGTACTAAATAAGAAATACTCTCATGAATATACCTTTATCATGACCCATCCCTTGACCTCCATTTTGACAGTTTCCTGCCATTTCCCACTTCACTCCACCCACTGTGACTCTAACAATACTCCGCGCCCAATCAACCTTGCCTCAAATCACTCATTCAACCATACTAAAAATTAATCAAGCTCAGTTGGATTATTTGGACCTTTTGAGTTATTTACATTTATTTGGATTCAGTTGTTTATCGCGTAATTAGAAGTGGAGTCCGGAAGATTTATTGGAATCAAGTAAGACCTAGATCCAGACAAGGACGAAGACCAGAAATTCAAGTCCATCACATGAGAAAGCTTTGAGTGAGCTCAAGACCGCGGTAAACCGCACAAGGTGAGTCAATACTTTGATCATGTTGAACCTACATTTTCTGCGAACTACTTTTGTTTAAATTATCAAATTGCATGCTGTTATTTTACATGCAAATACATGTTTAATTTAGGATTCTAGTTAAATGCCTATTATCTAACTTGATTAATATAACACCTCCTTGGGAATATTTGAACATGTGAACCTTGTTGCCCTAGCAAAATTATAATAGTAACCTTTCGAAAATAAGTCCGTAATTATATGCCATGCTTAGTGTTGCTTAGAAACTCATGGGCGCAAGAACGCCTGAGCATCACTTTTAATCATGAGAAAATCTGGTTGGGCAGTCATGGTGGTAATGACTGGTGTATGTTGGATATGGTTGTTTTATACTCCCAAAAACCTCAAATTGCTTATCAATCTGGGCGGATGGTTCGGTGGTATGGTGCAGGGGTGCACGAGAGTGTGGTTAGTGGTAGAACCGCCCAGATAACCCTAAGAACTGAATCTTGTCATGCAACTCCCGTGTAAAACAAGTACAACCACAAGTCTGTAAAGTACAAATTGTCCTATTAAATTTACTGGATCCTGAAAATCATCATCATCGGTGGAGGAGGTGAGGTAGCGCAAGTGGTTGTCTATGTGGCGGGCTTGGATTGGACATCTGCAGAGGGTGAGGTTCTGCTGTGGCGGGCTAGCAGTGTGGGTAGCCAGCAGCTAGGTGTTCAGAAGGAGAACATCCCGCACAACGTATGGGACCCACCGCAAGTGGGAACGGCCCATAGGGTGAGATGATGGAAGGGGGAAGGTATTTTGAACGGTTACTGTGATGGTTGGCTCAACCGCATGCCTAAGGAATCGTGTGGGGCAACGAGCGAACTGTCTCTTGTGGGTAAAGTGTGCAAACTCTGCAGAGTCAAAACTATTCGAATAGCCATGCCCATGGTCAAGGGCGGACATGGGAACTTCACCAGATATAGTTCTATTTCAAAAACTTTGTGGGTGGGAATGGAAAAGTGGAGGGCAGTGGAAAGCCCGGATTTGTGTTGCCGTGGGTGTCGTCCCAGTGATAATGTAAGCGGCTATAACGCTGAAGGTCTAGCATATGGTGCAGAGACCATGTAATGGTGGATGGAATCTGGATTGTTATTATTATTGCATTCCCTTACACATTATGTTTTTGGTCAAAACTGCTAGGTCTCAGGAAATTTCTATGTATTATATTTTTAAATAATGATAATACTTCTCACAAAATAAAGTATCAGGAAGAATAAATAGAGTCGTAAGAAAAGAAGATGGTTGTTTGTGGTAAACACATAAAGCTATTGGTGGATTCATGTCGATCATAAAAAGGAAACGATAGTGTGGATTCTGAGAGAAATAAATTGGTGGAGTCTAAATGAATAGATAGGCTAGATAGATGATTTAAATGATTTTTGGAGATTTAGGGAGTGCAAAGGTAATTATTGGATTACGACACTGATAAATAAATTCTTGGGAGATGTTGACAATATTGGGATTAATAGATTCGGCTACTAGATGAGTCGATTGAATTTTTGGGAAATTGGAGGTATGATAACAATTATTGGAGTATGAACTTGATCAATGATGTTCTTGGTGGATGTATACTAGTGAATCGTAAACTTGATCAATGATATTCTTGGTGGAGGTATACTAGTGAATTAGTTAGAGATAGATAATGGAAAATAAGGTTGATTATTGGAAGAGCAAATAATGGTTTTGGATCAATAGCAAAAAGGATTGAATTGTTAGAAAGTCCTGATATAAATGATCGGTCGATTACTTAAATGATGTCACTCGCTGTTTGGAGTTTTAGATAGCAATCAATATAGAAAGTGTGTGTTCGGTGGGTTAATTAAATGATGTCACTCGCTGTTTGGAGTCTTAGACAGCAATCAATAAAGAAAGTGTATTTTTGGTGGATTAAGTCAATTATGGCAATCGCTGGGTGGAGTTTAGGCAGCAACAATAACACTATGATTAAATAATAATAATGCTACTAAAAGCGATTTATGGCAAATAAAATAACCCGAGCCCCTCCTTTGATAAGACATGCATACTATTTATTTGCATCCTGTGTATTGGCTCGCGGAGCATGGTGGTTTGTGCTCACACTCGCTTTCACAAAAAATCCAGAATCAGGAATCAGATCACTACACTTCAGCAACACTATTGGTCATGGTGGCAAAGACGATGAAGATGTCAAGGGCTAGGTCGCGAACCTCCAGTTGGCTGCCTGTGGGCATGTCCTGAGGGTCCCACCTGTGTGCTTCATTTTCGTTGCTGCGTTTTATTGATTTCGGCCTAATCGGCCCATGTGTAAGTTTTCTATTATATTTATGCTTTCGCATGATATGTACTTTGATATTCATAACTGTAATCTGTGAGCACTATCTACTGATCCAGGGGAATAGTGTGGTGGAATCACAGAGGATGCCGGATGTTAAAAATCTGGGTCCAACAACTGTATCCACGCCCAACCTGCACATCCAAAGACCAAAGACGTTTCCCCGGCACAAGTTCTTTCCAACTTGACCGACACTAGCCCACACACTCATACCAAATCTTTAGCCATCCGTCAAGATCAATCAGATCAGCCACGATCACAAATTCAATCGCTTTGCAGAAATTAGCCTTAGACCACTCATTACGACCACTATGACTGCAAGTATAGGCCGGTCACTAGCTCATCGAGTACTCGAAAACACAAGTACTTAGAAATTACTATCGCTCTGCTCAGAATACTCAAAAATCACAAGTATCGTAGCACTCCTAGTCTATGACTATCGAACCTTCACTATACCTCTGACAATGACAACATTCTGCGAAGACTGCAGCTATCGATCACAAAGTCTATGACTATTGACCTTAAAGTCTTCGACTACAGATCACAAACTATAGATGTGACCATGGACAAAGCACTGTAGCTATGACCATCGATAAAGTACTATTGCCTACAACCGGTTAACTGTTTCTTACGACTGGTTCGGTGTAGCTTACCATCATCAACTAGACAAGGTCATTCAGCTGTGGTTGTTCAGATGTGGTCATTCAGCCGTGATCAATGCTTGATGTGGTCGAAATGCCATGGTCAAAGCTAGACCTTCACTCCAGCAAATACCTCTGTGATCAATGCATCGACCAGAACTTTTACAAATGCAAATACCACTGAAACCCAAATGTCAATTATTCATCATCACTAAATGCACAACCACCAAATGGTCTAACAATTTCCCCCTTGATGAATACATTAACAACACTTCAAAAACTCTTGAAAGAGAAAATTTGCGAAAAAACTCATCAGTGGTCGTCGGAGTAGTCGTAGGTCTAGTCGTAGTAGTCATAGTGGTCTCTGCCACCGGAGTAGTTGTAGGAGTGGTTGTAGGTGTCAACGTGTGACTCAGGAACTCCATTTCATCATCATCAGAGTCAAAGAAGATGTCCTCAGGTGCGTCAGTTACCTGTATACATGCATTGTCAGGTCTATTTGAAATATAGCAAGCAGTCGAAATAGCTTCAACCCAACACTTCCTAGGAGTAGCATTTTCATTTAATATTGTTCTAGCCATCTCAACCAAAGTTATATTCTTATGTTCGACTACACCGTTCTGTTGAGGCACACGAACTGACAAAAAATGATGATATAAACCCTTTGCAGCACAAAAGGAAGTAAATGATGTGTTCTTGAATTCAGTTCCATTATCACTTCTAATTGATCTAAGTGCACTTGAAAGTTCATTTGCAAGTCTAACAGCTAGCTCTCTAAAGTGACAAAAAGTTTTGTCCTTAGATGCCATAAAATAAACCCAAGAGTATCTAGAGTAATCATCAACAATGACAAGAACATACCATTTTCCTCCAAACGACTATACCCTAGAGGGACCTACAGTGTCCATGTGCAATAATTGTCCCGGAGAATCCGTCATGACTAGTGTGAGTGGGGGATGAGATGATGCGACCATCTTACAATGTCGACAAGGTGAACAATTAGATCCATTGACTTTTCAATCTTAAGACTAGAAATTGCTCTAATAAGATTCATATTACTGAGCCAAGCAAGATGATTAAAGCTAATATGACCTAATCTATGGTGCCAGAAGAATAGATCTTTAGAGTCTAATGAAATAAGATATTTAAGGTTAGAAGATGCTGAATATGAAAAGTCACCCTTAAACAAGTGACCAACTCGACTAATTTTTCATACAAGATCACCAGGTGAATCTAAAATATAGCATGAATGCCTTTTAAATTTACTGCAAGATTATCATCTACCAACTATGAAACCGAAAGCAAGTTATAGCTCAACTTATAGATAAGAGCAACACTCTTTAAGATGAACTTGTCGTTGATGTGTACAGTGCTTTTAGCAAGAACTCGTCCTTCAGAGTTATCCCCAAAAGTGATCAACTCACCACCGAGGGCATGAGAGAGGGAGCAGAACCATCATGAGTCTTCGGCTATGTGGTGAGAACAACCGGAGTCAATGAACCAGACATTCTCCTTCCGCTTGCGATGAGCCTACATACACGGACAATCATCGGTACCTTAGTACTGTCGGAACCCAGAGTAACGACTCCTGGAACCTTTGTGTAAATCGCACTAGTCCAGGATCAGCTAGTGCACACAGTACAACAAAGATAAATACCAAGCACAAATTAATGACTGTTTATATTAAATAAAAGAGTACGACCCTATGGCCAAGTCTTACATCAACGCCCATTGGCAAATTTAAATAAAGAAAAGAACTACGGAAGCAAACTGATAAAAGCGAAGCCCAAGCCTGCCCACAGGCAAACGACAGTAAGACGCGGCCTATTCGTCCAGATCTTCACCGTAGTCGATGGCATCTTCTTCTGTGTGGAGATAGCAAGGTGAGTACAAACTTGTACTCCGTAAATCACACGGAGAAATGCAACATAATGATAAAGGCTTCAATGGAAGGCTTATAAGGTTAGTTTGCATAAAACAACATTTAAAGAAATACAATAGATAGATTGAAATTGCTAAATTTAATACAGTAAGTAAAAGCAATACTTGTAATTGAAAATAATACCGTCAGTGCAGGCTCTGACCAAACACCAACCTATCCACGGGCATCCCACCCGGACCATCTTTTCCAAAAGATCACGTATGAATTCCATCCATCCACACGTTTCCAAACACTCGTGGATTCCATCCATCCACAAGCTTCCAATCTTTCTCATGGATTCCATCTACCCACAAGATACGATCATCCCTTTGTACCACTAGATTACACACTTCCTTAGGTGTGCGGTGGGGAGTCGTGATAAGGCCTTCACAATGTAAAGTCGTCAACCTGGTCGATCCAACTTTAAGGTTTCACCCCAGTAAGAAATCCACCAGACCGGGACCCCCTCTAGAGCCTAGACGAGACTTCTCATGGCTTAACCACGCTCGCCCAAGTGAGACTTCACATGGCACCAACCACGCTCACTTTCAACCTACGACTTGACTAAGGTTGGGACTTCGCAAATTATTCAGCCAGGGCTGTCCCATACTAGCCATGTGGTAGTACGATAGGGCTTTGCAACAGTAGCTCACAGACCAGTCCTTAATCTGACTTAGGCCCAACCACATACCCCCGTGCACGACAATCAACCACTGCGGCTCCAACCAACAGGGCATGCCTGCACCCACCAATCTAACCAATTGCCTAAGTCTAAACCAACTTTGATATTTTGTTTTCAAAATATTTCATAACACTCCTTGACTCACCAAAGTCAAGAGTACATATCAAAAGCATATCATTTTATGTGAAAGGTTCGTCATTTTATGTGAAAAGGTATCCCAAAACAAAATTATATGACTATGCAGGGCTAAGCATTTGATTAAACTCTCTAGCCAACACTAATGTATTAACTAGAGTTTGATTCTAGGGTGACAAGGTATTGAGGAATTCAAATTCAATGGAGGAATTAACAAGTAGGCAATTACTAAATTTAAAACTGAATTGAAATACATTGAATAAAAATATGCATGCAATATAATTTAAATCAACATAATTTTATTTTGAAAACTGGGATCAACATGATCAAGGAGTGTGACTTGCCTTGCTCTCCAACTTGGTTTGAATCTTCGTCGAAGAATTTTCCCGAATCGTCGAAGTCTACACGTGAAAATAACCCACCAAATTCAAATAAATTCAAAATAAATTCAAATTGACTTCAAATATTTGAATTTAGGCTAGAAATGGATAGAGGAGATTTTTTTAAGAATTTAGAAATTTGAATGGGCTAAATCGGAGTTAGGACGAAGGAGAACGGGCTCCGGGAAATTTAAAATCAGGGAAAAGAAAAAGGGTATTTTCTGGAATTATTTTCTAAAGAAAAATCTGGGATTATGGCGTCAGCGTTGCATCAGCCACGGATTTTATTTTTCGGCCGGATTATTTTTTAACGGGAAAAGAGGGGGAGGGGCTTACATGTGGGCCTGGGTCTATAGACCGAGCCCACGGAGGGGAAGGGTGGCCGAGGTGGCAGGGGTGCTGACGGGGCAGAGGGGCGCCGCATTGGTGCTGAGGTGGCACCATGTGGCTGCCACCTGGGCTGCCACGTGGGCAAGGTGGCCGGCCGGCCGGAGGCGCACGGGGGCGGCGGGCTCACTAGCGAACGGCGACGCGGCGACCGGCGGCAAGGGGTGGAGGAGCGAGAGGGGAGGATAGGGAACTCGGGGGTGATCGGCATTTTACCAGCGGCGGCGAGGAGAGGCGATGACGTGGCTCGGGCGTCGGTGGCGAGAGGGCACCGGTGGCGGGGAGGCACGGCCTAGGGGCGGCGGAGGTTGGGGGTGACACGACTGAGCCGGAGGTGCCGTCGGCCGGGCGTGAGGGGGAGCGAGGAGGCGGCGATTGCTCGCCGTGGTTTGCAGCAGCGGCGGAGGCGGGTGAGCATGACGCGAGGGCGCTAGGAGGCTCGAGAGGGCAAATGGAGGGCGGCGGGAGGTGGATTGGGAGGAGGCAGAGCTGAGGGCAGCATTTATAGGGGGCGGGGAGGCGTAGGCCGGCGACAATTCGTCGCCGGAGATGGCGCAGACGTGCGGCGGTTGCGGAGAGAAGATGGGGCGTGCGCGGAGAAGGCCGGGGGGGGGAAGGTACGCGTGAGGCGCGGTTCCTGCGGGGGAGGTGGCGCACGAGGGAGAAGCGGCCGGAGAGTGCGGGGAGGTGGCCGGGTAGGGCGGGCGGCCAGTTGCAGGCGACGGTGGCGCACGCAGGGAAGAAGGGGTGCGAGGAGGAAGGCAGCCCTGATAGGCGGGCCCGAGGTGGCAGAGAGAGAGGGCGGGAGGGAGGCGCCGACAGGTGGGGCCGGGCGGCAGCGAGAGAGAGGAAGGGCGAGTGGCCGACGGGTGGGGTCGGGGAGAGAGAAAAAGAGCGGGAGGGCATGGGCGCCTGACGGGTGGGACCCGCAGGGCAGAGAGACGGAGGAAGAGGGGGTGTGCGGGCGGCCAGATGGGAATCGGAGGGCGAGGGTGAAGGGAGGGGTGGACGGGCCAGATGGGCCGAGGGGCGGCGTGCCAGGCATCGGGGCCGGCCACGTGGCGAGTGCGGAGGAGGGGTAGGCGGGATCGGGCGGGGCGCGTGGAGAGGATCTGGCCGTCCACGTGGCAGCCGGAGGGCAGGGGAAGGAATTTTATTTTCGGATTTTTGATTTTTGGATTTTCAGAAAAGCATAGGAATTCCTTTAAGCCTCAAAAAAATATTAAATTAACTCCAAAAATTCCAGATAAATTCATAGAACCTCCTGGACACATTTTGGACTTAATAAAATTATTTCCAACTAATGTTGGTATTTAATTTGCTTATTCAAAATACTTTTTAATTTCAAAAATGCATTTTCAAACCGAGAAAAATCCAGAAAACCAAATAAAAGCCAAGTAAATCCAAATAATTAATTTCAATTAGGATTTTTATAGAAAATCAAAATATCATTTTATTTAATAATATTTTTAGGTTTTCACTTAAAATACTTTTTTTTAAATCCAGCTTTTTCAAAAACAGAAATTCAGAGCAAATCCAAAAATAAAATTTAGGCACAAAAATACTTATTTTAATTAATTTTTATTTACTTATTTATTTATTTTTATTTTACTAAAAATCTGGGATGTTACAAGTACTAGGGTTAGACATTAAGGATTTAGGTATCCAATACTTAGATACTCGATGAATAGGAGCAAAAGCATGCACTGATAAAGATTTAAGTGAAGCATTAGCATTTGACAGATTTCGACTAGACAGACATTGAGAAGCTGCTCTAAGCACTGGGTGGTCTGACTGCTTTAGCGACGCTGGTCTAACTGCTAATTAATCAGACTGCATGGATAACATTGTTCGAGAACAATCTGAATGCCTACGTCAATATGGTCTCACCACCAACTGATCTAATCGAGTATGAAAAGCTGGTCAAAACTCTGGTCCTACCATACTCGTCCAAACGTGCAACACAACTGGTCAAAAGTTTGGACCGACCACACTAATTCGAACACTAGTAAAACCTAATCAGAAGTGTGATCTAGCCATGCTCTATGTTTGTCATCAATAGGAATAGAAGCTCTAAGTTTATTAATTTCAGAATGTATGCTCTCAAAAATGAAATCATGGTTTTTAACTTTCTTTTTATATTTCTTGAGCTACTGTCATTCTAAGCACAACATGAGATAAATCTGTGTAAGAAGGTTTTACCTCATCAGGATCACTATAGAGATCATAATTGTCAAGCTCCTCACTTTTTGCCATTAAGCACATCCTTGTGAAGTCCACCTCCTTTGCCTTCTTAACATTATCCTCCTCATCACTTGCAGAATCAACATCGCTCAAATCAATCTCCTCAAATGCCGAAAGTACTTTGTTGACCACCTTGCGATAGTTGTGCTTCTTGCTTGGGGTAGTCTTTTGTTGAAAGCGATGAGTTGGTGCCTTGTCAACATTGACCTCCTTGCTCTTCTGTTGGACCAAAATGGCAACAGAGGGGGGTGAATGGTGCCTTCAAAACTTCCCAAGTATCCACACAACCCCACTTCTCCAATAGCCACTGAGCTACGAAGTCTCGGGTTGAATGCTCACTGGAAGGCCGACCCCAACACACAGAAAAGAGATAAAACGACTACTCTGAGAGAACAGAAGAAACCAGTGAAAAGCTTATCAAGACAACAGCTAGAACAACTTGGACGAAAGAGATGACTCCTCTGGTTGAACACACATGATCGTAAGCCAAATGGTGGTCGAACGGCCGTCGTGGTCGAAGGCTTACCCGAACCGACAAAAGAAAGCAAACAGTGAATACCGAGGGGTCGAACTGAGAACAGCGGCAGGACTTGCTTAGCCAGATTTCCGAGTAACAGAGACTCTCTGGTCTTTTGGTCCTCAAACTTGAGGCACTGAAAGAATCCGACCTCTGGAAGAGAAAATACCAAGAAAAATGAAAAGCCCACAACAGAGGTCGCAGAAGACTAGCTGGTCGAACTTCAAACAGAGGACTTGAGGCACACGACCATTCGGCAAAGAGAACTTCTCTGATTCGACTCTTGCTCTCGGGAATGAACTAGCCAAGTGGCCTTGAGATAGATTCCCAGTTCTGAGCAAATCGAAGCACACCAAAGCAAACGCAGACTCACACAGAAAATATGAGAGAAAAGAATAGCATGAAGAACAAGCACTCAAAACAGATTGCAAGCAAAACAATCAAAACATCTCATAATGACAGAAATCAACTTGAGGAAAAGAGATGAATGATTGATCATGGAGGTTTCTACAGCCACTCCATCGGAGGTACAAGAGCAATCGTGCTCTACCCAGAGACAACTCACACAAATAGAAACGAAAAACTCAGAGTGACTCGGGAACAACCTCACCGATCACCTGAGCCCTACCTCTCTATTTATAGCCTCAAGCTACCAGGGGGAGAACCCGTTAACCCCAACTAACACCGGGTTTTACCACTTACTTTACCCACTAACTCAAATGCTTTGCCTGCTCACCCCAACAGACCCGCACTTTGCCCATTAGCGCCAACAGAATCCACTACTTTGCCCATTAACGCCAACCACTCATGTGCTTTGCAGAGAACTGCTTCCTTTTTACAGACTTTGGCCATTTCTCCAAAATACCACTTTGCTGCCTTCCCGGAAGCTTCCTCCGCAGCTTGCCTTACCGTTCAAGTCTTGCAACCACCTGCAGACCTCGTCGTCGTCGGCATCTCCCGGTCGCTCACGACCTCAGCACCACCCGTGCCTAGTCTCGACCATCCATGCCTCACCACAACTAGTCTCCATGTCCTGCAAACCATCACGGACAACAAAACATCACATAGCACCGCACAAAACAATGTGTACAACCATCCGCATTACACAAACAGAGCTCAAACCATACTCCACAGAGTCTAAACTGCATTAAGGCCGGTCGAAATGAAGAACCATCAAATGCACGAGGTCTATGACTGCAATACAAAGCCATACGACTGATTCCCAGCTCAAACGATTGATCCTCGAGGTCATACGACTGGTCCCAAAGAATCTACGACCACGTTCAAGTCTCTCGGGCACTTCCGACCGCTTCTGATTGCAACCAAACGTGTCAAACGCGCTACGACCTCGTCCGAGTGCGATCCGACCACATTCGACCGCCTCTTAACGTGGTTGAAGTTCGCCGACTTCCCACGTGGTCGTAAGGCGCCGACTTCTCAACGTGGTCGCATGCCCGAGCGCCGACTTCCGATCGCAGCGGTCGTAGCTTCGACTTACGACTACGGACAACGGCCGGTGTGGTCGTAAGCTTCCTCTGGTGACCTACGACCATGGCCAGAGTGGTCGTAAGAGTCACAACGTGGTCGTACAGCCTTCCGACCACGGCCAAAGAGGGAATGAAATTGTTTTTCGGCTTCCGATTGCTGGCAGTGTGGTCATAAATAGTTCGGCTGGCTACCGACCACGGCCAAATCGGTCGTAACCCCTTCCGACCTCACCAAAAATGCTCTGCCGTGGTCGTAACACCTTCTGACTGCTGGCAACGTGGTCGTAATCTATCCAAACACTTGGGACAGCTAATGCCGACTTCGACCACGACCATGGTGGTCTTAAAAGACCCTGCAGACCACTCAAGAAGGCTACGACTTTGAGGAAAAGGCACAAATCAAACTCAATCGTTCCGAACCAAGTGTCAATTACTCATCACAATCATGTGGTCACCTCCACATGGTCTCTCATCTTCAGTTCAGGGCAATTAAACTTGATGTGATTAAGCTCACCACATTCATAGCATCTGATAGGATCTCTTCTCTACCTTATTCTAATATTATTGATTGCCTTAGTCACCCTGTTAGAAAGAAGTACAAGCTGTTCTTCTAAAATATCCTCTAATTGTTCATATAAGATAGAGCAAAATGTGGATAAAGAACCACTAGAAGAACTAGATGAACTGTTAGCATAGTTAGTGATACAGACCAACTAAGAATTAGTTGACGCATAGGGATGGCCCGATCTTTCCTGATATGTTCAGCGAGGTTCCTTCTCCTTTAGTTCCAGTGGATAGAGTCTTCTCCTTGTCTTGACGCAGCCAACAGCCTTGATAAGGGCAATTTGCACTAGTATGCAAGGCACACACTAGAAACAATCCACCGAGCTCCCCAAACCGTGAATTCAGCAAGAAGACACGAATTAGAAGAGATGAACCTTGTAGATTCGTTGGGCAATCTCAAGAATCTCTTATTCTTGTCTTGCACCAGCTCAGCAAACTCCAAACGAGAAAACCTTGTAGTCACGCAATATGGCCACCAACAACCATCATGGCGATTTTCTCCTTTATTTCACAAGTATAAAAAGTTATCATATCATAGCCTAAGTTACAATAGGGCTAAGCCCTGGCCTTATGTAGGTTCACAATACATGGCCTTGACTAAAACTCATGCACAACCTAGCCTAAGGCCGAAACAAATTCCAATACGAACTAAAAAGGAAATAGCTAAATAACTACTATTAGATTCTTTCTTAAATTTGTGATGTGACCATGAGGATTCCAAGGCTGTCACCTCATCCATTGTATGGGGCATCGAATAAGTTTTGAAAAGAGTCCAAGAACACTCAAATTGGACTACATTTGTGAAAGTTATGAGCATTTTAATGTTGGACTTCCTGCCTAACCCGAACCGAAAACGAACTGACTTCATATCTCTATATATTTTCTTTTCTTGTTCAAGGGGCTTCCAAATCCATTTGGAACCTAAAAAGGAATCCTTCTCAACCTTTGAAAAGCCATGGTGTGGCCGGATTTTACCATTACATGCATTGCAATATTCAGACTCTTTATGTTTGGCAAGTCTCGCACATCTCTCCGAACAGCTCATGTAGCATCCAATGAAGTTGACATAACTTTGTGTAGGAAGCTCCAATCAAGTGTTGTTTGATTCGTTGGAAAGTAGAATTCATTATCTTTCCAAATATGTGTTTTGTGTGCATTATAAACCTCAGAATTGGCATTAAAAATGTCATGAACATTGTGGACAAAACTGCAATCATGAAAAAATTGATTGATCTTGTGTCTTCCTCTTTTGCCAAACTAGCTTTCTTTCTTCTCCATCCACATCTCTAATTCCCTGCATTGTTGTCTTGTTTGTATTGCGCAAAGGAGGAATCACATAAGCATCTGCATGAAATAGGATATTCTTTTCTCTCCCATAACCGATTGCTTCTTTCTCCTTGTGCAATTCAGCACTACTAAAACTTGTAACTTTAGATTGCATGGATGAAATAACTTTAGATTGCATGGATGAAGCACAAATCAATGTAGCATTCACACTCTTAACCACATCATCCACTCCCCCTTCAAGTGAAACCGTCCTCAATTTCGTGGTAATCTTCACATGCTCCTTGCTCTTGATGGCAATGTCAGAAATAATCTCCTCATCTCTGTTGGGCAGCAAAGATTGAAATACACCTTTATACATAAAAGTGAAGCGATTAGCTCTCCCTTGGTGTGTAACATTGCGATCAAACTACCACGGATGCCCCAACATGATGCAACACACGTGCATAGTCACGATGTCACACTCCACCTTATCTTCATAACCATCAATTGAAAATGGCACGTGAACTTTATGAGTAACTTTTAGCTTACCAACATTGTAAAGCCATTAAACATAGTATGGCTTAGGATGACGCCATGTGGTTAATGAGAGTGCATCAACCACGTCCTTGCTGATCATAATGTTGTAGCTTCTGTAACAGTCCCACTATTTATTTCAAAACAATTTAGGAAAAAATATTTAAATTCATTTAAATTCAAAATAAAATCAAGTGTTCTTTGGTTTCTTGACTTTTGGAGATTTTATCTACCTATTTTTAGCTTTTAAAAAAGGCTTTTTTAAAAAGTAATTTAACTAAAAACATAAAATTATTATTAAATGAAGGATATATTGAATTTTATAAAAATCCAATTTCAAATAAATTATTTTAAAGCATTTGGCTTTTATCTAGATTTTTTGTGATTTTCTAGGATTTTAAAATCAATTTAAAAGCTAAAAAGTATTTTTTAAAACATTTAAAGACCAAATTTAATTAGGAAATATTTTTCCTAAGTTTACAATAGCTCTAGGAATTTATGTGAATTTTTCTAGAATTTTTGGACTTTCTTTACTATTTTCTAAGTATTTTTAAACCTTCCTATTATTTCTGAAAATCAAAGACAAGTTTTAAACCCTCTCTCTCCTCGGCTTGACATGTGTCTAGTCCTGATTCAATCTACCCCGCCACCCAATCTATCTCAGCCATCCGCCTTTACTTACCCTTTCGTTTCTCGCCAACTGCCATGATTTCATCCGTGCTGCCCGATTCAATCCCATGCGTCCATAGTCACTTAACCGCACTAGCGGCTGGGATCCCCTCCATTGCCACGTGCGCTCCATCCGTCTGTCTGCCCCTTCCTCTCCCCTTCTCTCTTGCTGACACATGGGCACCACCTGTCAGAGGTGTCTTCCTCCTCCCCTTCTTCTTCCTCCAGCCAAGCACCATGGCCATCCCGTCGAGCTTTGTTTTTTGGCCGGCCACACCTACCAAAGCGTCGCTTCGGTCTCCTCTTCTCGCCCGTACCTCACGCCTTCCAACCCCAGCCATTAATGGCCTTCCTCTTCACGTTTGCACCACCCGAACATGTTTGCTTTCCGCGAACTCTGGCAAGCCACGCCGCCCCCTCTCCCCCCATAAAATCCCTCCCAGAGCACCTCTTCCTTCGCACCTCCTCCCTCCTTCCTCACTCTCCTCTCTCTCGAACTCCCCCTCGCCGCATTGCGCCTCTCTCTCTCCTCGGGCCTCGGCCAAATCCAGCAAGAAATTACCGCCGGCTCGAACCGCCCCTCGCCTTGCCGCCACCACCATCGCCTTCCTCGTGCGTTGGCGACCACCCACCGCCCCTCGGCTGAACCCCAACACCACTGGAGCGCCGTTGCACCGAGAGCCACCTGCCGCCGCCACTTCCTACTCGTAGCTGGCCACCTCCGCTCATTGCTGAGCCCTGCGCCAAGGTGCATCGTGATCCTTGTCACCTCCTCTCCCTTCTCTGCCCCTCCTCAGCCACCGTCGAGCACCGCCCCGGCGGCTAGGACACAACATCACCCCGAGCCCGCGTGGCAGCCTAGTGGTATGCCACAGCTGCCACGTCAGCCGATCTCACCACGTCAGCATTTTCTTTACAAAAATAATTTGGCCAAAAATCAACTTCTTTTCTGATGTCATAAATATCTTTTTCAGTACAAAAATAATTCTAGAAAATCAGCCTTTTCCTTTTTCTCTCTTTTCAAACTTCTGGAAGCCCGTATTTCTTCATTTTAACTCTGATTGGACCCGTTCAAAATTTCTAAATTCCTATAAAATCCTAAAATACCCATTTATAGACTCTTTTTAAATTTTTAAATTTCATTTGAATTTTTAGATTACGACTATTCCGGAGAGTACGATTTCGATGATTCACGGCACCAAGTCTTCGAGCAAGGCAAATTACACCTTTGATCATGTTGCTCCCAGTAATTCAAATTATTTATATTGTTTGTAAATTATTATGCATGCGTACTTTTATTCAAATTAGTTCAAATCTGATTTAAAACTTTAGTTGCACCAAATTCCTTTGTATATGGCCAAATTTGACATGGAACATCAACATGCCTTGTCACCTTAGATAAAACTCTAGTTAATACACTAGTATGGACTAGCGAAATTTTGTATCAAATGCTTAGACGAGCTTAGACATAATTTTGTTTTGGGATAACCTTTTCACATAAAATGATAATCTTTTGAAATGTACTCTTAACTTCAGTGAGTCAAGAAAGACTATGAAATTTTTCCAAACAAAATATAGAAACTTGGTTTAGACTTAGGCAAATGGTTAGGTGGTGGGTGCTTGCTGGCATGCATTGTTGTTTGGTGACACAATATTGAATGCCAGGCACAAGGGGTATGTGGTTGGTGCCTATGTCAGTTAAGGACAGTCATAGCTGATTAATTTGCAGGTCCCAACCTAAGTCTCGCTGTAGGTTGAAAGTGAGCGTGGCGTAGGCCATGAGAAGTCTCACTCGACTCAAGAGGGGGCTCCAACTTATGGATTCATGTTGTGGTGAAACCTCAGTGTTGGTTGAAGGCTTTGCATTGTAAAGGCCTTGTTATGATCTCCTCGCCGCACACCAAAGGAAGTGTGTTTATCCGGTGGTAATATGGGATGATCATGTCTTGTGGGTAAAGCTGTACAACCTTTGCAGAGTGTATAATCTATCCTGGATAGCCGTGTCCACGGTCAAGGACATGCTGAGTATGGTTTTTCATAGATTAGACTTTGGTTTAATAAAATGTGGTTTGTGGAAAATTTTGGATATCTTTTGGAAAGATGGTCCGGGTGGGATACCCGTGGATAGGTTAGTGTTTGGTTGGAGCCTGCACTAACGGTATTATTTTGTTAAAATCTTGTTTCTATTTATTGTATCAAATGCAACTATTGAATCTACTTACAATATTTACTTCAATTCTGCTTTTTACTCAATTAACCTTACTATGTGTAGGACCGAATAGGCAACAGAGGGGGGGTGAATAGTGCCTTCAAAACTTCCCAAGTATTCACACAACCTTCTTTTCCAATAGCTACAGAGCTATGAAGTCTCAGGTTGAAAGCTCACTGAAATCCGATCGAAATAGAGAGGAAACAACCATTGGAATCGAGAAAAAAACAGACCGACAACAGAGATGAAACAGTCCCGGCCGAAAATAGAGCAAAACGTGTTTACTGCGTGATCGAACTAGAAACAGAGGAAGACGGAAGCGCACAACCGCAAGATCCAATTTTCGAATAACTTTTGATTTATGGATCAATTGGTCATGAGACTTCAACCATAGCAAGCCAACGTCCCTTGGTCGAGAAAATCCAGAGCGGTAAAATAGAGCAAGCCACTCTACTATGGATGAGGAGAAAGATGCTGTCAAAAATGAAACAGAGGAGGTGCATGACCACTTAGAACCAGTAAGGCACACAACCACTTGGCGAAGAGTTGAATGAACTTCGATTAGATCTTGCTCTCGGGAATATACTAGCTAAGGTGGCTTTGAGGATGATTGCCAGTTCTGAGCAAGTCGAATACGAGCAACTCAACAGCAAAACACCCCCTAAAATAGAAAAGAAGGGAAGAACAGAGAGGATGAAAACAGAGACAACTCGAACAAGACAAGAAAACATCAAACACACAAAACAACTCAAATGGAGGTAGATAGATGAATGATTATATTCATGGAGGTTTCTATAGCCACTCCATCCAGGAGGTCCAAGAGCACAACCGCTCCAACCTAGAGAACAACTCATGTAAGAACAGAATGAAAACCCAGAGCTTCTCGGGAACAACCTCTCCAAGCACTGGGACTCTACATTCCAATTTATAGCCTTCACTAGTGGGAAAAAACCCGTTAACCCCAAACTAACACCGAGTTTTACACGTGCTTTACCCATTAGCACCAACAAACTCCAGTGTTTTACCCGTTAACACCAACAAACTCTAGTGCTTTATCAGAGACAGCTTCCTTTGCAGGCTTTGATCATTTCTCCAAAAAGCCCCTCATGCACCTTCTCGGAAACTTCCTATCTTCGCACGACCACACATTCTCTCCAACTGACTGGACCTCTACTACACCCTGAGTGTTGTCCCGGTTCGCTTCATTGTTGTAACAACCCAGATTTTTAGTAAAATAAAAATAAATAAATAAATAAAAATCAATTAAAATAAAATTAAAATTAAAATAAGTATTTTTGTGCCTAATTTTTAAATTTGGATTTGCCCTGAATTTTTGTTTTTGAAAAAGCTGGATTTAAAAAGTATTTTAAATGAAAACCTAGAAATAGTATTAAATAAAATAATATTTTGATTTTCTATAAAAATCTTATTTCAAAATAATCATTTGGATTTACTTGGCTCTTATTTGATTTTTCAGAGTTTTCTAGAGTTTAAAACCTATTTTAAAATTAAAAAGTATTTTAAGTATGAAAATTAAATACCAACAATTGTTGGGAATATTTTTATTAAGTCCAAAATGTCTCCAGGAGATTCTCTGAATTTTGCTGGAATTTTTGGAGTTTATTTTGTATTTTTCTGAGGCTTAATGTATTTTCTGTGCTTTTCTGAAAATCTGGAAATCAAAAATAAAAATCAATTCCCCTTCCCTCTCCTTCGGCTGCCACGTGGACGGCCGGATTGCATCCATGTCGCCGCATCTCCACCGCTGCGCCATCCCGCCTACGCCCTCCCGATGGCCGCCACGTCGCCCCCTTGGCCCATCCCACCGTCCGCCTCCCTTAACCCCCCTAGCCGCCCGATCCCCGCCTTCGGCCACGCGGCTACATTCCAGCCACCCAAGCCCCCGCTCCTTTCTCCTCACCCCGGCCCACCTGTCAGCCGCCCGCGCCCCTCCTCTCTCGCTGCGGCCCGGCCCCACCTGCCAGGGCCGTCTTCCCCGCCCTTCTTCCACCTCGCGCCACCGCCGCCCGCAACCGTTCCCCCGCCCTACCCGGCGCCCTCCCGCGCACGTCGCCGCCCACGCGCCCACCTCTCTTCCTCTCCCCCAGGACCCGCGCGCCCCCACCCCGTCGAATCCGCTGCCCACCTCCCACTCCCCTCCCGCAACCGCCGCCACGAACCCGCCTTCTCCGGTGAGGAATTCACCCGGCCTGCGCCTCCGCCCCGCTATAAATACCCCTCGCCGAGCACCTCCTCACTACGCACCGCCTCCCGCCGCCCCAAATTCCCTCTCTCCGCCGCCCTAGCGCCCCGACGCCGTGCGCCAACTCCTCCGCCGCCGCCTCGAGCTCCAGCAAGCAATCGTCGCCGCCTCAGGCCCCGCCTCGCCTCGCCGCCCCCACTGCCACCTTCGCCGCACCCGTGCGCACCCCGGCCGCCCTTCGGCCGTGCCTCTCCGCCACCGGAGCTTCCTCGCCGTCGCAACCCGAACGCCGCCACCGCTTTTCCCTCGTCGCCGGCCCATTTCCGGCCATCTCTGGTGAGCCCGCACCCCTCCCACGCATTCCCCTCCACGCCCTCTCGCTCCTCCACTCCTCGCCGCCGACCGCCGGTTGCCGGAGCTCCGTCGCCGCCGTGTCCGAGCGTCGCCCCCGGCCGGCGTTGCCTGGGCGCCCACGTGGCTGCCACCTGGTGCCGCGTCACCGCCACCTCGGCGCCCCCTCGCTCGGTCAGCTGACATAGCGCCACGCCAGCGCCACCTCGGCCTCCCTAGCCCAGTCAGTGCCACCGACAGCCCCCTGCCACCTCACCCCTCCCCTCTCCCGTGGACCTGGTCCATGGACCAGGGGCCCACTGTCAGTCGGCCCTCCCCGGGCTAACGTCATGCTGGTGCAGTTAATCCGAATTTCCCGTTGGAAAATATTTCAGCCGAAAAGAAATTTCTTGATGATGCAGTAATCTGGATTTTTCAGTTGAAAAATAATTCGGCTGAAATTAAAATCTCTGCTGACGCAATAATTCAGATTTTCCTTTAGGAAAATAATTCCAAAAATCCCGATTTTTCATTTTCTCTCTTTTCAAACTTCCCGGAGCCCGTTCTTCTCCGTCCTAACTCCGATTTGGCCCATTCAAATTTCTAAATTCATAAAAAATTCCCCTCTATCCATTTCTGGCCTCAATTCAAAATTTTGAAGTCAATTTGAATTTATTTTGAATTTGTTTGAATTTGGTGGGTTATTTTCACATGTAGACTTCGACGATTTGGGAAAATTCGACGACGAAGGTTTGAACCAAGTTGAAGAGCAAGGCTAGTCACACTCCTTGATCATGTTGATCCCAGTTTTCAAAATAAAACTATGTTGTTTTAAATTATTCTACATGCATATTTTTATTCAACGTATTTCAATTCAGTTTTAAATTTAGTTATTGCCTACTTGTTATTTCCTCCATTGATATTGAATTCCTCGATACCTTGTCACCCTAGATCAAACTCTAGCTAGTGCATTAGTGTTGGCTAGAGAAATTTTGAATCAGATGCTTAGCCCTGCTTAGTCATAATATTTGTTTTGGGATATTTTTCACATAAAATGATGAATCTTTCACATAAAATGATATACTTTTGATATGTACTCTTGACTTTGGTGAGTCAAGGAGTGTTATGAAATATTTAACAAAATATCAAACTTGGTTTAGACTTAGGCATTTGGTTAGATTGGTGGGTGCAGGCATGCCCTGTTGGTTGGAGCCGCAGTGGTTGATTATCGTGCACGGGGGTATGTGGTTGGGCCTAAGTCAGATTAAGGACCAGTCTGTGAGCTACTGTTGCAAGGCCCTAATCGTACTACCACATGGCTGGTATGGGACAGCCCTGGCTGAATAATTTGCGAAGTCCCAACCAGAGTCAAGTCGTAGGTTGAAAGTGAGCATGGTTGGAGCCATGTGAAGTCTCACTTGGGCGAGCGTGGTTAAGCCATGAGAAGTCTCGTCTAGGCTCAAGAGGGGGTCCCGGTCTGGTGGATTCCTTACTGGGGTGAAACCTTAGAGTTGGTTTGGCCAGGTTGAAGGCTTTGCATTGTAAAGGCCTTGTCACGACTCCTCGCCGCACACCTAAGGAAGTGTGTAACCCGGTGGCAATATGGGATGATCGTGTCTTGTAGGTAAAGTTGTAGAACCTCTGCAGAGTGTATAATCTATCCAGGATAGCCGTGCCCATGGTCATGGGCATGCTGAGTAAAAGTTTTTCATGGATTAGATTTTGTTTTTCAAAAATGATTTTCGAAAACCTTATGGATGGGTGGAATCCATGAGAGAATGAAAACCTTGTGGGTGGATGGAACCCATGAGAGAGATTGGCAGCTTGTGGATGGATGGAATCCACGAGTGTTTAGAAACATGTGGACGGATAGAATCCATACGTGATCTTTTGAAAAAGATGGTCCGGGTGGGATGCCCGTGGATAGGTTGGTGTATGGTCGGAGCCTACACTGACGGTATTATTTTCTATCACAAGTATTGTTTTACTTACTGTATTAAATTCAGCAATTTCAATCTACTTATTATATTTCTTAAATGTTGTTTTATGCAAACTAACCCTATAAGCCTTCCATTGAAGCCTTTATCATTATGGTGCATTTTCCGTGTGACTTGCGGAGTACAAGTTGTACTCACCTTGCTTTTTCCACACAGAGAAGGAAGACGTCAACTACGGTGAAGATCTAGACGAGTAGGCCGCGTCTTACTGTCGTTTTTATCAGTCTTACTGTGGGCAGGCTTGGGCTTCGCTTTTATCAGTTTGCTTCTGCAGTTCTTTTCTTTATTTATCTTTGCCAATGGGCGTTGATGTAAGACTTGGCCATAAGGCCGTACCTTTTATTTAATATATGAAGTCATTTGTGCTTGGTATTTATCTTTGTTGTACTGTGTGCACTAGCTGATCCTGGACTAGTGCGATTTACACAGAGGATCCAGGAGTCGTTACTCCGGGTTCCGAAAATTGCACACGACTGCACCCGACATCCGACCAACCGAACCTCGACTCCTCCCTAAGCCTAGTCCCGGACCACCTTGCCGTTGCCCGTCATGTTCACCTCCAGTAGCTCCAGCTCTGGTTCTTCATCGTCTCGGCTTGCAACCACCTCACCAGCCTCGATCATCTTCGGCGTTTCCTGACTGTCTGGACCTCAGCACCTCATGTGCTTATTCTCGGTCCTCCCACGCCTCACCATGACCTAGCTACGAAGTCCTACAAGCACATAGACAAGCAAACCATCACATAGCACCGCACGAAATCAAGATTCATCAATCTTCATCAAAGGAAAGTACTCAGAAATATAATCCCAGAAAGTCGTAAACTCCCTACGACCGATCGAAAGAACAAAACATGAAAAGTACAAGGCATAGGACCACTCTACAAGTCGATACAACCACCCCAGAGGTCGGTACGACCGCTTGAACAGAAACTACGACTATCGCTGTGAGTTTCAACGTGGTCGAAGCCCTTTTGACCACACTCAACGTGGTCGAAGTGACTTCTGACCATGTTCGACCTCGTTTGATCATGACCCGACTTCGTCCGGCCGCGTCCAACCACTTCCGACCGCACTCCAACTTCGTCCGAGCACTTCCGACCGCATTCAACCACAACCGACCGTGTCCGACCTCATTCCGAGCACGTCCGACTGCGTTCGATCGCTTCACAACATGGTCAAAATCCACCGACTTCCCAACGTGGTCGTGGTCGAAGTCTATTGACTTCCCAACGTGGTCAAAGTCCGTCGACTTCCCAACATGGTCGAAGACTTGACTCCGACTTCCGATTGCGATCGCGTTTCGCTGCCGATAGTGGATAACGTGGTCAAAAAGGGGTCCAGTCGACTTCCGACCACGCTCCGACTTCCGATTGCGATCGCGTTTCGCTGCCGATAGTGGATAACGTGGTCGAAAAGGGGTCCAGTCGACTTCCGACCACGGCCAAGGGAGTTATCCGACTACTGACCACGGCCAGCTGACGACTGGATAGGGCTTGCGACATTGCAGAGGCAGCACAATGTGGTCGTAAACAGAGAACCCGACTTCCGACCATGGCCAACATGGTCGTAAAGGTCTTCCGACCACTTGCCAGGGCTACGACTTTGTAGAACAAGCAGAGATCAAACTCAATCTTTCTAAAACAAGTGTCAATTACTCCTCACAACATGGGGTCACCTCGACATGGTCTCTCACTATGCCTTCCTTTGTCAATCCTTATGCATGCATTAACTCTGTTAAACTCCTGGTGTAACTTGTGGAGTACTTTATGTGCTCATGTTGCTCAATTCATCATTTTTTAGAGGACATCTTCGACTTTGGTGAGGATCAAAACGAATAGGCCGTGTCTTACTGTCGTTTGTCTGTGGGTAGGCTCAGTGGGCTTCTTTCGCTTCGGTTTTTCCTTCCACTGCTTATATTTAATTTTGACTTATGTGCCGTGGATGTAAACTTTGGCCATCAGGCCCATATTCAGTTAAATAAAGTTGGTCATTATGAATGATATTTGTCTTTGTTATCCACTATGTGCACTAGCTGATTCTGGACTAGTGCGATTAACACAGAGGGTTTCAGAGTTGTTGCTTCGAAATCCGACAACTTCCACCATCAATCATAAGCTTGCACCATTTGCCCTTGATCATGCATTGGTTTTGAAGTACACCACATCACTGCACCTCCGATAATGACAACAGTCTGCGAAGACTATAACTATTGATCACAATGTCTATGACTATCGACTGCAAAGTCTTTGACTGCTAATCACAATTGTAGCTATGACCATGGACAAAGCACTGTAGCTATGACCATCGACAAAGTACTATTGTTTATGACCAGTTATCTATTTCTTATGATCAGTTTGGTGTAGCTTACAATCGTCGACCAGACAAGGTCACTCAGTCGTGGTTATTCAGATGTGGTCATTCAGCCGTGATCGAAGCTTGACATGGTCAAAATGTTGTGGTCAAAGCCAAACCTTCTGACCTGAATACTCCAGCAGCAAAAGCACATCGACCATAACTTTCACAAATGTAAATTCCAATGAACCCCAAATGTCAATTATTCATCATCACTAAATGCACGACCACCAGATGGTCTAACCCAAGGAATCATGTATGTGAATAGAAGGAAATGGTAGTTTATTTTAGACGGCTATGGGAGCTTTTAGTAGCATTGAATCAAATAAGGCACATCAAGCAAAATATTACTTCTATTAGATTGGACTGGACAGTGCTTGTGGCCTTATTCCTTTACCTCTCCTTTCTATGTATTCTTATCTTGTAAGGTGGCACATATCACCGGGCTTATCCACCAAATTGCATATTCAAATTTTCTTTTGCCTCAACATAAAGATATTTTTTATGGATGCTTCCTAATAGGCAAGTCTTACTAAATGTACATTCCAACTAGCACACATCTAATATATCTCTTGGCATGTTCATTCCATCTTTGCATCATTTGACCATGCTCCTTGTTAATTTCTACATTAAGTGCCCTTTTTAGCCAATACCTTCCAAATATATTAACATTGTATCGAGCTAAAACTCAACAATATTTCACCATGCATTGACATCAATACAAACCTATGCTTCTTATTACACCATTTCATCTAGCTAAACCTACGCTTGTATACCATTTCATCATAGCATATTATCTCAATCTACAGTAGCCAAGAAACAACACAATACTAACTAGGTGATGGTGAAGGGCAAAGCAACCATGGGTAGGCGAAAGATTGAGATAAGCCCATCCGGAATGAGGAGGCACGCCAGGTATGCTTCTCCAAGCGCCGCACAAACCTATTAAAAAAGGCCGGGTATCAATATGCTTGCTTCTCCCATGAAATACTAGATTCTTCATCAATGCGATTGTTGATTTGTTGTCAATGTACAAAATGACTAGACTTGGGACTTCTCCTATTATCTCACTTAGCACATTTCGTAACCATATGTCTTGACAAATGTTGTTGTTGCAACCATAAACTCATCTTCATGTGATGACAGGGCGATGCTTTTCTGTTTTTGAGGTGCCCAAGCGATTATGCTTTCGTTGAAGTAGAACAACATGCTGCTTGTGCTTTTCCTATCATCCACATCATCGGCCAAGTTGCTATTGCTGTAACATGCAATTTACTCGATGGCCTCAAGCTCATTCTTCATTGTCTCATGCCAATACTGTTATCATGCAGCCTCACGATAAACCACTAGCACTTTTGCAGCTAGGAGGTACAACCCGTCCACACCATCGATCTCCTCAGACATGGTGTAGATGTCATCAAAGTTTCGATATCTACAAGGCCCACTCTCATCAGGTGAGATAGGGCCTATGCCTGTTCTGCCTCCTGTGGCTTGTAGTGTACCCAAAGATGTCACCGTACCTATGCTCTCTGGCTCCTCCATGCTAAGGATAGGGTTTGGCATCGCTAGGCCTGGCAAGCCAAATGGTGTCCTGCCTAGTGACCTCGGTGTTACCGAGTCATGTGGGACAACCTCCTGCTGCCCCTCGTTTTGGCCTGTCTCATCTACACCTGTGTTACCGAGATAGCAAACGAACTCCAAAAATGTTAGTTACATTGTCAGCGATGTCATTGTTCCACAACCACTTCTTTCCATCCTCAAACACCACATCGCGGCTGATGTGAAGTTTCACTTACCAAGGATGATAAAGTCGGTGAGCCTTGCTGCCAAGTTCCACACTGAGATACACCATAGTAGTGTTGCAGTCGTCGAGCTTCTTTGTGTGCATCTTTACCACCTTATTGTGTGTGACACACCCAAACAGTCACAAGTACTCGACGTGTGGCTTCTTGCAAATCCAGGCTTCATACGACATGACCCAAACTAGGGGTTGACCCAAACTAGGGCCTTGGTTGACACATGGTTAAGAAGGTACATTGCATGTCGTACCATGTCCCCCCCACATTTCTTGATGAGGACCTCACTGACACACATACACTTCGAGGGGCACACACCTGTAGTTGAGCCTTGTTTGCATGAATACTATTAGCTATTGTAAAACAATTGGGTCTCATCAATATTTCATCTTCGAGTGAAATTCTTCCACTGTTGCTCTTGCGTCTTCTCTTGGATTTTCTGGAGCCGTTCTTCGTGAACATGTCAATTGTGTTTGACACGGTTGGTAACCAATCGAGGAGTTGTGTATAGATTGCAAGGTTGCTGGTAACGATCGGATCGTGGTTAGCCTCCCCTTCGTCAATGTCGCAACTCAAGTTATCGGATTTCTCCTATGACGGAAGATCGGGCCAACTCATATGCACACATCTTAAATCGAGGCGTGTGCATATTAGGTGGTATCAGAGCCTACGTTGCCGATTGGAATTCATCTATCCCCAAGTTTTGTTTGATTAATTTTTTGTTTACCTAAAGTCCAGAAAATTAGCCTTACAAAATTTTCAATTCCTAGCCCGTTGTTGCTTTCAATCTGTTAGTTTCAGTTGCTTAATTGAATTTTTGTCCGTACTGGTCGAGTCTAGTTGTTGATCATTATCTTTTTTTAGCCAAAAAATCCAAAAAAAGAGAGAGAAGTTCTTAATACCCACACCCAAAAACCATACACCACCTAAATACAGCCTCTGCCCTATTTCTGCCCGAAATTTTCTCTGCACAGCCGACATAAAAAATTTCATATCTTTCGATCCAAATATCCAAATCCATCCAAACCACTTTTGTTAGCTTCCTAACTCAAAATCCCACCTTCGTACAAAATTTGGTAGTGATTGGATCAGTATTGTGAAATCTGCACGTGTTGCAAATTATGTAGCTACTGCTGTCTTTTTAGGATCGAACTCAACTTGAGATTTCCATATTCGGCTGAGTTGCAATCTGGTATTCGTGCAAAAAGGCAAAAGTAAAAAAAGAATAAAAAGAGATTGAGGTTAGACAAAAAAAGGGCCATAAAAAATTGTAGACCAATTACCAGATTGCTGTCCAATTGGGTGTTGATCTGAAATTCAGCTAGCTATATTCGATACTTCATGTTCTAGAATTGCATATATTGATCATATTATTTGCGTACACTCATATGCACTTGACCATAGCCATATCATCCTTGTTTGATCAGCAACATAGGCTAAAAGCTAGTGACGGACTGTTATTCAATTTGTGCAATTTCTTAAATGTAACATCACGTTTTCAAAATATTGTGTTAACGCCAAATTTCAAGTTTATGTTCTAAAATTCAAAGGAGTTTTATTTTCCAATCTTGGTAATCCTTTTGCCTTTCAAAGAAAATTAAAGAAGTGCAAACTGAGTAAATAAATATTCTACTAGCCCAAGGAAGAATTCAAAGTCATCCTTCAAAGGAATAAGAGAAAAAGGAAGAAAAAAACATTTAATCTCAGCCGCTCATCTCCCTCGGCTCCTTCTTCCTTCTTCCTCCTTCGATCCCGCAGCACCTTCCTCCCCCTCTTTCTTCCGTCGCTCGCTCGCTCGTCGTCTTCCTTCCACCCACCGCCACCAACTCCTTAATGCGACAACGACCGCCTCGCCTTCAACGCTGGCACCCTCATTATCAGCACCGGCACCCTCGCCTTCAGCGCCCAGCCACGACATACCTCAGGCCCGCCTCCCCACCCTTGCCTTTAGCGCCGTCGTGGTCCGGCCTCTGCCCACGCGTCGGCTCGCTATCTGTGCACATCTCCGGTCACCTCCCACACGACACCCTGCATGCGTTGACCCCACCCAGCCTGTGCACCTGCTTGTCGTCTTCTCCCCCCACTGCACCGCCGTGTACTTCACTGCCACCCCATGTCAATCACGTCGCCTCGCTTGGTTTTCCGCTCCGCCCCCGTCACGGGCCGGTCCATGCAGCACCCCACGCCTTCAATTGCAGCCGACAACCCCCGGCTGCCGCGCCCGGGCTATAAACACTCGGGGCTAACGCCACCCGCACGTCCAGCGCCATGTCTCCAAGCCTCCTCGATGTCTCTCCCCTCTCCCCGACCTTCTATAAATTGGCGTCGAACCCTGCCTCACACAAACCCTCACCGCTAGCCCAAATTCCCACTTCGCTGCCTCGTCTGCCGCAGGCATTTCTCCAGCAATCCACGCCGCCAACGCCACCCGGTCAACGTCAGGACCCATTGGGCCTCTCCCCGAGCTCGCCTTTGCTCCCTCTTCCTCATCCCCCACCTAATTGGCTTTTCCCACCTTGCAGGCCGCCGGTGAGCTCCTCCTTCACCAGCTTCGGTGCCAGACCCCCTCGGTGAACTGCCGCACCCTGGGCCAATTCCTCGCGTCTAGAGCACCACGAGGACACCACAAACTCAGCCCCCACCTCGCTGAGCCCCGTCTCCCTCCCTGTATCGACCGTCGTCGTGCTCGCCGCCGGTCGCCACCAGGCCCAAATCCGGCTCCTCCACTCCTCACTGAGGTGCGTGCAGGACCAAGGAACCTATTTTGTCTGACGTCGTCGTGCCACCGCAACCCCCTCGCCGCTGGTCGGCTCCGCCGCCTCACGGCCGGGCTGGCCTGCGGCCGAGAGGTTAGCTTAACACATTAACTAAGCTAATTAATCACTGTCCTAAACCGGCCGTTAACGATTAGTAGTGCATTTAATCTCGGGCCCCACCTGTCAATTGCAATATGACAGTAATAACCTAAGTGCCATTCACTTCTACTCGGGCCCCACCTGTCAGCGAGACACACCCTCTCTCTCTCCCTTTTTATTTTCTGGATTTTTTGGGAATTAAAACTTTGAAAGGCTATGTCTCCCTCACCATAACTCCAAATTTAATGAAACCAGTTTCTAAATTTTTCTAAAAGCAATATCTATCTAATGGTTATGGTTTGGTTCAGTTTAGAGTTCATTTGTTTTTTGTTTTATTTTATTTGGTATTTATTTGCTTTCATTCGTTTGTGTTGTTTTTCCGGTGCGTTCTTCCGAGTAGAGTTCGGAGAAGTGAACGAGCCCCCGATTGAAGCAGCACAAAACCCCCAAGCTCTTGATCCAGGCGAGTCAATACTTTGATCATTTTGTGCCTATATTTCATGTGAAACTATGTCCATTGAACTTATCAAAATTGCATGCTTTACTTTATATGCAAACGTATGTCATTTCCACTTGTCTACCTAGTACTATGATACCCCATACATGATTCTCAAATATCCATGAACCTTGTTGCCCTAGATTATACTATGAATATTGCTAGCTATAAGTTAAACTTAAATGCCATGCTAGTCCTATCTAGAGTTCAGGGTACTAGTTGTCCTAATCATCAACTTTTAAACATGAGAACTTGTTTTGGGCAGTCACGGGAAGTAAGTGGCTGAATAATTATGATAACTTATGTTATGCTTCTCAAAACCCTAAAAATCTACTATACCTATTTGGGCGGATGGTAAGAGTGGTGGGTGTGGATGTAACACAAGGTTTGTGGTTAGTGGAATGAGCCGCCCAAACAAATTAAGGACTTAATCCTGTGATGACCCCTCCGTGTACAACAGTGCAACCACAAGCTGGCATAATGTAGGCTTGGCTGAATAATTTACTAGACTATCTAGTCATCTCATTGAGAACGTGTGTAGGTGGGTAATAAAAGCCCCACGTGGAATGGGACACCGGATGTATGTGATGTTGCCAAGGCTAGTGTATGTGGAGAGTGGATTCCGACTGCGCTAACCTATGGTCGACATCCTGCACAACCTATGGAAGCAACCCCTAGGAGTGAGATACTAGAGGGCGAGGTATTGTAAAGGCCTCATGGTAGTCTCTCGATCTGCGTGACCAAGGAATCATGTAGAACCATCGGGATGATTATCTCTTGTGGGTAAAGATGTACAGTCTCTGCAGAGTATAAACTATTCGGATAGCCATGCCCACGGTCAAGGGCGGACATGGAAATCTTCCTCGAGTTAGTTCTATTTCAAAACTTTTGAGGGTAGGGAAGAAAACTGTCAGGCGGATGTAAACTTGACTTTGTAAATTTCTCCTGGAGGGATGTACTCCAGTGTTGGCAACAAGGTGGAAGTAACCTCATGATCAAAGGTAAGCATAGGTGAATGGAACCATGAAAGAATGGAACCATGAAATCGATGGATGGAACCTACACCGTTATAAATTATTGCACAATTTCAATCACCTAAGCATATGTTTTTGTTAAATGCTAGGTCATAGGGACTTTTAGCTATAATTATTTCCAAAGGTCACTTTAAGCAACTAAAAGAACCCGAGCCACCCTTGGTTAACCTTGCACCAGTAACTACATGCATTCTATGTGTTGGCTCATAGAGCACGTTTGAATGTGCTCACCCTTGCTCTTAATCCCCCTTCAGAAGCCATAAATCAAGGCCACTATGTCTACTACGAGGACCAGGACGCTGAAGGAAATGAAGATGGAGGAGACTAGATTAGGCTTCGGTAGTCTTGCCCCTCGCCTCAGTCTAGTTGACCAGGCTAGTTTGTGGGTGTAACTGTTATTAGTCAGGCCTCTGACCAATAGCGATGGCACCTAAGTTGTCCCAGTCACTTGCCTGTGGCAAGTTGTGCCTTATCACGCTTATGTGTGGTTCCGCTTCCACTTTTTATGTATTGTAATCATTTGGCCTGACGGCCCTGTTGTAAACTCGACCCAACGCAGTCTATTCGAACTCTGGTAATGTAATGTATGGTATTGTCATGTATGAAATGATGTAGCCATGTATCTGTGAGCACTATCTACTGATCTAGGGAATAGTGCAGTGAATCACAAAGGGTTCCAGGTTAGTAAACTTGGGATCCGACAGAGCTGGTATCAGAGCATACGACTGTAGAAACCTTAGCTAGACTGGTCACGATCTAAGGCCTAAGTCCTATTTTCAAAAACTATGAAAGTCTTTTACAAAATATAGTGTAATACTGCTGATGAGAGTTCATGACCCCTATGGATACAACCATATTTGCTATGTTTGTTGTTCTAATTACAAGAACTTCTACGCATCACTTAAATTATCAGGTGAGTTCGTTTCAAACAGGTTTCACTTTGTTTGACAAAGAACTTATGATATTACATAATGAGAGTTTGTTGCGTTTGTTATCATATACCGAGATTTATGATCAAGATCATGCAATACGTGAGGCTACACATATGTTAAAACCGAGGATGGTTTTCTGTCAAGAAGGGGAGGATGATGTGACCAGGCCACAAACACGTACGACAATAGCGCACAATATCAAGATTGAACTAAAGGTGAATTCGTTTCTTCAGCCTCAACATATTTTAAATGAGAATATGATTATACCTAATGATGAAAATATATATTTCTACAGCACCACGTCACTTTTACACTAATTCAAGCAAGAGTTCAAGATGGACACGTTTTGGAATCCAATTCGGCCTCCAGATCAGTTCGGATTCAACCTGACAGGCCCAACTTCAAATGCGCATAACTTTCACATATGAAGTCCGTTTGAGGTCCACGAGTACTTGTTGGAAAGCTTTTCTCATCCTCTTTCCAATGGATCTGGTATCACCTCTAAATTCCTTTTGTGCGCACTGTAATCATCAAAAGATTCCGTGTTGAGCACGTAATGGAATCGGATTCGGACTGCTGTAATGGTGCAAGTTTAAACGACCATAACTTTCTCATACGGACTCCGTTTGGGACGTTCTTGTACTTCATGGAAAGCTTATGAAGTATACTTTCCAAAGGATTCAACCTCATCTTCAAATTCCATCTGAGCCGGCCGCAATAATCAAAAGAGTGCACGTTAGTTTCTGAGTCCGAGTCAAAAAAGGTGCTGCGCCACCACCACTTGGGCCCATGGGCCTTGTAACCCTAGGGCATGCACTTTGGACGCCCCTCCTGGTTGTTCTCCCTATAAAGGAGCCGCCGCCTCCCTTGTTAGGATTTGGATTTCATTGAGTTTAGGTTTAGCCCTTGTGCAAACTTCTGTTCTTCAGTTGTGTCGGACGACCACCTGTCAAGACAGCCTTCGGAATCCCACCTTTTGAATTCAACAGAAATATTTGCAATTTCAGATTGCTTGTTATCTTGTTCTTGCGTGTTCTTCGGTTGCATGCAGGAATAGACCTTCGTGGTTAGGTCAACCGCATTCTTGGCACGGTTGATAACAACTTGGAGTGTGGTTCAGCGATTGCTAAGGCGCAAGCGACGTCGTTCGGTTGTAGTCGGATCGCAAGGGTCAACTCCACCAAAATCGATAGTTAATTATCACCCTATCGGAAGATCGGGACACCATCGCCTCATCAACTGCTTTGCTTAACTCTTTTAGTTTCCATACACACTCGGACTTTCTTTTATGTTTTTCATCTGTTCTAACTTGTTGGTGTTCAAAATTTTAGATGGCTGGAGCTTCGTCCGTCGGTCCGTGGGATCACTTCTCCCATGGGGAAGATGACGAGGAGTTCGTTGAGATCCTGCGCCAGCTTCTGCAGTACCTCGGGTATAGCCGTCAGCCCATCTTCAGGGGCAGGAGAGCCCGCATCTAGAACACGGACTTGTGGACCATGGAGGTCTTCCTCTATGCGCGGGATGGGAACAGGGAGCTCAACTCCCACACTATCCACGCCGAGCCTCCTTGGACGCAACTCTCAGACACCATCCAGGATGCGACACGTTTCGCTGCAGCCCATCTGTGCCAAGTGCACGAGCGGAGGCTACGACAATCGCCTTTCTCTCACTTCCCTCTCATCCGCCAAGGGGAGTACCTTCCAGAACACCTCGACACCAGGGCGGACGACCCCCGGTTGTCACACCAGATCCAACTGACACAGGCAATGTCGATCACCTACGCCTACGCCTACGCCCTGCGTACTCTCCTGACCGTGAGCTTCCAGCACTTAGACGTCCTCCGCGCCCAGCTCTACCATTGCCAGATCGCTCTTCAGGTGGCAAAGCGCGAGAGGCTCGCTGCCGAGGCTAGGCTTGAGCGCCTTCGGTCCCAGGCAGCGTACCCCCTGCCTTCGCCACCATCGGTACAGGCAGAGGCACCAGCACCAGCACTAGCACCGGCTCAGTGCCAGGGGCCCCGTACCCTGCTCATGGCATGCAAGAGCATGCGCCCACCGCCCAGGAGCAGCCTCAGAGAGTCCAGCAGGGGGTGTCGTCCGTCCCATTCTCGTTCCCCCAGTGACAGATTGAGCCCTTCTCGGTCCCGCTCCCAGTCTCCCAGCATCAATCAGAGCCGCTCCTATTCCCGCTTCCTAGGAGACTGCATCGTCTTCGGCCGGAACCACTCCCCGGAGGTGTAGACTACTGTAGGTTAGGCAGTAGTGTGATTAGGCAGTCCTTTTGGTGTGCACGCACACTCTTCTCTCCAGTTGTACCCCCCTATGTACCCAGCTAGTAGGCGTTGTGTATCCGGTGTCATGACTTGATGTACCCTATGTGCCATGTCCGGCTGTCATGTAACACCTAACCCCCCCTACTTTATTAGACTATCTTAGGCTTAACGCCTTGTATTGCATTTCCTCTCTTTTGTTCAATTTTTTTTCTGTTGTGCCATTAGGGGGCTAGTAAACCCTCATATATGTCTTCTCCTTTTTCTTTAAGGCTCTAAGAAAGCTCTAGTTATTTCCAGATGGCTCCCAGGAAGTCTGCTGCTCGTGGTAGGGGTCAAGCACCAGGGACCGCAGCTCGTGGAAGAGGCCGAGGCCGTGGCCTGAACTTGCCACCACCACCACCAGGACCCCCGACCATAGCATAAGTATTGGCACAGCAAATGCAGATCCTCCATGCAATGTTTGCCAATCAGCAAGCCGGTGCAGCTAGCCGCAACTCCAAGTTGTCCGATTTCTTGAGAACCAGACCTTTGACTTTCTCCTCAGCTAACGAGCCCCTAGAAGCTGAAGATTGGCTACGCGATACCGAGAAGAAGCTCAGACTTGCCCGTTGCACCGAAGATGAAAAGGTGGATTTCGCCACACATCAGCTTAAGGTTGCCGCAGCAGCATGGTGGGAGAACTACCTCGCCTACTGTGGGAAAAAGAACCCCTTGGGCAATAACACTGAAGAAAAAGAAGAAGAAGTAGAAGAAGAAGTGGAAGTTGAGAACCCAGCAGCTGACGCTCAGCAGGAAGAACAAGAAACCGAAGGGAATCACAATGAGGAAGAAGAGGAACCAGTAGCAGACAAGTTCGTCATCACCTGGGCCGAATTCAAGACTGCCTTTCGGCAAAACTTTGTGTCAGCAGGTATCATGAGGATGAAGAAGAACGAGTTTCGAAACCTAAAGTAAGGCAACATCTCCGTATCTGAGTACCTCACACGATTCAACCAACTAGCTCGCTACGCCTCAAGGGATTTAGCCAATCAAGAAGAGAAGATTGATCGTTTCTTGGAAGGGATGCATGAAGAAATGAGAGCACAGCTAATTTGGCATGACCATACTAGCTTCCACCACTTGGTGAACAAGGCCCTCATCTTAGAAAATGAAAGGAAAATCTTAGAAGCCAACAGGAAGAGGAAGTGGACAGCTCCAAGACCCCAGGGCAGTTTCCAGTCCAAGCTAGTGTACCAAGGCAGCCCCTCCTTCCGTCAAGTGGCAACGTTAGCACCCAAAGCTCCTATCCAAGCGCCACGCTTCAGCAGTAGTGGGATTCAGGTGTCCCACCCCACAGGACAGTCTTTCATGACCAACCCAGCTGCAAACCTCCACTGTTTCAGCTGTGGAGCAAAAGGGCATTTCGCCAACAAATGCCCAGACCGCCAAGCTACCCTAGGGAAGTTCAATCCAGGAGGCACCTCATCCCGAGTCTAGTCATCAGCACCAGGCAAAGTCTATCAGGCTCCTTAAGCTTCATGGACGGCTTCAACTCCAAATCATGGCCGTGTCAACCATGTCACCGCAGAAGACGCCCAAGATGCCTCTGGAGTACTTATGGGTATGTTCTCTGTTAAGTTGATACCCGCACAAGTTCTGTTTGATTCTGGGGCTTCGCATTCTTTTGTTTCTAGGTAGTTTGTTGAAAAGGTTAAGATGCCAACCTTTAGACTAAAGAGACTTGTGGTACTTAGTTCCCAGGAGGACCCTTAACTGCTACTCTAGTTAGCTATAGGGTAGAAGTCACCATGGAAGACTTTGGTTTCCCAGCAGACCTCTTGGTATTACAATCTCAGACTTTGGACATCATCCTAGGGATGGACTGGCTAGCCAAATATCAAAGAATGATGGATTGTGCTAATAGGAAGGTAGTACTCACCAAGTACCCTGGGCTAGTAATAAAAGTTAGTGTGGATCGCCCCTCCTCGGGTCGCGCAATCCATCACTTTGAAGCAAGGTCATTAGAAGAAATGTCGGTTGTTCGAGATTACCCAGAAGACTTTCCAGAAGAATTACCCAGCATGCCACCAGATAGAGATATAGAATTTGTGATCAACCTAAAGCCAGGAACTACCCCAATTGCTAAAAGACTATACCGAATGGCAGTAGATGAACGTGAGGAGCTAAAAATTCAAATTGAAGATCTCCAAGCAAAAGGATTCATCAGACCCAGCTCATCCCCATGGGGTTCCCCAGTACTCTTTGTTAAAAAGAAGGATGGCACCGCCAGATTGTGTGTGGACTACAGAGCCCTCAATGAAGTAACCATCAAGAACAAGTACCCCTTGCCTCGAATAGTTGACTTGTTTGACCAACTATCCAGGGCTACCGTCTTCTCTAAGATAAACTTAAGGTCAGGGTACCATCAGCTCAATATCAGGGCAGAAGATATCCCTAAGACAGCTTTTACTACGCGATATGGCCTATTTGAATATACAGTCATGTCATTTGGTTTGACCAATGCTCCAGCCTACTTCATGAACCTGATGAACAAAGTCTTTATGGAATGCTTGGAAAAATTTGTGGTCGTGTTCATAGACAACATCCTGATCTACTCTAAGACCACTGAAGAGCATGAAGAGCACCTACGGGTAGTCCTCAAGACACTTAAAAGACACCAGTTGTATGCCAAGTACAGCAAGTGTGAATTCTGGCTGCATGAGATTAGTTTCCTTGGGCACATCGTATCCACTGGAGGAGTAGCAGACAACCCCTCCAAAGCAGAGGCAGTTCTAGAATGGAAGCAGCCCACCTCAGTCACCGAAGTGCGTAGTTTTCTGGGTCTAGCCGGATACTACTGGCCCTTCATAGAAGGCTTTTCCAAGATATCCAGGCCAATGACAAAAATGCTCAAGAAAGAAAAGAAGTATGAGTGGACAGAGGCGTGTGAAAAGATTTGTCAAGAACTAAAGAAAAGGTTGACCATAGCCCCTTTGCTAGTCCTGCCAGATATACACAAGGACTTTGAAGTATATTGTGATGCATCGCGCCAAGGCCTAGGTTGTGTGCTTATGCAAGGAGGAAAAGTTGTAGCTTATGCTTCCAGACAGCTCTGTCCCCATGAGGATAATTATCCAACCCATGACATGGAGCTAGCCTCGGTAGTGCACGCTTTAAAATTTTGGCAACACTACTTGATTGGGAATCACTGTGACATTTATACAGACCATAAGAGTCTCAAGTACATCTTCACTCAAACCGACCTCAACCTGAGACAGAGAAGATGGCTGGAACTAATCAAGGATTACGATTTGGATGTCCACTATCACCCCAGAAAGGCTAATGTCGTAGCTGATGCCTTAAGCCGCAAGCCCCACTGCAACAACCTTATGGTAAGAGAATTGCAACCTGAGCTCTGAAAAGAGTTTGAAGCCCTTAACCTGGAGTTAGTAGAACATGGTACTCTAGTTACTATGGAATTACACCCAACTCTTGAGGAGCAAATCAGGGCAGCCCAGAAAGGACACCCTGGAGTCCAGAGGTTCAAGCGCCTCATAGCTCAGGGAAAAGCCCCTAAGATGGTAGAAGACCAATAGGGAATCTTATGGTACGGGAAGCGCCTCTTTGTTCCCCACCAGAAGGACCTCAAGGACCTAATACTCAAAAAGGCCCATAGCTCTGCTTACACTCTACATCCAGGCAGCACTAAAATGTATCAAGAAATGAAGACCTTGTATTCATGGCCTCGTATGAAGAGAGATATCACTGAGTATGTAGCCTGTTGTAATGCGTGCCAGAAGGTCAAAGCTGAACAACAGAAACCTGCCAGACTACTTCAACCCCTACAGATTCCCCAGTGGAAATGGGAAGAAGTGGGAATGGATTTCATAACTGGTTAGCCCCGCAACAAATCAGGATGTGACTCCATCTAGGTAATAGTTGATAGGTTGACTAAAGTTGCCCATTTCATCCATGTGAGGACCGCTTGGTCGATTAAGCTATGGCTATGTCGACTGAGCAATTCCTCGATCTTGATAGCATGACGGTTGAGGAGCTAATCGACCGCTTCAAGGCCGTTGAGGACCAGAGATGGCGATGATACTAGAGGCTGTCTTTTGCTCATGGAAGAAGAATGGGCTACACATTCAAGAAGCAAGCACTAAAACTCTTCGAAGGGTGCTGGTCAAGGTATAAGTCGTGATCAGCCACGCAGAAAAAACCAGTTTGGGAACCCAAGAGTAGCACAGATGTACAAGATGCTGCATCATCAATCGCAAGAGGAGACAAGTTGAAGGTAAAATGCTTCAACTGCAACAACTTCGGACATTTTGCAAGGGATTGTTGCAAACCATGAAGGGAGCGCAAGGAATGGCAAGTAAATCTCACACAAGTGCATGAGGAAGAACCTACGCTCCTTATGGTAGAAGTGTGTAGATTCACCGAAACAAGAGAAGAAGCATCTGAAGGAGTATTCCTCAATGAGGTACATGCACAGGCTCTGTTGGGGCAAGTAGATGAGGAATGTGAAGGGCCTTGGTATCTAGATACCGGAGCAACAAATCATATCTGGGGCCAAGAAGAATTTTACAGACCTTGACACAAGGGTTAGGGGCTCAGTAAAGTTTGGAGATGGATCAATCATATGCAGCAGCCAAGTACTTATCCAAGATGGTGTCCTGACCATATGTGATCGACAAAAGTAGCTCATTGCCGAAGTGACGAGATCTAAAAACTGGTTGTATGTTCTTCATCTCAGTCTAGCCCAACCGATTTGTTTAGCAACTCGATGCACGGAGGAAGTGTAGCGTTGGCATGTGAGATTTGGACATATCAATTTTTGGTCATTGCGCAAGTTAGCTCAATAATATATGGTGCACAAATTGCCAAAGATACGCACTATGGAGGAAATCCGTGATAGTTGTCTTGTAGGGAAGCAAAGAAGAACCCTGTTCCCACACAAGACAAACATTTGAGCTTCTAATCATCTTGAATTCTTGCATGGAGACTTATGTGGCCCAATCTTGCCTACCACACTAGGAGGGAGGGGTTACTTTCTTCTTCTAGTTGATGATCACACTCGTTACATGTGGGTGTCCCTGCTAAGCATGAAAGATGAAGCTATAGAGGCAATCAAGAAGTTCCAAGCTAGAGCAGAACTGGAGAGTGGAAGCAATCTCAAGGTGTTTCGCACTGACCACGGAGGAGAATTCAATTCAAATGAGTTCGGTCTCTATTGTGCTGAATAAGGGGTTCTCGACATCTGATGGCACCATATTCTCCACAACAGAATGGCATCGTGGAACAGAGAACTCAAATAGTGTTAGGCATGACACGAAGCATCATGAAGGCAAAGGGTATTCCTAGAAGATTATGGGGCGGTCAGCACTGCGGTATATATTTTGAACTGTTCCCCAACCACAGGTTTGGAAGGCATGACCCTTTATGAAGCTCTGGCACAGGAGATGCCCCAATGTACATCATTTTCGTACATTTGGAAGTTTATGTTAAGTTCGGGTTGTGAAATCAAACCTGAAGAAGCTTGATGACAGGAGCATTCCAATGGTGTTCATCAGTTATGAAGCGGGAAGCAAGGCTCATAAGATGTTTGATCCTATTGGAGGCAGACTGCACATCACACAGGATGTAGTGTTTGATGAACAAACAAGCTGGGACTGGGCTAGAACCGAAGAAGAGTTGGATACCTCTGTGCGAGAGAGTACTTCTCCGTTCATTACAATGCTAACCAGGCTATATAAGATCAACACCATGAAAGCTTAGAGGCTTCAACACCTAGTCATGGACCAGATGGACGGAAGCAGACGTTGGTGTCTTTAGCAGCACCAATACCTGTATTCCCGGTTGTATCGGAGGAATTGTAGTGGGCTACTCCACCTAGCAGTGCATCATCGGCAACCCAGGAGAGGCCTAGACGGTACCAAACAATTCAAAACCTATATGACAATACTGTGGTCCATGAGCTAGTCGACTCCTCTGGTGATATATGCTTTCATTTTTTCTGGAGAACCTGAATCTTTTGAAGAGGCCGAAGCACAAAGGGGTTGGAGATTGGCCATGTCAGAAGAGATCAAGTGCATTGAAGAAAACAAGACTTGGAATCTTGTTGATCTGCCAACCAAGCACAAACCCATTGGGTTGAAGTGGGTGTTCAAAGTTAAAAAGGATGCACAAGGAAATATTGTGAGGCATAAAGCACGTTTGGTAGCCAAAGGATACATCTAGCAGCACAGAGTTGATTTTGAAGAACTATTTGCTCCAGTGGCAAGAATGGAATCAGTATGTATAATGCTAGCAATTGCAGCTGCACATGGGTGGGAAGCCCACCATATGGATGTAAAATCTACTTTCTTGAATGGAGAACTTTAGGAGGAGGTGTATGTGTGTCAACCTCCAGGTTTTGCGAATGAAGTCAATCCCCACAAGGTGCTATTGCTCAACAAAGCTCTATATGGCTTGAAACAAGCACCACGAGTCTGGAATGCAAAACTTGATAGCAGTCTTTTCTCACTCGGGTTTCAAAAAAGTTGATCTGAACATGCTATGTATAGGAGAGGAGAAGGTGAAGTGCAACTGCTGGCGGGTGTATATGCTAACGATCTCATAATATTGGATCCTCAATCTGAAGTCATACAACAATTCAAAGAAGAGATGAATATGCTTGTGATCTTGGCAACATGACCTACTAATTGGGCATTGAAGTTTGTCAGACTAAAGATGGAATTTCCATGTGTCAATCGGCTTATGCCTAGAAAATTCTTGAAAAGGCTAGGATGAATGACTGCAATGGATGGCAAGTTCCTATAGATGCAAGGCTTAAGTTGAGTAAAAAAAGTGCTCAACCTCCAATTTATTGTGCCCTGTACCGAAGTCTTATTGGGAGTCTCAGATATTAGGTGCACACGAGACCGGATATTGCATTCTCGGTTGGGTTAGTGAATCGATTCATGGAGGAACCAATGACTGAGCATTTTGCAGCAGTAAAACATATCTTGCGTTATATCAAGGAGATAAGAGATTTGAATGCTTTCAACTTTCAAAGGTGCATGGTCCCGCGGTGGCCAGAAAATCAGCGGTTTTGATAGCGAAGTAATGAATCCTGGAAAGCAAAGCCATATGAAGATCTTTGTCCATGGGAAACTCCTAGAAACATCTTGGCGAAGAAATGAATCTACCACAAGCAAGCTCATATGAAGATCTCACTTATAGTTTTTTCTATTATTTGTTTTTAAAGAGTATGAAAAAACTGTACGACTCTACAACTGCATGTTAAGAAGCAACAGAACCACAATTTTCTAGTATTTTAAACATGAGATTGAATTTCAATCATGTTAATGTTGCAATGTTTAATATTAATTAAACCCTGCATTATCTTTTACCATCTAATCTTCATTGGGGTATATTCTCTTCTGTGCGCTCTGTTTAAGTTTTAGTTATTTTGAATTCTGAGTCTTCCTGGCAATAGCAAAATATCTTTACAAACTTTTATGTAGAAGCTAACAAACCAAGTAGAAATATGCTGATGCATTTGGTATCCAGTGTCAGTGATGTCAATATGAACTCACCACATTATTGTGCTTCAAGGATCTCAATGGGGCATTTGACCTCTGAGAGTCAGATGAATTTAGAATAAGTTAAAACATGATAGATATTGCAGCCACAACACCATATAAAAAAGATCACCTTTCATATCATTAGCAGTCACTGTCGAAGGATGGGAGATGACAATCGCTTCTACCTCATTAGTTTTTTACTGTCTCCACTGCAAACTTTCCTGTTAGTTAAGCAGGGCAGCAAGAACATTGTAATACCAATAGAAAGGAAAGGGAGAATGAGAATGATCTAAGGGAGAATAAATAAAATAAATTGTTTTGCCATCAGAACCCTTTCAGCTTTAGAATGTCGAATCAAGTAGCGCTCATTGAGGTTCCAGACCGTCCGGGGCTAGTCGACACCTCTTGCTTAAGTGGGCCTCATCATTAAGAAGTACAAAAATCCAACACATATATTTCTTTTACCGACTTACCTCTGACAGTAGAAAAGCCAAAGAATAATGCCCCATGGACCAATGGTCTAACAGTTTTACCCACAAACACAACTGGCCAAGAGGGAGATGTGGATAAGGTGAGAGCAGCCAACTCATTGCACAATCAAGAGAGAGAGAGAGAGAGGCTAGCTGAAGCCTCCTCATTCATAAGCAAAGCTAACACAAGCCCTCATTTCTCATCTTCACATCTTTCCCTTCCCTCAACTGAGAACACACCCAGAGCACAAGCCAATCAAGAGAGCCACTACCTCTCCATTGCTCGGCCAAAGGCAGAAGCCAACCACCACCACCACCCAAAAGTTCCAAGGTAGCCACACCAAAGACAGTGAGGGGGAGAAGAGTTCTTGGGGAGTTGGGAAGTACCGATGGCATGAAGATGGAGTCCACGGCAACCACAATCTGCCAAGTGCCACCGAAACACTGAACCAGACTGGAACAAGGAAGAGGTAAGAAAGACTGACAGAAATGTGTGGAGAGCATCATCGCCATCACGACCATCGTCATCGTCCTCTCATCCCCCACCCAACTCAAACCAAGTAAGGTTATCCCCAAACCCATTTTCCCTTCCGTCCATGGCATGACACAACCGTATGGCACTATCGTACATCGCAAGCTAGCCGCCAAGCAAGGTGGTCAAGAAGGGACCACCCTACCTTGGTCATGCTGGCCACTACGCTACCAGCAGCGAGCCAAAGGAGTTGCCACACGTCCTTGGAAGGAAGAACATGCTCCCCGACAAATGTTCCCCTACCAAGTTCCATCGCAATGGCACCATACGTGTTCCCAAAACCATGCATAGTCATAGAGTAAATTAAGAAAAAATGGTAACTAAAACAAATGCATGTGGTAGATAGGAAGAGGGAATGGATCATCTTGGGTGGGAGGAAGGAGCGGAGTAAACCATTGGAGCCGAAGCTGATAGGAGGCGAACCAAAGGGTTGATAAAGAAAAGGAGGAGGAGAAAAGAAGGGAAAAGAAAAGAGAGAGAGAAAAGGATAGAAAAGAGGGAGAAAAGGAAAAAGAAGAAAAAGAAAAAGGGCATGATAAAAATTTTTGCTTTGTAAATTTTTTAACCTTGAGCATTCTGATGCTTGTGAAGGGTTCGTGCATAGAAGCGATGCCATTCGTTTGTGTACATGTATCGCTATGGTGTATTGAGACTAGATGATGCTTGTATAGGTGAAGCCTTTGGTTTGGTGCTATCCATGCATTGTCCACAAAGATAAACAGGCAAGTTTATGATAGAATAGTGGATTATGATGGAGACTCGATAGTTGTTCCTTCACGCTTTTATTTATATAAGATGAAATCCATGATTACGTGTTAATCATACACGAGAAGTGATGCATATGGTTGAATGACAACATTGAAAGAATGTTGCATCATGCACAATGCATATGAGCCAGAATGGTTAGTTAGCTTCAATGCACAATGCACAATGCATATCATGCACATAAGCAACTGATGATGGCTTCTCTATAAGGTCCTTAGTTAGCTTCACACATTTTTCATCCAAAGTAATCAAGTCAGATTTTAGTTTATCACAATTTTTGCATGGTGAGCTAACAGGGTCCTTAGAAGCATACTGAGCCAATTTCTTATTATAGTCAATTATTTCTTGAAACTGTTTTGAGACAGATTCAAGTTCAGCAGTTAATTTAGGACAGTTCAAACATGAAGCAATAGGCACAAGTAATGAAGCTTGTAGTTCAGCAATTTTATGATCTGCCCTTTTTAGATTCATCTTCAGATTATTACAATTTTCACAAGACTCGGGCAGATCAAGGAGCATGGTATAAAGACCTCTAAACGCATTGTCCTTATCCTCACATGAGGTGCAGGATGTAGTCTCAACAACAGTAGATGAAGGAATAACAATCCTACTCATCTCTAGTTCAGCCAAAAGACTAACATTCTCCACCTTAAGCATGTCAAGCTTAGAAAACAAACTATCATGAGAGGTCCTTAATTTCTCCATGTCACCAAGCAAGGCAGTACATACATCACAATCATCACGGGAGGGAGCAGATCTAAGTGAAGTAAGCTCCCATGATAAGCTCTCTACTTTCTTCTCCAACTCGTTAACCCTAGCTCTAGATCTAGCATGAAATTTCTCTAGCTTAAGAAAAGCATCATTAAGCTGGTCGTAGGAGGGGTATACCTCATCGGAGTCAGAATAGAGCTTGCTGTCGCTGATCTCGCCCTCAAGGGCCATGAAGCACATGCCAGAGAAGTCGTCGCCACCCTTGGGGTCTTGCTCATCCGTCCCATCATCGTCGCTCCACCCCTCCCCCTCGCTGAGGTCGAGGTCGTCGAAGGCGGTGAGGACACGGTGGAAGAGCCTCTTGGCTTTGCCAAGGTCGCGGAACTTCTTCTTGCCTTGGGCATGAGCTGAGGGCTTCTTGTTGCGGTTCTTGTCGATGTAGTCATTCTTGCTCACACCGCCGTAGTCGCCCTTGCCCTTCTCCAGTTTGGGGCAATTTGCCCTAATGTGGTTGGGGCCACCACACTCGAAGCAAATGATTGGACCACTCCTCTTCCGATCTCTCACTCTTGTGTATGCGTGGGAAAACTTTCTGGCTAAGAGAGCGAGTTGGTTTTTGGGAAGCTGCTCTAACTGATCATCAGTTATGTCACAGAGAGCAGCTAGGGAGAAACCACCAATCAAATCAAAAGAAGAGCCAAAAGCTGAACTGGGATCGGTGACTAAGGCCATCGACTACGACTTCGACCTACGAGAGACTATGTCAATCTCGTAAGTCTTGAGGCGTGAGTACAACGCGTCAAGAGTCAGGGTCGAGAGGTCGTGTCTTTAATCATGGTCACATTGATCTCCCAAACACGCAAATCAAGAGCAGAAAGCTTTTAGCGAGCGTTGTCTGAGTCGGGCTATGTGAGACTGACCGCTCGGAGGTTGCTCAAGATCTTGTGGAAACGCGCAAAACACTCATCGAGGGACTCGCCAGTGAGCATTTCAAACTTGTTGTAATCTTGCTTGAACTGGTCCTGTCGAACCGTCTTAATCTGGGTGGTGCCCTCAGGGTATGCATCGAGGGTCTCCCAGATGTTGAAGGCCGACGTCAGATGAGAGATGCGATCGAACTCGCTTCTGCTCAGACCCTGAATTATGATGTTCCTCGCCTTGGCGTGCGCCTCAACATCAAGCATATTTCCAACGTTGATGTTATCATCGGCAGGAACAACATATCGTACTTTGACCTTTCGCTAGATGGCGTAGCCCTGAGCCTGGATGTAGGTCTCCATCCGGCTCTTCCAGAAGGGACAGTCGATCCCATTGAAGATCGAGGGCTTGGTCGACTACTTGTCTGTCGCCATGGCTCTAGAGACCACATAAGATCTATGAGGAAGAGCTAACCGGCTCTGATACCAATTGTTGGATCGAGATTGGCAACAGAGGGGGTGAATGACGTCAATTAAAATTTCCCCCGAGAAGTACCCACTTAACAGGTTCTTCGATAACAATTGATGCTATTAAGAAGAAGTAAGTCTTTCTGAGGACTTAAAAACCTCAAGGAGAAAAGAGAACCAGGAACACCCAAAAAGGATAAGAGAGCCAAAGTTCAAAACAACACATGCTGCAGCAGGCCGGTCAGACCGCACTATAGAGGCCGGTCAGACCGCCACAATACGGTCGGTCCGACCGCCTATGAGGCACCGGTCAGATCGCCTACTAAGGGCCGGTCAGACCGCCCCTCGATTTTCAGAGCAGACAGCAGAGAGTATTTTCAGCAGGCAACCCCAAATCTCTTCACAGCAAGAAAATTAGAGGATTCTCCTAGGATTTTTCAGCCCAGAACAGCAAGAAAACATCTCAAATAGCAAAGGGGACCTGGGGAACCAAGAGAGTCCATCTCAAAAGCATGAATTTAAGAAATGACCTAAAAACTTGAAAAGATACAGGGTGCTGCAATAAAACTCAAATTCTCTGCCCATCCTTGATTCTTTGAACATGAAACCTTGAGAATAGCTATTTAATAGCCTCAGGACTCAAGACACCAAGTCTCATGCCATCTCATGAAGGGAAACAGGAAGGGACAAGAAATCTCTGAAGAGAAACCCTAGAAAAGAAAGAACAGAGGAGGCTGAAAACAAAAATCTGAGATTAAAATTGGTTTGCTCTCAGGAGTGACTAGCCAAATGGCCTTGGAGCATCTCCTAGATCGCGGCAACCCATTTTGCTACTCCTCAGCAAGAAACAAAGCCAAGTCACAAAATCTCAAAAATCACAGAGAGCAAAAACGCACGAAGAAGAACATAGGAGCATCTCTAAAAAATGCACGAAGAAGAGAGTAAATGATTACATAGAGTATCAACTCAATTCATCCCTACAAACCCATACATGCTTGGATTGAGAGCACAGGCTACATGCCTCCTCATGGAGAAAACTTACGAAGGAGACCAAGAAAGAACAGAACACCTACTGCTCGATCTCACCAACCCTCACCAACTAAAGCCTCAAAGCAAAACAACCTTCCCAAAGGCCATTTTGGCTAAAAGCAAAACCCTAAAGCCATGCACTCCCTTCTCAAGATATGCATGCACCTAGACACACTTCTCCTATTTATAGCCTTTGGCTAACGGGTCTCCAACCCGTTATGCCCGCTAAAACCCGAACGGAACCGCTTCCACTTTGCAGTTTTGCGCTCTTACCGAAACGCCCCTCCTGCACCTTCCGGGAAGCTTCCGCGTTCCTTGTCATCCAAGCCTCGCAACCACCTCGAGTCTCCGCCGTCTTCGACACATCCGACCGTTCTGACCTCGACACCGCCTGTGCCTAGTCCGGTCACTCCGTGCCTCACCACGACTCCGCCTCGACGTCCTGCAACCATCACAGACAAGAAATACATCAAATAGCACCGCTCGACACATGTAAGCATAAATAGCATCAATGAACCATACTTAGGCATGAAATTGCCCAAACGACCAATCGGGACGAATAATATGCAATAAGTCCGTCTAACCAAACCCGACTGAGCCAAATGCCGTCATGGCACGAAACGAACCAATCAAACTCAATCTATCCAAAATACTTGTCAATTACTTATCACAAGCATGTGGTCACCTCCACATGGTCTCTCAGTTTTGATGATATCATCTCACCAGGCTTCAATCCTACATATAATTGTCCCTTGATGAAAGCGCTTTAGGTTGACGACACACTAGCTCAGTCATCAAAGGTGCCAATCTCAGAGCTAAGACTTTGGTGATGATTTTTGACATGCTGTGAATTAGACTAACAGGCCTATAGTTAGATGCCATCTCAGCTCCTCCTTTTTTTGGGCAACAGTACCAATGAGCCGTGTTGGTCACTGTTGGATCATGATTTGAAGTCACATCAGGATGATGATCTAAACCAGAAATGCCAAAATAATTTTCCTCATCTACATGCTAACGACACATGGGAACAGCAATAGAAAACAACACCGCTACATCCTACAATGCCCACAGCGAATTGATAAAAATACATTAAGTAGAGATCGACATACGTTCACAATGTGCAAATCAACTATCAAGATATAGAGTTTACATGGGTAAGCACCCACAAGTCATAGCCAATACACATTACCTACAAGGCTGGCCATGCAAATTTAACATGGGCGCTAGGAAATTTTATTTGGACGAAACCATCGTACAAGACCTGCATGATGGGCTATCCCATTTCAAGTATTTTTTGAACCAGTCGAGCATGAAGGCAAGAGCCTGTTCAGCGGTTTTGACCGCGAACGGGTCGCTGGCATTATATCTGCAAGCAAAGCCATGGGAAGTTCCTGGAAAGATCTTGGCGAAGTAATGAATCTGCAACAAGCAAGCTCCTATGAAGATCTCACTTACAATTTTTTTTCTTTTTTGTTGTTAAAGAATATGAAAAAACTGTACGACTCCGCAGCTGCGTGTTAAGAAGCAACAGAGCCATACTTTTCCGGTGTTTAAACAAGAGACTTCCAGTCATGTTAATGTGGCAATGTTTAATACTAATTAAACCCAGCATGGTCTTTTAACATGTAATCTTTAGTCGGTTATATTGTCTCCTGTGTGCTCTGTTTAAGTTTTAGTTATTGTGAATTCTGACTCTTCCTGGCAATAACAAATTATCTTTACAAACTTTTATGTAGGAGGAAACAAGCCACGTAGAAATATGCTGATGCATTTGATATCCAGAGTCTATGAAGTCAATATGAACACACCTCATCTCTTTCACGCAAGGCATGCACAAACTGATACACTAAATTTGGTGGTGTAAGCGTATCATTCTGAGCTCCAAGGATCTCAATGGGGCATTTGACCTCTGAAAGTTAGATGAATTTAGAATAAGTTCACAAATGATACATGTTGCAACGACAGCGCCATATAAATGTTATGAATAGCGCTTGTATTCATATGAGGCCAATGGGCCGGTATATATACACAAAGTACAGGTGGTAAATATGCAAAGAACCCCTCATAACAATGGGGAATAACAACTATACATATATCTCTAACACCCCCCCTCAAACTCATGGTGGATCAACAACACTGAGTTTGGAGAGGTAGAAGCTGTGCTGTGCTCGAGTCTGGGCCTTCGTGAAGAAATCCGCTATCTGAAGCTCTGAAGGCACATACTGAAGAGTAATCACCTGATCATGCACACAAGACCTCATGAAAGAAGCATCAACACTAATATGTTTGGTGAGCTCATGCTTCACAGGATCACGAGCAATACTGATAGCACTTTGATCGTCTCGACAAGAGAGAAGTCGGTGTAGTAACAGAAACACCAAAATCCTCAAGTAACCACCGTAGCCAAGTAATCTCTGCTGTCAAGAGAGCCATAGCTCGCAACTCAGCCTCTGCACTCGAACGGGACACTGCAGTCTGTTTCTTCGTCTTCCAGGCAATAAGAGAACCACCAAGAAAAACACAGTAAGCGGAGATAGACCGGCGATCAGAGGGATCGCTGGCCCAAGTAGCATCCGAATAGGCCTGAAGCTGTAACGAGCTGGAACATGGAAAGAAGAGACGGCGAGAGATAGTCCCGCGAAGGTATCGCAGAACTCGGAGAAGGTGGCTGTAGTGGACCTGAGTGGGAGCTGAAACAAACTGACTCAGAATATGAACTGGATAAGTGATATCCGGACGAGTAACAGCAAGGTAGACAAGACTCCCAACAAGATGACGATAGCGAGTCGGATCAGAAAGAGGCTCGCCATCAGAGAGTCGGAGGTGAACATTGAGCTCCATGGGAGTCTCAACAGTACGCTGATCAGTGAGAGAGGCGCGATCAAGAAGATCCTGAATATATTTCTCTTGGGACATAAAGAAACCATCTGGAGTGGAAGTAACCTCAATCCCAAGGAAGTAACGAAGAGGACCAAGATCCGACATAAGGGCGCTCACTAAGACGAGCCTTGACAAAGGCAATGTACTCAGAATCATCTCCCGTAATGATCATATCATCAACATACAGAAGAAGAAGAGTCCGACCACGAGACGAAGTGTGGACAAAGAGCGCAGGATCATGATCACTAGCTGAAAAGCCAGCAGCAGTGACCACAGAGGAGAAGCGCTCAAACCAAGCACGAGGGGCTTGCTTAAGGCCATAGAGAGAGCGACGAAGGCGACAGACCATGCCCTCAGGAACAGAATACCCAGGTGGCGGATGCATGTAGACCTCCTCACGCAACTCACCATTAAGAAAGGCATTCTTGACATCAAGCTGAGAAACAGACCAGTGGCGAACAGACGCCACTGAAAGAAGAGTGCGAATAGTGGTCATGTGGGCCACAGGAGCAAAAGTTTCGTCATAGTCAACACCATGCTTCTGCTGGAAGCCACGAGCAACAAGACGCGCCTTATAGCGCTCAAGAGAGCCATCAGAGCGAGTCTTAATCTTATAGACCCACTTACACGTGATGGGATGAGAATGAGATGAAAAGGAACAAGATCCCAAGTACCAGTACGCTCGAGGGCAGCAATCTCCTCGGCCATGGCAAGCTACCACTCAGGGTGAGTAACAGCATCCTGGTAGGAGACAGGCTCACGAGTAGCTGCGCCAGCAAAAGCAAAACGGGCAGGAAGCCGAATCGACTGGCGATCGCGGAGAGCGTAGCGAGGAGAAGATGACCCATCAGGGGAAGATGAAGCATCAGAAGAAGATGGAACATCAGGAGAAGATGGCTCATCTGAAATATTCTCAATACGAGGTCGACGAGTGTAGACGATAGTGGGAGGAGCCTGGGGAGTCGTAGGAGACGACACAGGCGGCGACAACGGCGGAGAGGCCACAGGGGGAATATGTGGAGACTTAGTAGGACAGGTGGACGAGGGCAAAACAGATATAGGTGTATCTGGAAAGGTCAAGAAAGACAGAGACTCCACAGAGGAAGCCGAAGTAGAGGCAGGACGTGGGTAGAATGGACGAGACTCGTCGAAAGTCACATCCCGAGAAACCCGTATCCGACGACCAACAGGGTCCCAGCACCGATAGCCCTTGTGCTCGGTACTGTATCCCAGAAAGACACACTCAACAGACTGAGCGGTCAGTTTGGTGTTCTCGAGGGGCGAGGAGAACGTAGCAAACACAGCCAAACAGATGAAGGGCAGAGTAGTCAGGAAGACGACCACAGAGACGCTCAACAGGGACCGCACCCTGAAGAGCAGAAGAGGGCTGGATGTTTACGAGATAGGTGGCAGTGGAAACAGCCTCGGCCCAAAAGTGAGGTGGAATAGAGGCGGCGATCATCAGAGCACGAGCAGTCTCAAGGAGGTGACGATGCTTGCGCTCAGCGACACCATTCTGAGCATGAGCACCAGGACAAGAGAACTGAGCGAGAGTGCCTTGCTCAGCAAGGAAGCCGCGCAGGTGATGAGAGAGGTACTCGCCAGCAGAATCAGCACGAAAGACACGAATAGGAGTGGAGAACTGTGTGTGAATCATAGTGGCAAATTGTTTATAGATAGGCAAGGCCTCACTACGAGAAGACATTAAATATATCCAAGTGTGGCGAGAGAAATCATCTATAAATATGATATAATAACGATGACCCCCTTTCGAAACGAAGGGAGCCGGACCCCAAACATCTGAATGAACAAGATCAAAAGGACGCTGAGACACAGACTCACTATGAGGATAAGGAAGCTGAATCTGTTTACCTAACTTACAGCCCTGACAATCTAAAGACACGTCTCCTGATCCTGAGACAGACCCCAGAAGACCACGACGAACTAAAGACGACAGACGGGATCCACACAGATGACCAAGACGGTGATGCCACTGCTGGAAAGAGCCGGTAGACAAAGTGGCAGAAGCGGAGAGACTGGCGGCGATGGTGGCAGCGGAAGGAAGGTGAAGCCAGTCAAGCTCCCAGAGACACTATGAGTCACGGTGCCGAGGGCCAGAACCAACCAGAGCTCCCGTGTGGCGATCCTGAACACAACAAGAGTCAGAATCAAGAATGACCCGATAACCAAGGTCGAGAATCGCCCGTGAAAGAAGTCTGCATGGTAAGGCGAGGAACATGAGCAACAGAAGGAACATGAAAGGATGAGTTGCTAAGAGATCCTCGACCAGAGACAGAAAGAGATGTACCATCAAGCAGAAGAACACTGACAGGAGAATCAAGAGGTGTAATAGAAGACAGAGTGGAAGGATCAGGAGTCATGTGAAAGGATGCTCCAGAATCAAGAATCCACGGGGAGGTACCTGACTGTGTAGGAGGTGGTTTCTCAGTGCCCGAAATGTCAGTAGGAGAACCTGCAGAACCTGTCGATGGAGAACCTGAAGCGGCAAGCAGGCATCGAAGTTTGGCTATCTCCTGCTCGGTGAGAGAAACTGCTGAAGAAGTCGATGCAGACGTCGTCGTAGAAGCACTAGTGCCAGTAGAAGAACGGCGTGAAAGATGCCGCTTCTTCTTATAGCACTGGGACTCAATGTGGCCGTCCTTGTCGCAGTAGGAACAATGAGGACAGCCACCTCCAGACGGAGGACGGCCACCACCACCTGTGGTAGCCGCTGGAGGAGGCAGTGTAGCAGGCGGACGAGCGGCGAGCACAGAGGGGAGTGGCATCAGACCAGCACCACTCAGACGAGTCTCCTCCGCGCGTATCTCGGTAAGAGCCTCCAGGAGAGTGACACGAGGGTGGCGTGCAAGGAGCTGGGCACGCCTTTGCTCGAACTCAGGACGAAGGCGAGTAAGGAACTCGTAAACCCGCTGAAACTCCAGGTCAGCACGTACATCCAGGCAGCACGGACAGGTACGACAGCCAGCAGTGCGAAGTGAGTCCAACTGACGCCAGACAGCAGAACTCTGAGCGTAGAAAGAGTCAACAGTAGCATCACCCTGCTGAAGAGAGTGCTCCTGGCGGACCACGGACAGGTACAGGGCATCACCAGAGGGCTCGTAGCGCTGACGAAGATGAGTCCACATCTGGAAAGCCGAAGGGAGTCCCACAACCTCAGAAGAAAACTGAGGCTGGACACTGGCGATGAAGACAGCAGCAGCCCGAGCGTCGTCATCGTACCACTGAGTGTAGACGGTCAGACGATCCTTGTAGGAATCCAGAGCCTCCTGGTAGGCAGAGGCAGCTTCATTATCAGCTTTATCATCAGCAGCAGCCTTATCGGCTGTCGGAGGCAATGCAACAGGCGTAGGCTCCGTCGGAGGAATAGGGCAAGGCGGGCAGGTGACATCGCCAGAGAGGACGCCCCAGAGACGAAGACCACGCATGTGAATGCGCATGTGAGACACAAAGTCGGTGTAATTAACACCATCAAAGATCACCGGGCAGCGAGGGAGGGAAACGGTGCCCATTGGTAGGCGGCGCTGGACGGCGCGGCGACCAAGGCAACGAAGTCTAACAGGCAGCGCTGGACGGCGCGGCGGTTAGAACGACGTTTTTTTACAAACCCTAAAACTTAACGGGCCCCCGGCCCGTTAACACACGCACACACGCGAGAGAGCGAGCGGCGACGCAAGAGGGAGGGAGCGGCCGGCGGCGAAGCGATGGTGGCGACGGCGCGGGAGCGGCCGGCAGCGAAGCGACGGCGGCAGCGGCGCGGAGCGGCGGCGGCGTCGGGAGTGGCCAGCGGCAGCGCGCAAGGGAGTGGCGGCGTCGGCGCAGAGCGGCCGCGAGGAGTGGCCGGCGTCGGACGCGGAGCGACGGCACAGAGCGGCCAGCGGCGTCGGGAGCGGCCGGCGGCGGGACGGAGGAGCGCCGCGAGAGGCGAGCGAGCGGCGCGTCGGCGCGCGGAGGAGCAGCCGGCGGCGGCGTCGGGCTGGAGGCGCGACGGCGGCGGCGGCGAGCCGGCGAAAATTCCGGCGGTAGATCCAATCTGGTGGAGACAGGCACGGCCCTAGGTATGACAAACCCTAGGCTCTGATACCATGTTATGAATAGCGCTTGTATTCATATGAGGCCAATGGGCCGGTATATATACACAAAGTACAGGTGGTAAATATGAAAGAACCCCTCATAACAATGGGGAATAACAACTATACATATATCTCTAACAATAAAAAAAGATCACCTTTCATATCATCGGTAGTCACTGCTGAAGGATGGGAGATGACAATCGCTTCTACCTCATTAGTTTTCGCTATTTCCACTGCAAACTTTCCTGTTAGTTAAGCAGGGCAGCAAGAACATCAGATAAAACTTGTCTTGAAACTTGACAATTTGAATATGAAGTAAATCTTATTGTAAAACTAAGAAAATTTACAAAGTTCCAGGGGTGTATTCCTAGTGTGAAAAATGTAAACATATTTTCTTGCGTTAATTTAACTCACCTCCCCAACAATAACCTCCAACACCAAGAATAGATTTCCCCTCCTTCTTTAAAGTAGCGAAGATTGGTTTAGCATCTTCAGCTGCTTTGACCTGCAAGGTCAATTGAATATGTTTATCAATCTCAACTTATTAACTGAATGACTGCATTCCTTGATTAGCATTTTAGGGCAGTTTAAGTACTGAAGCCATTGTCCTTTAAGTATGATCACCGTTTACCGATTTGCATAGTTTGGGAGAATGTAGTTCCGAAAGTATGACTGGTGAAACGATTTACCGGAGAGTGATCCTCGAACCACTTTGAAACGTTTACACTTGGGTCTCCCGTATAAGGATCTCCTTTGAAGAAATCAGGCACCACAACGTAATATCCGGCTTCGCCAACTTTGTCGGCTATTTTCCTTTATTGTCACAGAAACATGATCATGGTATATCAGCCTCTAACTTAAAGAAGAAAACACATGAGAATAAAAAATAGAACTAGTTCTTGGCAAGTTGCTTACTGGGAAACCGAGTGGGTTCTGGATATGAAGATATGAGGTGCTATTTCGAAAGAATTTAGCACCTCATAATATGTCAAGGTCAAGAAAACAATAAATATTGAAAGAGACATATAAAGACAAAGAAAATGGAAACACCTTACTGGAATCCACTGGGAAACAAGCGATTAATGGTCTCCCGGTGGGGTTCCGATTTTAACATAAACCTGTAAATTGAACCCTAATTCTTGGTTTTGCATTTGCTGGTTAGTTTGGTATCTTCATATGGGACAAGGGAGGAGACAACTGAACGTTTTGCACAAGAAAATTTTCTAAATCTGCTAATTTTTAAACATGAGTAACGCATTATACAATGAATATAACAAGATGCTACTACGAACACCCTCTGTTACTAAATAAGTTATGTTCTACAAAGTATATGCAATTAAGCTTGTAAAATAATAACCACTAGTATATACCTGTATATGCACAAAATTATGTACATTATCTGCACGAAAATAATATTGGTAGATTTGTCTTAAAAAAATAGTTCTAGTAGCATGAGACAGGATGTTTTTAACAGGCTGCATAGTCTTAAAATGTGTTCCCCTTTATTTGAAAATAGTTGTCCAACTACCCTGTGCGCATAGACTATGGTGGTGCAAAGTCAAAGTAATATTTAACAGAAGTAGACTATGCTTATCCACATCAAACAATGCATTTCAACCACTCAACATCTTTTATACCGTCAATATGTTCTTGATTTGATATATGTTATGATATACGATCCCTCCCACATTAGAGAGATGGGGAGAGTTTACTGAAAATTTGATTCCTTTTTTAAAAACAAAACAAACAATAATAACAATTCATTTTGTTTTTTTTAAATTAGTCACATTCTCGAGTTGTTCAACTGTCAATTTTATTTCACTAATTTCCTTGTCATTCTGCGGTAACAAAAGGATGGATGCTTGTTGCAATAGTTTAATTCAAACGAATTGTTCCTTCGGTTATTGGAAGATGTTGCAGTAGTTTAATTTCTATGTCTTCACACACAGATAGTGAGGGACTATGTAAGAAAATCCGGGATATTATTGCGATGAACGATTGTCAATTTTGAAGAGTTGGAATTTAAATTTTGCAGAGTTTCCATTTTGTTAGTGTTTGCTGTCACACTAACCGGTCTAACCGTTGGCTACCAACGGTCTAACTGCTAGCTAGTTGCTGGTCAGACTGCCATAGAGTTGCCAGTCAGACCACGAGCAGTATGACCGGAGGTTTAACAGAGGTTGCAATTTTCCACAATAGGTATTTTGCACTGAGGTTGACTAGTCTGATCGACCCCTGGTTGGAGTCAGACCGGCTCTAAGAATTGGTTCTGTGATTTTGAAAAATTTGTTTTTGGATTAATTGAATTATGATTGGTCAATGCATTTATACTGCATGAAGCATGTTTTTGCTAACGTGGATAAAGTTGTGAAGAACTTTTGTCCAAAAACAATTTCTTGTCTTTAAATGTGCAGAAAAACTATGGAGTCAATAATGGTCAATGACGAGGATCAGAGTTACGCTTATGGTGGAGCCAAGGTCCAAAACAGACAAAGATGCCAGGTGAGAAGGTTGAGCTCAAGCATGGCAAGAGAAAGGTGGGAAATATTGAAGGGAAAGCTCGAGCAACGGGTTGCGCCGAGTGGCTTAGTCAATTCAAGTGAGGTATGATCCAGTGGGATCAAAATGGGAGAGACTTTCCAATGCAAGGTAAGCCATTGGTATACCTACACATGGTGAGCATAGTGATTGCTTGCAAGGGAAGATGAAGACCGAGTCAAGATGGGGGTATTTTGGTAATTTGCCAAATACTAGAAATTTTGTTGGATCAAAATTGTAGTGCTTGGAAAACCCTTTTATCTCAAGAAGATGTTGAGAAGATCAAGTGGATGAAAGGCTAAACACTTAGTGGATTCGAGCTCTTGTGCATTAAAAAGCGTGCATGAGCTGAGTGTGTGAGCAAAATTTGTGTTGTGTGGGGTTAACGTTTTTTTTTCAATTACGTCAGTGGATAGTATCTATTAGAGTTAGATATGAGTTGGTTGCCTCATCTATTTAACGTGTTGGGATGGAGGCTTCCGTTCTAGGGTTAGGGTTATAGAAGAGTGAGTGATATGGTGTGTTTTCTTGTCCTCCTGATGGAGTGGTTGTAAAATCTTGATACTCAAATAGCAATATATCAACATTATTCATCACTCATAATGCCTCCTTATTTTGGTTGATTTTCTCTTGTTCGTGCTGGTTTTAATCTCTTTTCTCTCCTAATTAATCTTGTTGTGTGTCAATGACGTGTAAGTGATGAAAATGACTCATGGAGATTAAATCCCATCCATTTAGGTACCAAGTATTATAGGATTTCAAAGCTGTCCAACTTTGATTGGGTTTGGCCTACTTTTGAGGTTTATTGATCCCAAGGCTTTTGCTTACAATCTTTAGGAGATTTTGCTTGCTGTGATATATGAGAATACATCTAGAACCATATTGATCATCCTCTGCCAACAAGCAAGCCATATCCTAAGCTTTTGATTTTTGCTTGGTTCTTGGTGCACCTTGCTTATCTTTGGGCAAGATAGGAACTTTAATAAAGATTCATGTGATCCTTAGATGGAATAGGTTTCTAAGACCCTAAGCAAGGTGATGCAAAGTTTTATTTTATTTGATTATGGATTTTGGGAGTTGCACCAAAAATAATTTGGACTCGTACTGATTTTTTGCTTTAAGAAAACGGGAGTGATTCGACCGCTCCTTGGACCGGTCAAACTGGTTGCTTGTTAGACTGCCAGCTTACCGCCGGTCAGACAGCCGAGGTGTGCAAGAGATAGGCTCTCTGGTTTTGAAGGTATTGCTTTGTTCTTGTTTTTCAATTTTGATCTTTATAGCTCATTAGCTACTAGATTAAAGAATTTGAGAATACTTAAGGGAAAATTTCTAAGGCACCATACATCCTTCCCTATTGCTATTGTGGTCCTATAGACAAAGACAAGAAACCACATTACTCTTTTTTTTAAAAGAAAAGCAGACAATTCAATCATTTTATTTTGTAAAATCAGTGTCCTTGTGGAGTTGTTCATGGGTCAACCTCACTCTTCACTAATTTTCTAGTCATTAGGAGGAAACAAAGGAACCACAATTGGGGCAAAAGAAAGTCGACGAGAAGAAAGGAGGAAGAACACCGTACCTCAGCAATGGCGCTTCGAATCCTGGAGAAATCAAAGAACACAGCACCCAAAATCCAAAGTCACATATGTAACCACGTATCAACAGTTAAACAACCAGTAAAATCGATGCTGTAGTATGCAGAGAGCGACTTGTGCGTTCACTAACCGAAGGCGTCGGAGGCGAGGAGGATGGCCCTGTCGGAGTGGACGGCGCCGGTGACGTAGGCCCGGCCGCCAGTCATCGACGACCCCGCCCGCCTCGTCGCCTCGGGCCGTCAGGTCCGGCGGATTGTCGAGGCACTGCGAGTGCGGAGCGGCGGCGGCACCGGCCACGCCGAGGCAGAGGAGGCACGAGTACAGCAACACCCGCGCCATGGTTTGCAACGCATGAATGGATGTGCCGAACTACTTCATGTTTTATAATGCCTGGTAATACCGCCGGAAGGTAGCATGGACGCGTTGGGTCGCTCCCACGTTGCCATCGTGCTATTTTTTCTTCTTCCTCCCTTTTCGTTGACCCTGCTCAAAAGAATAATAACGGAGGGGAGGGTAACTTTTAGTACACATGATTCTCCTCAACCTATCATCACAGGAAATTTTTGTACGGATAACCCATTTTTTATTCGAAAATACAGAAATATACCCGCGATAAAATTTTTTACACAAATAGGCTCGAGTCGCCAAACCATTGGGCGATTTACTCTTGTCGCCCCACCAAAACGCGACTTATAAAGAATCTGGTAACCGTTGGGCGATTAAATGCAATCGCCTCCCCGTTAAGCGATTCAATTGAATCGCCCCCCCGTTCGGCGACATAAAGAAGAGTCGCCCAACGGGGGGGGCGACTGCATGTGAAACAGCCCGACGGCCGAGCCCCTTTTCTTCCCCACGCCTGCTCGCTCGCCATTCACTCTCTCCACCGCGCGAGAAGACAGAGCAGAAGAGAGGAAGGAAGAGGAGGAGGAGAGGGGAAGAAGAGAAGGAGAGGGAGAGGAGAGGGGAAGAAGAGAAGGAGAGGGGGAGGAGAGGGAGAGGAGGAGAAGCCGCGGGATTTGCAGGTATTTTTCTACTTTTAGAAAATTTATTTTAGAAAATTAGTTTAGATAAATTTAGTTTAGAAAATCTAGTGTAGATATTTAGTTTACAAATTTAGTTTAGATATTTAGTTTAGAAAATTAGCTTAGATATTTAGTTTAGAAAATCTAGTTTAGAACATTTAATTTAGAAATGTAGATGCAGTTTACAAATTTAGATGTATAAATTTAAATGTAGAAAAATATAGTTTTTTGTATAATATTTGTAATGCATTATTGTGGAAAATTGACTTTAGAAAATTTGTTTAGATAAATTTAGTTTAGAAAATGTAGTGTAGAGTGTAGATATTTAGTTTACAAATTTAGCTTAGATATTTAGTAGAGATATTTAGTTTAGAAAATTAGCTTAGATATTTAGTTTAGAAAATCTAGTTTAGAACATTAAATTTAGAAATGTAGATGCAGTTTACAAATTTAGATGTACAAATTTAAATGTAGAAAAATATAGTTTTTTTGTATAATATTTGTAATGTATTATTGTGGAAAATTTACTTTACAAATTTATTGTAGATCATTCAATGTACAAATGTAGATGCAGTTTACAAAATTGAAATGAAGAAAATTTAAATGTAGAAAATTGTTGTGTCGAAATTTTGTATACTATTTTTCATGTATTATTGTAGAAAATGTAGTGTACAAATTTACATTTAGATAATTTTACAGTTATGGCGGGTGACTGGCGGTACACGCTGTTGGACGAGCACTTGGACCGCGTGCACCGCGCTTCCCGTCGTGCGCCGCCACCGGGGAGCACGGACGAGTCGACTGAGCTGGGAGTGGTCCGGACACGCACACCTCGTGTGGCACGGGACTCGACCCCGTTGGACTGCCAGGTTTGCACTACGCCAACGTTTTAGTATTACCATAAAAATATTTAATGCTGACCTTCACTTTATTTGCAGGCTGCGGGATGCCGGACTTCTCCCTCTTGCCCGGATGGTGCAGGCCACGGATGAGGACGGAGGTGCCTTGGCCGGGGAGGGGGACGAGGCGGGCGTGGAGCGATCACGACGCTTCCCGTTCGACCGTTCCTCGCGACGGCTTTGGTGGACCGTTGGCGGCCCGAGACGCACACTTTCCATCTACCAGTCGGGGAGATGGCGCCGACCCTGCAGGACGTGTCCGTACTCCTTGGCCTTCCGGTCGCGGGAGACGCTGCCTTCCTACCGGAGGCTCCCGCCGAGTGGCGCGAGGACCTGCTCGGCAGATTCCAGGGGGTCCTTCCACCGGCCGATCAGCACCACATCTTCGACGAGAGGCAGAAGCATGGACCGACGCGAGGTGGTCGGCACGATGCAGTGCGTGGTGTTTCAAGTCGATCGCGTCTTCGAAACTCTTATTTGTGCAATTACATACTAATAAAAACTTGTTCGCATTCAGGTTGAGCGCATGGTTGCAGATGCTGACGATTACCAGGTCGCGCGCCACCTGGAGGCTTACTTGCTGTGGCTGTTTGGTTGGGTGCTCTTCACCACCACCCACGGCAACACCGTTGACGCGCGCCTTATCGCTTATGCGAGGGCATTGCGGACGGCGAGGCTGTCCAGATCAGCTGGGGATCGGCCGCACTTGCCGCGACGTACCGCGGCCTGTGCGATGCGTGCATGAGGATTAAGGCGAACTCGATCCTCACGGGATGTCCCCTGCTGCTGCAGTTGTGGTCGTTCGAGCGCTTCAGTCTCGGACGACCTGTACTAGACGACATGGGTCCCTACGGGCCCGAGATGTACCCGAGGGGAGACATCGACCGGCCGACGATGGGTTCTATTTGGTGTCGTCGACGAGTGAGTTTTATTTTATCGTACTCAACTTATTAACGATCGTCGTACTAAAATAATTTGCCTTTCTTGCAGGTACAGTTCGCGCACGTGCAGGTCACGCGGGCGTACCACCCTTTGTGGAGCCATTGGACCGCCTCGCAGACTTCCAACCGTGCGTGGGGAGCCTTACGCAGCGGAGGCGGTGCAGGCCGTGCTCCTGACGGGCTCTGCATTGTCTTTGGCGTGACTGACTTTCGGCTGACCACGAAGCTCGTGTACGGCATCTACGCCGAGGACTATGCACGCGCAAAGACGTCATGCGGCGGTTTGGGCTGCGGCGGACACTTCTGTACCGGTCGGCCGCCGATTCCGCCCGCGTGCACGCGTGAGTGATCCTTCGATATTTTTGTGCGTACTTACTATTGTGATCGCAAGTACTTACATTACGTAATGGTTCCATAAGCGGGCACACCACGGGCGTCAAGAAAGGCACGGGTGGTCCAGAGGATGCACCGGATTGCGCGGTGGGAGGGTGCGCTGGATGACCGCGTGGAGGAGGACCGCCATACGACATAGCCGACACGCGAGTACCTCATCCGTACCGGCGCGGACTCGATCGGTGGTACATGTCGTTGACCCACCGCCCCACACGTCGCGCACCGACGACGCGCGTACCTGCGCGACCGCGACGCGACGCTCACATCGCGGTACGTAACTTGTAATTTCAAAAATTCTCAAATGGCAATATCGTTTCGATGATGGACCATTCTATGTCTTTTTGTCCAGGCTGACGTCGGTGCCGGGCTGTGGTCGGAGTCCTCCGCACTAGTGCAGAGGTGGGGCACAGGTGGGGAGTTGACCCGCGAGGAGGCCGTCAGCTTTGCGCGACGGATAGAGGCGGGGTGTAGACGATCGTCGACCTCATCGTCTGCCGCGAGGCTACGGTGGTCTCCACACCTACGGCCAGTGCACCCCGACCACCAGTGCCACCCCGACCACCAGTGCCACCCCGACCAGCGTGGCACTACTCCGGAGGTAGTACGTGGACACGTCCACCTCCCTCGGAGCAGCCAGGGAGTTCTACGTGGACACGTCCACCTCCCCCGGACCAGCCAGGGAGTTCTACATGGACATGTCCACCTCCCCCGGACCAGCCAGGGAGTTCTCCTTGGTCACGGCCTCCTACGTACATGCCCGGCTTCCACACGGATGATTTCATGGCGCCATGTACGGGTACGCATCGTCCGAGCTTGTTTTTAACCTAAGACGACATGCAACGAACTAACGATACTACTATTGCAGGTCCTTACCAGCAGCAGGGACGCTTCTCCCCGGGCCACATCGAGGTGGACCAGTTTTTGCGGATCGCTTTCGGGCCGTCCTCCGACACGGCACGGAGGTTCTCTCGGCGGTGGCCTCCCCGGTGCACCGGAGGCCACACAGCCGGAGGTGCAGGTGACTCCACTGGCGCAGCCGCGGGTGCGAAACCCACCTGCTCGTTTTACTTTTTCGGACCCTCGTCCCCCGCCGCCCCGTAATCCGTTGCACCGGAGGACGGCCAAGCGGGGCCGTATGGCAGGACGCGCGCGCGGTGATGGAGCAGGTGATGGAGCACCTTAGGGTGGGGAGTGAGGGGTGTATGACATGCATGTAATGGATAAATACGCGGCATGTTACTGCGTTATATTATAAAGTTCATTTAAATTCAAACAATGCTATTATCTCTTCTTTTCGTATAGAAAATTATTTCTATATCAAGTAATGTGACAAATATTAAACATTTTTTACGAGTTTCAAATTACAAAATTCACAAAACCCTTAACAGGATCCATGCAGTCGCCTAGAGGTAGATTGGCGAGCAGGCGTGGGGAAGAAAAGGGGCTCGGCCGTCGGGCTGTTTCACATGCAGTCGCCCCTCCGTTGGGCGACTCTTCTTTATGTCGCCGAACGGGGGGGCGATTCAATTGAATCGCTTAACGGGGAGGCGATTGCATTTAATCGCCCAACGGTTACCAGATTCTTCATAAGTCGCGTTTTGGTGGGGCGACAAGTGTAATTCGCCCAATGGTTTGGCGACTCGAGCCTATTTGTGTAAAAAATTTTGTCGTGGGTATATTTCTGTATTTTCGAATAAAAAATGGGTTATCCGTACAAAAATTTCTCATCACAGCGCTTTCTTTCCGTTCACTCTCCTTCATAGCTTTCGGGAAACTCGTTAGTTGACCCTTATCAGTCATGACATGCTATAATCTCCTTACTAGCTTTTGGTTGGCTTGTTTCGAAAATTGCTTCCCAACTATACATAAGATAATATTCAGAGTCAGTCAGTTTGAATGAAGCTTGACTAAGCTCGGGCTCAGCTCGTTTTCCAGCCTTGCATTTATCTATACTAATTAAAGGCTCCTCTAGAGGATTTCCATCCTTGCATATATCTATACTAACGAAAGGCTCCTCTAGAAAGACTCACTACTACAGAAAGCCAAATATTAGACGCCAAATCACAGACGGTTTTGTGAAACCGTCTGTGATGTACACTACCACAAACGGTTTTAATTTGGAGGCCGTCTGTGGTGTTTGTGGTGGGAAAAAGGAGTATCACAGATGGTTCTTACCGCTAAACCGTCTGTGATACTAGAATATCACAGATGATTTTTATTATAAAACTGTAGATTATCACAGACGGTTTTTATTATAAAACCGTCTGTGATAATCTGGAATATCACAGACGGTTTTATAATAAAAACCGTCTGTGATATGTTTCCCGCCTTGCAATCTCTCAAAATTTCATATTTTCCCGCTTGAGTCCGAATATGGTTCAATTTTGACACACCTTCAGTAAAACGGGCATAACTTTTGCATACGGTGTCCATTTTCGACATTCTTGTACTCGTTGGAAAGCTAACGACGAGCCCGATCCAAAACAAATGACCCGCTTGCGCTAGTCGACCTCCAAGACCCCGAAAATCGGCCATCTTTGGACCTAAATCTGCATCGCATGTTTTTGGTTTCTGTTTTTGCCCTTTTTCTTGGTCTTCCTTTTGGAATTTGGATTTTGCTTCAACTGAAAAGTTGTAGATCTCGTCGAAACCTTTCAAATGAGTATATATCAGTCATATAGACCTTTGCTATTTTATCTTTTCAGACTAGTTGTTTGTATTGCATCGGTATATAAATTTGTGTGCTCTAATTCACAGACGGTTCTATATGTAGAACCGTCTATGATAATCTGACAGCTAGGTCAGTCGATCCTGCTCAACCCAATCCTAGCCAATAGAAATCCACCAAGCCTCACCCCACGGATCCCCGCGCCAAAAAATTTCGAACTCCCGCCTCTCCCTCCCCTATAAATATAACCAAAACCCAGCCTCCTTGCTGTTCTCCTCCTCCTCCTTGCTGTATGTTCTCCTCCTCCTTGCTGTCCTCCTCCTTGCTGTATGTTCTTCTTGTTGTATGTTCTTCTCCTCCTTGCTGTCCTCCTCCTCCTTGCAGACGACGCACAAGTCTACGGGAGGCAAGACACCGCAGAAGCAACTAACTCGTGCCAACCGTGCAGACGCTCAATCAACGCCGACGATGGTGGGCGTCAAAGACATCCAGCTCATGCATTGCATCATGGGCGAGAAGGTATAGATATTTGCTCTTTTTCTCTGTTCTTGTTGTGCAACCTGCTCGTTGTTTGGGATATTGTAATGGTAGGCTCTAATCTTAATAAAATGGATGTTTTATGTTTGTGAAATGAATTGAGATGTGAATTGGATGTATACATGTACATGTTGGTCTGCTTGTTTAAGAGGGCATGGCTAGTATTTTCTGAAGCTAGCCAATAAACAGAAATAGGTTTAGGGAATATCACAGACAGTTTTTAACTAAAAACCGTCTGTGATATTTATGGGTCAGTGATAATACGAGGTCATCACAGAAAGTTTTCGAACCGTCTGTGTTGCAAATATCACCATCTGTGATATATAGTTATCACAGACGGTTGTAAATTTAGAACCGTCTGTGATATTTACACGGTTCTAAATTTACAACCGTCTGTGATAACTATATATCACAGACGGTGATATTTGCAACACAGACGGTTCGAAAACTTTCTGTGATGACCTCGTATTATCACTGACCCATAAATTCAGATGGTTCACAAAACCGTCTGTGATGACGTTTTTGAACCGTCTGTGATGACCTTTTCTGTAGGAGTGACTTACAGGTAATCTAGGAGGTGAAAAGGCTACAAATTCTCGTGTTAATAGAAGAAATGCAATTGGACAAGAATACAATCCGTAATATGCATTCACTTCAGATGCATGCAAGAGTTGATCGGTTGATAGGCACCGTACCATGGATGAGCACACAGTGCAAACTAATGCTAGTTGGTACTCTGTTGGGCTGAAATAAACTGGTTTATGGTTAAAATTACATTGTAACTGATGATAGCTTATTTGGCGTAACTAAATTTAAAAAAAATAAAAATGGGGGAAAATCGGTTAGCCCATCACGAACAATGCAAATGAATACGAAAAAAAAGATAACACTTAGAAATAGTGAAAAATAAGCTCGAAACCAGAATCTCAAGCCGAAATGATCGAGCCCTAATTGGATTCAAACACAAAAAATAATAAAAAAAGGTAATATTGGTTCTGCCACTGTACGTACATTAATTTCCTGCGGATATTTTTAGCAGGACAAACTAAACAACAAAATTAATCGAAAAAAATAAACAACAAACTTCAATGGACAAGTTGCAGCTAAGTATTAACTTTGGATTATATAATTATATTCACCTTGTCTACAAGTGGAAGTCCTGAAGAAACATTAAATAGTCAATTCAGATTAATTTTGGATTTGATTACAAAAAATAAACTTTAAAATATGGTAGTAGTATTAATTTTGTAATAAAAATTGAATTTGCAATGTAATATAAATGCAAACTCAGCAAAATTAAGTTTGAATAAATATAAATACGAGTCATAAGTAATGTCAAATTATGAATTAAATTAAGTCTTAAATAAATTAATTTTTGATATAGACGTTCATGCCGTATCCAATCCAGGAGTTGCTGCGCATAAGAAGAGGTATCAGAATGTAACATAGAGAGTTGATAAATTAACTATTTCCTGAGTATGTCACTACTATAAAAAGGGTTATCACAGACGGTTCGGAACTGACATCACAAACGGTTTTCTGTACCGTCTGAATTTATGTGTCAGTAATAATTAGAATTTATTACAAACGGTTTGTGAGCCATCTATAATAAATACAACATAGACAGTTTGTAATTAGAATCGTTTATGAAGAACATTATCACAGACGGCTCAAACTAAAAACTGTATGTGATGGGTGAGTATCACAGACGGTAGGTATATAGAATCGTCTGTGATACTTTACTATCACTAACGGTTGGTAGATAGAACCATCTGTGATGTGCGAGTATCACAGGCGGTTTTTAGTTCGAGCCGTCTGTGGTAGTCCTTCATAGACGGTTTATACCACAAAACTGTCTGTGATAGTTCATTTTATACCTAAAATTTTTATTCTTTTGGGCTAGCCTAAAAAAATGTTATCTATGCCCTTTGAAAACAAGAAAATACACCAGCAAACACAGCAGCACATTCAATATCCATTAAGATTATAATCCACCATTACAACATCACAAGATAACAAGCAGGTTTCCCATCTAACACAGCGAGAACATGGCAAGAACAAATCTCCTAATCATACTAACCCATGGCAAAAACATAGAAGAAGCATAGATCCTAGCATCGCGCGTAGATTTGCGTGTCGTCTACTTCATGTCGGGGTCGAGGAGGAGTACAGTGAGGGGATTGGATGGCGGATATCAATGGCAATGAAGGAGAGGTGACGGTAGCATCACCTTTATGTCTTGTACAGTGAACCGTGGTGTCACAATCAGAGTCGGAGGAGCTAGCTCATGGCGGTAGTTGGTGTCATCGAGGGGAGGAAGCAGGATAAGCTAGGAGTGGATGAAATCAAGCGGAGAAGATGGGGAGTAATTAATAAGGGGAGAGAGGTGGGAGTAACCAGTGCCTGCCGTTTCATGCGGAGAGAATGGACGGGCGAGATCGAAATCTTGGAGGAGATGCCACGGATCAGTGTCATGGCATTACCACAAACGGTTTGTTATACAAACCGTTTGTGATAATACACATATCAGAGACGGTTTGTTATATGAACCATCTGTGATAATGCACATATCAGAGACGGTTTGGTATATGAACCGCCTGTGATAACACTTAAAAATGCGCGCTCTACTCCAGCCTATTAATATTCCACCATACTATCCTCTCCCTCATCTTCTTCACTAGATTTCTCAATAATGGTATCTAGTATTATTTTGATCTCCTTCCTCTCATCTATCCATCATGAGTTGTTCTGCCGCAACCTTACACAAGCGACCAACAACTTACATCTGGAGCAGCTCCTTCGCTCACGCCCTACTCTCCTTCCTCGAGTCGCTTCCTTCCGTCAGTTAGACCTCATCATCCACTATCAACGGAGGTGTCTGCTTGCCGCCTAGGAAAAGGAAACCACCCTCAGCCTCGTTCTTCTCTTCAATGTGCACAAAGCGGAAGAAGCTCTTGCAGTAGTAGAGAAACACATGGATAACCTTGCTGATCAAGTAGAAGTGGCCGATTCTGAGGAAGCTTATCATGGCATTCTCTTTGAGATTATGGGCCATGCTAATGATTTGCTTAGGCTAGAGGAGGAAGTGGAGAGGGCAAGGACAATCTTCATAGCATTTGAGAACTCAGCCACTGATCCTCCAACTCCAAAAGTAGAAGAGTAAGCATATGAAGCCCAGAAAACCAAGATCTGGTAATCTCTTTTTTTGGACTTTTGTAATAAATTTGACTTCAATTTATTTTTTGTAAAAGTGACTAGTCACACTTATCTGTTCCTGTTGATTAGTAGCTTCTGTAGTTCATATGACGAAGGACAAAACATAGACGGTTGTAAATAAAAACTCTCTATGATAGTTTCATAGACGACTCTAACTAAAAGCCATATGTGATAATTGCATGCATTACAAATAGTTTTTAATACAAACCGTCTATGATATTACATCTTCATAGACAATTTTTAGCGTTGGCAGCAACACAGACGGTCTCTAAATTAAAACCATCTGTAATTATGTTTAATACATACTATTTTGGGGAACTGTCTATGATGTGGTGTCTAATAATAGGCTTTTTGTACTAGTGTGTTGAATTTAGTGTATATATATATATCTGATATATGCATAGACGCTTAATTAGGGGAGAGGGGCTGAATTCATAATATTTTGAATCAAGAATAACAAAAGGGAGATACTCTTATCACTACTACAGAAATCGACATTACAGACGGTTCAGAAACGTCATCACAGACGGTTTTACGAACCGCTCGAATTTATGGGTCGATGATGATCGAAGGTTATCACGAGCGGTTTCGAACAAATCGTGATTATCGATTATCACGCAGCGGTTTTAATTAAAACCGTCAGTGATTATCGAATATCACGAGCGGTTTTTAATTAAAAACCGTCGTGATATTCCTTCCTCCTAAACCAAAATCTATTTTCGTTTATTGGCTAGCCTCAGAAATGCTAGCCATGCCCTCTCAAACAAGCGATAATCACGGACAAAAACATACAATTCACACATCTCATTTGCTTTCAGGTACATTTCGCAGACATAAAACATCCAATTGACATCGCACTTCATCTCACAGACATAAAGCATGCATCCATTTCGCAAATCAATTAATTGAATTGAACTGAAATATCCATTAACAAATGCACAGTTACAAAAGATCTACACTGCATTTACACTTAGTGATAAGACCAATAGGAAATCAGTGTGCGCAGTGGAACCGTCCTTCTGGCTGTATGACTTGAGTCAGCAAAAAGAACGCTAACTCTGATTGAACCTCTCGAAGCTCAGACTGTTTCAATGCAGTTGACGGGATTGATACAGCCTGTCGATAGGAATATCAATGTACATATATATGTAACGTGATAAGTATGAAGTAATTATGGGAAGAGTGACAAACCTTGCGATTGGTGACCCTCGAGGAATCGAGGAGTAGTTCCATATGTTGGCAAACGTAGTATCCACATGTGTTGCCATTTACTGCTGGTGGCACTGCAAAAAATGGAATGTGTTAGTTCAAAAGGCATTAGTACCATCTGTTGCATAGGATTAATTAATGTGAAATAGCGAATACCTTAAAATCTCGAACATGTGTCAGCAGGCCGTTGGCCCCGCGCTTCGAGTCACCTCCTTTTCAATGTACATCGCGAACGCCCTCGTAATTCGAAAAGGTTAACCTTAATCATTCGGAAGGAAAGAAAGAGTACAATGTAGATATGTATGGGGAATATGTGCTTACCTATCGATTACTTGGTGACAAGCTGTGAAGTCCATTTTATTCTTACTTAGGGAATCAAGGTAATATACCTTGTTCCATTTTGGTACAATTACTATTAAAATCCAATGAAAGCTCGATTGAAGGGCATAAGTACATAGTCCTTATTATGCAACTCAGCGAGCTCGATGCAATGTACCTCTCGGCGAGGATGCGCCCACGTCGATGGTAGTCTTGGCGACCAATTGTGGGTCCAAGAAACCGGTGATGAGTTCGATACTCTAGCTTTAATCAGCATGTGTCTATATATATACACACGAAAGAAAAAAATTAGATATGGCATTTATCGGTATGACATTAATGGAGACGTGATTGTACACACTTACGGCGTCGGCATCGAGCGATTGAGACGTCAAGAGCGTTGAGCATGAACAGCTCGAATAAATCCTCAAAGCGACCACGAATGTACACTCTTGAAGATTGTGGTGTAAATCTTCCTCGGAGAATTTGACGGTGATACTTGAAGTCCGTTCTCCCTCGGCTTATTGGATCGCTGCATATACCACGTGTGCAATTGCATGCAACTATATGGTAGCTTTTGGAGGGCTTTTGCTCGAGCAACGCTCGCCAAGCACGAATTTGCGGGCCAAAGGGTGGTACGGAAGATCATCATTGGTCTTCTTTGCTTTGCCCTTGCTGGCCTTGCTGCCTCGGCTATAGGTCGACTTCACGGAAGTCGACTTTGAAGGTAGCGGTGCAAGTTGCTCGCGAGAATAGGGCGGTGGTGGAACCGATGGTCTTGTATGGAGATGGCACCGGTGCATGTTGCTCAGTCCGCCACCGTGAAGAAGCCTCCAGGAAGATGTCGCTTTTGGGCCTTTGGATGAATGTTCCAATGGCTCGTCCTAGAGTCACGATCTCGTCGTTGGGGGCTTGATGGCGGGACCACCTCAAAATTGACATACACACCATCCACATTAACTTTGCGAAGCTGGCGCTAAAGCTTGGCGTGCACCATGGCCCGTTACAGACGAATATGCCCGCCCCAAGCAGCGTACAAGGAATGGCGCCATATCTCACTTGGAGCTTGCGTTCGAGGCTCCTACATAACGATACAAAATTAGCTACTCGAATAGGCCTACCAATGGAGCAAGCATTCGAGAGGTAATAATTATTACCAGGATGTCGCCCACAGGAAATTTGGACTGGTATGCGTCGGATTGGACGCGCAGCTACTCGGACGGTTGTGCGGGCTACCTAGCATAGCAGCGGCGGTGGCGGCTCTTGACTTTCTGTGCATTTCGCACCGCTTCTCGATTACTTCACCCATCGAGCAAATAGCTCCTCTCGAAGAGATTCCTTGATCTCTTCTCGTAGCTGCTCCTCACGCTCGGCTTTGTTTCTCTTCCTACGCCGATACATTCGAGTCATCTTGGAAACCATGTTTCCAAGGGCGTAAGCCCAAGGCCTCTCGTGACGACCGGGTGCTCCTTGTTTCCAGGGCCACGAGAGCATATCATTCTCCCTTGTTCCTGGAATGATCCTGGGTAGATTCAAAACTCGGCTCTTCTGCAAGAGCACGACATGTCATTTCAATTAAACGAAGTTGTGGAGTAATTACAAGCTCGTAGTTCGATCGATATCTTACAGTATTTGGGACACTTGCTGGTCCGGGGTTTGAAGGAGACGCCCCCGATGTCGTTGTAGATGACCTTGCTCTAAGCCAATTTGAGCGCGGTCATCCGGATATTGGAAACGGCGGGCGATGTCCTCTGCAGCTGCCACTCATCGTCCAACCTCCATGCGGGATTTTACCCGCATACCCAGTGTGCCAAGTCCGTGGGGTGCGTGTTTTTGCTGGAGGGCCTTGTGCGCCACACTTGTACTTTTGAATTCTTGATCGTTTTCATCGCCTTGAACTCTTCCCATTGTGGTTCCGGAATGGGTATTTAGTAAAAGCGTTTCGTCCGTCTCCACGTATTTCACGACAAGCGTGCTCTTGAAGTTCTTCCATGCTTTGCACGCCGCTTGGTAGGTTTGTCGTTCCACAGCGTGTAAGTGTTCTTCTGGGAACTCGAACGATGCCAAGATTTCGGTCCACAGCTCACGTTTCCGAGTGTCAGGCACGTTCTTCCACGAATTGTATGTGATCTCAATTCGTTATCGTGCAACTATTCCGACCATGGTTCAGAATGCGTTTACCGCTTGCTTAGGAAGGATAGGGACCCCAGCTGCGTTTACCGCTGTGATGGTCTGTCGGCTCTGAGGCTTCTTTGATAGCCCTCTTCCTTGGCGTCTTGATGTTGGAGCGGACGCCTCCGGCGATGATGATGAAGAATGCGTGGGTGACATGTTGCTCATTTTGTGGGTCTATTAAGATAAGATGAGAATGTTCAAAGTGAGGAAGCACGAAAAGTGAAACATGATGCTCAATGCTCATATACAACCATCACATGTGCATCACACATATACATAAATGCCAATACTCATATACATTTTGTCACACATTTTCACATATACATCTCAAAATTGACTACATCACACATTTTCACATATACATCTCAAAATTGACTACATCATACATTTTCACATATACATCTCAAAATTGTCACACATTTTCACATATAGATCTCAAAATTGTCACACATTTTCACATATACATTCTTATTGTACTTGCTTATTTCCTTTAAAAATTAGCCCTTCATCATGATCAATGCGTACGTAACTAGTTTCATCACGTTGTTCATCGTCGACCCTTATGCCATTTCCAAAAGGAGGTAACTCGTCAAATTGATTGTATTCCTCCTCGCCCACTACATTCTCCACTCGACAATTCTCCTTTTCCATGAAGAACTACATGGCGTTTCTTATTTGTCGGGTCGGTTACATAGAAAACTTGAACAACTTGATTGGCGAGTACGAATGGTTCGTCTTTGTACCCGACATGTTGGAGGTCCACGGTCGTGACACCGTGCTTGTCAACCTTCACTGTGGGAGATGCACCCAACGGCGGCGAAATAAGGGGATCTTGAAAACCACATAGTCGAGCTCCCAAATCTCTTCTATTAAGCCATAGTACGAGTTTCTCGACCCATCGGTCTGAATGCATCTATGCGGACTCATTTGATTCGTTAGTGCTCTTGACATCCCGAGATCTGCGTATAGAATGTGTACCCATTTATGTCATATCCTTGCCATGTCACAACTGTAAATGTCGGCCCTTTTGCCAACCATCTCAGCGTCTCACTCGCGAGCTCCTAGCAATTTGCTCCTTCAACCATTGGTTGAACCAACGGTTGTGTTGCCTCATGATCCAAACATCCGGCGCTCTGGATTACATTGCGAAGCACATCCTTGTCTGGTCCACATAAGGCGCCACTTGGTCATGTGTTGCAACACCGTGAAATGGGCTTGAGTATACGTGTCCATATCTCGAGTGATTGCTTTCCTTCGGATAGTTCCGAGACCCTTGACCTCCCTTCATGGCGAGATTGAGGACACCTATCGGTTGAATCGAGCCATATAATCGACACAAAACTCAATCACCTCTTCGCTTGCATAACCTTCGACGATGCTGCCCTCCGGCCGAGAACGATTCCGTACGTAGGACTTGAGAATTCCCATGAACCTCTCAAATGGGTACATGCTGCGTAGGAATACGGGCCCGCACATTTTATCTCCACACAACGTGAACAATGAGATGGACCATGATATCAAAAACGAAGGAGGAAATACATTTCAAGGTGACATAGAGTCATCACCACCTCGTCTGCAGAGCATCTAGTCCTTCGGGATCGATGACCTTATGAGCAATTGTGTTAAAGAAATAACATAGCCTCATGATTGTCTCTCGGACTTTGATCGGCAAAATATTTCTAATTGCAATAGGGAGCATCTGTGTCATCAGCACATGACAATCATGAGACTTCATGCCATTTAACTTCAAATCTTGCATCGAAACAAGTTTCTTCACGTTGTCGAGTAACGGACGGAACTTTCACACCATGCAAGCAGCGCACGATTCTGTTTTCTCACCTTGGACAGAGTGTAACACGCAGGGGAAGGTACGTTCGTCCATTATCGGTGCTTGTCGGTGCTAACTCGGCCCGATGTCCATGTCGGCCAAGTCAAGCGTGCGTTGACACCGTCCTTTGTTTTATCACGGATGTTCAGAAGAGACCAATCAAGTTGTCGCACACATTCTTTTCTACGTGCATGACGTCGATGCGATGCGAACATCTAGGTACTCCCAATAAGGTAAGTCCCAAAATATTGATCTCTTCTTCCGGTGTTCTTCTCATGAGCCCTCAATTTCGCCCCTTTCCGAGGACAACATCTAAATCCTTAACCATATCATAAACCTCGCGCCCCTTAAATGCCTTGGAGCTGAACCATCTTCCTTCTCTCCATCAAATTGTTTCTTCATCTTGCGGTATGGGTGAGCCCTCCGAAGGAACCGGCGGTGACGCATGTAGACGGTTTTGCGTGAGTGTCTCAGCCACACACTCTCGGTACCATCTAAGCAGTGAGTACAAGCTTTGGCACCTTTTGTACTATGGCCCGATAGGTTACCAAGGGCAGGATAATCATTTATGGTGCGAGAACAATAAGGAGCGCAGAGTGAAGTTCTCTCGTTTACGCATCCCATACCTGCACCCTTCGTTCCACATTACTTTTAGATCTTCCACCAACGGTGCTAGGAACACATCGATATCATTCCTGTGTTGTTTTGGCCCTTGGATAAGTATCGATGACAAAATATACTTTCGCTTCATACACAACCAAGGAGGAAGGTTATAGATGCGAGAGTCACGGGCCATGTGCTATGTCGGCTGCTCATGCTCTGAAAGGATTCATTCCATCTGTACTCGGTCCAAACCTTATATTCCTTGGTTCTGCACCGAACTCTGCAAAACTCCTATCGATGTTTCTCCACTGCGGAATCAGCAAGGTGTCTTATCATTCCATCCTTCTTGCGCTCCTCCGAGTGCCAACGCAGCAGTTTTGCCTCCTTTGGATTTGCAAAAAACCTTTTCAAACGGGGAATTATAGGAAAATACCATGTCACCTTAGCAGGAGGTCCTTTCTTCGCCTCTGTTCCTCGCCATCAATCGATTGATTGTTACGTTTGTATCGGGATCGTTGCACACGGACATACATGCATGTTTGCATACTCTTTACGGTAGAGGATACAATCGTTCGGGCATGCATGTATTCTTTCTACTTCCATTCCCAACGGACAAAGAACCTTCTTGGCTTTATACGTGGTTTTAGGCAACTCATTTCCCTCCGGAAGCATGTCCGCTAAAAGACCTAGCAGCGCCGTGAAACTCTTGTCCGACCAACCGTTGCTTGCCTTCAATTTCAACAGTTCAAGCACGGCCGACAACCTCGTGTACTTGCATCCCGTGTACAAAGGTTTCTCGAGTCCTCCATCAAGCCACGGAATTTAACATACTCTCTCTCATCATAGTTCTCTTCAACATCGCAAGCATCCGATCCAGTTATCATCGTGCAACCTATCCGAATCCGACCCACAATCGACATCACCGGCGGCATGTCATTGATTCACTGAGCGATGTCATCCGGGGCATATCATTCACTTCACCGCGATGTCATCCGCGCATATGATCATTCACTTCGCCATGACTGGTCCAACACGTATAATCCTTTTTGAAACCCCTCCGAATCAAGTGCGATTCAATTTGCCCTCGGTTCTTAAACATCTTCACATTCTCGCAGTCAGTGCATGGACAGCACATATATATCGCCCCCTTATTCAACATATCCTCCTCGGCAGCTCTTATAAAAGCAGAAACGCCATTAATGTACTCTTCACTCACACGGCTCGCGGCATACATCCAGCTTCGGTCCTACGTTACGTACATATATAACAACTTAGTATTAAAATCTAGATTAACTAATTATAACTACATATATACCTGGCCACATTTATTATATTGAGACTTTATTTGCTAGATTCATATTACAAACACAACAACTATTATATAACCAACAATTTTGCAAATTAACCATCTTCAATAACCACTCATGGATTACTTAGAACTAAATTGTAATGCAATTAAAGAAAAATAAATTGCATTACTAACCATATCTAGAACAACCAGCAAAGTATGAATCTTCAAAGCTCAATCTCTGCCTCTTCCCACCAAATAAACAAGGCCTGAAATCGCCTAGCTTCCTCCCGAGTGAAAAAGTGCGCAGCAGTGGCTAGATCTGGATCGAAATGAAGACAGATGCGGTCTGAGCAGCGCAATAAATGCCTACTGACATTATCACAGATGGTTTTTAATAAAAACCGTCGTGAATTATCACGACGGTTTTAATTATTAACCGTCTCGATAACAAGGTTATCACGACGGTTTTTATTTAAAACCGCTGCGTGATATCTGAGATTATCACGACGGTTTTTAATACGCACCGCCTGCGTGATACAAACGTATCACAGACGGTTCATAGTTAATAACCGTCTGTGATAATCCATTTTCCCGCCACAAATACCACAGACGTCCTCCAAATTACAACCGTCTGTAATAGTGCTCATTAGAGACGGTTTCACAAAACCGTCTGTGATGAGGCGTCTACTATTAGGCTTTCTGTAGTAGTGTATGTGTTGTACTAGAAGAATATATCATCATCTGCCAATCCGTTTATGTACCTTGAATAAAATGGAAATTTTTGGTTTGGCTTTAATTTACTCGATGTGAGAATTCATTACTATGTGCCTGCGTCATGAGTTTTAGGACCCGTTTGGATTGCAAGATTTATATAGGAATTCTGTAGAAATCCAATTACTATGGAATTTGGATCATGCCTTTTCGAACACAGGAAAAACCCGAAGATATAACCAGAAAATGTATTCTCATCTATCAATTCTCAAAACGTATCTTTGGTTTACACTTCTCATGATTTCTTGTGTGTTTCCTATCATCATCGGAAAGCTTCTTTCTACAATTTTCATGCCTTTTTCTAATCTTTCTGCTTTCTACAATTTCCATTCCTTTTTCTGATCTGCACATGGTTTCTTTCCTATTACTATGCTTTTCCTATTTCAGTGCTTTTTCGTTCATGCGTTCCGAACAAGCCCTCATAATTCATAAGGAAAAGCATATGGTGGCTATCACTTATCTAGGTTTTGCCTCAGGACGTTGTACTAATACTTTACACTGTTTAGTAAACAATATATCTAGTGTAGGCACCGATCGCTCGCACCACCCACTCGCTAGATTCCTCAACTGCGATCTTTGACCAGATTACGTACTCGAAATCTTCAACCCAGAAGCAGAACCTCTTGACCACCTTCGCACATAATCGTAGGATTTGATCCAACTGCAAACACCATAACTTTTTCAAGCAAACCAAGAACCAGATTGAATCAAGATAATATTTATTGCTGGATTTTCGTGGATTTACAGAGCACCTTCCGAACAAGCCCTCATAATTCATAAGGAAAAGCATATGGTGGCTATCACTTATCTAGGTTTTGCCTCAGGACGTTGTACTAATACTTTACACTGTTTAGTAAACAATATATCTAGTGTAGGCACCGATCGCTCGCACCACCCACTCGCTAGATTCCTCAACTGCGATCTTTGACCAGATTACGTACTCGAAATCTTCAACCCAGAAGCAGAACCTCTTGACCACCTTCGCACATAATCGTAGGATTTGATCCAACTGCAAACACCATAACTTTTTCAAGCAAACCAAGAACCAGATTGAATCAAGATAATATTTATTGCTGGATTTTCGTGGATTTACAGAGCACCTTCACAAGCACCCCTAAAAGCCCTAGCCAAAAACTAAAGCCTCTCTTTCCTTCACCAAAACCCATCGCAAAGCCTTTCTCAAAATCTCACATTAACCCTTCACGTCTCGTGCTTTCATACGCTAACGCACCAACCGTGTCCCCACCAAATACATACACATTATCTGTTTCGAAAATAAAGGGACCAAAAGCCCTTTCAAACATGGATTTTCCAGTATATCTAATCCTTCCCATTATAGACTCCTATAAAATTTCCAATCTCACCACGTGATGAAGCCTCCAAGACTTCACCTCCTGTATCTTCATCACGTACCATCCATCTTACATGGTGAAGCCTCCAGGATCACACCTCCTGTAGCTTTTCCATGCATCACCACCTTTGATCTCCACATGCTCCAACGTGAGCCCGACCACCTCGTGACATCCTCAACCGACTGGACCTCAGATTTCTCCATCCTAGTCTCGGTCCTCCTTGTCACCGACCATGACCATCTCAACACCCAACCTACACATGCAAAGATTAAAGAACATTTTTCTTGGCACAAGTTATTCCTAGCTTGACCGACATTAGCCCACACACTTGTACCAAACCTTTAACCTTTAACCATCCATCAGGATCAACCAGATCAGCCACGACCACAAATTCTATCGCTTTCCAAAAATCGGTCCTAGATCACTTATTACGACCACTATGACTGCCATGTACAGGCCAATCACTAGCTTATCGAGTACTCAAAAACACAAGTACTCAGAAATACAATCGCTCCGCTCAGAATACTCAGAAATCACAAGTATCATGGCACTCCCAGTCTACGACTACTGACCCGTCACTATACCTCTCACAATGACTTTCTGCGAAGATTACGACTATCGATCGGAAAGTCTACGACTACTGACTGCAAAGTCTTTGACCACCGATCACAAACTATAGATAAGACTATGGCCATCGATAAAGTAGTATGGTTTATGATCGGTTAACTGTTTCTTATGACCAATTCGGTGTAGCTTACCATCATTGACCAGACAAGGTCGTTTAGCCATGCTTGTTCAGATGTGGTAGTTCAGCCATGATCGAAGCTTGACATGGTCAAAATGCCATGGTCAAAGCCAGACCTTCTAACCTGAATACTCCAGCAGCAAAAGTGCATTGACTAGAACTGTCACAAATGTAAATTCCAATGAAACCCAATGTCAATTATTCATCACCACTAAATGCATGACCACCACATGGTCTAACACTAGCAATCATGTATGTCGGACCCGGATTTTTCAACATAGAATCCTCTGTGATTTACTGCACTATTCCCTTTATCAGTAGATAGTGCTCACAAGTACATTGCTGCATCAAGTCATACATCGCATGAAACATACTAAACCATAATATTACAAATTAGAGTTAAAATACACCACGTCGGGTGACAGTTTACACAAGGGCCGATCAGGCCAAATATTTACATTGCAAAAGACAATAGCGGAAGCATAAGCAAAAGTAAGACCAACATCCACAGGCAAGCGATTGGAGGGTAAGTGTGTGCAACATATATTATCTAGGCTTAGATAATATATTTGCACGCAATCTCCACCAAGTCTACTTGTCTAGGAATCGAACTCAAGAAAGTCATCCTAGTTTTCTTTGTTGGCTCCTCCATCGGTGGCAGGGGTGTCCTCGTAGGCATATTGGTCTTGAGTCCCTGTTTCTGATTTTGATAATGCGAGGGTGAGCACAAATCCACCGTGCTCTATGAGCCAATACACAGTATGCAATAGATAGCATGCATGGCTTATCAAGGAAATGCTCGGGCTATTTTATTTGTCATAAGACTTACTAAGACTTATTTAAGATATGTTACATAGCAATTTACTAAGACTTGGCAGTTTTAACTAAAATAGAGTTTTATCAATGTATGAAATAGTGCAATAATAATAGCGATCCAGATCCCATCCACCGTTATATAGTTTCTGCACTATACGCTAACCTTTCAGCGTATAACCACTTACCTTATCACTAGGGTGACACCTAGGGCAATACAAATCAGGGCTTTTCACTGCTCACCACTTTTCCAATTCCACCTATAAAGTTTTTGAAATAGAACTGTATCTGGTTAAGTTCCCATGTCCGCCCTTGACCATGGGCATAGCTATTCGAATAGTTTTCACTCTGCAGAGTTTGTACACTTTACCCACAAGAGACAATCGGCTCGTTGCTCCACACGATTCCTTAGTCATGTAGTTGAGTAGACCGTCATAGTAACTTTTCAAAATACCTCGTCCCTTCCATCATCTCACCCATATGGTGAGTCCCATAAGTTGTGTAGGATGTTCTATCCCTAGCGACTAGCAGCTGGACTACCCACACTGACTAGCCCACCACTTAAAACTTCAACCTCAACGAGTGTCCTATCCAAGTCGTCACACAGACAGCCACTTGCACTACCTCACTCCCCTACTGTTGAGATGACTTTCAGGGTTCAGTAAATCTACTAAGCCAAATTGTAATTTACAGACTTGTGGTTGTACTTGTTTTACACAGGAGATCATGACAAGATTCAATCCTTACGACTATCTTGGTGGTTCTAACACTAACCACACTCTCGTGCACTTTTGCACCAGCCCCCGAACCATCCACCCAGATATTTAAGCAAGTTGGGGTTTTTGGGAGTATAAAATAACCTTATCAAACTATACCAGTCATTTCCACTATGATTTCCCAAATCAGTTTCTCCAAATTAAAAGTGAAGCTTTGGGCATTTTGGTGCTCCCGAATATTTAAGCAGTACTAAGCATGGCGTATAATCATAGACTTATTTTCGAAACTTTTACCATTATAATTTTGCTAGGGTGACAAGGCTCAGATATTCAAGTGATCCAAATGAGTGTAATACTAACAAGTTAAATAATAGGCACATAACTAAAATTCTTAAAACAAACATATATTTGCACATGAAATAACCACGTGCAATTTGATAATTTAAAACAGAAATAATTTTGTCGAAAATGTAGGTTCAACATGATCAAAGTATTGACTCGCCTTACTCACAGTTGATTGGGTCTTGGTTGTCGAGACTTGCTTCAACTTCAGCCTCTTCCTCTTGTGCCTCGTACGCTATTTTCGTTGCGCGAAAATTTGAATAAAAATTAGCAAACCAAATAAATTCTCACACAAATTCAAATGAACTCAAACATTATTGATTTTATTTCCATTGGATAGATATTGAATTTAGATAAATTTATAAATTTGTTTCACTCAATTTGGAGTTAAGATGATTAAGTTATGCCTTTTTGAAGTTCTCAATTTAAATAAATCTGAAAAATAAATAGGATCTAACAGGTGGGGCCCACAGCAGATTTTTAATTTTTTTTTCTTTTATTTTTATTTTCCCTTCTCTGTACCTATGCCAGGTGAGACCGGTTACTATTTAATTAAAAGGGTAGGGCCTACTGGTCAGTGAGCATTTTAGCCTAAACTACATCATTAGCATTAATTAACCTCCAGTTTAAGTTAATCTCCCATGAACAGTGTTGTCTCCTTCCCGCCAACAACCGAGGGGCTCGCCGCCGGCGCTCGAGGCAATGGTCGGAGCTGAGCATCCCCAAAATGGGTTGCTCTAGCCCGTGCCCACCCCTGGACGAAGTCTCGCCAGCTGATTTGGCCAGGGCGACGATCGGCAATGGCCATGGGCGGCGGTGGACTTGGGAAGGGGCAACTATGACAACTCAAGGCATTTCAAGGCAATTCCTCACTTTGGGAGCATGATGGGGATGGCTGGAAGTTACCTCGACGGTCTATGAAGCTTGAGAGTGGCGGTGGTGATCCGGCAGCGTGAGGCAGAGGCGAGCAGGGGTGGCACACGGTGCCGGCGAGGTACAAGCGGGGAGGGGTCCGGCTCGGCAGAATTGGACCACGGTGGTGCCAATCGGCGGATTTCCCACAGGCTGGTGTTGGTGAGATTCTCTGGTGAGCTAGAGATGCGGGGAAACCGATTACTCTAGGTGGGGGATAGAGCGGAGAGTGGCGGTGCTACCGGGGGGTTGAGCCGGGTTTTATAGCGACGGAAAAGTTGCAGGCGATGTGGGAGGTAGTTGGCCAGTCTTAGCATCGACATGGCTACAGAGCACGGGCGACGGGCCGGCGGTGCAGGGCATGGGTGCAACGCTTGGTGACGCCAGAACAGGGGGAGGAGTCGGGAGCACATGAGCCGAGGTGGGATGCGACGGCAGTAGGCGGGTACTGTGCATGACGGAGGCGTCGCGTCTGGCATGGCGGTCGGGGCGACACGACGGCACGATTTTGGTGACGAGCTGCGACGGAGCATGTGGCTGAAGGAAAATGAAGAAACAATTTGATGGAAAAAAGAGGATGACTCAGTACTAAGGCCTTTTAGCGGGAAAAAGGTGTATGATATGGTCAAGGATATCGACATTGTGCTTGGAAAGGGACATAAATTGAGGACTTGTCGGAAAAACATGTGCAAGAAGAGGTAAATATTTTGGGACTTACTTATTGGGAGCACTTAGAAGTTTGCAATTGCATCGATGTCATGCACGTAGAGAAGAATGTATGTGACAGTTTGATTGGTCTCTTACTGAACATTCCTGGTAAAACAAAGGACGGTGTGAATGCAAGGCGTGACTTGGTCGCTATGAACATCAGAATCAAGTTAGCACCGATAAGACCGATAAAGGTTGGACGTACCTTCTCCCAGCTTGCTACACTCTATCTAAGTCCAAGAGAACTCAACTGTGCTAGTCCTTACATGGTGTGAAAGTTCCGTCCGGTCACTCCACCAGCATGAAGAAACTTGTTTCCATGGAACATTTGAAATTAATTGGCATGAAGTCTCATGAATGTCATGTGCTAATGACACAAATGTTACCTGTTGTAATTAGAAGCATTTTGCTGAACAACATTCAAGTGACAATCATAAGGCTATGTTATTTCTTTAAGGCAATTGCTCAGAAAGTCATTGATCCCGATGGACTAGATGCTCTACAGACCATGGTGGTGACAACTCTATGTCATCTAGAGATGTATTTCCCTCCATCATTTTTTGATATCATGGTCCATCTGATTGTCCACCTTGTGAAAGAGATAAAGATGTGCGGCCCCATGTTTCTACATCATATGTACCCACTCGAGAGGTACATGGGAATTTTCAAGTCCTATCTACGCAATTGATCTCGACCGGAGGGTAGCATCATCGAAGGTTATACAACCGAAGAGATCATTGAATTCTGTATTGGCTACATGGCTCAGGTCGAGCTGATAGGTGTACCTGTATCTCGTCACAAGGGGAGGCTAGAGGGTATCGGGACTATCGGAAGGAAAGTAATAACTTCGGATCAAAATATGTATGCTCAAGCTCATTTCATGGTTTTACAACACATGACTAAAGTGACCCCATATATTGAAGAGTACAAGGACATGCTACGCCAATAGAATGCAGGACAGTCTAAAGTTTGGATCATGAGACAATATAACTGTCAGTTCAACGAATGGTTGAAGTTGTGATTAACTAGGAGGTCATCAAGTGAAACACTACAATGGTTGGCAAAAGGGCCAAAATTTACAATTGTGACATGGCAAGGATATGACATTAATGGCTACACTTTTTATAAAACAGATCAGGATAGAAAGAGCACAGTGCAGAACTCAGGTGTCTGCATAGATGCAAATGATGCGCATGTCAGTACCACTGGCCCAAGCTCGTACTACGAGCTTGTAGATGAGATTTAGGAGCTTGACTATGTAATTTTCAAGATTCCACTATTTCGGTGCTGTTGGGTCCAACTCCCACAGGGTGTAAAGGTCAACAAGTACGGCATCACTACCGTGGACCTCGAATGTGTAGGATACAAAGACGAACCATTTGTACTCATGAGGCAAGTTGTTCAAGTATTTTATATAACCGACCCGGCAAATAAGAAGCACCATGTAGTTCTTTAAGGAAAAAGAAGGATTGTCGGAGTTGAAAATGTTGTGGATGAGAAAGAGTATAATCAATTTGATGAGTTGCCTCCATTGGGAGACGGCATTAGGCTCGAGGAAGAACAAGGCGATGAAGCAAGCTATATGCGTGTCGATCATCGTGAAAGGCTTTATTTAAAAGGATGTAGCCAAGTGTAATAAATGATACCACAAAGCCAGCACCTATTTCGAAATTGCTGCAATGTAATCATAATTAAGGAACTTGGCATGTAATTATGGAACTATATACCATTGTAATTGTAAATGACTAAGGAACTAATTAAGAAATAGTTATATATATATATAAATGATTATGCTTGCGTTTTCATAATATTGCATGACCGCATGCATGATTTCTAGATGTAGTGAACTATCACAGGCAGTTTATCGGAAGAAACTATCTGTGATGATACATCACAAATGGTTCTATAAATAGAACCATCTGTGGTAGTTTCCCTATATATTGTTTATGCCTGTAGGGTCCTCACTCGCTCTCTCCGTCTCCATCGCCACTGCTAGGTTTCTCTAGATCTGACTGCTCACTCACGCGTGACACCACCACTCCCTCCCAACGCTGCTGCTCCCTCCAGATGCCGGCCGCCTCTCCCTCACGACGCCATCCGCCACTCCCTCCCAATGCCGTCCGCCACTCCCTCCCGACGCCGTCCGCCACTCCCTCCCGACGCCGGCTGCCTCAACCTCTTGACGCCCGCCGCCTCAACCTCATGCCGCCATCGCTCCTTCCCGACACCGTTTGCCTCTGTCTCAATAGTTCGCTAATTTGTTTTGTTGTCTCAATAGATGGCTAAATTGTTTTATGACCTTTAGTACTTTTATGATATATGCTTCACTTGTTAGCTACAAGATGTAATACTAAAATTGAATATTCAAGATTGAGCTCTAAATTTTTACTATTATTGTCATTTGTCAATCTTGTGGTCTGTCTCAATAGTTGGCTACATTGTTAGCTACAAGATATATTTGGAATAGCATGTTACTATTCCAAACGGACCTTATAGTAATAATATATGCCACATAGACCTTCAAAGGGCATGAAGCAAGTGACACACTCCAGTTCAATGAACTTGATACACTGGTTTGTGTCATTTGCTTCATAGAACTTTGTTTAGGCCTATAGCTCATTGCAGTTAGTTTTTCTTAGAAGAGAGATGGCATCCACACAGTTGTCGTCGTCGCCATCCGGGTCTCACACTCCCAAGATTGGGATAACTAAGTGTGGCAGAGGAGTATCGAAAAGGCCAAAGGGCCGAATGACCATCACGGTGGTCTCTCCGGATGGGGTCCCTCTGCACACGAGGAAAGCAGCTGCATCATTTTAGACTACCTGTGGGATAATTGGAAGGCAACAGGTCCCCATCACCATAGCAAGATGGAAAGATTTGGCAAAGGATCAGAAAGATAAGCTATGTGAGGAAATTACAAATTCGTTCGATATCCCAGCAAATGTACAAGGACTCATGCAACGGCAGGCGCTTCTCGCAATGGGAAATGCATGGAAGAATTTTAAGAGCACTCTTGTCACGCAGTACATGGCCAAGGATCTCACGCCCTTCACGAGGTATCCTTTCGTGTCGCTGGAAGCATGGGAGGCCTTTGTGCAGATGAAGACAACGACCGAATTTGAACAACAAAGTGCATCGCACAAGGCTCTCCAATCACAAAATACTCACCCTCACAAACTCGGCACCGCTGGGTATGCGGGTAAAATCCCGTAGTGGAGGATGCAGGATGAGGTCGCAATCTGATTGGAGGCCTCCCCGCCATTTGCCAGGATCGCAAACGAGCGCGCTCGAAACTGGTTAAGAGCGAGGTCATCAACCATGTCTTTGGGCATCTCTTTTAAAAACCTGCAGACGAGGAAGTGTCACAACACCTGGTAAGATATGTTAAACTACATAGTTGTTAATACCTCTTGAACTTCATGGGTTCAAAAATAACATGATTACCTCTTGCAGCAATCATTGACTACTAAATCTTCTCGAGGCTCCTTTCAAGAATACTGGGAGAGAGATGTACTATCATAGGACTTGGAAAACAAGGAGCACCTAGGTCGCACACGAGGTTGGGGGTTTACGTATCTTGGAGGCACGGATTTCCAAATGACACCGACACATATAGGAGTAGGAAGAGATCCAAGGCCTACAGTAACGAACAAATAAAACATGAGCTTCGTGCTCAACTTCAGGAACAACTATCTGCTTCACTTCGAGAGCAAACTGCCTCACTTCAAGGAGAGATAGATTCATTGAGGGAAGAACTAAGACAAGTCCGCAACCATTCGCAACTCACCCCTATTACTACGGTACCCAGTCCCCCTCAACGTCGCAGTAGCTATGTGTCCACACCAATTACTGAACATAGCGACATCCACTTACCTATCAATGACATCCAGGTAATGTACCTCTTTAGAATGCTACATAGATCTCTCTAGTAGACGCCTGAGCTCATCTTATATCATTATGTTGGAGCCCACACCTTGCATCCTCAGAGTCAGGCTTGTTGTCTCTATTCCCATTGATGCTGGGTGGGGGATGGCGTATCCATGGCTGCCAGAGACGCTGGTGCATGGTGTACAAGTAGAGACCGGTTTCATAAATGTTTAGGTGGACATGATTAATGATATTTTTAAGTTCGTCCCTCTTAAGAAGCCCCAAAATGCAGAGATTATGACATTAGGGGATGACGTCTACATATTCATCCAGTGGCCCAAGAGGGACATCACCTTTGACTTGTCCGTGCCACGATCTCCACATCCAGTGGCCCAAGAGGGACATCGCCCTGGACCTATCACATCGGCTCCGGTGGCTCCACCTCTAGCTCTGGTTCCAAAGACTGTTGCATCGGCTCCTGTGCAGATGCCGCCGAAAACGTGTCATAAGCGAGGCTCTAAGACTCAAGCAACGAAAATTAAGGCACGTCCCGTGCCATGGAAGTTCATTCTAGGAGTGTCGTTGGTCCCTAAGTCACAATTACCCCGTCTTGGTCTGGTTTGCAATACATTGCGTACCTGGTACATGCAGAGGTCCAACATGAAGCCAAACCAGAACAGTGGATTCATTGCAAGATATACGGAGGCGCATTTCCTCTACAACTTGGGCTACTTCATCGTGACATTCGAAGACTAATTCTTACTATTCAATCTCGACAAACTCGACACCTTACTTCTATGATGCTGGACACTGTAAGTGTACTGTACAATGAAGTTCTACATTCACGTCATACAGATAAATGTCATCCTTTTTCATTATGTATAGATACATGATCCAATAAGTCTGGCAACGGCGACAACCGGTGGGTTTCCTCGACCCACACTTGGTCTCGGAGCAATCTATCAACAGAAATGCATCATTCGTGCAAGATTACATAATGAGGGGATTGATTGCTCACAGCGACAAGGAGTACATCATGGTACCCTTCAACCAAGGGTAAATGCTTCACTACTTGCCACACAAGTTTCATTTGTACTTTATATGCAACATGAATTTAGGATTAATCACTATGGCGACACACGTGACTAGGTTTCATTGGATTCTGATTGTGATTGTAACAAAGTGGAGCAAGGTAATATACCATAATTCCCTACTTAGGGGCAACCACGACTTCAGTCATGTGCAAGAAGTAATTAACAGGTAAACTCATTTCCTCCATGCATAACTCTATTGTAATCTTTCCTTTGTTTGCAATGGTTGAGGCTAACTATTTTGGAATCACGTAGATCGTTTACCGCTTATGTTGCTCTAGGAGGGAGACATAATGAATCCAGTGACACACTGCGACACAGGACACGATTTTTGGTACTCGCTACAACACAGCAATCCTATATCACAGTTTGTTATAATGCCTCTAGAATTGACAATACCTATGTATGTAATCCTATATATTTTGCAGTGCCACCAGTAGCTATAGGGCAACGTATGTGGATTCTACGTTTGCCGCCATATGAAGGAAATCACAGACACTAAGATGAATGATCCAAAGGTTTGTCAGCCTTCCAATAATTATTATTATTTGATTATATATATACACACATATGCTAATTAATGACTTAACATTGCTCCTAGCGACAGCGAGTGGACTTCGACGAAAGTTCATATGATCTTGACAAACTCGTTGAAATTCATGGAAACCTCTCCCAATTCTTGCTAGCAGAGGTCATAAACAAGAATAGAGAGTTCCACCCCATCAATGGTGATAATTAGATGTTCAAACATTGGATTCAATTGTACAAATCACTAAATTGTGCTTAATCAAATAATTCATTCAATTTAATACATTTGTGATATCTGTGTAACGATTGTCATGCTATATATATGTGATCAGCTGGTGTTGTTTCATTCATCTGTGTGATTTATGTAATGATTGTCCTGTGCTATATATGTGATCTTGCTTGTTTTCAGAGGGCATGGCTAGCATATCCTGAGGCTAGCCAAAAAAGGCAAATAAAATTGCTGTTGAACTAGCTATCATAGATGGCTCGGTGTTCTAAACCATTTGTGATATATATCCCAGACGGTTTCAAATAATGAGCCATCTGTGATAGTCCAGTATCACAGATGGTTTTTGTTATTAACCGTCTGTGATATTCTGTATATCACAGACGGTTCGGAATACCGAATCGTCTGTCACATACACCATATCACAGATAGTTTTTGTTATTAACCGTTTATATTGTAAGTTATCACAGACGGCTTGGGAGCCGTCTATGATAAACACCTATTATCACTGACACATAAACACTGATGACGGTTCTGAACCGTCTGTGATGACCTTTTCTGTAGTAATGAAAATACCTCACCCCTTCCATCATCTCACCCATATGGTCTTCTCCCACTTGCGGCGGGTCCCATAAGTTGTGCAGGATATTTTACCCCTAGTGACTAGCAGCTGGACAACCCACACTGCTAGCCTGCCGCGGTAAACTTCACCCTCAACAAGTGTCCCATCCAAGGCATCACACAGACAACCACTTGCACTACCTCACTCCCCTACCGATGAGATGACTTTTAAGGTCTAGTAAATCTACTAAGCCAAGTTGTACTTTACAGATTTGTGATTGTACTTGTTTTACACTGGAGGCCATGACAATATTCAGTTCTTAGGGTTATCTGGACAGTTCTAACAGTAACCACACTCTCGTGAACCGTTGCACCAGCCCCCGAACTATCGGCCCAGATATTTAAGCAAGTTGGGGTTTTTGGAAGCATAAAATAACCTTATCAAAATATACTAGTCGTTTCCACCATGACTTCCCAAATCAATTTCTCCTGATTAAAAGTGATGCTTGGGGCATTTCGGTGCCCCGAGTAGGTTCAACATGACCAAAGTATTGACTTGCTTTTGTCACAGTTGATTAGGTCTTGGTTGTCGAGATTTGCTTCAGCTTCGGCCTCTTCCTCCTGCGCCTCGTATGCTATTTTACGTTGCGCAAAAATTTGAATAAAAATTAGCAAACCAAATAAATTCTCATAAAAAATTCAAATGAACTCAAACATTCATGATTTTAGTTCCATTGGATAGATATTGAATTTATATGAATTTAGAAATTTATTTCACTCAATTTGGAGTTAAGATGAATAAGTTATGCCTTTTTGAAGTTCTCAGTTTAAATAAATACGAAAAATAAATAGAATCTGACAGGTGGGGCCCACAGTAGATTTTTAATTTTTCTTTTATTTTTATTTTCTCTTCTCTGTACCTATGACAGGTGGGACTGGTTACTATTTAATTAAAAGGGTAGGGCCTACCGGTCAGTGAGCGTTTTAGCCTAAACTACATCATTAGCATTAATTAACCTCCGGTTTAAGTTAATCTCCCATGAACAGTGTCATCTCCTTCCCACCGACAACCGAGGGGCATGCCGCCGACACTCAAGGCGGTGGTCAGAGCTAAACATCCCCAAAACGAGTTGCTCTCGCCCATGCCCATACCTAGACGAAGTCTTGCCAGCTGATTTGGCCAGGGCAGCGGTCGGCAACGGCAATGGGCGGCGGCGGAACAGGGAAGTGGCAACTACAGCGACTCAAGGCGTTTCAAGGCATTTCCTCACTCTGGGAGCATGGTGGGGATGGCAGGAAGTTACCTCGATGGTCTACGAAGCTTGGGAGTGGAGGTGGTGATCCAGCGGCGCGAGGCGGTGGCGAGCAGGGGAGGCGCACAGTGCCGGTGAGGTACAAGGGGGAGGGGTCCGGCTGACGGCAGGGATGGCTTTGCATATGAGTGGAGGAGGTGTCTGGAGCACATGAGCCGAGGCGGGATGCGACGGGAGTAGGCGGATACTGTGCATGACAGAGGTGGTGCATCTGGCACGGCGGTCGGGTTGATGCGACAGTGTGATTGTGGTGACGAGCTGCGACGAAGCATCTAGCTGACGTCAGTGGCGTGGATGTGGAGGCAGGCAGGCGACCGGGGGTCCGAGCGGGCACGGTGAGGAGGAGGCTGCTCGGCGCTCGGACGAGGTGGTCGGCCGAGGTTGACTATTAGTGAGGGAAGGAGAAGAAGGAAGAGCTGCCCGGTGGCTTGCTTGGGCTGGGCTGAGCAGGCTTATTCTTCTTTTTATTTATTTATCATTATATTTTTATTTATTTTATACATTTATTTATTTTTATTTATAAATACACATATGTTTATTAGTATATTATTTTTATTTATTACTATTATTTTTGCCCATTGCATATTTCTAGATTCTATTTTTATTCTTTTTTTTATTTATTATTATGGTGTGTGTGTATATATATATATTTATTTACCCCTTATTATTGTTTTTATTATTATTATTAGGCCCAAAGCAAAAATTCAAGTTTTGATTCAAAGTATACCCTTCCTTTTTTAATTTGGCAAAATTCTAAATCTTTGGTTCGATTAAATTTTTATTTTTGATTTAACTTTTAAACCTTCCACTTTTCCTATTCTCCTACCCTAATTGATGGATCATCTTTTCAGATTTGCTTTCGAATTATAAATTTCTATTTGTTGAAAAATCAAACAAGATCCAAAGAAAATCCATTAAAATCCGAACATCAAGAAGATGCATTTCAAAATATTTCAAAGGTTACACATTTTTTAGGACTCAAATTTTTAGGATGTTACAATGTATGTGAATAGAAGGCAATGGTAGTTTATTTTAGACAGGTATGGTAGCTTGTAGTAGCACTGAATCGAACAAGGCAGATCAAGCAGAATATTACTTCTATTAGACTGGACTGGACAGTGCTTGTGGCCTTATTCCTTTACGTCTACTTTCTGCGTATCCTTATCTTTTGAGGTGGAACATATCACCGGGCTTACCTAGCAAATTTCATATTCAAATTTTCTTTTGCCTCAACATAAAGATATTTTTTATGGATGCTTCATAATAGCCAAGTCTTACTAAACGTACATTCCATCTAGCACACATCTAACATGTCTCTTGGGATGTCCATTCCATCTTTGCATCATTTGACTATGCCCCTTGTTAATTTTTACATTAAGTGCCCTTTTTACCCAATACCTTCCAAATATATTAACATTGTATCCAGCTAAAACTCAACAATATTTCACCATGCATTCACATCAATACAAACCTATGCCTCCTATAACATCTCTATATAAACACTTGTATACTGTTGTGGTTACAGACCAAACAGAGAGAGAGAGAGAGTATGGTAGTGGAGAGTTAGGTGAGCAAGTGCTTAGGGTTTTCCCCATGGCCTACATCGTATATATATACACATGGGCAGTGCCTTTACAATTATACCCTTACATTCAAGCATCCCTTTCAGGGGTGTTTACGTCATTACACATGTCCCATTTTGGGCCTTACAACCTTCTAACAGGCCGGCTGGGCTTAGGTGGGGGCCATCCCACAGCAGGAGCCTCACATGATGACGGGCTTCACGGGCCGAAGCCATGTTGTCGAGCCATTTGGCCCCCTCCGTCCGTACGGCCTGTGAACTTCCGTGTTGTTCGATGGGTTGACTACCTGGTATGATCTTTGCCCCGCAGCGAGGATACATCGCTAGGCAGATTGCCGAAGCCGTCCTCACCTGCAGGGCCCTTCGGTCACGGGGTCGAAGTCGAAGAAGCCGCAGCGAAGATGTGCTCTTGTCATGGGCAGGTCGAGGCGTCTGGCGAGGCCAGCTCCCGCGCTCGACCGAAGCCGGGTGCAGTTCGAGGCCATGGTATTGGCATGGGGCCGTTATGTGGCCTAACCGACTCGTTGCCCGAAGTCGTTGTCGCAGTGCAGGCATGAACCGCGCCGACCCCTGGGATGTCTGGAGGCGGGCGGCGCCACATGCACGCTACCGCGACCGGGGAGTATGCGTAGTGGGGCGCGATTGGTGCATCGCGGTTCGCCAATGGTTGTAGGACCGTGGCCACGCGTCCCTTCATGAGAGAGGTGGGACACGCGGCAGGGTGCTATTGGCATGTCATGCGCCGTGAGGCGGCTTGCATATGCGCTCGTTCGCCTGCCAGCGGTTGCGCTCCTTGGCCGCGGGGAGCTGAACCGCCAGGCACCCGCCGGTTGCAACCGCGTCGTTTGGAGTGCCGCCGGTTGAGTTTCTCATCGGCTCAGGGCGCCGTGGGCATATATATATATATGCGTCACTTTCCTGCGCCGTCTTTCGTACGGCCACGGCCGGGTACGGCTGAAATGACCTTGGTCTCGAAAGTAGGTTGCCTCTGTTCATCTGCATTCTTTGAAAGGGCTGTCTTGCAGCAGGGTTAGCGCCGATGCACACTGTCATAGAATGTTGATGAACGGAAGGATGCCTAGTTTCGAGTTTCGAAAAAAAACACTTATCTTGGACCCGGTGCCGGGCGCTGTGGTCCGCCGGCTGCGCTGTGCTGCTGCGTTCCGGGGACATCTAGGATGATCTTGCCCTCGTAAATAGGTCGTCCTTAGTCCATGTGCTCTCTTTGGTGGCAGAAAATGGTGATGGACTGATGGAGGCCTATTTATGAGAGCGCGGTCAGGGCCTACTGATGACGACCGGTCTTGCTTCCCGATTGAGCTGGGGGCTGGGAGCTTGCTGCCCGAATCCCGAGGCAAGGTGGTCGTCGGTGCTACTGCCTGGCTCGATCGGAGTCTATCCCGAGATCTCCTCGCGGACCCGGGGCCAGAGGGCCAGGTAATATCCCGCGGCCCGAAGACAGTGCTTGGATGGCGCTATAGGCTAGATCGGCGCCTGCTTGTGTGCGCATTCGGCCTGCCCCTCGACGTGGGGCCGAGCTGGAGGTCCAGCTGGACCCCCAAAGTATAGGCAAAGGGGGTGACGGCCCGTCTCGAGCCGTCGAAGTCGAGGTGGTGTGCGGGCTTACCACACAGACCGAAGGCGACGTAGCGAGGGGCCGCTTCGCGGGGCGGGGCCGAATGGATGCCAGAGTCTCTCTGCTAAAGTGGAGACTCTGTCGTAGTTGCTGTTGAGGTTGGCTGGGCCCTGGCTAGCCGTTGCTGCATTGATGGCCCTGAGAACCGTGTCGACACGTGTCGGAGGGGCGCCACATTCCGCGACCTGTATTTATTCCTGAGGATGCAGACACGTGGCAGGATGTTATTGGCACGTCATGCGTTGTCAGGCCCCTTACACGACTGCGGTCGTGCGCGACGTGCGTGGGCGGCTCTGGTGCTTCGGCTTCGATTGTGGGGAGGTGAGCAGTTCGTCTTCCGTCGATTATACTTACCGGCGGTGCGGGAGACGAAGGGGCTTTAAATACCCCCTGCAGCGCTACGCCTGGGCTTTCCTCCACACGCCTTCTGGTCCATTTCCCTGTGCCCCGCTGCCCTTTCTTCCTTTCATCGCGTTGCTGCCGTCATCGGCTAGGTCCCGGAGAGCGATGGCCCGCGGCGAAGAAAACGTACAGACGGCCGGCGGTAACGCCATCTCCCAGCGGTCATCGTCGCTCGAGGTGGAGTACACGCTTGAGAGGCACGATTCAACGCTGGCAAACAAATGGTTCATGGCAACGGAGAAGATGGGGGTTCCGTGTTCCCCCGTCTTGGGCCCCTCGCTTGCAACGGAGGAGATAATCCGCACGCTGCTGCGCAAGGGGATGCTATCAGACCGCCGAGCGGTGCGACTGCCTGCCAGCGATGAGACAGAGCCGGACCCCGAGAAGTCAGAGGCGATCGTCTTTGTTGCTTACTTCGACGCTGGGCTTCGCATCTCGGCCGCCATGATTGTCGGCGGCGTCTTGCGGACCTTCGGGCTTGAGTTGGCGCAGCTGACTCCAAACGCGTTGGCTCGCCTCGGTGTGTACAGCTGGGCCTTTCGCACGGAGGCATGCTGCCCTAGTGCCTCAATGTTCGCCTTTCTCCACGACGCTCGATGTCAACCGAAAGGGTGGAAGGACGGGACGTTTTCCAACTTCGACCGCGTCAACTTTGTCCTGCGATCGTCATGTGAGAAGATCTTCCCTGCCAACTTGACCCGGGTGAAGTGGGAGTCGAACTAGATGAGGCGATGGTTTTACCACCATGTGGCGAGTGGTAGCGGCCTCGAATGCTCGGGCCGGTCGATGGCGTTCAACACCATGCCTGGCATACCGATCGACAACGAGGACAAGCAGAGAGCGCGGAGGCTCGTGGGAATCACCGCCCGCTTCAACATGCGCGACCTCGCCGAGGAGTTTGTCATGTATGGCGTGGCACCGCTCGCCCAAAAATGGCGCTTCGCGACTGGGAGCCTTCGGCGTGACAATGTCCACCCGTCTGTGTCTTCGCTGCCAGCACCCTCCGACCTTCGCAAGTCTTGGCAGTGTTCTGTTCCCCACTTCTGCCCGCTATGCTGTGTTTAACCTCGCCTCTTGCCGCGTATAGGGTTTCGCCTGGAGGACATGGAACGCTCGATGGGCGTGTTCCTCAGGCCGTATACGGCCAGGGAGCACGACTTGCGCACAGCTGCAACCGCGGAGGCGGAGTTGGGGCATATAAACCGCGTGTGCAAGGCACTGGGCATTCGCGTGCCGGAGCGCGCACCTCCGGCCCCGATCCAATCTCGCCATCGGGATAACGGTGCGGTGACTGCCGTCGCTCCCGTCGATGTGGAGGACGCTGATTCCGATTCGGCGAAGTATGCCGATTCAGACCTGGAGACTGGCGCGGGGGACAAAGGCAAGGGGTCTCTGGGCGGTGCCGGGGACCAAGAGTGTGCCACGGACGATCAGGAGGGGGAAGCTTCGGCGCCCGCGGTGGTCGCTGAGGTGGGGCTAACATCCGTTGGTGACACCGGGCGGAGTCCTCACTTGTGGCGGCTACAGTGTCAGAGCTACCATGCGTGGAGGTTGCTAGAACGGAGCTTCCGCCCCCGATGGTTATCGAGGTGGAGCTGCCCCCCACGGAAGTTACTAGAGTGGAGCCCCCACCCGCGGACATTGCCGCGGTGGAGCCCCCCTCAGGCGACTGCCGAGGCAGGGTCCCCGCCTTTCTCCCCCAAGGCGAAGCGGCCGCGCCTACAGTCACCTCATCGCCGGACGAGGGGGTTCGCTGTGGCGGTCAGGGTCGGCAGCCTGTGGGACTCCGACTCCGACACAGAGGCTCCCAGGCCCAACGTTCCCACGGCTCCTTCCAAGGCTGTGCTAGTGTTAGATTCTGATACGGGGGCTCTCTGGCCCCCAGGGGAGGCTTCATCTGAGGGTGCTGGCATCCCTGCTATCCCGTCCGAGGCTAGGGGGCGCCGTGGCGAAGTCTGACGGCTGACACCGAAGGTACACTAACTTGGCATATTCTTGTTTTGCGTTCGTAGGGCTTTACCCGCTACCTCCCCTCGCAGCGGCACTCCTCCCAGAGCACAGGCAATGTACGAGGCGTGGGGACATTCCTTTGGGAGGGGCGGTCGACGTCCCTGGAACTGCCGATGCGGATGCCACGCGCCCGGGATTAGCAGACTTCACCCCCCGACCGAAGGTGCTGAGAGCATGGCACGGGGTCGCGGATAACGCGACCGCAAATCTGGATCAGCAGGCGCTGCTAACCTACAGGACGGAGTGCCTCGGAGACGCACTGGAGGTCTCCGAAGTGAGGGTGAGTATCTGACATTGTAACATCATGTGGCCTTTGAGAAGTTTACTGACCGCTATGCCATACAGACCCTCGTCCTTGGCCGAGCTTTGTGGGCATCTCACGCCCACGAGCGGGAGGCGCTAGAGGATTGTCTACGAGCTGCCGAAGAGGCTCTTCACGTAGCCGAGGAGGTGCACTCTGCCAAGGACGACCGCATCCACCGCTTAGAAGCAGAGCGCGTGAAGGCGACCTTGTGCGCGGAGGCGGCGGCGCGTTTGTCGGCCACGGAGGCGGCGCGGCAAGAGGTCGCGGAGGAGCGGGATGGGCTACTCCAGCAAATTGCTGCGCTGGACAAGGAGAAAGGCCATCTCGCCACATCTCTCGGGGAGCAGGACCAGACTCTGGGCAATGCATCGGTGGCTGCATGGGATGCCATGCTGGCTTTGGAAGGCACTCTCGAAGGTCTGGTCGCCGAAGTGTTGTCCTGCTCCTTTGGACCTGAAGAGTTGTCGCAGACACTTTGTCGGATCTAGGATGCAGCCAACCTTGCCCGCAACGCCGCGACGTCCTTCGGCAACCACCGCTCGTACGTGACCTCGTGCCTGCTATGTGCGCTTCTGCAGCACCGGGGCCAGGGTGATGTCCAGTGCCGTGCACGCTGTTTGGGTTTTCCACGAGAGGATTTGGGAGTACATCGGGGAGGCCGTGGCGAGGATCGAGCTACGACGGACCATGTACAATGAGGGGAACCTCATCCAGTGGCTGGATGAAGTCCCGCGGCGTGACGAAGGTGGCACCGAGGTCTCGGGGGGCGACGTGAACCCACAGGTGTGACTCCGGGGTTCTCGCGTGTTGGCGTGCATTGTAACACACGTGCCCTTTTCTTACGAATAAAGTAGAAATTGCCCCCATGTTCTGACTAGCGTGTCCCTGTGTCCCGAGCAGCTACCCGACGGGGACCGACTGCTAGTATCTGACCTTGTGACCCGACGGCGTCTTCGCCGCTGGCGGCGAGCTGAGGAGTCGTTGGATTTCTGGGTGTCCCGGGCTTCTTCGGGCGAGGTTTTGGCGCGGACGCGTGTGAAGGAGGAGCCTGCCGAGTAGCGGCTGCGAGGATCCAAGGACGCTTGTATACTTTACTTTTGCTGCGCCCCCTTTGTAGACATCGTCCGACGAATACAGAAGGAGGATCCAAGGACGCTTGTATGCCTTGACGCTGCTTCTTATTTATACTCCGCAGAGTGCGCACAGAGGTACACCTCGACGCTACGTCTTATTTATACTCCGTTGAGTGTGCACAGAGGTATGCCTCGACGCTGTGTCTTATTTATACTCCGTAGAGTGCGCACGGAGGTATGCCTCGACGCTGCGTCTTAATTATACTCCGTAGAGAGCGCACGGAGGTATGCCTCGACGCTGCGTCTTATTTATACTCCGTAGAGTGTGCACGGAGGCGTCCCCCCACATGTCTTTGTTTATACTCACATAGAGAGCGAGCTTGTCGCCTGCTCCGGAGTGCGCGCACGAACACGTGTCTTTGTTTATACTCACACGGAGAGTGAGCCTGTCGCCTGCTCCAAAGTGCGTGCGCGAACGTGTGTCTTTGTTTATACTCACATAGAGAGTGAGCCTGTCGCCTACTCCGGAGTGCGCGCACGAACACGTTTCTTTGTTTATACTCACGGAGAGTGCGCGCGGGGGCTAGCTACCACGCGTTTTTGCAGGAAACAAGACAAGTTTTGCAAACGGTGAACTTTATTGAATTCCCATTTGCGCGGGTGAGCGATTACAAATGACGAGGTACTAACCACTGATCGCTCAAGGGCGGGAACGGCCGCGGTTATCGTTGCCCTGGTAGCGAGGCGGAGCATGGTGGGAGCCTCTACTGTTGGAGCAATCCGTGTGGGAGCCTGGCGAGGTGCCTCCTGGGGCCGCCGAGGGTCCTCACGCTTTCGTGGTTGGCCTAGGCATTCTGTTGAGCCTCGTGGTGCAGACCTTGGGTGCCGAGCTCTATACGCCGAGCGATATCTTGGTCGCCGTGGACGGTGATGATGGCCTATGGTCTGGGGAGCTTCAGACATAAGAAGCCGTGGTGTGGAACTGCCCCGAAAGAGTTTAGGGTTGGTCGCCCAAATATGGCGTTGTAGGGGTAGGAGATATTGACGACATCGAAGGTGATGTCTTCGCTCCTCACATTGTCGTCCCAGCCAAAGGAGACCTGTAGGCATATCTGGCCCAGCGCACGTAGGGGTTGGACTCCAAAGCCCTGCAGTGGGATTCCCGAGGGGCCCAAGCGACTTCGGGGGATCCCCATCTGGCCGAAGGCTGCTGCGAACAAGATGTGCCTAACGTCGCATCCTGCCATGACGACCTGGACGACCAGCGGATCATGGTGGGGGAACTCCACGCCCTCGGCGTCAGCAGGCGTGAAGGTGATTTCGTGCTGCGCCCAGTCCAGCGGTGCCTGCGCCGGGTACACCGCCACGTGATGTAGCCTCCTCGCGCAGGCCTTCCGCTGCAGTGCCGAGGCGAACTCCAGTGAGGAGCCCTGAGATGACGTTCATGACCCTGCGTTGGGCTATCTTCGGGGCTTGTATCTGTAGGAGGCCCTCTCGAGGTTGTTGTACGTGAGCCTGAATCCGCAGAGGGACCTCCTAGAGCTGCATTCCTTGATCCTGGATCTGCATGGGGCCTTCCAGGGGTTGCTGGACGTGGGCCACGACAAGCGGACACGCCTCGAGGTTTCTGTCCCTGGCGACGCTTTGCCGAAGTGCCGCGATGGTGGTGCATGCGCGCGTGTCATGGCTGCCACGACCATGGACCTCGCACCACTGCCCGTGGTGCTGGTCGTCGTATTCTCCGCGGATTCTATCATCGCGACCCCGACCGCGCCCCCGCCCCTAGAGTCATCACCCTGTCGCCGCCGTGCATCCTCTTCCGCTCTGGCGTACTCTTCCATCTTGTCGAAGAGCTTCACCACCGTCTTAATTGGATTCCGCGCGTTGTATTTGGCCAGCGGCCCCGGGCGAAGACCCTGTACTGCTGCGTTGATGATGGTTGTCTCATTGACATCCTTGACCTGGCAGCATACCTTCGCGAAGCGCTTGTAGTAGTCCCGGAGCTTCTCCAAGGGTTTTTGCTTGACTGCGAAGAGTTGATCCGCGTCGACGCGTTCGATATAGTTCCCTTGGGAGTTGTTATAAAGCCGGTCGCGGATCTGTTCCCATGCGTAAATGGAATTTGGCTCTATGGTGAAAAACCAAGAGAGCATCACTCCCTGCAACGCGAGGGGAGCCCCTTTGCCTTTGGGGTATCGTCTCCGCCAGCGGCATCGATGGCGGTCTCGTACACACGTACAAACTTTCGAGGGTCCGTGTCGCCTTTGTACGGCTCGATGGCGCTGGGGAACTTGAAGTCCTCTGGCCATGCCACCTACTGCAGGCCTATAGAGAGCGGGGACTCTTGGTCCACGCGTCGCAACGGGACGCGACTAGACGTGGGGGCATCGCGGCTGTCCGACGCAACCATCGGCGGGGTCTACTGACTCTGAGCCTCTTGCATATCACGCACGACCCCGCGGAGGTCCGCTAACTCCCGCTGGAACATGCTGAGGGCCACCAACAGGGCGTTCTCCACCGTAGTGGTGGCCGGCGCGACCGAATCACCTGGTTGCACGGCCGGAACAGCGGCGATCATGGCATGCCCTCCTGGATTGCCTGCCGTGGTGGTGTGGTGGACTCCGGGGTCGATGATGAGGCCCGTGTTGCCATCGGAACCGCTCGCTGTTCCCGCACCGGGTGTGAGGGCGGCGGCCGTGCCAACCTGGGCACCGGTGTTATCGCCCCCGATCACCCGGTCAGTGATACCGACGGCGAATGTTGTGCCTGTGGCGGGGTCGCTCGTCCTGCGCGGGGCGGTGTCGACCATCGCGGCAGCGGTGGCGGGGTCGGCCGTCGTGGCAACGGTGGCGGGGTCGGTCGTCATGGCAACGGTGGCGGGGTCGACCGTCGCGGCATGCACGACGGTGTTTGTCGTCGCCGCTCCCACGTCGTCGCCCACGCCTGCCGCTGCTGACGCCGAAGCCCTGGTATTGACGCGAGGCTCCGTCGCTCCCGCCTTCTTCTTCTTTGCCGCCGACGATGAAGCTTTCTTCGGTGCCATCCTTTGGATCTTGAGGCTTGCTCTTGTCGTCCCTACGGACGGCGCCAACTGTTGTGGTTACAGACCAAACAGAGAGAGAGTATGGTAGTGGAGAGTTAGGTGAGCAAGTGCTTAGGGGAAACCCCATGGCCTGCATCATATATATATACACACATGGAGAGTGCTTTTACAATTATACCCTTACATTCAAGCATCCCTTTCAGGGGTGTTTACGTCATTACACATGTCCCAGTTTGGGCCTTACAACCTTCTAACAGGCCGGCTGGACTTAGGTGGGGGCCACCCCCACAACATATACCATTTCATCATAGCATATTATTTCAATCTACACGTAGCCAAGAAACAACACAATACTAACTAGGTGATGGTGAAGGGCAAAACAACCATGGGTAGGCGAAAGATTGAGATAAGCCCATCTACAATGAGGAGGCACGCTAGGTATGCTTCTCCAAGCGTTGCACAAATCTATTCAAAAAGGTCAGGTATCAATATGTGTGCTTCTCCCATGCAACACCGGATTCTTCATCAATGCGATTATTGATTTGTTGTCAACGTACAAAACGACTGGACTTGGGACTTCTCCTATTATCTCAATTAGAATATTATCTCACTTAGCACATTTCGTAAGCATATGTCTTGACATATGTTGCTGTGGCAACCATATGTCTCACTTAGAACATGCTTTTCTGTTTTTGAGGTGCCCAAGCGATTATGCTTTTGTTGAAGTAGAACAACATGCCGCTTGTGCTTTTCTCGCCATCCACATCATCGGCCAAGTTGCTATCGCTGTAACATGCAATTTACTTGATGACCTCAAGGTCATTCTTTATCTTTCATGCCAATACTGTTATCATGTAGCCTCACGATAAATCGCTAGCTCTTCTGCAACTAGGAGGTTCAACTCATCCACACCATTGATCTCCTCAGACATGGTATAGATGTCATCAAGGTTTCAATATCTACAAGGCTCACCTCTCGTCGAGTGAGATAGGGCTTGAGCCTGTTCTGCCTCATGTGGCTTGTAGTGTACCCATAGATGTCACCGTACCCATGCTCTCTGGCTCCTCCATGCCAAGAATAGGGTTTGGCATTGCCAAGCCTGTCAAGCCAAATGGTGTCCTGCCTAGTGACCTCGGTGCTACTGGGTCATGTGGGACAACCTCCTGCTGCCCCTTGTTTTTGCATGTCTCATCTACATCTGTGTTACCAAAGATAGCAAATGAATTCCAAGAATGTTAGCTACATCATCGGTGATGTCATTGTTCCACGACCACTTCTTTCCTTCCTCAAACACCACATCGCGGCTGATGTGAAGTTTCACTTATCAAGGATCGTAAAGTTGATGAGCCTTGCTACCAAGTTCCACACTGAGATACACCATAGTAGTGCTGTAGTCATCAAGCTTCTTTGTGTGCGGCTTCTTGCCAATCCAAGCTTTATACGACATGACCCAAACCAGGACTTGACCCAAACTAGGTCCTTGGTTGACACACAGTTAAGAAGGTACATTGCATGTCGCACCGTGTCCCCCCACATTTCTGTAGGTACATGCTTGCTCTTGAGTAAACTTCTCACCATGAACAACACGGTACGGTTGTGATGTTCCATAGCACCATTCAGTTGTGGTAAATATCGTGTCTTAAAGTGCAGCGCTATCCCTTTAGCATCGTAGAACACACTAAATTCACATGACAGGAACTTACCTCCATGATCTGATCTAAGGACCTTCACCTTGAGCCCACGCTCATTCTCAACGAGTGCTTCGTACTTCTTGAATGCGCCGAGAGCCTTATTCTTGGATTTCAACATGTGCACCCACATATATCTTCTAAAATCATCAATGAAGAGTATGAAGTACTTGTTACTAGCATGTGTGCGTGGAGTTATGGTCCCACATAAATCCACGTGAACAAGTTCGATGATGCCCCTGTGGTGGGAACTGACTTCTAGTATGCTTAGCCACCAAACAACTTTTACACAATTGCGTTGGATGGTCAATCTTGGGCAAGCCTAGCACTAGAGAAGGATCGACCCCTTCAACGATCTCCACTGTGGATCCGTCACTGAATTGAATCATTCCGTAGAGGCTTCATCTAGCTCGTTGAGCACGAACCGCTAACTCGTCATGTGGTTGCTAGCACTATTGTCTAGGTACCACTCGTTGGACACGAGATGCGCTTCGCCATCAATGCACAGTTTTAGCATCACCTTTTCCTTGTTCATCATAACTATGTTATGCGTCTCCTGCAGGTGCACGGAAAGGAGCAAGGTAAGGTCATCGTCCCGTGCTTGGGTAACATTAGCTTCCTCATCATGATCATGATTGCGGCGAGGTTTACGACACTCAGGTGCATAGTAACCATAAACATCACAGTTAAAGCACTTAATCTTGCTTTTATCCTTGCCACCTCTAGAACCATGTTTGGTATCGGTAGATGGTGAGGTGTCATCACAAGCACCCTTGCCGTGTCCACAGCCATGACTGTGTCCTCTTCTGTGGCCACAACTTTTGCAGTTGTTCCCACGGTGTCCCTTCGAGTAGAAGGAATATTCCCCTCATCTGTTCTTCTTCATACATGCCTTCCACTCTAAGTGTGAGCAACATATAGTATTGCTCCTCCTTGTCATCGTAGCTTCGAACCATCTCCTCAAAGCCTTTGAGGTGGCCGACCAGCTCCTCTATTGACATGGTCTTTAGATCACTGAATTGCTCGATCGATGTTACGATTGACAAGAATTTTGCCGAACCACTCGGAGAAATTACGGATGATGATGGTCTCCTCCACCTGCTCGCCTAACACTCGGATGCTATTGGCGATCGTCATTAGCTTCATAGTGAAATCATCTACTGATTCTCTTTCCTTCATGTGAATTATCTCGAAGTCGCTCCTTAAAGTTTGGATCTCTGCCTCCTTGACGTGATCCTGTGTGTCTCCTACCCATCCTTCTCTCCTCGGGCTACGTGCCCTCTTTTCTGTCATAATCCTCGGGCTCCGAATATCTTTCTGTCGCCTGTCTGGCGCAATTCCGGACCTTCTTTTGCTGGCGCAGGTCTCCACGTGCCTGCTGCTGGCTGCTGCCGAGGAAAGGAAAACCGTGCGGTGCCTTGCCTGGACCGAAGAATCAAAGAAAAAAGGACACTGCTTTTGTTGGTGCCGAAGGTCTGAACCAAAGCTGCTGCCTGGAGCCCGAAGGTTAACTTTTTCCTTCCCTCCTCGGGCTGCGTGCCCTCTTTTCTGTCGCTTGTCTTTTTCTCTCCCGGTGCACTGCTTCACGTTGCTACCTGCTGTCAAACGAAACCTGCTCCAGGAAGCCTGTTCTGCTGCCGGGCGCTGGACCGAGGAAAATAAAAAGACTGAAGTCTCTGCTGCCTCACGAGCGCAGAAGTAATTGTGGGGATCACGCCGACGCCACCGCGCTGAACACGGTCGCCGCCGCCGAGGCTAAGGCCTGCACGCCTGGATCCACCGCCTCATCCGCGTGCATACCAGCTGCGCACTGCCGCAGCTGCGCCGCTGCCCTGGCTGTGCAGCCGCGCGCTCGAAGAAGAACGCGCCTGCTGCTGTCGCCCCGGCACGAGATGATATCCGGAGCTCTAATACTATTTATTGGTTTCAATCCTAAAAACTCATGGAAAAGAATATAGAAAACTTTTTAGGTAATTTTCTCTTTGTATTTCTATATTATTATATAATACATATATAAATCTATCTATAGAATAACTAAATAAATAATAAACTATTTTGATACGGATTTACATCTGAACTCTAACATCTAATTTATTATGCAAGATATAGACACTACATGATCTTTATAAACTTTGCAAGTCTTTTACAGAATTCCATCCTATGTGGTTGCAGAAGTTGCCGCGGTAGTCTTTTCTTCGTGGCAACTGCTTCTCCTTTGGCCATCCTTCTGTTAACTCCTTCACTGACCGCTTCCTCGCTATGGGCACTATGGATGTCTATGCCATGGGTGGTGGGAGCCATGTCAGTGATGGAGTAGCAGACACAATGCATACGATAAATGAGCAGCACGTAGAGTTGTTCCAGTTGATAGGGCCGATAGAGAAGCAGAGAAAGGATTTTTGGTTAATTTCACCGCACCATAGTTTTAGTTTTAGTTTCCTTTGTGATATTTTAGTATGTCTTTAAATTCTGCGTATCGTAGAGATAGAAAGTTAATTTGAGATAGAAGGTTTCTAATTTCGTGGTCTCTGTTTCATGCTGTAACAGATCAATCTAGTCACATGAGATACGATTGTTTTGTTGTTTTGATTATGTATAAATAGAGGATGAAAAACCAAAAAATGTGTGGTAGTTTGCACATGGCAAATCTTTTTCTTTGTTTGTAGCCACCGAAATCACCCTCTGGGACAGGAGAAAAAGAGACGTTTGGACTAGTCCGATCGGCGAAGAGACATTTAGACCTATCCGATCAGCGACTAGCTTACGTTCGGAGTAGTCTGATCAGCAACCTGTTTTAATAATTGGTATTAGACTGGTTTGAGGTCCTGCGGTGGTGCAATGTGGCTCAAGATCGACGTCTCGTCCGACCATACGTTCCACCGGTGACAACGGCCAATGAGCGGTGGTTCTCGGTGGCGGTCAGGATCCCATAGTGTAGGCAGCACCAAAGGAAAGGAGGCCGGGCTTACCATACAGTATCCCATCCTCACACGATCCAACTACAATGATTGGGCTCTCCTAATGAGAGTCAATCTCCAGGCTCGGATGTCTGGGAAGTGATCCAACCTAGCGACGCGGAGTACCGATTGGATTGAATGGCGTTGGCAGCAATTCTGCAGGCTGTTCTAGCTGAGATGCTTGCCTCTCTGGCCGCCAAGAACATGGCTAAGGCAGCATGGGAGGCTATCCGAACCATGCGTGTCAGTGGTGATCGTGTTCAGAAGGCGAGGGTGAAAACCTTGCACTGCGAAGTCAAAGCCATTCGCATGAAAGAAACAGAGACCATCGATGATGTCTCCATGCGATTGATCGCGCTAGTGAATAACATCCGATCATTGGGAGATGCTCTTGAAGAAGAGAAGGTTGTGAAGAAATTCTTGTGGGTTGTCTCACCAAAAGTCTCACAGATGGCTATCTCGATTGTGCAATTCCTCAATCTTGATAGCATGATGGTTGAGGAACTAACTGGCCGCTTCAAGGCTGTTGAGGACCAGTGGGAGATCGGAGAAGGCAGTGATACTGGAGGTTGTCTTTTTCTCACAGAAGAAGAATGGGCTGCACGTTCAAGGAGCAAGCACTGGAGCTCTTCAAAGGGAGCTGGTTGTTATGAATAGCGCTTGTAGCTCGCAACTCAGCCTCTGCACTCGAACGGGACACTGCAGTCTGTTTCTTCGTCTTCCAGGCAATAAGAGAACCACCAAGAAAAACACAAGAAGCGAGATAGACCGCGATCGAGGGATCACCGCCCAAGTAGCATCCGAATAGGCTCAAGCTGTAACGAATCGAACGTGGAAAGAAGAGACGGCGAGAGATAGTCCCACGAAGGTATCGCGAGAACTCAAGAAGGTGGCTGTAGTGAATCGAGTGGGGGCTGAAACAAACCGACTCGAATATGAACCGGATAAGTGATATCCGGACGAGTAATGACAAGATAGACAAGACTCCCAACAAGATGACGATAGCGAGTCGGATCGAAAGAGGCTCGCCATCGAGAGTCGGAGGTGAACATTGAGCTCCATGGGAGTCTCAACGAAGACGTTGATCGCTGAGAGAGGCGCGATCAAGAAGATCCTGAATATATTTCTCTTGGGACATAAAGAAACCATCCGGAGTGGAAGTAACCTCAATCCCAAGGAAGTAACGAAGAGGACCAAGATCCGACATAAGGAATCGCTCACTAAGACGAGCCTTGACAAAGGCAATGTACTCAGAATCATCTCCGTAATGATCATATCATCAACATACAGAGAAGAAGAGTCCGACCACGAGACGAAGTGTGGACAAAGAGCGCAGATCATGATCACTAGCTGAAAACCAGCACCAGTGACCACAGAGGAGAAGCGCCAAACCAAGCACGAGGGCTTGCTTAAGGCCATAGAGAGAGCGGCGGCGCATGGACCATGCCCTCGAGAACAGAATACCCGGTGGCGGATGCATGTAGACCTCCTCACGCAACTCGCCATTAAGAAAGGCATTCTTGACATCAAGCCGAAAGCAGACCGATGGCGAACAGACGCCACCGAAAGAAGAGTGCGAACGGTGGTCATGTGAGCCACAGAGCAAAAGTCTCGTCAGAGTCAACACCATGCTCCTGCTGGAAGCCACGAGCAACAAGACGCGCCTTATAGCGCTCAAGAGAGCCATCGAGCGAGTCTTAATCTTATAAACCCACTTACATGTGATGGGACGAGAATGAGATGGAAAAGGAACAAGATCCCAAGTACCCGCAGCGCTCGAGGGCAGCAATCTCTCGGCCATGGCAAGCTGCCACTCGGGGTGAGTAACAACATCCCGGTAGGAGACAAGCTCACGAGTAGCTGCGCCAAAGAAAGGCAAACGGGCGGAGGCCGAATCGACCGACGATCGCGGAGAGCGTAGCGAGGAGAAGATGACCCATCAGGGGAAGATGGAGCATCAGAAGAAGATGGAACATCAGGAGAAGATGGCTCATCTGGAAGATCCTCAATACGAGGTCGACGAGTGTAGAAGAGAAGGGGAGAAGGTACTGTAGTGGGAGGAGCTCATGAGTCGTAGGAGGCGACACAGCGGCGACAACGGCGGAGAGGCACGTGGGGAATATGTGGAGACTCGGTGGGACAGTAGACGAGGCAAAACAGATATAGGTGTATCTGGAAAGGTCAAAAAAGATAGAGACTCCACAGAGGAAGCCGAAGGAGAGGCAGGACGTGGGTAGAATGGACGAGACTCGTCGAAAGTCACATCCCGAGAAACCCGCATCCGACGACCAACAGGATCCCAGCACCGATAACCCTTGTGCTCGGCACTATATCCCAGAAACACACACTCAACAGACTGAGCGGTCAGTTTAGTGCGTTCTCGAGGGGCGAGGAGAACGTAGCAAACGCAGCCAAACATATGAAGGGTAGAGTAGTCAGGAAGAAGATCACAGAGACGCTCAACAGGGATCGCTCCCTGAAGAGCAGAAGAGGGCTGGATGTTGTCGAGATAGGTGGCAGTGGAAACAGCCTCGGCCCAAAAGTGAGGTGGAATAGAGGCGGCGATCATCAGAGCACGAGCCGTCTCAAGGAGGTGACGATGCTTGCGCTCAGCAACACCATTCTGAGCATGAGCACCAGGACAAGAGAACTGAGCGAGAGTGCCCTGCTCAGCAAGGAAGCTGCGCAGGTAACGAGAGAGGTACTCGCCAGCAGAATCAGCACGAAAGACACGAATAGGAGTGGAGAACTGTGTGTGAATCATAGTGGCAAATTGTTTATAGATAGACAAGACCTCACTACGAGAAGACATGAAGTATATCCAAGTGTGGCGAGAGAAATCATCTATAAATATGATATAATAACGATGACCCCCTTTCGAAACGAAGGGAGCCGGACCCCAAACATCTGAATGAACAAGATCAAAAGGACGCTGAGACACAGACTCACTATGAGGATAAGGAAGCTGGATCTGTTTACCTAACTTACAGCCCTGACAATCTAAAGACACGTCTCCTGAGACAGACCCCAGAAGACCACGACGAACTAAGGACGGCAGACGGATCCACACAGATGGCCAAGACGGTGATGCCACCGCTGGAAAGAGCCGGTAGACGGCGGCGTAGCGAGAGCGCGGCGGTGGTGGCAGCGGAAGGAAGGTGAAGCTACCAAGCTCCCAGAGACGCCGTGAGTCATGGCGCCGAGGGCCGAACCAACCGAGCTCCGTGTGGCGATCCCGACCACAACAAGAGTCGAGTCGAGAATGACCCGATAACCAAGGTCGATGTCCGCCCAGAAAGAAAGAAGGCAGAAGGTAAGGCGAGGAACATGAGCAATGTAAGGAACATGAAAGGATGAGTTGCTAAGAGATCCTCGACTGAGACGAAAGAGATGTACCATCGCAGAAGAACACCGCGGGAGAATCAAGAGGTGTAGTAGAAGACAGAGTGGAAGGATCGGGAGTCATGTGAAAAAATGCTCCGTAATCAAGAATCCACGGGAGGTGCTCGATGTGTAGGAGGTGGTCTCTCGGTGCAAGAGTCGATGAGCGTAACCCGCAGAACCCGCCGAGGAGAACTGAAGCGGCAAGTAGGCGTCGGTCCGGCTATCTCTGCTCGGTGAGAGAAGCTGCTGAAGAAGTCGAGGCGACGCCGTCGTAGAAGCACTAGTGCCGTGAGAAGAACGGCGTGAAAGATGCCGCTTCTTCTTGTAGCACCGGGACTCGGTGTGGCCATCCTTGTCGCAGTAGGAGCAGTGAGGACGGCCACCTCCAGACGGAGGACGGCCACCACCACCGTGGTAGCCGAGGAGGCGATGTAGCAGCGGACGGCGGTGAGCACAGAGGGAGTGGCATCGCACCAGCACCACTCAAACGAGTCTCCTCTGCGCGTAACTCGTAGCGCCGACGAAGATGAGTCCACATCTGAAAAGCCAAGGAGTCCCACAACCTCAGAAGAAAACTGAGGCTGGACACTGGCGATGAAGACAGCAGCAGCCCGAGCGTCGTCATCGTACCACTGAGTGTAGACGGTCAGACGATCCTTGTAGAAATCCAGAGCCTCGTGGTAGGCAGAGGCAGCTTCATCATCGCGAGGCGGCCTCGGCGGCAGCCTTATCGGTGTCGGGGCAATGCCACAGCGAGGTCTCCGTCGGAGGAATAGGCAAGGCGGGCGGTGACATCGCCGAGAGGACGCCCCAGAGACGAAGACCACGCATGTGGATGCGCATGTGAGACACGAAGTCGGTGTAATTAACACCATCAAAAATCACCGGACAGCGAGGGAGGGAAACGGTGCCCATTGGTAGGCGGCGCTGGACGGCGCGGCGACCAAGGGAACGAAGTCTAACGGGCGGCGCTGGACGGCGCGGCGGTTAGAACGATGTTTTTTTTGCTTTTTTTTTCCGGTCAAACTGACCGAACCGACCGAACCAAAACCACGGGCCGACCGACTGCTAGGGCAACCGAAGCAGAATCTTCGAGTGGCCTAGAGCAGAGCGGCGGCGGCGACGGCGGCAGCAGTGTGGACGGCGGCGGAGGGGAGTCGGCGGAGGCGAGGCGGCGAGTCCGGCGGCGGCGCCGGCGGCGCCGAGGCCGCGCGCGGCGGAGGCGGCACCGGTCGGAGGGCGGCCGGGCCGGGCGGGCGGACGCTGGGCACACGCGCCGAGGCCGGCGCGCAGCGCCGGACGGAGGCGGCGACCCGGCGAGATCGCGGCGGAGGCGAGGCGGCGACCTCGGCCGAGATCGCGACGCCGGCAGGGCGGCGAGGAGCAGCCGGTGGCGGCAGCGAGAGAAGCGCCGAGCGCCGAGGCCGAACGGGGAGACGCCGCGGCAGCGGCGGCGAGGCGAGTCGGCGGGGCCGACGGAGCGCGGGAGGCGGCGACGGCGGCGGAACCCTAGGTAAGCCAAAACCCTAGTTTTGGCTCTGATACCATGTTATGAATAGCGCTTGTATTCATATGAGGCCAATGGGCCGGTATATATACACAAAGTACAGGTGACAAATATGCAAAGAACCCCTCATAACAATAGGGAATAACAACTATACACATATCTCTAACACTGGTCAAGGTACAAGCCATGACCAGCCTCACAAAAAACCAATTTGGCAACCCAGTAGTGGCATGCATGTAAAAGATGCTGCAGCATCAACCGCAAGAAGAAACAAGCCGAAGGTAAAATGCTTCAATTGCAATAACTTTGAACATTTTGCAAGGGATTGTCGCAAACTACGAAGGGAGCGCAAGGAATGGCAAGTAAATCTCACAAAAGTGCATGAGGAAGAACCTACGCTCCTTATGGCAGAAGTGTGCAAACTCACCAAAACAAGAGAAGAAGCATCTGAAGGAGTATTCCTCAATGAGGTACATGCACAGGCTCTGTTGGGGCAAGTAGATAAGGAACGTGAAGGGCCCTGGTATCTAGATATCGGAGCAAGAAATCATATGACCGGGGCCAAGAAGAATTTTACAGACCTTGACACAAGGTTTAGGAGCTTAGTAAAGTTTGGAGATGGCTCAATCGTTGGTATCTGCAAAAGGGGCACCATGATGTTTACAGGCGATAGTGAGGAGCACATATTGTTGACAAATGTGTACTTCATTCTAAAGCTCTGCAACAATACTATAAGTCTCGATTAGCTAGATGAACGTGGTTGCCAAGTACTTATCTAAGACGGTGTCCTAACCATATGTGATCGGCAAAAGTAGCTCATTACCGAGGTGATGAGATGTAAAAATCGGTTGTATGTTCTTCATCTCAATCTAGCTGAACCGATTTGTTTGGCAGCTCAGTGCATGAAGGAAGCCTAGCGTTGGCATGTGAGATTTGGACATATCAACTTTTGGTCATTGTGCAAGTTAGCTTAGTAATATATGGTGCACAGATTGCCAAGGATACGCACTACAGAGGAAATCTGTGATAGTTGTCTTGTAGGGAAGCAAAGAAGAATCCCGTTCCCACACAAGACAAACATTCGAGCTGCTGATCGGCTTGAATTGGTGCATGGAGACTTGTGTGGCCCAATCTCACCTACCACACTGGGAGGGAGGAGTTACTTTCTTCTTATAGTTGATGATCACACTCGTTACATGTGGGTGTCCCTGCTAAGCACAAAAGATGAAGCTGCAGAGGCAATCAAGAATTTCCAAGCTGCAGCAGAACTAGGGAGTGGAAGCAAACTTAAGGTGTCTCACACTGACCACAGAGGAGAATTCAATTCAAATGAGTTCGGTCTCTATTGTGCTGAACAAGAGGTTCTCAGCATCTGATGGTGCCATATTCTCCACAAGAGATTGGCATCATGGAACGGAGAAATCAAATAGTGTTAGGCATGACACAAAGCATCATGAAGGCAAAGGGTGTTCCTAGAAGATTCTGGGCGAAGCGATTAGCACTGTGGTATATATTTTGAACTGTTCCCCAACCATAAGTTTGGAAGGCATGACCCCCTATGAAGCTTGGCACGGGAGATGCCCCAATGTACATCATTTTCATACATTTGGATGTTTAGGTTATGTTGGGGTTGTGAAACCAAACCTGAAGAAGCTTGATGACAGGAGCATTCCAATGGTGTTCATCGGTTATGAAGCGGGAAGCAAGGCTTGTAGGATGTTTGATGCTATTAGAGGCAGACTGCACATCACACAGGATGTAGTGTTTGATGAAGAAGCAAGCTGGGACTAGGCTACAACCGAAGAAGAGTTGGATACCTCTATGCCAAGAGAGTACTTCTCTGTTCATTACAGTGCTAACCAGGCTACAGAAGATCAACACCATGAAAGCTCAAAGGCTTCAACACCTAGTCATGGACTAGATGGAGGGAAGCAGACGTCGGTGTCTTCAGCAGCACCAACACCTGTATTCCCGGTTGTACCGGAGGGATTGTAGTGGGCTACTCCATCTAGCAGTGCATCATCGGCAACCCAGGAGAGGCCCGGACGGTACCAAACAATTCAAAACCTGTATGACAATACTGTGGTCCATGAGCTAGCCGACTCCTCTAGTGATATGTGCTTTCTTATTTCTAGAGAACCTAAATCTTTTGAAGAGGCCGAAGCACAAAGGTGTTGGAGATTAGCCATGTTGGAAAAGATCAAGTGCATTGAAGAAAACAAGACTTGTAGTATTGTTGATCTGCTAGCCAAGCACAAACCCATTGGGTTGAAGTGGGTGTTCAAAGTTAAAAAGGATGCACAAGGAAATATTGTGAGGCATAAAGCATGTTTGGTAGCCAAAGGATACATCCAGCAACACAGAGTTGATTTTGAAGAACTATTTGCTCCAGTGGCAAGAATGGAATCAGTTCATTTGATGCTAGCAACTGCAGCTGCACATGTGTGGGAAGCCCATCATATGGATGTAAAATCTGCTTTCTTGAATGGAGAACTTCAGGAGGAGGTGTATGTGTGTCAACCTCTAGGTTTTGTGGATGAAGTCAATCCCCACAAGGTGCTTACGGCCCAACAAAGCTCTATATGGTTTGAAACAAGCACCATGAGTCTGGAATGCAAAACTTGATAGCAGTCTTTCCTCACTTGGGTTTCAGAAAAGTTCATCTGAACATGCTATGTATAGGAGAGGAGAAGGTGAAGTGCAACTACTAGTGGGTGTATATGTTGACAATCTCATAATATTGGGTCCTCAATCAGAAGTCATACAACAATTCAAAGAAGAGATGAAGATGCTTTTCAAGATAAGTGATCTTGGCAAGATGACCTACTAATTGGGCATTGAAGTTCGTCAGACTGAAGCTGGAATTTCCATGTGTCAATCGGCTTATGCCCAGAAAATTCTTGAAAAGGCTAGGATGAATGACTGCAATGGATATCAAGTTCCTATGGATGCAAGGCTTAAGTTGAGTAAAAAAAGTACTCAACCTCCAGCTGATTGTGCCCTGTACCGAAGTCGCATTGGGAGTCTCAGATATTTGGTGCACACGAGACCGGATATTGCATTCTTGGTTGGGTTGGTGAGTCGATTCATGGAAGTAGCAACAACTGAGCATTTTGCAGCAGTAAAACATATCTTGTGTTATATCAAGGAGACAAGAGATTTTGGCTATTTCTATAAAAGAAATCCGAAGGGAGTGCTAGGCCTAGAAGGTTTCTGTGATAGCGATATGACCGGAGACATTGACGATCGGAAAAGCACTACGGGAGTGGTGTTCACACTGAATGGAGAGCCAATTATTCTGCAATCACAAAAGCAAAGGGTTGTTGCTTTGTCATCTTACGAGGCAGAATACATCGCAGCTACCATGTCTGCGTGCCAAGGAATTTGGATTGCACAATTACTTGGTGATCTGATGAACAAGAGGCCTGGCTGCATAAAGCTATAAGTGGATAACAAATCAGCTATAGCTTTGGCAAAGAACCCTGTTCTTCATGATCGGAGTAAACACATTGATACACGTTTTTATTTCATCAGGCAATGTGTGGAAGTATTGATATCGGGTTCATTAGTTCTGGAAAGCAGCTCGCTAATGTGTTAACACAATCTCTTGGGCGAGTTCGGCTTCAGAAACTACGAGGCAAATTTGGGATGATCGAGGTGCAGCGAAATTAGGGAGTGATTGTTGGTTAATTTCACTGCACCATAGTTTGAATTTTGGTTTCCTTTGTGATATTTTAGTATGTCTTTAAATTCTGCATATCGTAGAGATAGAAAGTTAATTAGAGATAGAAGGTTTCTATTTTCGTGGTCTATGCTTTCTGCTGTAACAGATCAATCGGATAACATGAGATACGATTGTTTTGGTGTTTTGATTGAGTCTATAACAGATACGATGTAATCTGCTAATGTATAAATAGAGGATGAAAAACCAGAAAATGTGTGGCAGTTTGCACACGGCAAATCTTTGTCTCTGTGTCGTCTCTGTTCGTAGCCACTGAAATCTTCGTCTAGGATGGGAGAAGAAGAGATGTTCGGGCTAGTCCGCTCGAAGAAGAAGAGATGTTCGGACCAGTCTGATCGGTGACTAGCTTACACTCGTTGCAGTCCGATTGGCAACTTGTTTTAACAAAGGAGAGGGTGCAGGCAGCAATGGAGAGGGAGATAGAGTGGGGGACGCGTGATGCAATGGGTTACAGATGTTAGGGTGCTAGGGCTAGATGAGTTGAGTTCCACAGAGATGGTCAATGTGAAGCTCTACCAGGTGCCGCAAGAAGCCAAGCAATCAAAGAAGCTATCACCACAATTACATATGCACACAGCTTCGGCCTCACCATTCCTGTTTGCTGGGAAGTGTCACACCCATGTCTAGCGCTCTCCTATTTCCACCTATAGACTGCATGAGGGGTGTAACGCCCCCATTTCTGGGAACGGTACGGAACCTTGTAATCGTACAAGATAAACAGTTACGACATTCTTGAATATGAGCGATCATCACAACAGCACAAGCTTACAGCAAAGATCTAACTTTATTACAACATAAGGTTATCACCAGTTTACATAGCGGGCGTGCAAGCCCACAAAACACGGTACATTACAAAAGGATCCAAAATGGCCTGAGCGAGGCTAAAACCTAAGACCAATCCTCCTCAAAATAGATTGGTTCCTCAGGAGCTTCTTCCTCTGCAGGCTCTTCTTGACAACCTTGACCTTCTGTTATTTGTGTTTAGCAAGTAATGAGTACAACCGTACCCAGCAAGTTACACGGGTAAACCCTAATTTATTACTTGCAAGGAATAATCAAGGGTGGGAATATACTGGTTTTATTACAGGGGTGGATGCAGTTTTATTTGCAAACAAATAAAATTAAAACATTTCCTCCTTAAGATCAGGGGTTTTGTTATCAAATAAAGTTTCATCATTAATCAGATTAACAACATCATAAACTCTACTTATGCCTCGTTCTTGGAATCACCCAATTAACACAGCTTCATTAACCGGAAGCACGTCGTATTCGAATATCATTAATTTCACTCTGCAGAGTTGCTCAACTTTACCCACACGATTTCTTAACTCCCGCGACAAAGTTAAGAAAGCTAGGTCGTTTCGCTGCTCAATTCTCTATGTAGACTCTACCCAGTAGCGTCACTCATTTAGGCACACATTTCGCTTCCTTGCCATGTGAGTGACCTGTACCGTTGTTAGGTATCCGCAGCATACCTAACCCCCCTGACACCCTACCGTCTCAACCTGTAGAGTTTCAATTAAACTGAGCAGCTACTAAACCAGTGTTGACAAGTCAACTCCTGTGGTTTGAGCGGTCACTATGTCTTTCACTTGGCACAAGGTTCTCGTCCTTATATTTTCACCTGAGGCGCCAACCACAAATTCCCACTGTGCTCAACAGCACTAAATTTCATTGTGCTCAATAGCACTAAATTCCACTGTGCTCAACAGCACTAACCACCACCATTCCAAACCAGTCTCCATCCTAGGGTAGAGCGGTGGGCTAAGTCTGTTACCCAGAGCCCCAACAACCTCTCTACTTTAAGTCCAATCCTAAAGTAAAGCGGTGGGCTAAGTCTGTTACACGGAGCCCCACCAACCACTTTACCCTAGGTCCAGATATTTTCGAATTCTACAGAGCGCTTGGATGGGAGGCCGTCTCGACATCGACGGCTGGGATTTAAATCAGCGAGAATGCTGCGGATGGCTTGGCACCAGTGGCTGTGAATTGGGCACATCGCCCCCAGGTGTCGTCTTCAACTTCTAGACGGCTCGCTGTTTATGGCGAAGCTGCGGCATCCGGGGCACTGGGAGGGGAATGGGTTTCACAGAGAAAAGTCTTGAACTCGAGAACCCATTTTGGTACTTTGGAGGGTGAGTAGGAGAGCAGCGGTGGCTAGCAGCGGCCGAAAAGGCGGTGGCCTTCACGGTGGCGCTAAGGAGCTCCGGTAGGGTTTTGGCTATTTTGGTTGTGGTTTCACCATGTACGGGACACCAGAAAGGCAATGGAAGTGACGGCGCAGCTCGGGGATGACTCAGCCGAGCTGGCCAAGGAGAGATCCTTTGGACTGACAGCGATCTCTGTCGCTACGGCCCTAGACGAATGCTCAAGCTTTGGCGAGTTTCCCCTCGTGTTCAGCAGGTAACAGAGAGTATGTCAGCAGAAGAAATTGAAATGAAATCGATGAAATCGCGAGATTGGCTTTTAGGGCTCACCAGCGCAGGGGCGGCGATTACCGGCGATGCAGGCGATGAGAATGGAATCAGCTACTTGTGGAGATGTGTGGGACTGTCTAAAGGAGCTTCACGGTGGCTAGGGGGTTTTATATTGCGTGAGAGGCGGTGGCTATAGTTGGGCAGTGCAGGTGCGTTCTTCTTACGCGATGGCAGGGAGAGAGAGGGCTCTAGTGCGGCGCAGAGATGTGAGGGGGAGGTGGCGCTGTTGCTCTACAAGATCTCTGCCCGAGGTTTGACTTGGTGAGAGCTGGAAACTGCGAGAAGGGGCGCGAGGTGTGCAGCGGCGAGAGCGGGCGCACGAGCTGCAACGCGCTGCGCGAGGGAGAGGCAGAGGGCTTGCGGCTGACTTGTGGGACCGGTGCACAGGAGTGACGTCCGGTGAGGGGGAGCGGCGCCGCAGTTTCGCGCGGTGAGGAGGCGACGCGTGTGTGACCGTCGGCAGAGGTGGTGGGGAGGCGCTGCGCGCGGGCGGTGCCAGAGGAGAGGAGATGGTGTAATTGCCGAAAAAGGAAAGCGCCTTTTCATTGAGACTTACCAAATTTGGAAAGAGAATGAACTCAAACAAAAGCATTAATAAATTTCAAAATTTTGAAATTTTGGGGTGTTTCAAGGGGCTTGATGTCAACTCGATGTTCACTGGTCCATCAGTATGAAGACATTTGTGGCCCATGTGGAGTGGTAATGAGATAAATCCCACATTGCTTGTCTAAAGTAAGTTGTAATACCTGCTGAGTTCAAACGTAGCATTTCCGGGTCAATATTTTTTTACATAAAGTGATGATAAAAGTATAAGCAGAGTGCTATGCATATGTAATATCCACTCCAAGATGTACTAGATTTTAAATGGATTTTAGACTAGGGGTATTACACAGACAGCTACATACATCACACTGCAATTTGTTCACGGATGAAGCATTTGTTCACACCCTTTGCTATTATAATTTGAACGCCAGTGTCCTTTTACTTGACGGCTAGTACGTACAGGTCTGTGGTTGTGGCTGACTCAGCGTACAATTAGTGGTTCTACAGTATTTTTAAAGTGCGTGTATGTGTAGAAAACCGTGAAGGTCACATGGACCGTAATTTTTCGATGTACACATGTCTACACCCTTTAATGGGAATCTTTGGCACTTTCAACCTCTTTTGGCTTTATATTTATAAAAATAACAGTAGTCGTCTGATATAAGTAAAAATTTGCTTTTGCCATACGGTCACCAAACAGTAGCCGTAGAGAGGTGACATGTGGTGGTGCCGCACGGCCACCGTGTGACGTGCGAAGGCTGCATGGCCACCGTGCCGCCCCTCTGCCACCTAGCCATCAAATGGTAGATAATTAAGCCGGCTAATTATCTCACTTAATTAGTTGCCTTAATTATGATTAAAGCATACTAATTGTTTGATTTTTAAATATAGCAAATGAGCCTAAAAATTATGAGATTGTATGTGCAGCCTCCCGACACAACGTACTTGATTGAATAATTTTTTCGTAATCTTATCCACTCTGAATGTTGCTCAAAAATTCATACGATTATGTTGTTTGTAGAAGTTGTTATATATAGCAAATGACCTTCAAAAATTACAAAATTTTATGTGCATCCTCCCAACACAGTTAACCTAATTGTCTAATATTTTGGGATTTCATCCATCTTGAATTTTGCTCAAAAATTTATACAAATAAACTATTTGTACAGTTTTTTTATGCAAAAAAATGAGGTGTAAATATTACGAACTTTTTTTGAAGGCTTCGTACACAGTGTACTTCATTGTTTAATTATTCTAGAATTTTATATGTACATAAAACAACAAACGGCCTGTAATGAAGAGAGCAGCCGCAATAAACAAAAAAAAATCCCATTAAAATATTACCTTATGCATCTATTAAAGACAATGAACCTTGGGTCATTGCTAATTAAAAATAATCTAGCTAAATTTTACAATTAAATGGCAATCATTTGATAAATAATTACATGCAATAATAGACTACGGAGTTAATCATTTAAGTAATCAATTGATTAATTGGCAATTACATCCACATGAAATACTACATCTCGAATTGTCAGAAATATGAATTAATTTGATAAACTGTAGGCGCCCAGATTTTACAATCCGGATTCCTCTGTGATTCCACCGCACTATTCCCTGGATCAGTAGATAGTGCTCACGATTCGCTCGAATATCAAAGTACATATCATGCGGAAGCGTAAATATAATAGTAGACTTACTCATGGGCCGATTAGGCGAAATCATTAAATTGCAGCGGCGGAAGAACGAAGCACGCAAGTGGGACCTTCAGACATGCCCACAGCACCAACCGGAGGTTCGCGACCTAGCCCTTGACTTCTTCATCTTCTCTGCCACTTGTCCAATCTTGTTGCCGAGGCGAGGTGATTTGATTCCTCGATTCTGAATTTTGTCGCAAAGCGAGTGTGAGCACTCCAACCCCGTGCTCGCGAGCCAATACATGAATCTGAGATAAATAGTATGCATGGCTTAACAAAGGAGAGGCTCGGGTTGTTTTATTCGCCATAAAACGCGTCTAGTAGCATTTCTATTATTATATCATATTGTTGTTTTGTGACCTAAAGACTCTCACCGCAAATGACATCATTGACTTAATCCACCAAAGACTCACGCTCTTTATTAACTGCTATCTAAGACTCCCAACAGCGATTGCCATAATTGACTTAATCCACCGAAATTACACTTCCTTTATTGAGTGCTCTCTAAACTCCAAACAACATGTGTCATCCTCTATTCAATCCACTGATCATATTCTTTCTGTATTGGTTGCTGTCTAAAACTCCAAACAGCGAATATCATCATTTATATAATCCACCAATCATGCACTCATTGCTGCCTAAGACTCCAAGCAATGAGGGTCATCCTTTATTTAGATCCACCAATATCTTTTGTATTCTAAAATCCAATCTTGTGGTTGCTAATCATCAACTCTTCATTTCTAAATTCTAATGACTATCCAACATAATTGCTTTTAAATCCACCGAAATCCTTCGTATCGGGACTTCCTAATAATTCAATCCTTTTGTTATTGATCCAAAAACCATAATTTGTTCTCCCAATAATTAATCTTATTTTCTACTATCTATTTCTAACTAATTCACTAGTATACATCCCCAAGAATATTATTGATCAAGATTATAATCCAATAATTGTTATCATTCCTCCAATATTCCTAGAATTTTAATTCATCCATCTAGTATTTGATCCAATCCTGTTAATCCCATTACTGCCATCATCTTCCAAAAATTTATATTAGTTATCAGTGTTGTAATCCCGCAATTACCTTTGCATCGCTAATACTCCAAAAATCATTTAAATCATCTATCTAACCTATATACCCATTTAGACTCCACCAAATTACTTCTCCCAGATCCCACACTATCATTTCCTTTTTATAATCGACCTGAGTCCACCAATATCTTTATGTTTTTACCACAAACTTCCATCTCCTTTACTCATGACCCTGTTTATTCCACCCACAGTTTATTTTGTAAGAATAGAAATGCTACTTGTCGTAGGGATGGCCCCCACCTAAACCCAGCAGGCCTGGTAGGAGATTATAAGGCCCAGAATAGGCCATGTGTAATGACATAACTGCTCTGCAGGGGATAACCAAATGTAAGGGTATAAGCTGAAAAGCACTCCTCATGTGTATATATATGAATACAGGCCATGGGGAGGGACCCGAGCCATTACACTCATCTTCATCACTCTCACTACCATCTCTCTGCTTGGCCCGTAGCCACAACAGCTTGGCGCCGTCCGTGGGGAGGACAAGGACAAGCTCAAGACCAAGAAGAAGGATGGCACCAAAAGCTTCATCGGCGCGGCGAAGGAAAGAAGACGATCGGGTCGGAGCGGCGCGTGAACACGTGGCTTCGCATTGACCGCCGAAGAAGCCGGCGGCGGCGTAGGGCGCCGTGGTCGCGGGGCGCCGACGCCGCGCTACAACGATCGACCCGCCACCGCCGCTACAACGACATCAACCCGCCGTTGGCGCTACAACGATCGACCCGCCGCCGCCGCATAACGACATCCAACCCCGCCGCTGCATCGCAACGACAACCCGCTACCCTCGCCGGCAGCGCGATCAGCGGCCGGGGTAGCCGCAATGAAGCATCCGCGGATTCGAGATCGTGAGGCGGTGGTCCCCGCACCGACCCGCCCACTGGTGTTCCGGCGGCCCGACAAAGACTCGCGGTGGAAGGCGCCATACTAGCAGCCCTCAACGCGTTCCAGCGGGAGCTAGGGGACCTTCGCGGAGCCGTCCAAGATATGCAAGAGGCTCGGAGCCAGCAGGCTGCGCCAGTAATCGCATCCGAGCCCACGCCGGAGAGGGCGGATAGTCGCGAAGCCCCCACATCCAGCCGCGTGCCGCTGCGGCGCGTGGATCTAGAGTCCCCGCTTTTGGCGGGGCTGCAGCAGGCGGCATGGCCCGAAGACTTCAAGTTTCCTAGCGCCATCGACCCGTACAAAGGCGACACGGACCCCGGCGAGTTCGTGCGTGTGTACAACACCGCGATCGAAGCCGCGGGCGGAGACGACACCACGAAGGCGAAGGGACTCCCCCTCGCGCTGCAAGGAGTGGCGCTCTCTTGGTTCTTTACCATAGAGCCGGGCTCCATCTACGCATGGGAGCAGCTCCGCGACCGCCTTCACAATAACTTCCAAGGAAATTATGTTGAGCGAGTCGACGCGGACCAACTCTTCGCTGTGAAGCAAAAACCCTCGGAGAAGCTCCGAGACTACTTCAAACGCTTCGCCAAGATTTGATGCCAAGTGAAGGACGTTAATGAAACCACCATCGTTAATGCGGCCATACAGGGCCTTCGTCCGGGCCCGATGGCCGAGTACAATGCGCGAAAGCCAATCAAGACGGTGGCGAAGCTCTTCGACAAAATGGAGGAATACGCCAGGGCGGAAGAGGATGCACGGCGAAGGCAAGGTGACGACTCCGACACCAACCAGGCCGGAGCCTCGGCAAAAGCCGAAGATACGCCGAAGGACGGTTCTTCGAAGGGAAAACGTAGCGTGAATCGCCCGAGGATACGCCGACCGCAGGGACGCCGCATGTGAGTCGTCCGATCGCCCAAGCGCGCCAGCAGAGGTCGAGGCGAAACCGCACGCCTCGACATTGAAGGCGGTTCCGACGAGGCGCCCCGCTGGCCGAGGCGGCGGGCGCGCCAGGTCGGGCGCGGCCGTGCCCGGCCGCGACGATAAAAGTCGTGGAGATTACGACGACCAGCACCGTGGACCGTGGTGCGTAGTCCACGCCACGGCAACCACGATACTCGCACCGCACCTCCATCGCGCGCCCGCGATAGCGCCGCTAGGACAGAACCCGAGACGCGCCCACCGCGGTGGCCCACGCCCACCCCGCACGAGGCCCCATGCGGTGCTGCACGCAAGGGATGCAACCCAGAGGGCCCTTACGGATCCAAGCTCACGCACAGCAGCCTCGGAGGGCCTCCGTCGCCGCAGCCCCGAGGCAACCCACCGCAGGTCATTAACGTCATATCCGGAGGCTCTGCGCTGGAATTCACCTCGGCACGGCAGTAGAAGGCCTATGCGCGAAGACTACATCACGTGGCGGCATACCCAGCGCAAGCACCGCTGGATTGGGCGCAGCACGAAGTTACATTCACACCCGACGACGCCCAGGGTGTGGACTTCCCTCATCAGGACCCCCTGGTCATCCGGGTCACTATCGCAGGATGCGACGTGGGGCGTGCCTTGGTGGACGGCGGTAGCTCCGTGAACGTATTGTTTGCGGCGGCCTTCGACCAGATGGGGATCCCTCGAACCGCCTAGGACCCTCAGGAATCCCACTGCAGGCTCGGGGACAGCCGCGGCCCCGGGCCAAATAGGTCTTCAAGTCTCCTTCGCCGAGATGACAATGTGCGGGCCGAAGATGCCACCTTCGACGTGGTCGACCTTCCGTACCCCTACAATGCCATATTAGGGCGCCCAATCCTCAACTCCTTCGGCGCGGTACCACATCACGGCTATCTATGCATGAAGATCCCGGGTCCCCGGACCATCATCACCGTCCGAGGCGACCAGGATATGGCCGGCGCGATCGAGCCAGTACGATACCGCGTCGCGGCCCAACGGCGCTCTTAGAGCTGGCGTCACAGCGCGGGGGTCCGCGGGGCCACTCAGAGGCGCCTTGGCGGGCCCTGCGGACGTCTAGCGACTAGAGGCTTCGGCCGCGCCAAGGACAAACGGTTAGTATATCCACCCTCAGAATCGCTACCCGCAAGAACGGGATGTAATGAAGATCGCCGTTTGCCACCAATCTTTCTTCATCACACGCAAGTACGCGGCGGAGGCGCGCGCAGGCTTGGCCAGCGCGCGCGTCCCCGCAGTACAAACAAAGACGCACGTTCGCGTGTGCACTCGCCGTAGCCAAAGGTGACGGGCCTGAGTATAAATCGAAGTCGCACGTTCGCGTGTGCACTCCCCGTAGCCAAAGGTGACGGGCTTGAGTATAAACAAAGACGACGCGTTCGCAGTGCACCGCCGAGCTGTGGGTACGGACCGAGTATAATCGGGTCGACGTCGCGTGTGCACTCGCCGAGCCAAAGGTGATGGGCCGAGTATAAACAAAGACGACGTTCGCGTGTGCACTCGCCGTAGCTGTGGGTACGGATCGAGTATAATCAAGTCGACGTCCGCGGTGCACTCGCCGAGCCAAAGGTGACGGGCCCGAGTATAAACAAAGACGACGCTCGCGTGTGCACTCGCCGAGCTGTGGGTACGGATCGAGTATAAATCGTCGCGACGTCCGCGTGTGCACTCGCCATAGCCAAAGGTGTCGGGCCCGAGTATAAACAAAGACGACGCGTTCGCGTGTGCACTCGCCGTAGCTGGGTACGGATCGAGTATAAATCGGTCGCGACGCGTCGCGTGTGCACTCGCCGAGCCAAAAGACGCAACGGGGACGCCGCGCGCACTCGCCACGGACTTTAAATAAGACGTAGCGCCGAGGTCCGCCTCCGCACGCACCGGTCCACGGACTTTAAATAAGACGAAGCGCCGAGGTGCGCCCCGCACGCGCGAAGTCTCGGACTATAAAGGAAGTCGAGCATCGAGGTCCGCCTCCGCACGCACCGGGGCCACGGACTTTAAATAAGACGAAGCGCCGAGGTCCGCCTCGCACGCGCGAAGTCTCCGACTATAAAGGAAGTCGAGCGCCGAGGTCCGCCTCGCACGCACTCGCCTGCTGAGACTTTAAATAAGATGTAGCGTCGAGGTCTGCCTCCGCACGCGCGAGTCTCCGGACTATAAAGGAAGACGTAGCATCGAGGTCCTCCTCCGCACGCACTAGTCCACGGACTCTAAATAAGACATAGCGTCGAGGTCTGCCTCCGCACGCGCGAGTCTCCGGACTATAAAGGCGCACGAAGCGCCGAGGTCCGCCTCGCGCGCGCGAGTCTCCGGACTATAAAGGAAGACGTAGTGTCGAGGTCCGCCTCCGCACGCACTAGTCCACAGACTCTAAATAAGACGTAGCGCCGAGGTCCGCCTCCACACGCGCGAAGTCTCGGACTATAAAGGAAGACGAGCGTTGAGGTCCGCCTCGCACGCGCGAAGTCTCTCGACTATAAAGGAAGGCGAAGCGCCGAGGTCCGCCTCGCACGCGCGAGTCTCCGACTATAAAGGAAGTCGAAGCGCCGAGGTCCGCCTCCGCACGCACCGGCCACGGACTTTAAATAAGACGTAGCGTCGAGGTCTGCCTCCGCACGCGCGAGTCTCCGGACTATAAAGGAAGTCGTAGCGTCGAGGTCCGCCTCCGCACGCACCAGTCTACCGACTTTAAATAAGACGTAGCGTCGAGGTCTGCCTCCGCACGCGCGAGTCTCCGGACTATAAAGGAAGACGTAGCGTCGAGGTCCTCCTCGCACGCACTAGTCCACGGACTCTAAATAAGACATAGCGTCGAGGTCTGCCTCCACACACGCGAGTCTCCGGACTATAAAGGAAGACGTAGCGTCGAGGTCTGCCTCCGCACGCGCGAGTCTCCGGACTATAAAGGAAGACGTAGCGTCGAGGTCCGCCTCCGCACGCACTAGTCCACGGACTCTAAATAAGACGTAGCGTCGAGGTCTGCCTGCACACGCGCGAGTCTCCGGACTATAAAGGAAGACGTAGCGTCGAGGTCTGCCTCCGCACGCGCGAGTCTCCGGACTATAAAGGAAGGCGTAGCGTCGAGGTCTGCCTCCACACGCACGAGTCTCCGGACTATAAAAAGGCGAAGCGTCGAGGTTCGCCTCCGCACACGCCAGTCTACGGACTATAAAAAGGCAAAGCGTCGAGGTTCGCCTCCGCACACGCCAGTCTACGGACTATAAAAAGGCGAAGTGTCGAGGTCCGCCTCCGCACACGCCAGTCTACGGACTATAAAAAGGCGAAGTGTCGAGGTCCGCCTCCGCACCCGCCCGTCTATGGACTGTAAAAAGGAGAGGCGCCAAGGGCTGCCCCCGCAAGTGCCGTTCTAAGGAACCCTTGCGCGACTACTTCGCCAACGGCGCGCGTCGAGCGTGGAGATCCCGTCCCCGCGCAGCATGTGGCGTACCGGTGAATCCGAAGCGGCATCAACACACAGCGCATATCTTAAGATGACAGAAAATCTGCATATCGAAAAAATCACACAAGTACAAAGGTCCGGCAGCATCCTTGCCGTTCTAAGCCGCTACCCCGCGGGCTCGTCCTTCACATGCGCTAAAGCTGGGGCCTCGCTCGAAGAAGGTCGGCCCGCCCAAAAGTTCAGCGACTCTTCGGCCCTTCGCCAGCGTCGAAGGCGTCGCCGGGTTGAAAGGTTGGCCGCAAGAAGCCGGCCCCAGCAAGGAAGCTGCCCGGGACATAGGCGAAAGTCAGAATGCATGCAGCAAGTGTGTACTCCATTCGCAAAAAGAGGGAGCAGTACAACACACGCCTACACTTAGGCACCACGGCGTCAGACCTGCGGGTTCCCGGCGCCTTCGGAGGACCCAGCGTCGCCCTCGTCGCGTCGAGGAACCCCGTCCAGAAATTGACCGAGGCTCCCCGTCCCGTAGAGCGACTTCCGGAGCTCGACCCGTGCAGCATCCGCCCCGACGTAAGCCCAGATCCGGTCGAAGAAAGGCCCGAGGGCACGGCGAGTGGAGCGGACGGCGCCGGACATTACTCCGGCCCCGCCAGGCATCTCCAGCCGGGGGTCATCTAGCCCGGCGACGCGTGCGCATAAATCGCGGTGCTGCAGAGCGCGCACACCAAGCATGCCGCCGACGTACGCGCAGTGGTGCCAAAGGTCGAGCGGCGCGCGCGCGACGTTGGCGCATCCCGACCCAGCGGAGGGTCCGAGATAGCTCCTCCGCCAAAGGCGTGGTCCGCACCTCGCCACCAGCCCTTGAAGATGGCTCTCCAGCGCTTGCATGGCGCCCCACGCAACCGCCGAGGCGCCGCTAAGCGCCCGTTACGCCCGCTAGAGTCGTGGCAAGCTCGCTTTTTCCTTCTCTAGCGAGGCGACTGCTCCAGAGCCCGCCCCGCTCCGCCGCAAACCTCTGTTTAGCACCGCGCGCCGACCCGCGCCGACGCAACAAGTCCTCGGCGTGTGCCCCCGCTTCGGCGCATTCCGCTTCCAGCTGGCGGATGCGGGCGTCCTGGGCAGAGCGGGCTCCAGAGGCTTCGCGCAGCTCCTCCTCGGCGGCCCGTAGCCTATCCTCGAGCGCCTTTCGGCCGCGAGTATAGGCCGTTTGCAGGGCCTGCCCCAGCACAATTGTCTGCAGAGGGGAAAGACTTAGCAAGCTCAGCTAGCCCAGGCGTTGTCGCATGAGTACTTACCCTCACGCCAGACACCTCGAAGGCGTCCTCGAGGCGCCCCGCGCCGTAGGCCTGCAGCACTTGCGGGTCGACGCTGGTGGCCGCGTCATTCACAATTCCGCGCCATGCCCTCAGCGTCTCCGGAGGCGGCACGAAGTCCGCGAGGCTTACGCGCGCGAGGCCCTGCAGCCCGCCAAGTGCTCCTCCGAATGAGCAACGCTGCAAATCGGGATACAGTGAGCACCCCAAGGCATAAAAGCATACACCGAGTAAGCTAAGCCACCGCACTTCTCGGTAGCGAAGGAACAGCCCCGCCGCGGCGTAAGCCTCGCGCTCGGGAGGGCGACGGCTGTCCCTGCGCGACGGGCGGCGTGGCCAGGGGGGCCGAAGGCGCGTATGCCGCAGGGTCTCCGGCGCTTGCGCTGGAGTCCCACAAGATCCTGATGCCCGTGGCCACGACGAATCCTCGCGGTGTCCGGTGGAGCTCCGGCCGCACACACGGCCGTTTAGCCGGGGCAGCCAGCAGCGACACCGCCCCTGCAGCCGCGGTTAGGGAAGACCCCGCGGCTACCGCGCCCGGGGGTGAAGGTTCTGTGGTGGCAGTTGTCGCAGGCGGCACCTCGGTTTCTGCTGCTGTCGGTAAAGGCAGCACGGCTCCGTGCGCCCCCGCGGAGGGCGCCTCCGGCACCACAGCGGCCGCGGTTGAAAGCTCCACCTCGGCATCGTCGGTCCATACGGGTTCCGCCTCGGTGACTTCGGTGGGCGGTGAGACTTCCCCCCTCCGGCTGCCCGTGGCAAACCCGCCGTCCGGGACGCTCGCCGAAGATACCTCGCCTTCGGCATCTGCGCCACCCAAGCCTGAATTGGCATACCCCGCCGAGTCCGACTCCGCGTCCGTCGCGCCCTCGAAAACACTAGCAGCAGAAACAGCTGCCGCGCCAAGCGCGGCAGGCGCCCCGCTGCGGCCGGTGCCTTCTTCTTCTTCTTCGCTGCACCGTCGTCTGGAGCGACACGGTCCGGCACGGCAAGGCCTAGGACCTCGCACACGCGGTTTATTCGCCGACCCGCCTCGGCGATAGCAGACGCGGCCGCTCGTGCTCCCTCGCTTGCACGGCCCCAGAATACGCGGCGCGCTTGCTCCACCTACCCAAGAAATCCTCAAGCAAAGGAGAATAGCATCAGCATATAACGATTTTGCGGAACAAAGGAGGGACGCGATCGGGGCTTAAGATCGGGGACGCCGGCAATGAGCAGACCCATGGCGAACATTATCGCCTCGACGCTTCGGCGGCAAGACGCCGGCCGCGGCAAGCGGTGCCACGCCGCACATCACATACTCTTCGGCGAGGTCGCATGTTGAGGCGGCGCCACGCCACGAGCGCTGGACCTCCGCTTGTCCTCATCATCGAGCGCTCGCCGGGCGAGGGCTTGAACGCGATCGGTCGGCTGTGCACTCAAGGCGCTCCGCTTCCACACGGTGGTAGAACCACCGCTTCATCCAAGAAGACTCCCACTTCCGCGAGTTGAGTTCGCGGGAAGAGCTCTTGCACGACGGACGAAGAATAAAGTGGCGCTACCGGCTCGACAAACGCCCCGCCCTCGGTCCTTGGGCCGCATCGTGCCTCGTGAAGATAGGCGAACAACGACGCCGAGCCAACACGCCCCAAGCGCAAGGCCCACCAGACACCGCGAGCCACGGCGCCGAGTCGCTGGCGCCAGCTCGGCTGAAGGTCCGCAGACGCCGCCACCATAGCCGCCGCTGGGATGCGGAGCCCGCGCCGAAAAGGCAACGAACACGACCGCCCCGACCTCTCGGGATGCGGTTCGTCTCGGCGGCGGCGGCAATCGTATTCTCTGGCGCTCGGACAACCGCGCGCAGGAGCCCTTGGATCGTCTTCTCGGTCACAAACGAGGGGCCTAGCTCGCCGGAGAACGTGCCTTCCTCCTCCGCCACCAGCCGCTCCTTGTCCGCCGCCGCCGGTTCGCGCTCTTAGAGTGCGTATTTCACCTTCAACAGCGAGGACCGCCGGCGAATGTCAGGGCCACCAACCGCCTGGCCGCGCTTGCTACTGGAGGCCATCGCTTCCCACGGAGAGATTGAAGCGGTGAAGATAGCGCGAAAGTGTAGAGGGCGGAGCAGACAGGAAAGAGGGCGTAAAGGTGCAGGGACGCTGTTACGAGGGGGCTATTTCAAGCAACCTCGCCCATACCGCCGCTACCGAAGCGTCGCAACGATCCGCGTGCCGGATGCAACCACACCGGCGCTACCTAGCCGCTATTAAAGGTGCACTAATGGGCCAGGGGATCACAACAGCTTCGGCGCGGCGCCATTCATCGCCCGCCCCGTGTCTCCCTTGCCTAGGGAAGAGGCGAGCGGCCACGAGCACGCAACCGTCCACATCCCGCCGCGCACCAGTCATAGGCCGCCACGTGTCCTGTGCGCGTCGAGGCGGGTCGCACGGTATGGGAACCTAACCCTGGTAGACCGGGGGCCAACGTGATTCTAGGAACCTTTACAGCGCAGGGCCGCATCGCGAGATCCCAAGTCACCGCACGCGTGGCGGTGTTCGCGAGGCAAGGGCGCCAGCTCCGCTGCCACCCATTCGAAGGGTAGGGGACGGAGCGCGCGCGTCTCGCCGGCCGGGCGCGGCCCGCCGCCACCCGCTCAAAGGGTAGGGGACGGAGCGCGCGCCTCTACCGGCCGGGCGCCGGCCCACTACCACCCGCTCGAAGGGTAGGGGACGGAGCGCGCGCGTCTACTTCGGGCGCGCGCCCCGCCAAACCCGCTCAAGGGTAGGGACGGAGCGCGCGGCGTTTATCGCGGCCGGGCGCCGGCCCGCCGCCACCCGCTCAAGGGTAGGGGACGGAGCGCGCGCGTTTGCTACAGCGGCCGGGCACCAGCCCGCCGCCACCCGCTCAAGGGTAGGGGACGGAGCGCGCGCGCCCATTTGGCCGGGCGCCGGCCCGCGCCACCCGCTCAAGGGTAGGGGACGGAGCGCGCGCGTACCGCTGCGCGCGCGCCCGCCCGCCGCCACCCGCTCAAGGGTAGAGGACGGAGCGCGCGCGTTACCGGCCGCGCGCCGGCTCCCGCCACCCGCTCAAGGGTAGGGGACGAGCGCGCGCGTCTACCGGCAGGCGCCGGCCCGCCGCCACCCGCTCAAGGGTAGGGACGGAGCGCGCGCTCATCGCGCCGGGCGCGCCCGCCGCCACCCGCTCAAGGGTAGGGGACGGAGCGCGCGCCTGCGGCCGGGCGCCGGCGCCGCCACCCGCTCAAGGGTAGGGACAGAGCGCGCGCGTCACTTCGGCCGCGCGCTAGCTCCGCCGCCACCCGCTCAAGGGTAGGGGACGGAGCGCGCGCGTCTACTGCCAGGCGCGCGCCCCGCCGCCACCCGCTCAAGGGTAGGGGACGGAGCGCGCGTCTACGCCGGCCGCGCGCGCCTTCGCCGCCACCCGCTCAAGGGTAGGGGACGGAGCGCGCGCTAGCCCGCCGCCACCCGCTCAAGGGTAGGGGACGAGCGCGCGTCTACCGGCAGGCGCCGGCTCGCCGCCACCCGCTCAAGGGTAGGGGACGGAGCGCGCGCCTACTTCGGCCGCGCGCCCGGCCGCCACCCGCTCGAAGGGCGGGGACGGAGCGCGCGCTACCGGTTGGCGCCCGCCGCCACCCGCTCAAGGGTAGGGGACGGAGCGCGCGCCCACTTCGACGGGCGCAGCAAAGGCGGGTCTTGTCTGCAAAATCTGCCTCGTTTTCCTTAATGTGCCACCTACAAGGCATCAACATAAAGGTAATGCCGCGGCTCCATCAGAACACCGATCGTAGGTAGGCTCGTTAAGAAAACAGGCGACCTTGCCGCCACCGCGAGCGCGTGCGTGGGTAGGAAGTGCGGTGGTCGCCGATAACCGGCGCCGATCAAGCTCCCAAGAAAATGGACCTCTTCGTGCATCAACATTCCCTGCCGCCGCGTCACCAGAATGTTGATGCACGGCAGGCCCATTTTAGGGGAACAGCTTCTATCACAATATACGCAAGAGCAACGCCACACCAGCGCCATATATATACCCCAATCAGCAGGGGAGCCAACCGGCGGAAGGCCAATCGGCAGAAGTCCAACTGCCGGGAGTCCGCCGCCATATTAATGGTCACGACGCCTCAACGCCCGCACCGCGCCAAGCACGCTGCACCACGTGGACGGCCGGAAGTCCGAGCGTCACAGCACGCCCCTTATCAGGGACGGAGCGCGCGCGTCTACTTCGGCTACAGCGCAGCCCTGGCTCAAGTTTGGAAAAGTTCACAGGCCGCGGGGACGGAGGGGGCCAAAGGACTCGGCAACATGGCTTCGGCGTCGTGAAGCCCTTTACCATGAGAGGCTCCTGTCGTAGGGATGGCCCCCACCTAAATCCAGCAGGCCTGGTAGGAGATTATAAGGCCCAGAATAGGCCATGTGTAATGACATAACTGCCCCCAGAGGGGATAACCAGATGTAAGGGTATAACTGTAAAAGCACTCCTCATGTGTATATATATATATATATATGAATACAGGCCATGGGGAGGGGACCCAGGCCATTACACTCATCTTCATCACTCTCCACTACCATCTCTCTCTGTTTGGCCCGTAGCCACAACACTACTATTTGAAATACAATACATAAAATTTCCTGAGACCTAGCAGCTTTGGAACAAAACATAATGTTCAAGGAATATTAACATGATTTTCCATACATATGACATCACACCATATGCCTAATATCACCATAATTTTTCCATACATATGGCATCACACCGTATAACATCTTTTAGCGTTATAGCCGCTTAACTTACCACTGGGATGACACCCAGGACAACTCAAATCAGGGCTTTCCGCTGCCCTCCACTTCCATCCCACCCACAAAGTTTTTGAAATAGAACTATATCTAGTTAAGTTCCCATGTCCGCCCTTGACCGTGGGCACGGCTATTCGAATAGTTTTGACTCTGCAGAGTTTGCATACTTTACCCACAAGAGACAGTTTACTCGTTGCCCCCACACGATTCCATGGACGTGTGGTTGAGCAAACTATCACAGTAACCGTTCAAAGTACCTCGCCCCGTCCATCATCTCACCCTATGGCTCGCTCCCACTTGCGGTGGGTCCCATACGTTGTGCGGGATGTTCCCCTCCTATGCGTCTAACAGCTGACTCCCCGTACTGCTAGCACACCGCAGAAGAACTTCACTCACAAAGAGTGTCACATTCAAGCTGTCACCCAGAATCGCTACTTGCACCACCACTTCTCCTCCACCGATGATGATGATTTTCGGGGTCCGGTAAGTTTACTGGGCCAAGTTGTACTTTACAGACTTGTGGTTGTACTGTTTTACATAAGAGGTCATGACAAGATTCAGTCCTTAGTGGTATCTGGATGGTTCTTCCACAAACCACACTCCTGTGCACCCCTGCACCATACCCCCGAACCATCCGCCCAGATAAATAAGCAATTTGAGGTTTTTGGGAATATAAAATAACCATATCCAACATACACCAGTCATTACCACCATGACTGTCTAACCAATTTTTCTCAGAATTAAAAGTGATGCTTGGGCGCTCTCACGCCCATGAGTATCTAAACCATACTAAGCATGGCATATGATTACGGACTTATTTTTGAAAAGTTACTATTGTAATTTTGCTAGGGCGACAAGGTTCACATAATCGAGTAATCCAAAGGAGGTGTTGTTGTTTACCGCAATCGGTTTACCGCAATCTTGAGCTCACACCAAGCGTTCTTGTTTGATGGTCTTGAGCTTTTGGTCTCTATCTTTACTTCGATCTTGATCTCGCTTGACCCATTGAATCTTCACGGCTTCCAATTTCTAATTACGCGATAAACGACTGAATCCAAATAAAAGCAAATAACTCAAAAGATCCAAATAAATCCGAATAAATTCAATTTAGTCTTATTATGGGTTACTGGGTGATTTGGGTGATTTAAGGCAGGGTCGATGGGGTGCGGAGTGTTAACGGAGTCAATCGGGTTTGGCGCAAAGTGACTAAATGGTCAAGGAAGATTTACCGAGACGAGTGCTAAGAAAAGTTCATGATACTGGAATATTCACAGAAATATTCTACTTCAGATTTGAGGATGGCCATGCATAGCTGACTTTAGAATATCATGGACCGATCCTTTTATTCCATAACTTCTTTTATCATTTTTATATTTATTTAGGAACTCCATGAGCCAGTTTAGGCCTAGGTGCTGATATATATAATATTAGCTTGCTAGTCCTTTGGCACGAGCTGGCACATCGTAAGAGCATTAACCCAATCCTAGGGTTCATACATTGTCTTTAATATAACTTGCATTCAGAGCTAATGGTTAGTCGATAGGTTGACAATTTTTTTCAGCATTACATTCCCCTAGTGTTATATTTACTACAGTCTGTTATACAAGCCACATACTTATAGTTTTAAATAACACCTCAGTTTATTTAAGGTTTGTTAGTGAAAGTATTCTTATGACTTCTCAAGAATATAGGTACGACAGTCATACTTTGGAAGGTTAATTGTGTATCACTTAATTATATACTGCTTTTGGTTGCGTAATTAGTTTATACAATATATTCTAGAGTCATTTTATGTGTAATGCTAATCTAACACCAACTGTCATTATTAATGAAATCTAATATTAAAACTTTATTTCCAATTTAAGTTTATTTACCTAGGCAAGGTGTATCATACAGGGTCATATTTTTAGATTGCTACTTTAATTAAATCCACTACAGAGATTTATTTCATGATAGCAGGTCAAATGGTAATGCATATATTCTAATTATAATTAAGGGGACTTTTATTAAACTTGAACCTTTAACCAAGCCACTTTTCTTTATTAATGCCTATAATTATTAATTAGATTTAAATAAACTACTAACGGCACATTAATTGTTCATTAAGATAACTAATCTAAATTTTTAGTTTTACATGAACTCTTTTATATCTTGATTAATTTTTGTACCTTTTATATATATTTATTTCATATTTTTATAGGTGTTTTCTAGCTACTATCGGCTTACAACAGAGCAACAAAAATAAAAAGAACTAACTCTACGCGCTTGCGGGACAGAGGAGTCGACCCCAGGTCGGCAAGGTGAAAGCATGCGCCACTAACCAGTCGGCCAATCGCTGTTTCGCGTCTAACTGGTGGGAACTATTGTTGAAGAAGCAAGTGGGTGTTTGGGGGTTAAAACAGAGGAGCCGGCTGGCCAGAAACAGAGGAGGCGGGGCGCACGGCTGTTGGCGAGGGCTCCGGCGAGAGAGTCCGAGGGGCTGGGCAGACCGGCAAAATGGGACGTCACGGATGCGGAGAAGCAGGTGGGGAGGTGGCGCGGCCTGAAACGGTGACGAGGTGGGAGGGCGACGGTGCGGGGCGGCCGGCGGTGAGGTACAGAGGGGACGGCGGCGCCGGAGTGGAGGAAGGGAGCAAGTGCTGGGTGCTTGAGCAGGAGGGAGGAGAAGGAAAGCGTACCGCACCAACGGCCGAGCCGGAGAGGGCCCACGGCGTGCCGGCGGCGTGAAGCGGTGTGGGGTGGCGGTACCGCATGGTGCTGGTGGTCTACAGGCGGCGGTGACCCCGGTCAACGATGGGGGTGATGTTGCTGAACCCCGTGGTTGCCCTAGCCGGAGGGAATCGACCCACGGTGGTCGCAATTGGCCGAATTGCGTTCGTCGGAGCTAGGGAAAAAAAGATGGCCAGCGGGCGGTGGAGCTCCAGAGACCGATTCCCGGCAGTGGAAGGAAGAGGAGGAGTGGACGAGATGATTGGGGGCGTTCGTAGCCTCTTATAGCAGCTGGGCTGACCGTGCGGCGGGGAAATGTCTGGGCGGCGGGAGGAGGAGCCATTGGGCAAAGACCGGGCGCGCGGCTCGGGAGGAGAGGGCGCGCGGCTCGGCGCGAAGGGGCCAGGGCGCGGAGCTCGGGGACGGGACAGGGGCGAGATGACCCAACGCTGGCGCGGGTGCAAGGACGGAGGGAGCCGGCGCGCATCGCGGAGGGCGACGTGGGCTCACGGCAGCCACGCAAGGAAGAAGGAAGAAAAGAACAGGCTGCGGGGGGAGAAAGAAAGGGGAGGTGCTGCGCGGTGGGACCCAGCGGGCAGAGAGGGAGGGCACTGGGTGGAGGTGAGCCCGCTGGCCAGAGGAAACGGTCGGGAGGGGAGCCAGCGTCCGGCCACGTGGCGGCGGGAGAAGAGGCGCGGGTGGGGGTGTGGGGCCCGCATGGTAGGGGGAGATGGCGCGGGTGGAGGTGGCTGGGCCGCGCGAGGGAGAGTGGCGGGAAGAGAGGTTGGGCCGGATTGATGGCCGGCCCAAACTCCTTGCGTCGGATTGGACGCGCAGCTACTCGGACGGTTGTGCGGGCTAGCTAGCATAGCAGCGGCGGTGGCGGCCTGCTGACTTTCTGTCTGTTTCCGCACCTCATCTCTGATTACATCAGCCATCTGAGCTAATAGCTCCTCTTTAAGAGATTCCTTGATCTCTTCTCGTAGCTGTGCGTCATGCTCGGCTTTGTTTCTCTTCCTACGCCGATACATTCCAGAGTCATCTTGGAAACCATGTTTCCAAGGAACGTAAAGCCCAAGGCCTCTCAGACGACCCGGTGCTCCTTGTTTCCTGTGCACAGAGAGCATATCATTCTCCTTGTTCCTGGAATGATCCTGGTAGATTCAAAACTCAGCTCTTCCTGCAAGAGCACGAAATGTCATTTCAATTCGTACGAAGTTGTGGAGTAATTACAAGCTACATAGTTCTATCGATATCTTACCAGGCGCTGGGACACTTGCTGGTCTGTAGGGTTTCGAAAGGAGACGTCCCCCGATGTCGTTGTAGATGACCTTGCTCTAATCCAATTTCGAGCGCGGTCATCCGGGATTTTGGAAAACGGCGGGGCGATGTCCTGTGCAGCTGCCAGGTCATCCTCCTTCCTCCACTGCAAAATTTTACCCGCATACCCAGCTGTGCCAAGTCTGTGGGGGTGTGTGTTTTTTCCTGGAGGGCCTTGTGCGCTGTACTTGTACTTTTGAAATCTTCGGACGTCTTCATCGCCTTGAACTCTTCCCATTGTGGTTCCAGGAATGGGTATTTATGAAAAGGCGTTTCTTCCGTCTCCACGTATTTCCTGACAAGCGTGCTCTTGAAGTTCTTCCATGCTTTGCACGCCGCTAGGTAGGTTTGTCGTTGCACAGCGTATAGGTGTTCTTCTGGGAACTCGAACGATGCCAAAATTTCGGTCCACACCACGTTTCCGAGTATCGTGCACGTTCTTCCACGAATTGTATGTGATCTCAATTGCTCGCAACTATTCCGACCATGCTTCGAATGCGCTACCGCTTTTTGAGGAAGGATAGGGACCCCGATGCGTTTATCATTGTGATGGTCTGTCGGCCCTCGTGCTTCTTCGATAGCCCTCTTCCTTGGCGCCTTGATGTTGGAGCGACGCCCCGCGATGATGTTGAAGAATGCGCGGGTGACATGTTGCTCATTTTGTGGGTCTATTAAGATAAGATGAGAAAGTGATCTTATTGAATTGGAAGAGAGGAGAGGAGAGGAGTAGAGGGGAGGGGGAGAAGGGAGGGGGTGATATGGACATAGAGAGGGGGTGATGTGCCTATCTTAGCACCTACTTTAGTTGCTAATACTATAAACCAAATAGCAAAGTCCCTAAACTAGTGTATCCGGTTCATTGAACGGGAACACTGGAGTAGGTCACTTGCTTCATTTGCTATTTTTTGGCTAGATACATGGAGCATTTGGGTGGAAAGATGAACTATTTCGTCAGGCGCATGACGAAACAGTTCATCTTTCCACCCAAATGGTCCATGTATCTTTTGCAACAATCGCAAGATTTCTTTATCTGGGAACCTCATCCACAACATTCTCCACTCCGACAATCCTTCTTTTTCCCGCAAAAATCAAGGCAATTTTATTACAAAAGCGCAAAAACCAGACATTCCCAGATTATTCGGTGAGCAGCCGACATAGCCGAATTCTTCGATGAGCGACTATCCATCTGCTTCTTCCCACTTCTTCTCTTCATCTCTGGTCTCTGGATCACGTACGCCAGTAGCGATGATTGCTTTCTTTCCGATAGTTCCGAGACCCTTCAGCCTCCCCTCATGACGAGATTGAGGGACACCTATCGGTTGAATCTGAGCCATATAATCGACACAAAACTCAATGACCTCTTCGCTTGCATAACCTTCGACGATGCTGCCCTTCGGCCGAGAACGATTCCGTACGTAGGACTTGAGAATTCCATGAACCTCTCAAATGGGTACATGCTACGAGGAATACGGGCCCGCACATTTTTATCTCCCACACAACGTGAACAATGAGATGGACCATGATATCAAAAACGAAGGAGGAAAATACATTTCAAGGTGACATAGAGTCATCACCACCTCGCCCTACAGAGCATCTAGTCCTTCGATCGATGACCTTCTCGAGCAATTGTGTTAAAGAAATAACATAGCCTCATGATTGTCTCTCGGACTTTGATCGGCAAAATATTTCTAATTGCAATAGGGAGCATCGTGTCATCAAGACATGACAATCATGAGACTTCATGCCATTTAACTTCAAATCTTGCATCGAAACAAGTTTCTTCACGCTGTCGGAGTAACGACGGAACTTTGACACCATGCAAGCAGCGCACGATTCTGTTTTTCAGCCTTGGATAGAGTGTAACATGCGGGGAAGGTACGTCGTCCATTATCGTGTGTGTCGGTGCTAACTCGGGCCCGATGTCCATGTCGGCCAAGTCAAGCCGTGCGTTGACGCCGCCCTTTGTTTTATCACGGATGTTCAGAAGAGACCAATCAAGCCGCCGCACACATTCTTTTCTACGTGCATGACGCCGATGATGCGGTGCGAACATCTAGGTACTCCCAATAAGGTAAGTCCCAAAATATTGATCTCTTCTTCCAGGTGTTCTTCTCATGACCCCTCAATTTATGTCCCTTTTCGAGGACAACATCTAAATCCTTAACCATATCATAAACCTCGTGTCCCCTTAAATGCCTTGGAGCTGAACCGTCTTCCTTCTCTCCGACAAATTGTTTCTTCATCTTGCGGTATGGGTGAGCCCTCCGAAGGAACCGGCGGTGACGCATGTAGACGGTTTTGCGTGAGTGTCTCAGCCAGACACTCTCGGTACCATCTAAACAGTGAGTACAAGCTTTGGCACCTTTTATACAATGGCCCGATAGGTTACCAAGGTCAAGATAATCATTTATGGTGCAGAACAATAAGGAGCGCAGAGTGAAGTTCTCTCGCTTGTATGCATCCCATACCTGTACCCCTTCGCTCCACAAGATTTTTAGATCTTCCACCAACGGTGCTAGGAACACATCGATATCATTCCTGTGTTGTTTTGGCCCTTGGATAAGTATCGACAAAAAATATACTTTCGCTTCATACACAACCAAGGAGGAAGGTTATAGATGCAGAGTCACGGGCCATGTGCTATGTCGGCCGCTCATGCTCTGAAAGGATTCATTCCATCCGTACTCGGTCCAAACCTTATATTCCTTGGTTCTGCACCAAACTCGCAAAACTCCTATCGATTTTTCTCCACTGCGCGGAATCAGCAAGGTGTCTTAGCATTCCATCCTTCTTGCGCTCCTCCGAGTGCCAATGCAGTGCTTTTGCCTCCTTTGGATTTGCAAAAACCTTTTCAAACGGGAATTATAGGAAAATACCATGCCACCTTAGCAGGAGGTCCTTTCTTCGCCTCTGTTCCTCGCCATCATCCGATTGATTGTTACGCTTGTATCGGGATGTGTTGCACACGGACATACATGCATGTTTGCATACTCTTTACGGTAGAGGATACATCGCTTGGGCATGCATGTATTCTTTCTACTTCCATTCCCAACGGACAAAGAACCTTCTTGGCTTTATACGTGGTTTTAGGCAACTCATTTCTCCGAAGCATGTCCGCTAAAAGACCTAGCAGCGCCGTGAAACTCTTGTCGGACCAACCGCTGCTTGCCTTCAATTTCAACAGTTCAAGCACGGCCGACAACCTCGTGTACTTGCAGCCCGTGTACAAAGGTTTCTCTCGAGTCCTCCATCAAGCCACGGAATTTAACATACTCTCTCATCATAGTTCTCTTCTACATCGCAAGCATCCGATCCAGTTATCATCGTGCAACCTATCCGAATCCGAGCCACAATCGACATCAGCCGGCGGCATGTCATTCACTTCACCGGCGATGTCATCCGGGGGCATATCATTCACTTCACCGGCGATGTCATCCGGGAGCATATCATTCACTTCACCGGCGATGTCATCCGGCGGCATATGATCATTCACTTCGCCATGACTGGTCCAACACGTATAATCCTTTTTGAAACCCCTCCGAATCAAGTGCGCTTCAATTTGCCCTCGGTTCTTAAACATCTTCAAATTCTCGCAGTCAGTGCATGGACAGCACATATATTCCACCCCCTTATTCAACATATCCTCCTCGGCGGCTCTTATAAAAGCAGAAATGTCATTAATGTACTCTTCACTCACACGGCTCGCGGCATACATCCAGCTTCGGTCCTACGTTACGTACATATATAACAACTTAGTATTAAAATCTACAATAACTAATTATAACTACATATATACCGGCCACATTTATTATATTGAGACTTAATTTCCTAGCTCAATTCATATTACAAACACAATAGCTATTATATAACCAACAATTTTGCAAATTAACCATCTTCAATAACCACTCATGGATTACTTACACCTAAATTGTAATGCAATTAAAAAAATAAATTTCATTACTAACCATATCTACAGCAACCAGGAAAGTCTGAATCTTAATTCAAAGCTCAATCTCTGCCTCATCCCACCAAATTAACTGGCCTGAAATCGCCTAGCTTCCTCCCGAGTGAAAAAGTGCGCAGTAGTGGCTAGATCTGGATCGAAATGAAGACATATGCGGTCTGAGCAGCGCAATAAATGCCTTAGTCATTATCACAGACGGTTTTTAACTAAAAACCGTCTGTGAATTATCACAACCGGTTTTTAATGAAAAAACCGTCTGTGATAACCAGCTTATCACAGACGGTTTTTTATAAAAAACCGTCTGTCATAAGCTTCATACCGGAACGCTTCACGCGTGTTTCGATGCCAGAACGCTTCGTGTTTCGATTGTCTAATTAACGTCTCTCGATCGTTATACAAAGCATCTATATCATTAATGTTTGGGTATACGAACCGTCTGTGCTAAAGGTTAAATATGCGCGCCTAATCCAGGTCTCTTCTACATACGTACAATACAATATACAATACAACATGACTTCTACTGTTCTTGTGATCATCTCCTTCCTCTCATCTGTTCATCAAGAATTGTTCGGCTGGAACCTTACACAGCGCCGCATTTGCATCCGGAGCAGCTTCTCCGCACCGCCCGCTCTCCTTCCCGACTTTCTTGCATCCGCGGCTTGACTCGATCCTCCGCCGCCGACGGAGGCGTCTCTCGCCGCGCCAAGAAAGGGAAACAACCCTCACCCTGGTTCTTCTCCACAATGTGCGCAAAGCGGAAGAAGCTCTACACGCATTGCAGAGGCTGATGGATAGCCTTGCCGATCAAGCAAATACGGCAGATTCTGAGGAATCTTTTCATGCTATCCTCTACGACATTATGGATGCTGCTGATCATTTGCCCAGGCTGCAGGAGGAAGTGCTGAGGACAAGGGCAATCTTAACGGCGTTCGAGAATTTAGCGGCCGATCCTCCAAGTCCCCAAGTCGAAGAAGAAGCGTACGAAGCCCAAAAGATTACAATCTGGGAAACTCTTTACCTGTGCGACAATTGTAATAAATTTGCCTCTAATTGAAATTAATAAATTTGCCTTTAATTTGTGATCTCTTGTCTCAGTAGTTCTGTAGTTAAGTTATTAGAAGCAATGTGTACTTATATATTAACTGTACCTCTGATCTAGAATATGACAGACAAAGGGACATCACAAACGGTTCTTGTTAAAAACCGTCTGCGAACATTCACAGACGGTTCTTAACAACAACCGTCTGTGATAGTCGATACAACACAGACGGTTTTTAATAAAAAACCGTCTGTGATAATCTGGGATTATCACAGACGGTTTTTAATTAAAAACCGTCTGTGATAATCCCAGATTATCACAGACGGTTCAGCGGTAAGAACCGTCTGTGAGACTCCTTTTTCCCGCCACAAATACCACAGACGGCCTTCTAATTAAAACCGTCTGTAATAGTGTACATTACAGACGGTTTCCCAAAACCGTCTGTGATTTGGCGTCTACTATTAGCCTTTCTGTAGTAGTGCGTTATTTTTGTAAATTAGATGTCATAAGAGGCTAAAAGTGCATAAAACTCTGTTTTTATATGTGCGATCAGATGCATGGGCGTACAACATAAGGATCGCATTGATTCCTGCTTGCTGTTGCGATTTGGACTAGTAAAATTTTTAGGCTTTGTTTCCGTATCTGCAAATGCGTAAACACGAGTTGTCGAGTTGATTTTGCTGATGGAACAGTGTTGCACCGGCGGTGCCCTCGGACGGAGCTGGACGTGGAGAGCAGGAGACCCCAGACTTTGCGGGAGTTCCAGCAAGTAGTCCCAACGTACTGAGTGGGAAGCTTTCGCGATGTCCAGCTTCGTAAGAGTGATGTTTTGTTTTGATGATATCATCTCACCAGGCTTCGATCCTACATATAATTGTCCCTTGATGTAAACGCTTTGGCTTGACGACACTAGCTCATTCATCAAAGGTGCCAATCTGAGAGCTAAGACTTTGGTGATGATTTTTGACATGCTGTGAATTAGACTAACGGGCCTATAGTCAGATGCCATCTCAGCTCCTCCTTTTTTGGGCAACACTACCAAATGAGCCGGGTTGGTCACTGTTGGATCATGATTTTAAGTCACATCAGGATGATGATCTAAACCAGAAATGCCAAAATAATTTTCCTCATGAACTGCCAACGACACATGGGAACAGCAATAGAAAACAACATTGCTACATCCTACAATGCCCACAGAGAATTGATGAAAATGCATTAAGTAGAGATCGACATACGTTCACTATTGTGGCTACAAGCCAAATAGTAAAGAAGGGAACTAGTAGAAGAGGAAGGAAAGCCAGATCTGTGGGAGAGTTGGTGAGAATGAGAGGATGTCTCCCCTCCTCCCCCTCCTAGGGGTTTATATATATGAGTGGGGTAGAATGGGAAATCCCCATTCTACCCCTTAGTATTTACAAAGGATAAATGTATATTGGTATATTTACATGAGTATATTCCTTTACACTATCGGGCCTATTACATATTAGGCCAGTTGCAAGGCCCAGTTACGGGGGGTTAGGCCACCCCCACAACATTCACAATGTGCAAATCAACTATCAAGATACAGAGTTTACATGGGTAAGCACCCACAAGTCATAGCCAATACACATTACCTGCAAGGCTGGCCATGCAAATTTAACATGGGCGCTAGGAAATTTTATTTGGACGAAACCATTGTACTGGACCTGCATGATGGGCTATTCCCATTTCAAGTATTTTTTGAACCAGTCGAGCATTAAGGCAAGAGCCTGTTCAGCGGTCTTGACAGCGAACGGGTCGCTGGCATTATATCTGCAAGCAAAGCCATGGGAAGTTCCTGGAAAGATCTTGGCGAAGTAATGAATCTGCAACAAGCAAGCTCATATGAATATCTCACTTACAGTTTTTTTCCTTTTTCTTTTTTGTTGTTAAAGAATATGAAAAAACTGTAGGACTCTGCAGCTGCATGTTCAGAAGCAACAGAGCCATACTTTTCCGGTGTTTAAACAAGAGACTTCCAGTCATGTTAATGTGGCAATGTTTAATGCTAATTAAACCCAGCATGATCTTTTAACATCTAATCTTTACTGGGGTATAGTGTCTTCTGTGTGCTCTGTTTAAGTTTTAGTTATTCTGAATTCTGACTATTAGATCATGTGGTGGTTGTATATTTGAGTGATGATGAATAAATGACAATTGTGTTTCATTAGATTTGCGTTTGAGAAAATTTCGGTCGATGCGCGTTTGTTAAAACCGGATCTCAGGTTTAACAGTTTAACCATTGTATATTGGGCGATCTGACTGACTGACCACGTCCGGCTTCGACCACGTCAGACTCCGACCATGTCTGACTTCAACCACGTCTGGCTTCGACCATGGCAATCCAACCATGGTACTTTGACCACATCATTCTTCGATCACGACATTTCGACCACGGAGCATCGACTACTACAGAACTACCATACCTTGTCGAAAATGGTAAGTTATAGTACTTTTCAATGGTCGTAGCTACAGTAATTGCTCAATAGTCGTGGACTTTACTAGTCGATACTTGATAGTCGTGGACTTTACTGGTCGATACACGATAGTCGTGGACTTAACTGGTCAGAAGTCGTATACTTTGCGGTCGATGGTCGTAGACTACATGATCATAGTCGTAGACTTCGCGACCTGTAGTCGGAGACAATTATGGTCAGTGACGACGAGAATTGGGACTAGTATGGGGAAGTCTGAGGTCCAGGTGGTAGAGGATGTCACGTGAGGTGGTTGGGCTCATGCTGGAGCACATGGAGATCAAAGATGGTGATTCGTGGAGAAGCTGCGGGCGGTGTGATCCATGAGGCTTCAACACGAAAGGTAATGATGTGTGGAGAAGATACGGGAGGTGTGGTCCTGGAGGCTTCAACACGTGAGGATGACGCGTGGAGAAGATACGAGAGGTGCAGTCCCAGAAGCTTCAACATGAGAGTTGATGGTGCGTGATGGAGATATAGGAGGACCTGTTCTGGAGGCTTCGTTACATGTTGATTAGGAGTTGTGGATAGAGTTCATAACTTGGAAGAGGTAGAATTTGGTTAAAATATGTGTTTAGAAGGATTTCGGGTCCCTTGATTTTTGGAAGAGATAGGATTGCATGTCTAGATTGTTAAGGGCATGGTTTGAGATGTCCATGTTTGAGGAGAACACAGTTTAAGGTTTGAACATATAAAAGCAGGTAGAGGCTAATAGTTATAGCCGTGGATTGGTGTGGCTTTGAGGAGGCTTTTTGTGCTAGGGTTTTTCGGGGTGTCGTGATGGCACTTTGTAGACACAGAACATAATTCAAAATAATAGATAAGATCTATTTTAAGGAAAGTTAGTCGACATCGGTGATAGATTTTCTAAGCATCGTTTTCTTGTGTCCTCGGTGGCGGTGTGTTAACACATCTTGATGTTGCGTGACATGAGCATGGTGTTGTCTTCGGTGTGTTCTTGTTTGAGTGGTCAAAGTGTTCGAGCAGCTAAAGCTTTTGAGCGGTGGGAGATTTTGACTACGTGCGAAGGCGGTCGTAGCGAGCAGTCGAAGCGAGCGATCGAATGACTTGCGGTCGAAATCTACATCTATAAGTTAGATTGTTTTTCTTCTGCTTTGAGATTTGTTTTTAGGTACCAAGAAGTGGAAGCAATCATTCACCCCCCTCTGATTGTGTCGTATGATCCTACAATTGGTATCAGAGCAAGGTGCGATGGCATCAGAGAGGTATGTGAATCGTCCCCCATGCTAGATGGTATTGATTGTGCTTTCTAGAAGTGCCATATGCAAGCATATATTGAGACTCAAGGTAGTGATGTTTGGAAAAAGGTTTCTAGTCCATGTGAAGTCCCTGCTACTATTACGACTTTCAATAAAACAGATGTTGACTTGAATGCTAAAGCTTGTACTTGCCTTTTCAAGGAATTTCTCGCAAAGAATTTGATCATGTAGCCCATATTGCTTCTGCCCACTTAATCTGGAAAACTTTTTGTGATTATCGTGAAGAAATGACTAAGATTCAGAAAGTGCATAAGAATCTTTATCAAAAAGAGTACTTAGATTCTATTATGAAACCTGGTGAATCTATTGTTGATCTTTTTGCTTGTTTTGAGAAGATTCTAAGTAACTTGTGTGGAGTTAGTGTTATACCTACTGATGGAGATAATGCAACTAAAATTTTAAGGTCTTTAGGTTCAGAGTGGTTGATGGTCGTTACGACTATTAATCAAACCATCGATTTAGATACCCTAACCAAGGATGATCTGTACTTTAGATTGAAAACCTATGAGATGGAAGCTTTCCCATCTAAGATAAATAAATCTTCATCTTTAGTACTAGTGACTAACCCCATGCAGGCTGCTTCGTCAAATGCTTTGTCTTGGGTTTCCTTGTCTTCTTTGTCCTCTTTTTCAAAAAATCAGTTCGAACAGCTTCCTGAAGAGGACTTGGTCTTAATCTCTTCATGATCATACAAGGCTCTCAATAATCTGTGGATGAGAAAGCAAGGTAGAGCTCCAGGTCCGATCAGATGCTTTGAGTGTGACAAGCTAGGTCACATTAAGTTGGATTGTCCCAAACTCAAAGAGAAAGTGGTCATGGAAGATAGGAAGTATTGTCTCGACCATCCAAGAGTAATATCAACAGTGGATCCTTCCATTGCAAAATTGCTAAAGAAGTTTTCTCAGCCATCAAACGACTTGACTTGAGTGATGTGGATTTTGAGAGTTGTGACAATGATGAGCACGAAAATGATAATGCCAAAGGCAAGAAAAAAAAACACTGATGGTTTCACGAGCACGTGCTTCATCGAGATGAGGTAAGACTATCGTATGATTAGCTTGAGGATGGTTTAATTAAACTTGCTATTAAATTGAAAAAGACGAAAAAGATACTGAAAGAAAATAATTGTCTTGTCGAAAGCTTAATTTCTGAAATTGATAGACTTAGAGCTGCTATTTCTGATAATGAATCAAGTGAGTATTGTCAAATTTTATATTCTGAGTTAAAAACCACTAAATCAATTAATGCATCGAATCTAGTTCAACTTAGTGATGTAACTGATAAATTTGATGAATAAAAATTGGCACATGGCTCTTGTGATAGAAAATTAAAACTAGCTAATGATGAAATTCAAAATCTCAAGTCCAATTCTTCTAAAGCTTGCTCTAAGTTGGCTCAGTCTAGTACTTCTAAGGGTCTTCGTAATGAATCTGTTAAGTGCGTATCATGTTCCATATTGGCTAAAGAAAATGAGTATCTTAAGGATACCTTAGAGAGGTTTTCCTTTCACAAGAAAAATCTGAATATGATTCTGGACAAATGAAAAACAATTGTGAAGAATTGTGGTCTAGAATTTCATTTTGTTGAGCATGCTAAGAATAATTTTCCTAAGGTTATTAAACTTCTTGAATCAAGAAAGATTGATGTAAACTCTGAACCAAAACCAATTGTGTTTAAATCTGCTAGTATAGCAAAGGATCTCTCTACCAAAATGAGGATTGTGAGGTCATCAGATACGACTTCTCATCAAGTCAAGTATTAATGCACACTGTTGTGGTTACAGACCAAACAGAGAGAGAGATGGTAGTGGAGAGTGGGAGATGAGTAATGGCCTGCCTTCTCCCCATGGCCTGTATCCCATATATATGTACACATGAGGAGTGCTTTTACAATTATACCCTTACATCTGATTATCCCCTTCAGGGGCACTTATGTCATTACACATGGCCCATTCTGGGCCTTATAACCTCCTACCAGGCCTGCTGGGTTTAGGTGGGGGCCACCGCTACAACAGGAGCCTCTCATGGAGAAGGGCTTCACAGGGCCGAAGCCATGCTGCCGAGTCCTTTGGCCCCCTCCGTCCCTGCGGCCTGTGAACTTTTTCCAACTACCGGGGGCTGAGGCCGTAGCCAAAGTAGGCGCGCGCGCTTCGTCCCCCTGGTGTGGTGGGGTCGGGGTCGCCCGGGCCGAGTCGAAGGCGTTGCGCCGGTATAGGTAGGCGTAGCGGGCCCCTGAGTTGCCGCACGGGCGTCAAGTGATAGCGGACGCGCTGCGACTTCCTTCTTCTGGGCGTCCACGTGGTGAAGTGTGCTTGGCGCGGTGCGGGCCTTGAGGCGTCATGGTCATTTAATGTGGCGACTGACTTCCGGCGGTTGGACTTCCGCCGGTTGGACTCCTGCCGATTGGACTTCCGCCGGTTGGCTCTCCCGATGATGGGGTATATATATACGGCGCTGGTGCGGCGTTGTTCCTGCATCGTGTCCTTGGATAGAAACTGCTCCCCTAAAATGGGCCCCTTCTGTGCATCGACATTCCCTAGCGACGCCGAGCGGCTTGAGGAATGTTGATGTACAGAAGGAGGTCCATTTTTCTTGGGAGCTTGGTTAGCGTCTGCTTTCAGTAGCCGGTCGCACTTCCTACCTTTGTGCTGTTCTTTAGCCAAATTTGTCCTGCTCTCCTTGACAGGCTCACCTCAGTCGGGGTTCTGATCGAACCCCTCCGCACTTAGGTGGCCTATTAAGGAAAACAAGGCAGAACTTGGCGTGACGTGACCTCCGCTTGTGCCATCAGCAGGGAACATCGACGGATGAGTCCCTGCGCGCGAGTCCGCCCCTCGAGGCCGAAGTCGAGGTCGAAACCGTGGGGGCGTCGGTGCGCAGCAGAAGTCGGAGTGGTGTCTTCGCAACCCGGAAGTAGACGCGCACGCGCGCGTGCTCCATCCCCTATGCTTCGAGGTGGTGGCAGCGGAGCTGGCGCCTAGTTGAAGTAGATGCGCACAGCCTAGCTGAAGTAGGCGCGCGCGCGCCATCTTCTACCCTTCGAACGGGTGGCAGCGAAGCTGGCGCCTAGCCGAAGTAGACGCGCGCGCTCCGTCCCCTACCCTTCGAACGGGTGGCAGCGGAGCTGGCGCCTAGTTGAAGTAGATGCGCGCGCTCCGTCCCTATTCTTGAGCGGGTGGCGCGAGCTGGCGCCAGCCGGGCGTAGGCGCGCGCTCCGCCCCTACCTTCGACCGGGTGGCGCGGAGCTGGCGCCGCTGAAAGTAGACAGCGCGCTCCGCCCCTACCCTTGAGCGGGTGGCGGCGAGTGGCGCCAGTTGAAAGTAGACGCGCGCCCGCCCCTACCTTCGACCGGTGGCGGCGGGCTGGCGCCTAGTTGAGGTAGACGCGCGCTCCGCCCCTACCCTTCGAACGGGTGGCGCGAGCCGGGCGCCAGCCGGTAGACGCGCGCTCCGCCCCTACCTTCGAACGGGTGGCGGCGCGAGCTGGCGCCAGTTGAAATGAGACGCGCGCGCTCCGCCCCTACCCTTGAGCGGGTGGCGCGAGCTGGCGCCAGCCAAAGTAGGCGCGCGCGCTCCGTCCCCTACCCTTCGACGGGTGGCAGCGGAGCTGGCGCCTAGTTGAAGTAGACGCGCGCTCCGTCTCCTACCCTTCGAACGGGTGGCAGCGGAGCTGGCGCCTAGCCGAAGTAGACGCGCGCGCTCCGTCCCCTACCCTTCGAATGGGTGGCAGCGGAGCTGGCGAAGCTGCGCCCCGTGAATACCGCCGCGCCTGTGGTGACTGCGATCTCATGATGCGGTATTGTGCTGTAAAGGTTCCTGAAATCGCGACGGCCCCCTGTTTGCCAGGGCTAAGCTGTCAAACCGTGCGACTCGCCTCGGCGCGTGTAGGGCACGCGGCGGCTTGTAACTGGTGCGCGACGGGATGTGAGCGGTTGCATCATCGCAGCGGTTCGCCTCTTCCCTAGGCGCTCTTAATGGCGACTGGGGTCGTGCCTCTCCGCCTTCGGTTATGGGGGAGTGTGCAGGGCGGGCCCTTGTACGACTGCGGTTGCGTCCTGCACGTGGACCGTCGTGACGCTTCGGCACCGGGTTGCGATGCTTCAGCATCGGGAGCGAGGTGGCTTGAAATAGCCCTCGTAACCGCGCCCCCGCAGCTCTACGCCCCCTTCTCGCTTGCATCGCCTTCCATACTCTCGTAGAACAGTCGCCGCTATACTCCTCCGTGACGCGATGGCATCTGGTGGTAAGCGTAGCCAGACGGCTGGTGCCTGCGGTATTCGTCGGCGATCTTCACCGCTAGAGGTGAAGTACTCACTCGGCGAACGCGACCCGGTGGCGGCGGACAAGTGGTGGCTGGCGGAGAAGGAAGGCGCGTCCTCCAGTGAGTTGGGCCCCTCACTCGTGACCGAGAAGACAATCCAGACGCTGCTGCGCGCGGGGAAGCTGTCCGAGCGTCAGGCGGTTCGATTGCCCACCGCCGATGAGACGGAACCGCGCCCCGAGAGGTCAGAGGCGCTTGTATTCGTCGCCTTTCTTGACGCGGGGCTCCGCATCCCGGCGGCGGCGATCGTGGGCGTTGTGCTGCGGACCTTCGGGCTGGAGCTGGCGCAACTAACTCCGAACGCCGTGGCCCGGCTCGCGGTGTACAGTTGGGCCTTGCGCTCGGGGGCATGCTGGCCCAGTGCTTCGTTGTTCGCCTACCTGCACGAGGCACGGTGCCAGCCCAAGGAGCGTAAGGACGGGACGCTGTCGAGCTTCGGTAGTGTCACCTTTATTCTTCGGCCGTCCTGCAGCAAGCTCTTCCCTGCGAACTCCACTCGCGGGAAATGGGAGTCTCACTGGATGAAGCGGTGTTTCTACCACCGTGTGGAGAGTGGGAGCGGCCTTGAGTGCACGGGCCGGTCGATCGCGTTCAAGACCACCCCCGGCCGGACGCTCGATGACAAGGACAGGCGGAGGGCCCGGCGGCTCGTAGACTTGGCCGCCCAGTCGAACATGCGCGACCTTGCCAAAGAGTACGTGATGTACGGCGTGGCGCCGCTCGCTCGCGACTGGCGCCTTGCCGTCGAGAAGCGTCGGGATGATAATGTTTCACCGTGGGTCTGCTCGCTGCCGGCGCCCTCCGGTCTTCGTAAGCCTCGACCGCATCTCCCCTTTGCTCACACAAAGTGCGTTACGTGCTAAATCTTTATCCGCTACTATGCTTTAGGGATTCGCTTGGAAAATGCAGAGCAGGCCGCGCGCGTATTCCTAGGGCCACACACCGGCAGGGAGCATGAGCAGTGCGCGGCCGCTACCGCCAAGGCGGGGCTGGGGTGGATAAACCGCGTGTGCGAGGTCCTGGGCCTTGCCGTGCCGGAGCGTGCTGAGCCGGCCTCGCAACATCAAGGCGCCGTCTCGCAAGAGGGGCCGAGGTGGGGCGTTTGCCGTGCTCCGTGTAGCAGCTGCCAGCACCGCTGCTAGCGTTCCTGATGACACGGCAGACGCCGAGTCGGATTCGGCGAGGTACGCCGACTCCGGCTTGGGCAGCGCGGACGCCGGGGGCGACGGATCCTCGGCGGGTGCCCTGGATGATGGGCTCGCCATGAGCAACCGGAGGTAAGACTCGTCACCCGCGGTGGTCGCTGAGATAGAATCCTTGCGGACCGGCCGCGCTGGGGTGGAGCCTTCGGCCGTGGCCGCTGCGATGCCGGAGACGCCCTCCGTTGGGGCGCAGGGGGCTGGATCTTCCGCGGATATCACCGTGGCGGGGTCTTCGGCCCCGGGTGCTACAACCGCAACGGCCTCTGCGGCAGCGGCTGCTGGGGCGGTGCCGTTACCTCTTGTTCCGGCGAAGCGGTCGTGCCTGCGGCCGGATCTCCACCGGACGTCAAGGGGATTCGTCGTGGCAACGGGCATCGGGAGCTTGTGGGACTCCGATGCGTACGCCAACGTCCGCACGGTGCACGCCCCCTCCGCCCCCCAGGCCACACTGTCCGCCGCGCCGGAACGGTCGGTGCGGGCCCCGGATGCGGAGGCTTCTGTCCCTTGCGGGACCATGCCTCCCGCGGGGGCTGGCGCCACCACTACCCCGCCTGGGATTAGGGGGATGGGTCCCCGGAGCCCTTCTTCCGCTACCGAAGGTATGGTGGTTTAGCTTACCCTGCATTTTTCGCTGTGCCTTGTGGGGTTCACCTGCGTTCTTGTCTGCAGCGTCGCTTATTCCGGAGGAGGCCTTGGCCAAACACGGGGGGCCTTGCGCCAGCGGGGCGACCACTGCGTGCCCGGACCCCGCGGACTTCGTGCCCCCGCCGGAGACGCTGGGGGCGTGGTGCGGGATTGCGGATGACGCGGCTGCCAGCGTCAGCCAGGAAGTGCTGCAGACCTACGAGGCGGGTCGTCTCGGTGACGCCTTCGAGGTGTCGGGAGTGAGGGTAGGTACTCGCACGACAACACCTGGGCTTGTTGAGCTTGCTAAGCCTTTTTCTGTTCTACAGACGCTTGTGCTGGGGCAGGCCTTGCAAACGGCCTATACCCGTGCCCAAAGGGCGCTCGAGGATAGGCTGCGAGCCGTCGAGGAGGAGCTACGCGAAGCCTCGGGGGCCCGCTCTGCCCAGGATGCCCGCATCCGCCAGCTGGAGGCGGAGTGCGCTGAAGCGAAGGCGCACGCCGAGGGGCTTGCCGCATCGGCGCGAGAGTCAACCGCGGAGGCGATGCAGCAAGATTTTGCGGTGGAGCGGGACGGTCTGCTGCAGCAGGTCGCCCTGCTAGAGAAGGAAAAAAGGTGAACTCGCCTTAACTCTAGCGGAGCGTGACCGGACGCTTGGCGAGGCTTCGGTAGCTGCCTGGGATGCCATGCAGGTGCTGGAAAGCCATCTTCAAGCGCTTGTGGCCAAAGTGCCGGACCACGCCTTCGGCCCGGAGGAGCTGTCGCGGACCCTTCGCTGGATCAAAGATGCCGCCGACGCTGCGTGTGGTGCCGCGATGACCTTCGGCAACCAATGCGCCTACGTGGCGTCGTGTATGGTGTGCGCGCTCCTACGGCACCATGGCTGCGCGCACGTCGCCGAGCTAGAGGACCCCCAGCTGGAGATGCCCGGCGGGGCTGGAGTAATGTCCGGCGCCGTCCGCGCCGTTCGTCGCGCCATAAAGCACTTCTACGAGCAGATCTGGGACCCCGTCGGAGTGGCCGCCGCACAGGTCGAGCTTCGGAAGTCCCTTTACGGGGAGGGGAGCCTGGGCCAATTTCTAGACGGGGCCCCCCGACGCGGCGAAGATGGCGCTGGGACCTCTGAAGGCGCCGAGAACTCGCAGGTGCGACGCCGGGGTGGTTAGGTGTGGGCGTGCGTTGTAATGTCCGCCCCTTTTTTGTGAATAAAATGCGCGCTTGTTCTACGAACTGACTATTTGACCTGTGCCCCGGGCAGCTTCCTTGCTGGGGACGGCTGCTTGCATCCGACCTTGTGACCCGGCGGCGCCTTCGACGCTGGCAAAGGGCCGAGGAGTCGCTGAACTTTTGGGCGAGCCGACCCTCTTCGGGCGAGGTCCCGGCCTTAACGCGCGTTAAGGACGAGCCCGCCGAATAATGGCTTAGAGCGGCAGATATGCTTGGCGGGCCTTTGTACTTGTAAAGTTTTCCCGATGTGTATATCTGCTGGCCCTTAGGCTATGAGCTGCGCGCTGTGCTTCGGGCAGTCGTGCTGTGTTGATTACTCCTTAGAGTCAGCGCGTGCGGAGGCGAACCTCCACACTACGACCTGTTTTAAAGTCCGTAGACTGGCGCGTGCGAAGGCGGACCTCCGCACTACGACCTGTTTAAAGTCCGTAGACTGGCACGTGCGAAGGCGGACCTCCGCACTACGACCTGTTTAAAGTCCGTAGACTGGCGCGTGCGAAGGCGGACCTCCGCACTACGACCTGTTTAAAGTCTGTAGACTGGCGCGTGCGAAGGCGGACCTCCGCACTACGACCTGTTTAAAGTCCGTAGACTGGCGCGTGCGAAGGCGGACCTCCGCATCACGACTGTTTAAAGTCCGTGATCGCGCGCGTGCGGCGGACCTCCGCACTACGACACTGTTTAAAGTCCGTAGGCGGCGCGCGCGGCGGACCTCCGCACTCGACTGTTTAAAGTCCGTGGCGGCGCGTGCGGCGGACCTCCGCACTCGACTGTTTAAAGTCTCAGATCGGCGCGCGCGGCGGCGGATAGCCTCTGGTGTACCCTGCCTTGTTTATACTCAGTAGAGTGTGCAGGGAAAACATCCGTGTCTTTTTTATACTCCGTAGAGTGCGTGGGGTCAACATCCACGTCGTGTTTATACTCCGGAGAGTACGCACAGGGACGAAGTCCCTGGCGTGCGCGGGGTTCGCGTCTTGTTTATACTCAGTAGAGTGCGCAGAGAAAACATCCGCGTCTTATTTATACTCCGTAGAGTGCGTGCGGAGGCGTCCCCCCACACGTCTTTGTTTATACTCATGCCCGTGTCTTGGACGGAGAGTGCACACGCGGACGTGCGTCTTCGTTTATACTCATGCCCGTGTCTTTGACGGAGAGTGCACACGCGAACGTGAGTCTTTGGTTTATACTCATACCCGTACCCCTGGCTACGGAGAGTGCACACGCGAACGTGCGTCTTTGGTTTATACTCATACCCGTACCCCTGGCTACGGAGAGTGCACACGCGAACGTGTGTCTTTGGTTTATACTCATACCCGTACCCCTGGCTACGGAGAGTGCACATGCGAACATGCGTCTTTGGTTTATACTCATACCAGCACCCCTGGATACGGAGAGTGCACACGCGAACGTGCGTCTTTGGTTTATACTCATACCCGTACCCCTGGCTACGGAGAGTGCACACGCGAACGTGCGTCTTTGGTTTGTACTTCGGGGGCGCGCGCGTAGGCGAGGCCTCCGCGCGCGCTCGCCGCGTACTTTCGCACGATGATGAGAGATTGGCGACAAACGGAACTTTATTACACTCCCGTTTGCACGGGTGAGCGATTACATAGGTCGGAGGTACTAACCACTTGTCTTTGGCGCGGCCGAAGCCTCTAGTAGCGGCGCTATCTGCAGGGCTTGCCGAGCCGCCCCCGGATGACGCCGAGGGTCCCAGCGCTGCGATGCCGATTCTAAATGTGCCATTGATCGCCACGACGGGGATACCTGGTGCCGTGCTCGATGCGCCGGTACGGTAATGATGGCCCGCGGCCCCGGGAGCTTCATGCATAAATAGCTGTGATGCGATGCGCCGAAGGAGTTAAGTTTGGCGCTTGATATGGCGTTGTAAGGGTGCCGAGATCAACGGCGTCGAATATAGCCTCTTGGCCCTTTCATTGTCGCCCGGCGAACGAGACTGCGAGCATATTTGGCGAGCGCCGTAGGGCTGTCCTCCGAAGCCTTGCAGCGGGACTCCCGATGGGCCGAGGCGGCTTCGGGGGATTCCCATCTGATCGAAGGCTGCCGCAAACAAGATGTTCGCAGAGCTGCCGCCGTCAACGAGGGCACGTCCCACGTCGCACCCCGCTATAGCGACCCGGACGACCAGGGGGTCGTGATGAGGAAGCTCCACGCCTTGGGCGTCGGCGGGTGTGAACGTGACCTCGTGCTGTGCCCAGTCCGGCGGTGCCTGCGCTGGGTATTCCGCCACATGGTGTAGCTTCCGCACGTAGGCCTTCCGCTGCCGTGCCGAGCCGAACTCCAGCGAGGAGCCTCTGGAGATGACGTTGATAATCCTGCGGTGGGTGGCCTCCGGACCCTGCAACTGCAGGAGGCCCTCCCGAGGCTGCTGCACGTGAGCCTAGATCCGCAACGGGCCCTCGTGGGGCTGCGTCCCTTGTGCCTGTATCTGCATGGGGACTTCGAGTGGGTGCTGGACGTGGGCCACCACGGGCGCGCGTGCCTCCGGGTTCCTATCCCTGACAACACTTTGGCGAAGCGCCACGATGGAGACGCATGCACGCGTGTCGTGGTTGCCCCGACCGTGGACCTCGCACCACAGCCCGTGGTGCTGATCCTCGTAATCCCCACGGCCTCTATCATCACGACCCCGGCCACGGCCGCGTCCTTGACCTTGGCGCCCCCAGCCACCACGACCAGCGGGAGCATTTTCTTCGGAACCGCCTTCGATATCAAAGACCTGCCGGCCCCGCCGCGACTTCTGCTGGCCGCTCTTGGACCTATCGGACGACTCCCTATGCGGGGCGTCCTTGCGCTCAGGCGCGTCCTTCGACGCGTCCTGCTTGCGCTTTCCCTTCGCAGAGCCGTCCTTCGGCGGGTCTTCGGCTCTCGTCGAGCCATCGGCTTGGTTGGTGTCGGAGTCGTCACCTTGCCTACGCCGTGCGTCCTCTTCCGCCCTGGCGTACTCCATTTTGTCGAAGAGTTTCGTCACTGTCTTGATCGGCTTCCTTGCGTTGTATTCGACCATGGGGCCCGGGCGGAGGCCCTGTATGGTTGCATTGACAATGGTGGTTTCGTTAACATCCTTGACTTGGCATCGTATCTTGGCGAAACGCTTGAAGTAGTCTCAGAGCTTCTCCGAAGGTTTCTGCTTCACTGCAAAGAGCTAGTCCGCGTCGACTCGCTCAACATAGTTTCCTTAAAAGTTGTTGTGAAGGCGGTCGCGGAGCTGCTCCCACGCGTAGATGGAGTTTGGCTCTATGGTAAAGAACTAAGAGAGCGCCACTCCTTGCAGCGCGAGGGGGAGCCCCTTCGCCTTTGTGGTGTCATCTCCTCCCGCGGCCTCGATCGCGGTTTTGTACACGCGCACGAACTCGCGGGGGTCCGTATTACCTTTGTATGGCTCGATGACACTGGGGAACTTGAAGTCTTCGGGCCACGCCACCTGCTGCAGTCCTGCCGACAGCGGGGACTCTGGATCGACGCGTCGCAGCGGCACGCGGCTGGACGTAGGGGCGTCGCGGTTGTCCGCCCTTTCCAGCGTGGGTTCTGGCGTGGCCACTGGCTCACGGACTGCCCCACGAAGGTCCCCTAGCTCCCGTTGGAACGCGTTTAGCGCCGCCAGTAGCGCGCTTTCTACTGCCGGCACGGGCGGGGCCGCCGGTGCGCCCAGCGGACGGGTCGGTGCGGGTACGATCACCTCGCGGGCTCCCGAACTGTCGGTAGCGGCGATAGCGGGGTTGGTCGCCGCAGTGCCGGTGGCGGGGTTGGTCGTCGCAGTGCCGGTGGCGGGGTCGGTCGTCGTAGTGCCGGTGGCGGGGTCGGTCGCCGTAGTGCCGGTGGCGGGATCGGTCGTCGCCGCAACGCGAGCGTCGACGTCCTCGACCGCCACACCCGCGTCATCACCCGTGCCCGCGACAGCCGCTGCTGAAGCCCTGGTACTCACGCGACGCTCCGCCCCAGCCGTCTTCTTTCCCTTCGCCGCCGTTGACGCAGCCTTTTTCGGTGCCATCCTCCTTCGAACTTCAGGCTTGCTCCTGTCCTCCCCACGGACGGCGCTAACTGTTGTGGTTACAGACCAAACAGAGAGAGAGATGGTAGTGGAGAGTGGGAGATGAGTAATGGCCTACCTTCTCCCTATGGCCTGTATCCCATATATATGTACACATGAGGAGTGCTTTTACAATTATACCCTTACATCTGATTATCCCCTTCAGGGGCACTTATGTCATTACACATGGCCCATTCTGGGCCTTATAACCTCCTACCAGGCCTGCTGGGTTTAGGTGGGGGCCACCCCTACACCACACACATTGTGGTATAGATGGTCATGTTGTTCAATTTTTCTTTCGAAAAGCTAAGAAAGAAAAGAGAGATAGATTAAGAAAGCGTTCACAAGTGGAGATTGTGAAAAGTCCCAACTATCGCTTTGCTCCCTCTAACTGATAATCTACAGGTCGTCGCTTTGCTCTCTCTAATCATCCTATGCAGATTTGGGAGTTTCCACAATAGGACCATTCAGACCAAGGTTTTCCATGCATCAGACCGGTCGGCGGTCAAGCCAGCCTTGCTAAAGCATTCAAACCACCCCGTGGTCGGACGCCCTGATGTTGAACCAGCATTTCGACCAGTTCTTCAATGACCAGTGTTTCAACTAGTGTTTTCTACTCGCTCAGACTGGTCAGCGGTCAAACCGGCTGCTTGACAGAAATATGACAGAGGCTAATTATTCACTTAAATTTTCATCCTTGCTTGCTGTTGCTCCTGTTCATTGAGTAACACAGTATTGGATTCCTAAATCTTATCTCACTAACCCCAGTACTGTGAGACCGATGCTCTTTGTGATGTAAGAGCAGCTAATGCTAGATGGAGAACATATGCTTGATTGGGTTGCAGTCTTTTACATCATTGCTTGACTGGAATACTTAATGGTTCTTCACCCTCTTTGATGGCATCCAATAGTTTCATCTTCTAGTTAAACCATGTGAAAAAAGTAATGTTATCCTACAAGTGGTCTTTTATGAGTGGTCTTTGAGTTCCTTCTCAGATTGCCTGTTTTAACTTTTAACTGCTTGATTCTTTTCTTTGTGCTTGGTTGAAAAGTTGGGTGTGTTGCTTTCTTTGGGATTATTCTAAGGGGGAGCTTGTTGGTTCAAAATTATGGAAGCTTTGTTTATTATACTTGTCAAATAATATAGCAAGACAAAATCTTTGAAATCAAATGAGTAGTAGAACTATTTTTTATCATATTTACTCATCTACTATGTAGTCATGGTCGTAACAAGTGGTAATTAAAATGTTATACTTGAACTAAAACATGACTTGACAAAAGATCTTGACTAGAGTGATTATAGCTAGCACTTAGATATGTTCGTCTAAAAGGATTAACTAGATTGTGAGTCTTATTTTAAATCGTGGCTACGAGACTAGTCTATTTCATGTTGCAATCTTTTTATGATTACTCAATTGGTATGTCATCAAAACATGCATAAATGAAAAGAAGTATCCTTCAAGCATGCCATGGTTAAACAAAAAGAAAAAAAAAGCACAAAAAAGTGCATAAATCAAATGAAGTATGCTTCAAGCATGCCACCATTTAATAAAAAATGCTCCAAAGATGGCATTATGAAAAGAAGCATGCTTCAAGTATGCCACATGCTTAAAAGATTTGAGTGTGAAGCAATAGATTGCTTTATGAGACTGCTAGTTCGCCTAGATTTAAATGTTGCTTCACTTTTAGGCTTTGGCTTTTTGTTATGATATCTCATTGTGCTCTCTATAGATCGATTTGGTCATGGTCATGATGTATGTTATTAATCGAACTGGCTTAATCATGCTAAAGACTTGTTTTGACTTGCTATTTAGTATATGACTTTATATGATCTAGAGAGCCATACTCGAAAAGATGACTTGGGTACTTTCTTAAAATAATGAAAAGTGACTTGGATAAGCCTCAAAGCTTCTGGATATTTACTCTGCTTGCTCCTTTTTAGAATTATCCTCTCTCTAGAGCCCTTGATGATTTTATTGCCAAAGTGGGAGAAATTAAAAGAAAGAAGGAGAATTTGGAGAATTTTCTAAGAGTTTGGAAAAATTTGAAAATTTTAGTTCTCAGGTATTGACGGGGAGTTTTTTGAGATTTCTGCGAGTTTTCTATGGTATGCGGCTTTTGGTTTCTTTTCCTTTGCAAATTCTCTCAGAGACGTTTGTGCTGTGTTAATGTATCCATCAAGGGGGAGATTGTTAGATCATGTGGTAGTCGTACATTTGATTGATGATGAATAATTGACAATTGGGTTTCATTAGAATTTGCGTTTGAGAAAGTTTCGGTCAATGCGAGTTTGTTAAAACTGGATCTCAGGTTTAATGATCTGACCGCTACGTATTGGGCAATCTAACTAATTGGCTTTGACCACGTCCGGCTTCGACCACGTCAGACTCCGACCACGTCCGGCTTCGACCACGTCAGACTCCGACCACATCCAACTTCAACCATGTCCGACTTCGATCACATATGGCTTCGACCACAACAATCCGACCATGGTACTTCGATCACATCATTCTTTGATCACGACATTTCGACCACGGAACATCGACTATGGTAGAATGACCACATTTGGTCGAAAATGGTAAGTTACAGTACTTTTCAATGGTTGTATCTATAGTACCTTATCTATGGTCGTAGCTACAGTAACCGAACGATAGTCGTGGACTTTACTGCTCGATACTCGATAGTCGTAAACTTTACCGGTCGATACTCGATAGTCATGAACTTTATTAGTTGATACTCAATAGTCATAGACTTTACTGGTCGGTACTCGATAGTTGAAGATTTTACTGGTCGATAGTCGAAGACTTTGTGATCGATGGTCATAGATTTTGTGATCAATAGTTGTATACTTTGTGGTTGATGGCCCTAGACTTTGTGGTCATAGTCGTAGACTTCACAACCTGTAGTCGAAGGCTTAGCGGTCGGTAGTCATAGACCTAACAATCGGTAAGCTTTGCGATCCGTGGCCATTGGCTTCACGGTCAGTACTCGTAGACTTCATTATTGGTATAAGTGCTTCAACTCCTATGATCTTCGAGTACTTCGAAAACTCGTGTTAGGCCAGCAGTATGACTGGCTAGTGCATGGTGGTCGGTAATCAGTGAACAGTGTTCGTAGGAACGGTACTCGTAGTCGAAAGGACTCGGTACTCGATAGTCATGGTTTTTCACGATTGTAGTCAGCAGTTGGTTGTCAGAGATTTGTGATTGGTACTTCGATTATGTTGGATGGTAGGTACTTAATGGTTCTGTGGTCGGTAATGATGCTTGTTATTCATGAGTGTTTTGAGCGGAGCGATGGTAATTCCTGAGTACTTGTTGTTTTGAGTACTTGTTGAGCTAGCGGTCATCATGAGTGGTCTGAGGCTGATTACTAGATAGCGATAGGATGTGTGGTCATGGATGACATGGTTGATGATTGTGGACGACCTGGTGTAACATCCCAAAATTCAGGTATTTGAAAATATGGAATTTTTAAAACTTTTCTTGCATTTTGCTGGTGTTCAGAATTCCTTTTGAGCAGTTAATTGAAATATCTTGAGTTTTGTGGCGTGCAAATTACTAATCAAGAATAATTTTCTCCAATGCAAATAATAACAAGATAAATAATAAAAATGGAAAAGGTCATTATAGGTCATGACTTGGAAACACCAAAATCTTGAATCCAAATTCAGGTCAATACAATGAATTCAAAAATATATATGTTAGAATATATCCCTAAGTAACAAAACCAAAAATCTTTTCTTCCAGTCAATAAGCAAACCAAAATCCAAGTCCGAATATTCAAAAATTAAGTATGTACAATTCATATCAAAATAATATAAACACCGAAATCCGAGGGCAAATTAAAATAGAGAATAGAGAAATATTAGGTTTTGGTATCTAGATAATTAAAACAATATTTGAATTTACCATCCAGATGATTTGAGTTGAGCCCCTGATTTCAAACCAAGATTTAAAATTTAAATACTGAATTTTGGCAAAAACCCAAATTTTAAACTTATGTTTAATCCTTTCCTCATTACCTTTTTTCCTTTCTTCTTTTCTTTCTCTATTACATGTGGGCCCAGCCTTCTTTTCTCTCACCTCCCTCCTCCCGTTTTCTTCTCTGCCCGCGGGTCCCCCCACCCTCCTTTCCTCTTTCTTTTCTTCCTCCTCCACTCTTTCTTCCTTTTACTCTGTCTCCCGGGTACACTCCCTGCTCCCACAGCGAGCTTCGTCATCCCGGCCCCGCCTCCTCTGGCGCACCTGCCCCGTCGCCTCACACCCGCGCCGCGCGCATGCCCCCTGCGTCACGACCGTGCTTCCGTCGCATCCCACCTGCCCCTGAGCTCCCCATGCCCTGCGCACCCGCTCTAGTCGCCTCCGTCGCCATCACCTCTGCGCTTCCCACGTCGCGCCGTTCGGCCATGCCATTGCGCATTCCTCGGCTCCATCCCCTCTCCGCGCTATAAGTTTTCCCCCCGGTCTCCCTTGCGCTGTGCTCCATGCCTTCTCCCTCTTCTTCCTCCCTCGCCAAGCAACAGCCACTCCGCCGGTGCCCGGCCATTCCGACTCTCCGGCGAATCCCCGGCCAAGAAAACCACGTCATCCCGCGTCCCTGCTCCCCATCTACCCCCTATCCAAATTAATTGGATTTCGGTGCAACCAAACTCGCCGCACGGTCATCTCTCCCAACTCCGGCCGAAATCGCCGCCGCCAGCGCCACCCGCTCCCTGGTGAACCCCGGCTCGATTGCTTCCTTGGGGAGCATCACCAAGGTGCCGCGAGTCTTCCCCGGGCATCGGCTGCGGCTTTCCGTCACCCTAGCTCGCCGGCACCATGAGCCCGTTTGTGCCGCCGTAGGCTGTCGCCGCCGGCCATCCTCGAACTCCCTCTGACGCGGCCAGCAGCACGGTAAGTTTCCTCCGGTCTCCCTCATGCCCGTGCGCTCGCTAATGTACCCCCTCCACCGGGGGCGGATCTACAGTGATTCAAGGGTATTCAGCTGAATACCCAAATTTTTTGACAAAAAAACCAGTATATACAAGATATAATACATATATGTACACTTAGTTGGGCCAAATTTAATGTTTTCAGCCCAAATAGCCCATCCCGAAAGAACTTGGGCTGGTCGCCGCCAGCCCACCAATGTGCTGGCCCGTTCCGCGTTTTCTTTTCCGGTCGTTCGCTGTCTCGCTCCCTCTAGTCACACGAGTTGCGACGTCGGGCGATGGACGCAACCCATGTTACTGTAGCCCTAGCAAATACGCGAAAATTGAGGCGGCGGCGGCGCGGCGCCGGTCGCCCAAGACGCGGGAGTCGGGAGGAGCTCGTTGAGGAGCCGCCGCTGCCGTGGAGGTCACTGACAGCGTCCATGAAAGACAAAACCGCGACTACGCGAGGCAAGGATTCAGGATTGAGGCGGAGACGGCGCGGCGCCGGTCGCCCAAGACGCGCGAGTCGGGAGGAGCGCAGGGAGGAGCGCGGAGGTCGCCGTCGCCGACCTCGTCCATGAAACCACGACCGCGTGAAGCAAAGATTTCGGCCTTTCCGTGTTCTTTAAGCCCGGTGAGTCACCGCATTGGTTTGCATTGGTGGTGGAATTAATTTTACACATGGTTGCTTTAGTTAAGCTGATAGGAATCATAGGATAGGATATGGAAATGCTGAAATGGAATTTGGGAATGGACATGCCTTGATAAAATACAATTACTGTCTTCATTTGGAGGATATCAAATGTCATTAAAAATTTTCAGAGTTTGCTAGCTAGATTTCAGCATAGAACAAATTTTCAGAGTGAGCTCGCTAGATTTGAGAGTCTCTACACCCCAAATTTCAGAAAATTTCAGGATAGAACAATTTTTAGACTCCAATCATTTTACTCAAAGTTAAAGCTCCCAACTTTTGGACGGTATCAACTGTACTTTTCATGAACAATCTTCAGACTGCAAGATATCTTGTTGTGTATGCAGAGAAAACGTGTTCTTTAGTGTCCAGTAAACTTCATCCAGCGGTTCGACCTGCATCCCTAATAGTCCTAGTTTGGGAAACGACTTTTGTATGCAGAGTTCTTGCTCCATAGGTAGTGTTCTTGGTGCTGAGGTTGGTGCTGATGGCAGCGGCGTGCACGCTTAGCGAGTCTGTTGTGTTCTGCTATGGTGGAGCAATGACGATTGCCATTTTCCTTGTTGTACTGATTATACTCTTTTAGGTAATTCATATTCTTCACACTGTTTTCTGTATATTATATAGTGCCAATTGATCTGATGAATGGCATTGGTAACTGCTATTCTTTCAATAGTTCAGTGAAGTTTTTTTATTGTCATATGTTTGATTTTGTAGATATTTGAGCATTAAAAAAATCAAGGCATAATCAATAAGGTATGTAACTTATTAATCTCTATAATTTGCTATTTAATTCGTGTCATTATGCTAGCCTTATGTCACCCATTTTTCGTAAGAAATTATTAATTTATATAATTTTTATATATTTGTTATATCTATATACACGTATCGGTGTTTTGGGGGAAAGGTGTGTCACGGTATTGACATATCGGTATCGACGTATCTAAGCAATCTAGTTCTGAAGTCCGAATACCCATCCTAAAAATCCTGGATCCGCCACTGCCCTCCACCACTCCGGCGCCGGTGCTTCATTTCCACATCACCGCCGGCCGCCCTACGCCATCGCCCGCCCCCCTATGCGCAACCCATTTTGCGGGTCACCACCCCCTCCCCGGCCACCGCCTGCCGCCGGTAGGCTCAGCACCGTGCGCCGATGCCTTCCTCTGTTTCTGGCCGCCTAAAGACCTCAGCTTATCTATTTTGTACACCGCCCCCTATCAGCCCAGGCCGTCGGCCCACTTGGCTAACCCAGCGCGCATAAGAATCCCAGCCGAAGGTCCCGAGTTCAAGTTCAACCGGCTGCACCGTTTCCACCCCTTTTTGTTCTAATTTTTCTAATTTTTGTGGTGCATATCAAGTAAGAAAAATCATGGAAAATTTCAGAATAATTTAGAGAAGCTAATAAAATTAATTAGGGTATAAAATAAGGTTGCTTAAGATTTAAGATTTAATTATTTATTATGTGAGTACTAACATAGCTTAATTACTTATTTGAGGTCTAATTGTCAGTTGAAGGCATTAATAAAATATGGTTTTATTTAAAGTCCAAATTTAATAAGGAACCTAATTAAAAATATATCCAAGTTAAAGTTAAGGGAAGTGATTAAAATAATACGTTAACTATAAAAGTAGGAATTTAAATCAGTATTACCCTTAATAATAACTAAAACATGTGCCCCAACATTTAACATGCTACCATCGAATAAACCCCAATGGTAAATTTAATTAAATAGCAACATTGAGATAAGCCCCTGTATAGCAAATTTGACCCTAGGTAAATAGAAATTTAATTATAGGTAGAACTTTGTCAAGTCCTAAGTAAAGGGCAAAAATATCAATACCAGTAACTTCCATAGCACCTCTAGATTAAAAAGTCATATTAATGTACAGGTACCAAAATATAAAAAATTTATAAAAGGAGTTATGGAGTAAAAAGGTCGATCCATGATACTCTAAAGTCAACTATGCCTAGCCATTCACAAATCCGAAGCAGAGTATTCCAGTGAATATTCTGGTATCATGAACCTTCCTTGACATTCATATCGATAAATTTTCCTTGACCATTCGATCACTTCGCTCCAATCCCATTTGACTCCGCCAATACTCCGCACCCCATCGATCTTGCCTCAAGTCATCCAAATCATCCATTAACTCATAATAAAGATAAATTGAGTTTACTTGGAGTTATTTGGATCTTTTGAGTTATTTGCTTTTAATTGAATTCAGTTGCTTAGCACGTAATTAGAAATTGGAGTCCGGAAGAATCAAGGATCAAGCAAGATCAGGATCGAGGTGAAGAAAAAGACCAAAAGCACAAGACCATCAAATGAGAAAGATTGGAGTGAGCTCAAGACCGCGGTAAACCGCGCAAGGCGAGTCAATACTTTGATCATGTTGAACCTACGTTTTCTGCAAATTACTTTGTTTTAAATTATCAAATTGCATGCTGTTATTTTATATGCAAATACATGTTTAATTTAAGATTCTGGTTATATGCCCATTGTTTACCTTGAATATTATTATACCTCCTTTGGAATAATTGAATGTGTGAACCTTGTCGCCCTAGCAAAATGATAATAGTAACCTTGTGAAAATAAGTCTCTAATTATACGCCATGCTTAGTACTGCATAGATACTCGGGGCGTTGAAATGCCCCAAACATCATTGTCATTTTTAAACATGAGAAACTGGTTTGGACAGTCATGGTGGGAATGGCTAGTATATATTTGGACATGATTATTTTATGTTCCCAAAAACCCCAACTTGCTTAAATATCTGGGCGGATGGTTCGAGTGTTTGTGTGTATGTGGTGTGGTGGAAGCACAAAGTGAGTAGTGGTAAATCCACCCAGATACCACTAAGGACTGAATCTTGTCATGACCTCCTGTGTAAAACAAGTACAACCACAAGTCTGTAAAGTACAACTTGGCTTAGTAAATTTACCGGACCCTGGAAGTCATCATCATGGCAGTAGTGCAAGTGGCGGCCTAGGTGGCAGGCTTGAATGGGACTCCCGCAAGTGGCGGCCTGGGTGGCAGTCTTGTGGGAGAAGTTCTCTTGCGACGCGCTAGCAGTGTGGGTAGCCAGCTGCTAGGTGCATAGGAAGGGAACATCCCGCACAACGAATGGGTCCCACTGCAAATGGGAGCAACCCAGGGGGTGAGATGATGGAAGGGGCGAGGTACTTTGAACGGTTACTGTGATGGTTTGCTCAACCGCATGGCTAAGGAATCGTGTGAGGCAACGAGTGAACTGTCTCTTGTGGTTAAAGTGTGCAAATTCTGCAGAGTCAAAACTATTCAAATAGCCGTGCCCACGGTCAAGGGCAGACATGGAAACTTAACCAGATATAGTTCTATTTCAAAAACTTTGTGGGTGGGAATGTAAAAGTGGAGGGCAGTGGAAAGCCCTGATTTGAATTGTCCTGGGTGTTGTCCCAGTGGTAAGTTAAGCGGATATAACGCTGAAAGATGCTATATGGTGCGGATGCCATGTAACGGTGGATGGAATCTGGATCGCTATTATTATTGCATTCTCTTACACATTATATTTTTGGTCAAAACTGCTAGGTCTCAGGAAATTTCTATGTATTATATTTTTAAATAATGATAATACTTCTCACAAAATAAAATGTCAGGAAGAATAAATAGAGTCGTAAGAAAAGAAGAAGGATGTTTGTGGTAAATACATAAAGTTGTTGGTGGATTCAGGTCGATCATAAAAAGGAAACGATAGTGTGGATTCTGAGAAAAATAAATTGGTGGAGTCTAAATGAATAGATATTCTAGATAGATGATTTGAATGATTTTTGGAGAATTAAGGGGTGCAAAGGTAATTGCTGGATCAATTTTTGGGAGATATTGGTGATAATGGGATTAATAGGATTCGATCGATTACTAGATGAGTCAATTGAATTGTTGGGAGTTTGGAGATATGATAATTGGAGTATAAACTTGATTAATGATATTCTTGGTGAAGGTATACTAGTGGATTAGTTAGAAATAGATAATGGAAAATAAGGTTGATTGTTGTAAGAGCGAATTGTGGTTGTGGATCAATAGCAAAAGGAATGGGTTGATAGGAAATTTTGGAATACAAAAGATATTGGTGGATTGTATAATTGATGATATTCGCTGTTTAGAGTTTTAGACAGCACTCAATATAGAAAGTGTGTGTTCGGTGGATTAATCAAATGATATTAGATAGATGACTAGATGTTTGGAGTTTTAGGCAACAATTGATCGGTGGATTATATAAATTATGATACTCGCTGTTTGGAGATTTAGGAAACAATTAATTGGTGGATGGTATAGTTGATGTTATCCGCTGTTTGGAGTTTTAAACAGCAGCCAATAAATAAAGTATATGATCGGTGGATTAATTAAATAATGTCACTCGCTGTTTGGAGTTTTAGACAACAATCAATATAGAAAGTGTATGATTGGTGGATTGTATAAATGATGTCACTCGCTGTTTGGAGTCTTAGACAGCAATCAATTTGGAAAGAGTATATTCGGTGGATTAAGTAATGATGACACCCGCTGTTTGGAGTCTTAGGCAGCAATCAGTAAGGAAAGTGTGTCTTTGGTGGATTAAATCAATTTTAGCAATCGCCATGTGGAGTTTAGGTAGAAACAATAACACTATGATTAAACAATAATAATGCTTCTAAAAGCAATTTCTGGCAAATAAAATAAACCCGAGCCTCTCCTTTGATAAGCCATGCATATTATTTATTTGCATCCTGTGTATTGGCTCGCGGAGCACGGTGGTTAGTGTGCTCACACTCGCTCTCATAACAAATCCAAAAGCAGGAATCAGGTTACTATGCTTCAGCAAAACTTTTGATTATGATGGAGAAGAAGATGAAGTCAACAAGGGCTAGGTCGCGAACCTCCAGTTGGCTGCCTGTGGGCATGTCCTGAGGGTCCCACCTGTGTGCTTCGTTTCTGCTGCTGCATCTTATTGATTTCAACCTAATCGGCCCATGAGTAAGTTATTATTATATTTACGCTTCCGCTTGATATGTACTTTGATATTCAGAACTGTAATCTGTGAGCACTATCTACTGATCCAGGGAATAGTGCGGTGGAATCACAGAGGATGCCGGATTGTATAATCTGGGCTCTTACACTTGGTTAATGGTCGTGGAAGGTTTGGTTCTTGTTTGAGTAGATGAGGGTGTGTGTGGTTCGTGTGTGTGCTGATGATGGTCAAGTTGGGAAGAACTTATGCCAGGAGAAAGTTTCTTTGGTCTTTGCATGTGTAGGCTGGCATAAAGACGATCATGGTTGGTGACGAGGAGAACTGGGACTAGGATGGGGAAGTCTGAGGTCTAGGCGGTGGAGGACGTCACATGAGGTGGTCAAGCTCATGTTGGAGCACGTGGAGATCAAATGTGATGATTCATGGAAAAGCTACGAGTGGTGCGATCCAGGAGGCTTCGACACTAAAAGTGATGACGCGTGGAGAAGATAAGTGAGGTGCAGTCCCGGAGGCTTCAACACGTGAGGATGATGCACGAAGAAGATACAAGAGGTGCGGTGCTGGAGGCTTCGACACGAGAGTTGATGGTGCGCGATAGGGATACAGGAGGTGCTATCTGGAGGCTACATCACGTGTTGAGTTAGGAGTTGTGGATAGAGTCCATAACTTGGAAGAGGTAGAGTTGGTTACAACCCGTGTTTAGAAGGGTTTCGGGTAGCTTGATTTTCCGAAGAGATAGAATTGCATATCCAGATTGTTAAGGACATGGTTTGAGATGTCCTTGTTTGAGGAGAACACAGTTTAGGGTTCTAGCATATAAAAAGCATGTAAAGGCTAAGGTTTTTAGATGTGGCTTTGGTGTGGCTTTGACGTGGCTTTTTGTGCTAGGGTTTTCAGGGGTGCCGTAAGGGAGTTTTATAGCCACAGAACATGATTCAGAAATAATAGACTAGATCTATTCTAAGAAAAGTTAGTCGACATTGGTGACGTCTTTTCTGAGCATCATTTTCTTCTGTCCTTGGTGGCGGCATGTTAACACATCTTGATCTTGCGTGATATAAGCACGGTGTTATCTTCAGCATGTTCTGGCTCGAGCGGTCGAAGTGTTCGAGGGGCTGAAGCTTTCGAGCAATGGTAGATTTCGACAACGTGCAAAGGCAGTCGTAGCGAGCGGTCGAAGCGAGCGATCGAACAACTTGCAGTCGAAATCCACATCTATAAGTTAGATTGTTTTTCTTCTGGTTTGAGATTTGTTGTCAGGTACTTAGAAGCGGAGGCAACCTTTCACCCCCTGATTGTGCCATACAATTCTACACTGACTCTTCGGGGCAATAGCAAATTATATTTACAAACTTTTATGTAGAATGTAACAAGCCACGTAGAAATATGCTGATGCATTTCATATCCAGAGTCTATGATGTCAATATGGACTCACCTCATTTCTTTCACGCAAGGCGTGCACAAACTGATACACTAAATTTGGTGGTGCATCTGTATCATTCTGAGCTCCAAGGATCTCAATGGGGCATTTGACCTCTGAGTGTCAGATGAATTTAGAATAAGTTCATAAATGACACATATTGCAACCACAGCGCCATATAAAAAAAATCACCTTTCATATCATCAGTAATCACTGTTGAAGGATGGGATATGACAATCGCTTCAACCTCATTAGTTTTCGCTACTTCCACTGCAAACTTTCCTGTTAGTTAAGCAGGGCAGCAAGAACTTCAGCTAAAACTTGTCTTGAAACTTGACTATTTGAATATGAATTAAATCTTATTGTAAAACTAAGAAAATTTACAATGTTCCAGGGGTGTATTCCTAGTGTAAAAAATGTAAACATAATTTCTTGTGTTGATTTAACTCACCGCCCCAACAATAACCTCCAATCCCAAGAATAGATTTCCCTTCCTTTTTTAAAGTAGCGAAGATTGGTTTAGCATCTTCAGCTGCTTTTACCTGGAAGGTCAATTGAATATGTTTATCAATCTCACCTTATTAACTGCATGACAGCATTGCTTGATTGGCATCTTAGGACAGTAAGTACTGAAGCCGTTTACCGATTTGCATAGTTTGGGAGAATGTAGTAGCAAAATTATGACAGGTGAAACGATTTACCGGAGAGTGATCCTCGATCCACTTCGGAATGTTTACACTTGGGTCTCCCGTATAAGGGTGTCCATTGAAGAAATCAGGCACCACAACATAATATCCGGCTTCGCCAACTTTGTCGGCTATTTTCCTTCATTATCACAGAAACATGATCATGGTATATCAGCTTCTAAATTAAAGAAGAAAACACATGAGAATAAAAAATAGAACTAATTCTTGGCAAGTTGCTTACATGGAAACCTAGTGGGTTCGGGGATTTAAATACCAATCGGTTATGAAGATATAAGGTGCTATTTCGAAAGAATTTAACCCCTCGTAATATTTCAAGATCAAGAAAACAATAAATATTGAAAGAGACATATAAAGATAAAGAAAACGGAAAAACACCTTACTGGAATCCTCCTGGTGGGGTTCCGATTTTAACATAAACCTGTAAATTGAACCCTAATTCTTGGTTTTGCTTTTACTTGTTAGTTTGATATCTTCATATGGGATAAGGGACGAGGCAACTGAACGGTTTGCACAAGAAAATTTTCTATATCTGCAAGCTAATTTTTTAACATGAGTAATGCGTTATACAATGAATATAACAAGATGCTACTACGAACACCATCCATTACTAAATAAGTGATGTTCTGCAAAGTATATGCAATTAAACTTGTAAATCTATAACCAACAGTATATACCTGTATATGCACAAAATTATGTACATTATCTGCATGAAACTAATATTGGTGGATTTGTCTTCAAAAAAAAAATTAGTTCTAGCAGCATGAGACAGGATATTTTTAACAGGCTGCATAGTCTTAATTTATTCCCCCTTATTTCAAAATACTCGTCCAACTACCCTATGCGCATAGACTACGGAGGTGCAAAATTAATGTAATATTTAATGGAATTGAACTATGTTTATCCACATCAAACGATGCATTTCAACCACTCAACATCTTTTATACCGTCAATAGGTTTTTGATTCCTAGTAACTGCGTTCTTTATTCCTTCTATGGTCAACTGTTTTGTAATATTGTTGGACAATGTTTGCTCAAGCATAGGGAAACATGGAGTGGAAATCTTCTGATATATATTATGATCTATGATCCCTCCCACGTTAGAGAGAGTTTACCGAAATTTTGATTCTTTTCTTCAAAACAAAAAAAACAGTAATAACGATTCATTTTATTTTTCTGAAAATTAGTCTCATTCTTGAGTTGTTCAAGGGTCAATTTTATTTCACTAATTTTCTTGTCATTATGCGGAAACAAAGGATGGATGCTTGTTACGAAATCTTCCTATATATGTTATGATCTATGATCCCTCCCACGCTAGAGAGATGGAGAGAGTTTACAGGAAATTCGATTCCTTTTCTCAAAACAAAACAAACAATAATAACGATTCATTTTATTTTTCTAAAAATTAGCCTCATTCTTGAGTTGTTCAAGGCGTCAGTTTTATTTCACTATTTTTCTTGTCATTATGCAGAAACAAAGGATGGAACTATGTGAGAAGGTCCGACATATTGTTGTGATAAACAATTACCAATTTTGTGGAGTTGGAATTTGAATTTGTAAAGTTTGCATTTTATCAGTGTTTGTTGTCAAACTAACTGAGCTGACCGTTGGCTACCGATGGCCTGACCGCAGGTTAGTTGCCAGTTAGACCGATAGGGAGTTGCCAGTCAGACCGGCAAGCAGTATGACCGGAAGTTTAACAGTGGTTGCAATTTTCCAGAATATGTGTTTTGCACTGAACTCGACCAGTTTGACCGGCCCCTCCCTAATTGGCAGTCAGACCGACCTTGAGAATTGGTTTTGTGATTTTGGAAAAATAGTTTTTAGATTAATTTAATTATGATTGGTTAGTGCATTTATGCTGCATGAAGCTTGTTTTAGCTAATGTGAGTGAAGTTGTGAAAAACTTTTGCCCAAAAATGATTTCATGTCGTTGGATGTGTAGGGAAGTTTTGGAATCAACCATAGTCAATGGTAATGATCGGGGCTATGCTCAAAGTGGAGCTAAGGCTCAGCACGGTCAAGAATGCCGGATAAGATGGTAGAGCTCAAGCGTGGCAAGAGAAAGACGAGAAATGTTAAAGGGAAGGTTCCAGTAACGAGATATACCAAGTGGCTTGGTTAGTCCAAGTAAGTTGCGGTGTAGTGGAACTAGAACAAGAGAGACTTACCAATGCCTGGCAAACCATTGTGCACCTACGTGTGGCGAGCATGGTGATTGCTTATAAGGGAAGATGAAGACCGAGTCATGGTAAGGGTATTTTGGTAATTTTCCAAATACCCGAAACTTCGTTGAATCAAAACTTTGGTGCTAGGGAAAGCTGTTTAGATCAAAGAGATGCTGAGAAGATCAAGTGAATAAAACTCTAAAGACCTAGTCAATTCAGACTCATGCATTTTGAAAATCATGCATGAGTTAAGTGTGTGGGTAAAAACCTCTGTTGTGTAGGGTTAACATATTTTCCCAAAATATGCTAGTGGATATGCAGAAAAGTTTTGGAGTCAACCATGGTCAACGGCAAGGATCGAGGCTACGCTCATGGTGGAACCAAGGCTCAAAACGGTCAAGATACTAGGTGAGATGGTTGAGCTCAAGCATGGCACGAGGAAGATGAAAACTGTTAAAGAAAAGGTTCAAACAATGAATTACACCAAGTGGTTAAGTCGATCCAAATAAGGTGCGGTCTAGTGGAACCAGAACAAGAGAGACTTACCAATGCATGGTAAGCCATTGGTGCACCTATGTCTAACAAGCATGGTGATTGCTTGTAAAAAATAAAGACCAAGTTAAGGTAAGGGTATTTTGGTAATTTTTCAAATACCATAAACTTTGTTGGATCAAAACTGTGGTGTTTGAAAAAGCAATTTAGGTCAAGGAGATGCTGAGAAGAACAAGTGAATCAAAGGTTAAAGACTTAGCAGATTCAGACATATGTACTTTAAAAATCGTGCATGATTTAAGTATGTGAGTAGAACCTGTGTTGTGTAGGGTTAATATATTTTTCCAAAATATATTAGTGGATAGTATCTATTAGGGTTAGACGTGGGCTGATTGCTTTATCTGTTTAACAGGTTAGGATGGAGGCTTACAAGCTAACCATCACAACCATTTAAGATTCTAACCTTGTGTTCTAGTGTTAGAGTTATAGAAGAGTGAATAATGTGGTTTTTCTTGTCCTCCTGGTGGAGTGACTATAAAACCTTGATCTTTAAGTAGCAAATATCACCTTTGTTCATGACTCATGATGTCAAATTGTTTTGATTGATTTGCTCTTGTTCGTGTTGGTTTTGATCTAATTGATCTTAGTGTGTGTCAAGGACGTGTCATGGAGATCAAATCTCATCTATCTAGGCATCAAGTCTTGTAGGATTTCGAAGCTGTCTGATTTTGCTTGGTTTTGGCCAATTCTTGAGGTTTATTGATCCCAATGTTTTTGCTTAGTATTTTTGAGAGATTTTACTTGCTGTGACATGTGGGAATACATCTAGTGCCATCTTGATCATCCTATGCCAACGAGCAAATCATATCCTAAGCTTTTGGTTTTTGCTCAATTCTTGGTGCAACCTTGCTTATGTTTGGGAAAGGAACTTTAAAAAGGATTCATGTGATTCTTGGCTAAGCAAGATGTGTGTAAAGTTTCATATTATTTGGCTATAACTTTTGGGAGTTGCATCAAAAGTGGTTTGGACTTGGTCTGATTTTTTTTGTTATGTGAAAGGGGAAGCGGACTGGTTGGACCAATCAACCGAGCCAGTGGTCAGACCACAAGGGCACCACCGATTAGACCGCAGTTCTATGGCCAGTTAGACCGCCCAGGTGCAAGAGCTAGGTTTTCTAGTTTTGAAGGTGTTGCTTTGTTGTAGACTTTCAATTTTGATCTTTATAGATCAGTAGCTCTATTGAAGTGATGAATTTGAGAATAATTATGGAAAATTTTCTAAGGCACCATAGACTCCCTCTGTTACTATTGCGGTCCTACAGATAGAGACAAGAAATAACATTCCACTTTTTTTTTGAAAGAAAAGCAGACAATTCAATCATTTTATTTTGTAAAATCAGTGTTCTTGTGGTGTTGTTCACGTGGTCAATTTCACTTCACTAATTTTCTCGTCATTAGGAGGAAACAAAGGAGCACAATTGGGGCAAAAGAAAGTTGACAAGAAGAAAGGAGGAATAAGAAGACCATACCTCAGCAATGGCGCTTCGAATCCTGGAGAAATCAACAGTTAAAACAACCAATAAAATCGATGGTGTAGTCTGCAGCGAGCGACTTGTGCGTTCACTAACCGAAGATGTCGGAGGCCAGGAGGATGGCCCTGTCGGAGTGGACAGCGCCGGTGACGTAGGCCCTGAATCCGGCCAGGTCATCGACGACCCCGCCAGCCTCGTCGCCGCGGGCCGTCAGGTCCGGCGGGTTGTCGAGGCACTGCGAGTGCGGAGCGGCGGCGGCACCGGCCACGCCGAGGCAGAGGAGGCACGAGTAGAGCAACACCCGCGCCATGGTTTTTCAACGCATGAATGATTGTGCCGAACTACTTCATGTTTAATAATGCCTGGTAAAGCCGCCCGTAGGTAGGATGGACGCGTTGGGTCCCTCCATCGCGCTATTTTTTCTTCTCCTTCATTTTCGTTGTTCCCTGCTCAAAAGAATAGTAACAGAGGAAGGATAACTTTCAGTACACATGATTGTCCTCAACCCGTCATCACAGCGCTTTCTTTCCGTTCACTCTCCGTAGCAGCTTTCGCGAAACTCGTTAGCCGCCGGGCCTGTTTTTTCCTTCGAAACTAACGGCTTTAGATTTTTGCTATAGTACATAATTTTCAAACAGAGTATTTTTTTCAAGACGGCTCTACAAGTTAAACATGTATAAGTTAAAAGCCCAACATTTGTACCAGCCAAAATCGCAAATGAGTATCTCTCTCTGTAATATGTACCGTAAACAGCCAAAATTCAAAAATTTCAACCGAAAGGCATAAGCCGCAGCCGTTATCAAATAGGCCCCGAGCTAGCTTTTGGTTGGCTTGTTTAAAAAATTGCTTCCCAACTATACATAAGATAATATTCAGAGTAAGTCAGTTTGAATGAAGCTTGACTAAGCTCGGACTCAGCTCGATTTCCAGCCTTGCATATATCTATACTAATTAAAGGTTCCTCTAGAGGATTTCCATCCTTGCATATATCTATACTAACGAAAGGCTCCTCTAGAAAGACTTACAGGTAATCTAGGAGGTGAAAAGGCTACAAATTCTCGTGTTAATAGAAGAAATGCAATTGGACAAGAATAGAATCCACGATATGCATGCACGTCAGATGCATGCAAGAGTTGATCGGTTGATAGGCGCCGTATCATGGATGAGCACACAGTGCAAACTAATACTAATCGGATTCAAACACAAAAAATAATAAAAAGGTAATATTGGCTCTGCCACTGTACGTACATTAATTTCCTGCGGATATTTTTAGCCGTACTAACTAAACAACAAAATTAATCGAAAAAACTAAACAACAAACTTCAGTGGATAAGTTGCCGATAAGTATTAACTTTGGATTATATAATTATATTCACCTTGTCTACAAGTGGAAGTTCTGAAGAAACATTAAATACTGAATTCAGATTAATTTTGGATTTGATTACAAAAAATAAAATTTTAATTTCGTAATAAAAATTAAATTTGCAATGTAATATAAGTGCAAACATAGCAAAATTATGTTTGAATAAATATAAATATGAGCTCATAAGTAATGTCAAATTATTAATTAAATTAAGTCTTAAATAAATTAATTTTGGATATAGACGCTCGTACCGTATCTCATAACTCAGATCCGAACCAGGGGCTGCTGTGCATAAGAAGAGGTATCAGAATGTAATTTAAGTGTCGGTAATAATCGGAAGTTATCACGGATAGTTTGTGAACTGTCTGTGATAAATACAACATAGACGATTTGTAATTAGAACCATCTGTGAAGAATACTATCACAAACGGCTCAAACCAAAAACCATCTGTGATACTCATACATCACAGACGGTTCTATCTACCAACCGTTTGTGATGGTCGAGTATCGCAGACGGTTGGTATATAGAACCGTCTGTGATACTTGGTTATCACTGACGATTGGTAGATACAACCGTCTGTGATGTGCGAGTATCACAAACGATTTTTGGTTTGAGCCGTTGTAGGATCAAGGATATAGACTAGAGGGGGGTTAATAGAAGGTTTTTAAAATTTTCTTTTCTACTCAATGAATTTCTACTAACTCAATATAGCAAGAATGTAAAGCAATTGAATCTACACAATTCTAGTCAAGTAAGCAACAATACTAGCTCTATATCAAGCAAATGATCATAATAATACTAACAAATAAGAGCTAGAAGAAAATTAAGTGAGAGATGTACACAATCGATATTTTTACCGTGGTGATCGGAAACTTGCCAGTTTCCACTAGTCCACGTTGAGGTTAGCCCAAACCAATCAGACCGGCTCCACAAATTAAGCCGAAGCACCTTGATCACTAGATGTAGCTCTTCCCCGCTCCGGGTAGGTGAGCTCCAACCTTCACAAGAACACCGGATCTTCTCACAAGCTCTCTTGAGAAGATCACCGATCAATCCTCTGCCCAATCGTCCAGGTGCCGGCAAGCACCAAGAGTAATAAATCTGAGCTTCGCTTGATCGCAAATGAGTGCCAAAGGATCAACTAATGAATGCAATGCGCTATTTGTTCAACCACCTCAAATTTAATGCTCAATGTGTAAACAAGGGGTGGAGTGAATGCTCTATGCTCAAGAAATGCTTTATGCAATGCGCTATTTGCCCAGGAAGAAGACTGGGACAGTAACTACTCAATAGCTGCAACTCTCCCATCCAATGAGACCAACCTCCAATCAAATGTGTCCATCCTAGAGGTAAGGGTCGCAAATCCCTCGGCCTGGGAGTCGCAAAGCTGAAGGATGGCCGAGTAGATCTGGGAGAGGGAAGTCTGGTCGGCCACCTCGGGCAGAGCTGATGCTGCTGCTGCTGAGGAGCCTGCTGCTGCCGGATCTGATTGTTGGGCTCTAGCAGATGTGGGGATAGGAGGTTCTGGCCAAGGCTTATAAGGTTTGTGTACTCCTCCTAAGCCTCCCCTAAACTCAAACTTTCTCTTGATTAATGCTATTATATACGGAGCATAGTTGACGCGCTTAATCCTGTCATTCTTGGAAGACGCAATCTTCCTGATGATCACATCAACTACATCAAACTTTTGTACTTTCATTATATAATCAATAAGGTTCCAAGCATGACCTCTGATGGCATCGAAATTCTCACTCTTGGGGAAGATAGTATGGTTGATGATCTGGTTTACCAAGTTGGGAATAGGAAGCAGTCCAACTAGCTTGCCTGGTATGAACTTCTCAGAATGTTGTAGTAAACAGACATATCAGAAATGTCGAGGGCTGTCTTTTCATATACCTTCTCATAAGCACTCAACTCTGCCCTTAAAGCAAGCTCAAAGTCATGTTTATTTGCTTCTATTTTCTGGCAGACTATCATCCATGTGAGCTACTAGAAATCACGGGTAATGTGAACTGTGGCATAGAACTGTCTAATAATCTCCTCATTATAGTCTGACTGTAATGCCACAAGCTGATGTAATCCGGCCCTCTGGAACAGTCTGTAGGTCCCATCATATTTGTCGATGGAATCCAGTGATCCCAGTCGACATACTTGTGATCAGCAAACAGTCTGTTCTTCCCATACAACTGATAAAAAATCTGCTCCTGGAATTTTGTATGGAATTTGGGGTTGATGGAGTTGGAGGGCAGCTCAAACTAATTTCAGTGCCTGAGTCTAGCATACTCGTCAGCAGAAATCTTCCTCAGGTCTATTTGTGGATCCCCCCTATCTGCTAGGTCCTCCTCAGACTCCTCCATCCGTGAACTGAGAGCTTGCTCAGACTCGGTCTCGGAGTCTGACTCAGAAGCAGGCCCCTTCCCCTTGTCTTGTGCAGCCTCAGTGGAAGGAAGAGCAGGGGCACCAGAAGAATCCCCAGAGGTGGAAGAATACATCCTCTGGGCCGCGGTCCTTGCTCTAGGCATCTAAGAACAAGGAGGAACACTATTAGGGCCAAGGGAGAATAGATCAATTTAGATTGAAAAAGAATAGAGTGAAATTGTTGTTCAGTCTGGGAGATCGAAGTACCGCCCTTCAGGGGCCGGTAGTACCGCACTGTGGTAGTTCCGCTCCTGTTGAGCGGTAGTTTCGCTCCCCCTGACCGATTCTAGGTTTGAGCAATGTGCATACAAATTTGATGTTTTCTTGGATTGAATCCATGGAATAGGTGTGCAAACACCTTTAAACACCAAATCTACTCATATGCCCTAGATTAATTGCGCAAAATCATCTACATTTTAATTAAATCTAAATTTTGACCTTGGGTTGAAAAAGAGATCAAAAGGAGGGATTTGATCCGAAATACCTTAAGGATCGGAGGAGTTGAACCCTTTGAAGATGAGAAGACTTGAAGATTAGAAGAAAGAGCCACTGGATTTACAGATCTAGGGGTGGTTTTTGGTGGATTGTGTGAGGAAGAGAGAGAGAGAGAGAGAGAGAGGATGAGAGAGGCGTACGGGCTCCAACGGAAGTGAAGAGCGGAATAACCGCAAGAGGAAGAGGGGGTCCCACTAGTAACCCCTTGTGTTTGGGCGGTTTTTAAACTTAAGGCAGATGCGGTAGTACCACCGTGAAGGCCGGTAATTCCGCTCAGCGGAAGTACCGCTTCCACAACCGGTAGTTCCGGTCACCAGAAATACCGCAGGGAAACAACAGTAGTTCCGATTAACTAGAACTTGAAGGGAATGGATTTGAACAAGAGTAGATGCAAATGATCCCTAGTTTTTGCACTCAACTAAAATCATTAAGGATCATTATGCATTAAATATTCCAAAATAATATCTTTAAATAATTTTTTGCATTTGATCAAAATCAAAACTCTTTTACATAAAAACTTTTGCACAAAAACTCTCAAGCTACTTCAAGTGAGCATACATTTAAATGTGCCGTAAATTTATGCAATATTAGAATAATCTATGACATTTAATTCATTCTTTAATTTGCAAAAGTGGCTTTCATCTAAGGGTTTGGTGAATATATCCGCTAATTGGTCTTCGGTCCAGATGTGGCTAATGCAAATATCTCCTTTGCTAACATGGTCCCTCAAGAAATGTTGGTGTATATCTATATGCTTGGTTCTTGAGTGTTGGACTGGGTTATTGGAGATTTTGACCGCACTATCATTATCGCACAAAAGAGGCACTTTATCAAAATTAATTCCATAATCCATCAAAATTTGCCTTATCCATAGCACTTGAGCACAACAACTTCCGGCGGAAACATATTCAGCTTCGGCGATTGAAAGTGCTATGGAATTTTGTTTCTTTTAGAACCAAGACACTAAGGATCTACCTAGAAATTCACAACTTCCGGAGGTGCTTTTTTATCCACTTTGTAACCTGCATAATCGGAATCTGAATATCCAATTAATTCAAATTTAGCACATTTAGGATACCAAAGCCCTATGTTATAGGAATGTTTTAAATATCTCAAAAAAAAATTATGACCTTTAAATGACACTCCTTTAGAGAAGCTTGAAAGCGAGCACACATACATACACTAAACATGATATCGGGTCTAGATGCGGTAAGATAAAGCAAACTACCAATCATGGATCTATAAAGCTTTCTATCTACCGACTTACCTCCTTCATCGAGGTCTAGATGCCCGTTTGTTGCCATTGGTGTCTTGATGGGTTTTGGAGCTTCCATGCCAAACTTTTTGAAAAGAACTTTGACGTACTTTATTTGGCTTAAAAAGGTCCCATCTTTGAGTTGCTTGATTTGAAGTCCAAGGAAATAGCTCAATTCTCCTATCATGGACATCTCAAATTCCCTAGACATCCTTTCACCAAATTCTTCGCAAAAATCTTGGTTAGTAGAACCAAATATAATGTCATCAACATAAATTTGGCATACAAAGAAATCATACCAATGATTTTTGTGAATAGTGTTGTATCTACTTTTCCAATTTTAAAACCTTTTGAAACAAGAAAATTTCGAAGGCGCTCATACCATGCTCTAGGAGCTTGTTTTAAACCATATAGCGCCTTTGAAAGTTTATAAACATGATTAGGATATTTAGAATATTTGAATCCCGGAGGTTGTTCAACAAATAGAAGTTCGGAGATTGTTCCATTAAAAAAAAGCACTTTTGACATCCATTTGAAATAATTTAATATCAAAGCTAGATGCAAAAGCAAGCAAGATTCTAATTGACTCAAATCTAGTTGCGGGTGCAAATGTTTCATCATAATCTAAACCCTCAACTTGAGTATAACCTTGAGCAACTAACCTTGCTTTGTTTCTTACCACAACTCCGTTTTCATCTTATTTATTTCGGAAGACCCATTTTGTACCAATCACATTGTGTTCCTTGGGTCTTTCCACCAATGTCCAAACCTCATTTTGAGCAAAGTTGTTCAACTCTTCATGCATGGCATTAACCCAATCTGGGTCATCTAGAGCTTCATCTACACGTTTTGGTTCAAGAGAAGACACAAAAGGGTAATGTTCACAAAATGAAGCTACTCTAGAGCGAGTTTGAACACCCTTACTCACGTCACTCAATATTTGATCTATTGGATGATCTTTGGCAATCGCATTGTGGATCTTGAAGGTAGTAGGATGTTGATCCTTTTCTTCATCTTCTATGACTTGAACGTTGCTTGTTGTAGAAGAGGTTGGTGGTTCAACTTGTTTTGATGTGGTAGGTGATGTTGGATCCTCTTTTAGCTTGATGTCACCAATTTGCATGTTCTCCATTGCCTTGCATAGTCCATCTCCTACATCATCCAAATTCTCTTGCTCTTCTTGAGAACCATTAGTTTCATCAAATTGAACATCACATGATTCTTCTACTATACCCGAATTGTTATTAAAAACTCTATATGCTTTACTATTTGAAGAATAGCCTAGTAAAAATCCTTCATCACATCGACTTTGAAATTTAGATAGCTGAACACCCTTTCTTAAGATATAGCATTTGCAACCAAATACTCTAAAGTTGGATATGTTCGGTTTTCTTCCAATGAGAAGCTCATAGGAAGTCTTTTTAAAAGATGATGCAAGTAAAGGCGATTTATGGTATGACAAGCAGTGTTAATAGCTTCCACCCAAAATTTATCGGAAGTATTATATTCATCACGCATTGTCGTAGCCATTTCAATTAATGTTTGATTAGTGTAGGTTGTAAAAAATTTATGTTTTATTCCAAGTTCATCACGAAAATCTTCAATTTTAGTGTTTTTAAACTCGGAACCATTGTCACTCATAATTTTCTTTGTTTTAAAATCAATTTTATTTTGGGCCCTTTTGCAAAACTTTTGAAAATCCCGGAGGCTTCGCTTTTGTCATTTAAGAAGAATACCCATGTATATCTATAGTAATCATCTACAATGACTAAACAATAGCTATTGCCCCCGATGCTCTTATAGGTTGTTAGCCCAAACAAATCCATATGTAAGAGCTCTAATGGTCTAGATGTTGATATGATACTTTTGGAAGGATGAGAATTTGCAACTTGCTTCCCGTCTTGACAAGCACTACAAAGTCTATTCTTCTCAAACTTCACATCTTTCAAGCCAATAACTAAGTCATGTTTAAAAAGCTTTTTAAGTTGAATCATACCCACATGACCTAGCCTTCTATGCCATAACCATCCCAAAGAAGTTTTTGCTATTAAACAAGTTTTCAAGGAAGATTCATTTGAAGAAAAATCTACTAAACAAAGGTTTTCAAATCTAAAACCTTTGAAACAAGTTCATTTCCATTTTCTTTTGAAATAATTACATTTTCTTTAGATAAGGAGCAAGTTAAGCCTAAATCACACAATTGAGCCACGGATAGCAAATTAAAATTCAATGTTTCTACTAAAGATACATTAGAAATGGAAAGGTCATTTGAGATAGAAATTTTACCCAATCTAATACCTTTCTTTTGCTATTGTCCCCAAAGGTGATTTTCTCATTGCTCCCGCTCTCAAATGTGGTGAACATCTTCCGGTCTCCGGTCATGTGTTTAGTGCATCCACTATCAAGCACACAATGCCTTCCACCGGTTTTATAGTTCAACTACAAAAGAAAATCAACTTCTTTTAGGTACCCAAATTTGTTTGGGTCCTTAGAGGTTAGTAACCAAGGTTTTGGGCACCTAAATAGCTTTCTTTTTAGCACCCAAAATCAAGGTGCCAATAAAATGAGCAATAACATTTCCATTTTTAGATTTTCTAAGCATGTAACATGAATCATATAAACCAATTGATTGGATTTTACTTTTAGGACAATTATTGTGTACATGTCCTACATCCCGGTATTTAGTGTAATATTTACCATTTTCTTTTACAAACCTTGTGGGCTTGTATGCCGGCTTCTTACCTTTCTTGGGAATGTACACAAGGCCCTCTTTGTTGAATGAGCATCTTTGATCACTCAACAATTTATCAAGGGTGGCCTTTCCCTTGTATGACCTTTCCAAACTCTTGTTTAATTTTAATACTTGTTCCTTTAAATTCTTATTTTCATTAACAAGCATATTATCATGAGCAAGAGTTAAAGCATTTTTGGAGTCAATATTTGAATAACAAGGCATGGCAAGAAGATCATCACATGAAGTAGACATGCTAGATTTTGATATCTCTATACTAGGCATTTCATTTAAAATATCACATGTAATTCCAATGCTAGTACAAGATTTTTTTTTGATTTTCTTGGAGAAGTAAATCATGAACTTCCTTTAGCTCCTCATAAGATTCTTGGAGAGATATGTGTTCTCTCTTCAAGACCTTGAATTTTGATTTTTCTTTTCCAAGAAACTCATTTAATTCAATAAGCATGTCCATTAGATCATCATAAGAAGGTTCATCATCATCAAGTAATTTTACCTTCTCTCCTTTAGCCATAAGGCATGTAGGAGTGGAGAATAGTGATGAAGCCTCCTTGATGGCGATGCCAACGAGCCCCTTCTTCTTAGGAGACTTGTCTTCGCTTGAGTCAGAGTCGGAATACTCCTCCTCGGAATCCCACTTGCCAATGTGGGCCTCATTCTTGCCATCTCTCTGAAGCTTCTTGAAAAGCTTCTTCTTGCCGTTGTAGTTCTTCTTTGATGACTTGTCCTTGTCATCCTTCTTGGTGGGGCATTGAGAAGCAATGTGCCCCTTCTCGTCGCATTCATAGCAACGGATGTTGCTATATTACTTGTTGGAGTAGGAGTGCCCCTTCTTGGCCTTTAAATAAATTGACATCCTAATTTTCCAATATGCATAATTAGAGCCATCAAAGAATGGTGCCTTGCATATCGCAAACCCCTCACTAGCCATCCTTTTCTCTCTAGACGGTTAAGTCTAATAATGAGAGACCAAGCTCTGATACCATTTGTAGGATCAAAGATACCGACTAGACGGGGGTGAATAGAAGGTATTTAACATTTTCTTTTCTACTCAATGAATTTCTACTAACTCAATATAGCAAGAATGTAAAGAAATTGAGTCTACACAATTCTAGTCAAGTAAGCAATAATACTAGCTCTATATCAAGCAAATAATCACAATAATACTAACAAATAAGAGCTAGAAGAAAATTAAGTGAGAGATGTACACAATCGATATTTTTACAATGGTGATCGGAAACTTCCTGATTTCCACTAGTCCACGTTGAGGTTAGCCCGAACCAATCGGACCGGCTCCACAAATTAAGCCGAAGCACCTCGATCACTAGATGTAGCTCTTCCCCGCTCCAGGTAGGTGAGCTCCGACCTTCACAAGAACACCGGGTCTTCTCACAAGCTCTCTTGAGAAGAACACCGATCAATCCTCCGCCCAATTGTGCAGGTGCCGGCAAGCATCAACAGATCTAGCATCAACATAGATGGTCTCTAAATTAAAACCGTCTGTGATTGTATTTAATACAGACTATTCTGGGGAACCGTCTATGATGTGGTGTCTAATATTAAGCTTTTTGTACTAGTGCATTGAATTTATTGTATATATATATGATATATGCATGGACGCTTAAGTAGGGGAGAGGGGCTGAATTCATAATATTTTGAATCAAGAACAACAAAAGGGAGATACTCTTAGGTGTTGTACTAGAAGAAGATATCGTCATCTGCTAATTCGTCTATGTACTTTGAATAAAATGGAAACTTTTGGTTTGGCTTTAATTTACTCGATGTGAGAATTCATTGCTATGTGCCTGCGTCATGAGTTTTAGGACCCGTTTGGATTGCAAGATTTATATAGGAATTTTGTAGAAATCCAATTACTATGGAATTTGGATCATGCCTTTTTGTAGAGACCCGAATATACAAATCCGGACTCTCCTGTGTATTCTGCACTAGTCCAGGATCACGCTAGTGCACACAGTGTGAACAAAGATAAATATCATCCATATCACGATATTCTAAGGAAAATCCAAATTATATTGATAATCATCAGAGTACGACCTTATGGCCAAGCTTACAATAGACTAGCCCGATGGGCTTAACAAAAACTAGCAGCGGAAATCCAACAGAAAGCGCAGCAGCCAATCGACACGCCCACAGGCTATCGAGTGGAGAACGAAGCCTAATCCGCGAAGACGTCGAAGTACTCTCCTTCTGGAACCTCCTGCTGGTGATACTCCTCCTCCTCAACTAAGCAACAGGGGCATAAAGCCGTGAGTACATTGGTACTCAGCAAGTCGTTTGTAACAAAGATGCAATATAGTATGCAAGGCTTACCAATGGATGGCTGAAGGGTTAATTTTGCATAGAGCAATAATTTAAAGTAAATATAATAAATAGATTAAAAAGCAAACTTTGTAAATGATAATAAATAAGTAACCAAAGGAATTGAGACCAACAACAAGTGAACTGACCATTCACCCCAAGAAATCCACCATGAACCAAGATCCATGAAATGAACCACCAGTGAACTAATCATTCACTCTCCAACTTAACCCAACCAGGTTTTTATGAAAACTCTACCCCTCGTGTGAAATCACCGAGCGTTGTCCATGACCGAGGACACGGCTATTCGAATAGTTTTACACTCTGCAGAGGTTGCACAACTGTACCCACACGATGTGATTAGCCTCGCGCTAAGGAAATCACAACAAGGCTTTTACAATGATCCATCTCCACCTGATCCCACTCGCTAAGGTTTCGCCTCTCACCCCCTCTTGCGCCACAACAACATCAGTAGTAAAACCAAAGTGGAGACTTCACAAATTATTATGCCAGGTCTATCCCATACTAGACATGTGGTTTGCACGATAAAGCTCAGATCAATGGCGCACAAAGTTAAGTCCTTAAGAATTACCCAGGCGAAACATCCACATCCCATGTGCCTCTCGCACCCCTTTACTGCACGATCAATCGCCCAAGTGAAAACCAATTTTGTATAACCAACACCAATGACACTACCCATGTCTTGGTACTCAAATTTATAATCGTGGTTGACCACCACGTTCAAGTATATCATTAAATCAAGATTAATTAACACATGTGATGATGAACTCTTTCGCAAAATAAGCAAGGCTAAGCATTCTAGTCGTACCAACCCAATGTGACAAATAGCATAGCATCACTAATTAAATTCCCAACCTAAGGTGACAATGGCATCACGGTATTCCAAAATATCAAGGAGGGAAATAACCAATTGGGACGATAACTACCAATACAAGGGTTTGAATAAAAGTAGCGATGCATGATAATTTAAAGCAAAGTAATACATAATAGATTTGAAAACTGGGTTCAACATGATCAAAGGACACGACTTGCCTTGGCCTTACTCAGCTGAGGGCTCTTGATCTTCAAATCCAACTTCCGCTCCCTCGAACACGCGATCTAACGAGAGAGAAAGCGAAACGAAAAGACAAAAAGAAATCAAATAAAATTCAAATGAACTCCAAAAACTTCCAAACCTGGACCAAAAGGTAGAGCTCAATTCTAGATGAATTTAGGAAAAAGAATCGGGTCAATCGGAGCTAGGACGAGGGAGAACGGGCTCTTGGAAAATTGGATCTAAAGAAAATCGGGAAATTGGAAAAAGGCACTGTGCTGTGGACCGGGTGCACGGGAGAACGGGTCTACGGTGGACTCGGCGCACGGCACAGTACGGGCTGACTGGGCTTGCTGACGCAAGCGGTGAGTGCTGACGTGGCTGCTGACGGGGCGACACGTGGGCGGTTTTAGCTGACGTGGCAGCTGACTGGGCATAGTTGATGCGGCGGGTTTACGGGTGCACGGCTGACAAGTGGGCCCAGTGTGTCAGCGGCTCGCGCCGACGGAGACCCGTGCACGAAGGCGGCAGCGCGGCGCGAGCGGCGCTGGGCCTGGCGTGGCGTGGCGCGGGACCGAGGCGGCGCGACGGAGCGGCCGAGGCGCGCGCGCGCGTCGCCGCGGCGGGGCACGCGGCGGGTTCGCCGGCGGAGGGGTGACGGCGGCAATCGCCGGTCGGCGGCATCGAGGCGGCGGCGGAACTCACCGGCGGCGGCGAACGGCGAGCGCGACAGACGGCGAAGCCGGCGGCGGCGGCACGGCGCGGCGGCGAACGACGGCGCAGCGCAGACGGCGAGAGCGCGGCGGGCGGCGGCTCGGGACGGAAGCCGAGGGGTCGGGTCCCCTTTATACCCGGAGGCGAAGAGTCTGCGGCGCGCGGACGCCGAGTCCGGCGAGACGGCGCGAAAAACGGCGGCGCGCGCGAGTCCCGCTCGGAGACGGGACGAGTCCCGGCGGAGACGACACACGGCAGTGGGCCCCACTGTCGGCGTCACAGAGAGCGCGCGGCGGCGAGCGGATGGGATGGCGTCGCGGCGCAGCGGCGGCGAGATGGCGGCACGCGTCGACCATCGGCGGAGGCGCGGCGGCGCGGATGCACGCGCGTGGCGCGAGCGCGGCCGGGCGGAGGAGGGGGCGAGCTGGGCCGGTTGCGGGCGGCGGCTGGGCTGGCCGGCTGGTGGGTTTCGGCCCACTGGCCGGTTTAGGATTTTTAGTATTTTCCTTTTTCAGAAATTCAAATAAAGGCTTTTGAGCTCTAGAAAATAGCAAATAAATCCAGAAAAATCCAATAAAATTCCAGAAAATTCCTTGAGACACCAGGAACTCAAATAAAATACTTTTGTTAAATGTTTATGTTCAGATTAATCATATTAAATTCTTTTAATTCATAAAAATTCTATTTAAGCTTTAATTAATTCCAGAAAAATTCAAATGGTGAATTTTATTTTAAAAGCTTCAAAAAGGCTCTGAAAATCAGGATGTTACAAACCTCCCCCCTTAAACGGAATCTCGACCGAGATTCAAAGCTTACTAAAAGAATAGGTTACAGTGCGACTTGGAGACGGCGTGTGTGAGGCTTCCTTGCAACGCTTTGAGGTATCGACTTCCTTGATCGATGACATTCCACGGCTTGCTCCTGGAGTCTTGGCAGGAGTACTTCCAAGGTTGAACGGGATTGGCGTGATTCCTTGACGCTTCTGCGGGCACTTGCGAGCGAAATGACCTGGCTCTTTGCACCTGAAACAAATGAATGGAGTTGCATAGCTCCTTTCCCCCTGAGGCTGATTGTTGACGTTGATAGGGCGTGGTCCTGAATTATCTTGAGTCCTGAAATCTGACTGTCGTGGTACACATTCTCGGCGGCACCCGTTGATTCTACCTTTTTGTGAGTGGTATGAGTGAGTTCCTTGTTGGATCCTCTTCCTCTTCCGGGATTGGGTTTCACCTAGGGGAAGTGTCTTGTCTGATGGGGCCACACAATTGTCCTGGTTGCACTGTTGTGCCTCTTCTTCTGATGGTATCTTGGTAAATGTACCTGTAGTCCTGCCCTCTTTTGTCAATGCACTCATGGTAGTAGCTCGGAGTTTCTCTCGTTCTTCTTTGCACATCGAGGCCAATATCGAATCCAAGGCACCGAGTGGGCTATGGTCCTGGCTTTCACATAGGTAACAAGTGATCTTGCTCATAGGACATTCTTCAAGAAAATGAGTTCCTTCGCAACTGGAGCAACTGATTTCATGTTCACTAGCATAATGTCCTATCTCTCCACAGCGAGTACAGGCACAATTCTTAAACTTATTCTTTAGGTAGCATTGTTGGATGCAGTGCTCTTCCTTGTCACAACGATTGTGGGCTTCGTGCTGGATTGCCTTCGTTGCAGGACATCTGGCAAATTTATGGCCGGTTCCGTCGCAGTTGGCACAAAGAAAATCTTGTGCTGGCTTCCCTTTTTTAGGACATTGGAAGGCTACGTGTCCATCCCCACCACAACGGTAGCAGATAACATCTCTATCTGGATTATGGCTTGTAGAAGAACGATGTCCCATGCAGTCATCCTGATGAAGTGTTTCCTGTGCCTTGATTCTTAACGACTTATCAGAGGGACACTGCTGACAAGGTATCAATGGGGCGACCCAGGAAGCTTTGGCATTGTTGTTCGCTTGTTGCAACACTATTTGTATGAGCCGAGTTTGTGCTGCCAAAAACTGACTTACGATCGGGTCCAAACCCATTGGAATTGCTTGAGGTCCCTGAGTTGCCTGGTTTGCGTTGCTGTCCTCTGGGTCTTGATTCATCTGACTGCGCCCTGCAGTGCTCCGAGTGACAACCATTTCTGCTCTGTTCTGAAAGAAAGATCACTTGCTGAGAACTGACTCTTCAAGGCTCAATAGGTAAGAGGGAAAAGCAAAGGTAAGCGGTAAACTCGTCTAAGGGGAATAACTAATGGCAACCCTAAACTAAACAAACACTTAGCCGAAAAGGCTAACAAAAGAAGCAATAAACTCCACAAAAAGATTTTGATATGACTGCATCATAATGCTAGAAGCAAAACTGCAGCTCACATCACACCCAACGGCAAATAAGAAGCAAAACGATCTATACAATACTAAAACTATAACAAGGTTCAAATCTAATGGCTCCTAATCTTCACGGAAATCTCCAATCTTTTCTTGAAACATATTGGGTGCTTCCTTGATCCAGACTTCACAGCACAGCTTGAAGAATTCAATGCCAACTTTCACTTTGGTCGAGGGACACTCAAGACATCTATGGACATTATAGGGATAAGAAGTCAAATTGAGTTTTGAAAACAATATTTCAGAGGAGGCAAGGAGTAAGAATCCTAAGAATGAGGTAAGAATCAAGAATTACTAAATAATCGTTTGGTTAATTTGATTTAGAAAATAAATTTTGAATACTTTCTAATTCGACCATTCTAACTAGGGCTTCGTCCTACAGTCGATATAGCTCTGATACCATCTCTGTCGAGACCCGAATATGCAAATCCGGACTCTCCTGTGTATTCTGCACTAGTCCAGGATCACGCTAGTGCACACAGTATAAACAAAGATGAAATATCGAACATACCACGATTTACTAAGAAAAGACTCAAATATTATTAATAATTATCAGAGTACGACCTTATGGCCAAGCTTACAATAGACTAGCCCGAAGGGCTTAACAAAACTAGCAATGAAATCCAAAAGAAAGCGCAGCAACCAATCGACACACCCACAAGGCTATCGAGTGGAGAACGGCCTAATCCGCGAAGACGTCGAAGAACTCTCCTTCGGAACCTCTGCTGGTGATACTCCTCCTCCTCAAGCGAGCAACAGGGCACAAAGCCGTGAGTACATTGGTACTCAAGCAAGTCGTTGTAACAAATGAATGCAATATAGTATGCAAGGCTTACCAATGGAAGGCTAAAAGGTTAATTTGCATAAAACAACATTTGAAAATACAATAAATAGATTGAAGGCGCATTTGAAGTAAAACAATAATAAATAATAATCAAAGGAATTGAAGTAACCACTTATGGATCTCCCATCCATAAGCTAAACCACCCACTTATGGACCTCCCATCCCTAAGCTAAACCAACAGTGAATTAACCATCCACTGTCCAAAACTTTTTAGAAATAACTATACCTCGTGTGAAATCACCGAGCATTGTCCATGACCGAGGACGCGGCTATTCGAATAGTTTTACACTCTGCAGAGGTTGCACAACTGTACCCACACGATGTGATTAGCCTCGCGCTAAGGAAATCACAACAAGGCTTTTACAATGATCCATCTCCACCTGATCCCACTCGCTAAGGTTTCGCCTCTCACCCCCTCTTGCGCCACAACAACATCAGTAGTAAAACCAAAGTGGAGACTTCACAAATTATTATGCCAGTCTATCCCATACTAGACATGTGGTTTGCACGATAAAGCTCGGATCAATGGCGCACAAAGTTAAGTCCTTAAGAATGACCAGCGAAACATCCACATCCCATGTGCCTCTCGCACCTCTTTATCGCACGATCAATCGCCCAAGTGAAAATCAATTTTGTATAACCACCGCCAATGACGCACCAACGTCACGGCACAAATTTTATAACAGTGGTACCAACCACGATTCAATATCTCATTAAGTCAAATTAATTAATCACATGTGATGATGACCCTTTCGCAAACTAAGCAAGGCTAAGCATTCTAATCGTACCAACCCAATGTGACAAATAACATAGCATCACTAATTAAATTCCCAACCTAAGGTGACAATGGCATCACGGTATTCCAAAATATCAAGGAGGGAAATAACCAATTGGGACGATAACTACCAATACAAGGGTTTGAATAAAAGTAGCGATGCAATGTAATTTAAAACAAAATATTTAAATAATAGATTGCAAACTGGGTTCAACATGATCAAAGGACACGACTTGCCTTGGCCTTGCTCAGTTAGGAATTCTTGATCTTCGAATCCTGCTTCAGCTCCTTCGAACGCGTAATCTAACGAGAGAGAAAACGAGACGACACACAAAAACAAATTCAAATAAAACCTAAATAAACTTTAAAAACTGCAAAACTAGAACCAAAAGATAGAACTCAATTTTAGATGAATTTAGGAAAAAGAATCGGGTCAATCGGAGCTAGGACGAGGGAGAACAGGCTCTTGGAAAATTGGATCTAAAGAAAATCGGGGAAAATTGGAAAAGTGCACTGTGCTGTGGACCGGGCGCACGGGAGATTGGGTCTACGGTGGGCTCGGCTCACGAAACAGTGATGCGGCGGCGGCTCTTTGGCGTGGCGGCTAGGGTCGACGTGGCATGACACGTCGGCCCTAGGGTGGCGTGTTTCTTGGCCCAGGCGGGTGACGAGGCTCGGCGACGTGGCGGTTCACGGGTGCACGGTGGCGAGTGGGCCCCCGACGGCGGCGACTTCGGCTCACGGCGGACGAGACGCAGGAAGGCGGCGGCGGCGGCGCGCGTCGCGTCGTGATGGCGACGCGGCGCTGGGACCGAGGAGGCGCGGCGCGGTTCGGCTGGCGCGCGAACGCAGCGCGGCGCGGCGCGGCGGCGGGCGGCGGTGGATCGGGGCGGCGGCGGCGGTTGGCGCGGAATCCGAGGCGGCGGCGGGGCTCACCGGCGGCGACAACGACGACAGCGACGGAGTCGAGATGGCGAAACGGCCGGACGACGGCGGACGCGTCGGCAGCGCCGAGCGTCGGACGGGCGCGGCGGCAGCAGCGGCGGCGGCTGCAGCGGCGGAAACCCTCGAGGTCGGGCGCTTAAATACCGGACACCGAGGTGTCCCGGAACGCCACGACATGGAGTTCTTGTCGCACGGACGCCGAGACGCGGAAGCGGCGAGAGACCGGCTTCGGAGGCGGGAAGGAGTCCCGCTCCGGGACGACGCACCTGACGGTGGGCCCCACCTGTCAGTGGTTCGGACGGCGGGCGGCGAGGATGGCGCGCGGGCGAGACGACGTTCTGGATGGCTGACGCGTGTCGGCCATCGGGCGGGTCAAGGCGGAGCGGCGCGGCGTGGATGCACGCCGCGGCACGGCGGCGAGCGGCCGTGGCGGCGAGGCTGGGCGGTTTGGGATTTTTCTTTTCTTTTTCTTTTCAAGAAATCAAATAAATTCTTTTGAGCTCTAGAAAATAGCAAATAAATCCAGAAAAATCCAATAAAATTCCAAACAATTCCTTGAGACACCAGGAACTCAAATAAAATACTTTTGGCAAATGTTTATGTTCAGATTAATCATATTAAATCCTTTTAATTCATAAAAATTCCATTTAAGCTTTAATTAATTCCAGAAAAATTCAAATGGTGAATTTTATTTTAAAAGCTTCAAAAAGGCTCTGAAAATCAGGATGTTACACTTTTCGAACACAGGAAGAATCCGAAGGAATAACCAGAAAATGTATTCTCATCTATCAATTCTCAAAACGTATCTTTGGTTTACACTTCCTTCTCACGATTTCTTGTGTGTTTCCTACCATCACCGGAAAGCTTCTTTCTACAATTTTCATGCCTTTTTCTAATCTTTCTGCTTTCTACAATTTCCATTCCTTTTTCTAATCTATCTGTTTTGCCCATGGTTTCTTTCCTATTACTATGCTTTTCCTATTTCAGTGCTTTTTCGTTCATGCGTTCCGAACAAGCCCTCACTATTCTTAAGGAAAAGCATATGGTGGCTATCACTTATATAGGTTTTGCCTCCGTACGTTGTACTACACTGTACAATGTTTAGTAAACAATATATCTAGTGTAGAATTGTTGATCGCAATCAGAGATGGGATGAATGATTGCACCGCTTTTTCGATGTCTTATCGCTCGATGAAGATATACACCGATCGCTCGCACACCCACTCACTTGATTCCTCAATTTCGATCTTTGACCAGATTAAATGTATTCGAAATCGTCAACCCAGAAGCAGAACCTCTCGATCACCTTCGCATGCAGTCGTAGGATTTGATCCAACTACAAACACCATCACTTTTTCGAGCAAATCAAGAACCAGATTGATTCAAGATGATGTTTATTGCTGGATTTTTATAGATTTACAAAGTGCCCTCACAAGCACCCCTAAAAGCCCTAGCAAAAAACTAAAGCCTCTCTTTTCTTCACCAAAACCCATCCCAAAGACTTTCTCAAAATCTCACATTAACCCTTAGCCTCTCTTGTTTTTATAGGCTAACACACCAACCGTGTCCCCATCAAACATGGACACAAAATTCTATCTCTTCAAGAAATCAAGGGATCCGAAACCTTCCAAACATGGGTTTTTAAATATCTCTAATCCTTCCCATTATAGACTCCTTCCATAACGTTTCCAATCTCATCACGTGACGAAGCCTCCAGGATCGCACCTCCTATATCTTCATCACGTATCATCCATCTTACATGGCGAAGCCTCTAGGATCGCACCTCCTCTACCTTCTCCACACATCACCGCCTTTGATCTCCAAGTGCTCCAGCATAAGCCCAACCACCTCATGACATCCTTGACCGCATGGATTTCAGATTTCCCCATCCTAATCCGGGTCCTCGTCACCGACCATAACCGTCTCCACGCCCAACCTGCACATGCAAAGACTTCCTTGGCACAAGTTCCTCCCAACTTGACCGACACTAGCCCACACACTCATACCAAACCTTTAACCATCCATCAAGATCAACCAGATCAGCCACGACAATAAATTCTATTGCTTTGCAGAAATCAACCTTAGAGCACTCGTTACAACTGCTATGACTGCATGTACAGGCCGGTCACTAGCTCATCAAACACTTGAAAACACAAGTACATGGAAATTACTATTGCTTCTCTCAGAATACTCAAAAATTACAAGTATCGTAGCATTCCTAGTCTACGACAACCGAACCTTCACTGTACCTCCGACAATGACAACAGTCCACAAAGACTACAGCTATCGATCACAAAGTCTACGACTATCGACCTTAAAGTCTTCGACTACCAATCACAAACTATAGCTACGACCATGGAGAAAGCATTGTAGCTATGACCATTGACCAAGTACTATTGCCTACGAGGTACAGGCGGTTGCCAATTTTGGGTGTGGGAGGATGAGATGGCCACTAGGCCTGGCATTGTTCCACATGAGTGGAAGATTAATTTAACATTATGTGCAATTTTGTTTCTTGTGTTTATTGTTATCGTGAAACTGTAGTGCTTAAAGTGTTGTTTTCATTCGCGTTGGCCTGTGCGGTGCTTTGTATCACATATGTACGTACTCGTCATATTTGAATGATGCTTTTCTTGTTGGTAAAAGAATTTCCCATGCATAAGCTCATTATACAAATACATACATTATACAAATGATTGCAGAAAACCATGTGACGTTACAAAAGCTAAAATACATAAACTCATTATGCATCTGGCCGTCGCTTCTGCTGACACCGTATGTCATCCTCTAAGAAGATGAACCTGCGAGGGGAATGCGGTGCATCTCGAAGGTCATACTGCGATGCCTGCATCCAAAGTGGTGCTGCGTACAACTCCGTGGAGAGTTGAGACGGAAGGCCGAAAATAGATCTCAGCCATTCGATCGAGGAGGGGTCTACATCCTGCTCAGATGGTACAACTGAATTAAGCCATGAGCAGCGATGTTCGTAATGCATAGTACTATCAAAAGGCATTTTGGGTGGTCTCGAGAGCAGGTTCTCAAGCGTAGCTGGGTACGAGAATCCCAGGTAGCATAGGGTTGGATTCTTTTTTCTTTTTCTCTCTTTTGAGTTTTGTTGGAGTTAATTCTTTTCGCCTTGTGATTTATCTGTTTAAGAAAGAGTTAAAACTGCAAACTATTCATACAAGTGCATTCTCATCCCTAATTTAATGCTGTTAGCCGTTAAGTTACACTAAATTCTATAACTCACCCTAAGTCTTTCCTCTTTAAACATGACTGCTAAACAAACTTAAGATTTAGGAAGTCCGGCCGTCACCTTGTAGGAAGAGAATGGTTGTGGGTAGAAAGGTTTACCAGTTGCAATTAAAACCTGTTGCCTTGCCTCTGTAGGATGAATGATCATCAGCGGAATGAACAAGAATTGGGATTGAGATTGGGTCCTTTCCCTCAACCCTCACCTGCAGGAATACCAACAGAAAATCCTCCAAGACTCAATGGTGAGCAACCGCCCCCGACAGTTATACCAGGCACCGATCAATCGTCATCTTCTAGGCCCGCGGATCGTTTAGGAGTCATGGGAGAAGTTCTTAAATTTTTAGAAAACTTCAGGAAAGATGCCCAAGAGAGCCAAAACCGCTTCATGGAGTCACTGCTAACCCGTGTGGCAGCACCTCACCCTCCTACTGCTCCAGGGGTCAGCCTTGGGGGTTTCCTCCAAACCCGACCCCCTACCTTTGCTAAGGCCACCGACCCTTTGGATGCTAGTGATTGGTTGGTGGAGATAGGGAAGAAGTTGGATACTGTAGGATGCTCTAATGAGGAAAAACTTCGGTATGCCGCCCACCAACTAACTGGTCCTGCAGCTGCATGGTGGCTCACCTATACTCGTAATAGGGTCAGTGAACAACCTATTACATGGGAAGAATTTCAACAAAGATTTACCGAAACCCATGTCCCCACTGGGAAGTTAGAATTAAAGAAAAGAGAGTTTCAAGCTTTAACCCAGGGAAGTAAAAAGATGATTGACTATCTTAGTTAAGTCAATGACCTTTCCCGCTATGCTACCACTGATGTGGACACAGAGGAGAAGAAGACAGATCGATTTAAAGAGGGCATGCACCCCTATTTTAAGATGATCCTGTCCATCCATAAAATTACTGAATTCCAGGATCTGATGAATAGAGCCATTATCTTAGAAAGTGAGCATTCCAACCTCACTGAGGAAAGGAGGAAGAAAGCAAGGAACGACCAGCGTGCCCCGACAGGCAACAATTTTCGCCCTTCCTCACACTCCTCCAATCCACGTAAATATGGACCTCCAAAACCCAAACCACACCACACCACTTATCAGAGACCAGCAGCTTCACCAAGACCAGTGGCAATCGCCATTAGATGTGCTAAGCGTGGATTGGGTCACCTCACCAAGGACTGTTTGAAAGGAACAAATGCTTGTTTTAACTACGGGAAACCAGGCCATCGCAAAATTGACTGCCCCTATCCTCAGAAGACTTCAGGACAAGCACTGCCTCCTGCTAATGCACCTCGCTTGCCAACTCCAGCACCCTACCAGAATGTCAGACCAAACCCTACTAAAGGCACTCAGAATATTCCAGCCGGAACCGGGAAGGGAGGGTCAGCAAGACTCACCCATGTGACCGCTGAACAAGTAGGAGAAGCTACCGATGTGGTTACGGGTACGCTCCTAATTCCACCATCCTTGGGTACTGTTTTATTTGATCTGGGGGCAATGCATTCATTTATTTCCCAAAAATTTTGGAAGGAAATAAACTACAATCTGACCCCTTAACTAAACCGATAGTGGTGAGCACACCAGCAGATGTGATAGAGGTGTCCTTAAGGAAGGACCAAGCTATTATTATTTACAACACCAAATTCCTAGCAGACCTTTATGTCACAGATCTAAGTGGCCTAGACATAATTTTAGGCATGGATTGGTTATCCGCTCATGGAGTGAGCATAGGTTGTGAATATAAGAGTGATTCCATTAGAAAGCTAGATGGGGCCAGGTTGACGTATGTGGGAGCGAGAACATTACGACAGCAACCCTTCCCTAGTTTAGCTAGCATGCAAAAGAAGGGACTTCAGGATATACCCGTGGTAAAGGAATTCCCAGATGTCTTCCCAAAGGAATTACTAGGAATGCCTCCAGATAGAGAAATAGAATTAGCTATAGATCTGGTTCCAAGCACAGCACCTATTTCTAAAAGACCATATCGAATGAATCCAAATGAGTTAGGTGAATTAAAGAAACAATTAGATGATCTTCAAGACAAAGGATTTATCAGAGAAAGCACTTCGCCATGGGGAGCTCCAGTGCTAACAAAATCGTGAATTCATGCCAGTTCACTGGAATGTGGACTACAGTGATCACTAGGGATCGTACCTTACTGGGTGAAAAGTAGAAATGGTTTTGGTAATTAAAGAGGTCAACTATTTTCGTAAGATTAGTTTTAGAATAAAGAGACTAGAATCTGGACATAAGGACATGAGAGCATACCAGTGCATTTGTTATTATTATGCTTGCTGAGTACTGTAGTACTCACCCTTGCTATTAATTTCCTTTGTTAGACCCCACTCCGCTCGAAGAAGCTTACGAGCAGGATGAGGGGGAAGTAGGTTCCACCGAGCCGGCAGGAGAGGAGGATGATGACTACAAGGAGCCGAGTGAGGTGGACCCCGTATATTTTGGCTGGGACGAGTAGGAGGCCCAGTGGAGCGGGCAGGGAAGCCCTGGGGTACCAGTTCCAGACTTTTGTTTAATTACTTTTGTAAAACCAGACTTTAAGTCATGTGGCAACTGCTATAATAAAGAAGACAGTGTCTATATTCTTGTTCTGCTGCGCTACTCTGGTAAAGGCTTATTATTTGCCGGAGCAGTGTTTCGGGCAGGGCAATCCGTTCACGGAAATACCTGACCGTCCGGGGGCCAGTCGGCACCTCTCACAACCGTAGGCTCATCATTCGGCACAAACAAACCTGATTTGATATAGAGACCATCCAATATAAAACCAGTTGCCGAAATATCAATTTTCATTTCCACACCGCAACCAAAAAGGCCAGCACGGCCACAATACAAGAAGGGATAGCACATCCATTCCAGAAGGCACCACGCAGCCAACCACAGAAAAGAACAGAAGGAAGGAAGTTCACGTCACCACATCCACTTCTCTTTTCCCCATTTGTTTCCAAGCCAAAGAGAAACCGTAGTTAACCGGGAGCAAGACCCAAGTGCAGGACGAAGGTCGGGCAAGCCGACCATGTGCAAGGCAACAGCGACCGCAGGAGGTCGGACCGCAAGCCGCGAATCCGTGAACCCTAGGAGGGCACCACCAACCTACATCCACACAACCCAGAAGGCAACAACCACAAGCAACCCTTGATTTCGCTCCAAAGCACCCCAAAAACCACCAGCAAAGGTATTCCCAAGTCATACATGAACTTGCATTCATTCAATACTAAACCTTGCTTACCACACACAATAAACCGCCAACAGCAGTCCATTAGCGCCACTAGCAACCATGAACCACCCCAGAGAGTGCCACCAGTTCGTACTACTGGCCCAAGGCGCATGGAGGACGAGCGAGCGTAGCTGGGACGACTACTGGACTGCGATGGACATGTGGACAATGGTGCTATGGACGGTGCTGACGGAGGTGTTGAGGGGGGTGTCCTGCATGCTGTCCTCTGTGATCGCGTCGTACAACGGCGTCGTCCCTGTGTCGACCACAACTGATGGTCCAGATCATAGACCTTGCGTCATCGTAGATGTCGCGCATTGAAGCTAGTAGCCAATCAATGGAGTTTGCCCTCCCACGCTGGAGAGCCTAAGCAGCCTCATCGAGGATACGATGCAGGCGGTCGTACTGCAGGTAAACAAAGAATGAGTTAGAACACTTTCCGCAAAGGGTATACTCAGAGTAGTCTCGTACCATCTCATCGTGTTGTGCTGCTCGATGACGGTCTGGACCCGCCCGTACAGCAACCTCGTGCATGACCTCTCCAGGACGGTGTGGGGTAAGCCCAGTAAGCCTGCAACGGATGCGTGGAACGTACCACGCAAGGTACGTAGTGTACGTGTCGAGGTCATACGGCCGAGGCTAATCCACAACCTCTGTGCTCGCCCAGTCACATCATATGTCTGTCCACGGCTGTTGTGTGCCTCTCCAGTCATCATTCCGTCGCCCTCTTCTTGTTTGCCTGCAAGTTGAATGACACATTAATACATCAAGTAAAGTTACCATGTAATGACGTACTTGTGGGTCTTCGCTGCAAGTGGTCATCCTAGTAGGGATGGCACCTACTGGTACAGGCCAAACTGCCTCATGACTCGCTATGGGTTGTATGGCTCGACAAAGTGGGAGAAGACCAGGTGGTAGGGCTGTAAACGAGCCGAGCTCGAGCGAGCTTGGCCTTCCAGGCTCGAGCTCGGTAGAAGCTCGAGCCGAGCTCGAGCCGAGCTCGAGTTGGGGTCCGAGCTTGGAACTGGGCTCGAGCTCGGCTCGGCCTAAGCTCGAGTAGGCTCGAGCTCGGCTCGTTGAAGCTCGATAACAATTAAAATGATTTATTATGCACTATTTTTCAATAATAAGAAAAATTTAAGTTCGAACTCGGCTCTAATAAGCTCGATAACAGTCAAAATAATTCAAATACACACTAATTTTCAATAATAAGACAAGCTCGAACTCGAGTTCGGCTCGAGTAAGCTCGGTAAGAATTAATATGTATTACTATTTAAGCTCGAATCGGGGCTCGCGAACTATTCGAGTTCGGCTCGGTAAAGCTCGCGAGCTCGAGATCAAGCTCGAGTTCGGCTCGTTTAAAGCTCGAACCGAGCTCGAATCGAGCCTAGAGCGAGCCGAACTCGAGTAGCTCGCGAGCTTCGAGCTTTTTTTACAGCCCTACCAGGTGGCAGGTCGTCAACCAGTACATGTGGTCTTGGTGGCACTGAGATGACAACCCGTGCGGGCTATGTTCGCAATGAACTGTGGAGTCCATGGCCACCAGACTATCTGACCCTCGTGAAGAGTCTCGAATTGGTTGTGGAACTCCGAGTATACACGCCTCTGTCTCTCCTTGGTCCACCGTAGCTTAGCATGTGTCCAACGCATCCCCATTGTCAGCCCATGAACAGGGTCGTCGCCATCACCCTCGTCGTAAAACTCTGGGTTGAACTCGAAAGGGTGCACGGCACTGCCAAAGTACGGCCTCCCAACTGGGAAGTACTCTCATGACCATAACTATAGGAGGATGTAGCACACCGCCAAGACCAGCTCGCTGATCGCAGTACGCTGTGAGGCATCACATAAGCCTTGGTACGTGGTGCAAAGAACTACAGATCCCCAGCTGTACTGTGGTACCTGGCCAAGCCAGGCATCTGCCAAGGACTCCACAAGATGTACGTAGCTAGGGTGAATGGAGTCTCGAGTGGTGGTAGAAAACAAGACCCACCCGAATAGAAACAGCAGGTACGCGATGAAGTGCGCCTGCACCACCTCCTAAGGTGCGTGCATGCAGGTCATGTACCGTTGTAGCCATGAATGTGGCACACCGGATACGTTGTCCGAGATCAGGTGACCAAACCGGTGACCCAGGCATACCTTCCAGTCTGCCAGCTTGGGGGGTGGAACTACTGCAGCACCACGGAGCGGTAGAGTTGTAAGCATGGACACATCCTGAAGAGTAATAGTCATCTCGCCCCACCGGAAGTGGAAGGGGTGAGTTTCCGGTCTCCAACTATCAATGAGTGCGGACAACAACGCCACATCGAACTGGAACGCATGCGGTAGATCCAGCAAGTGGGTAATGGGCAGTAGGCCGATGTCCCACAGTAGTGGGATATACCACTAGTCTAGAGGCCAATGCTCTCAGGGGCTTCGAAGGATCAAACTCAGATGGCATGCACCCGATGACCACACCAGGCATCGGTGCTGCTCATCCCAACGGGGGTCTAGCAACTCATACGCCATCTCCTACCGATGAAAGAAAACAAGTTAGTACACAGTGACAAGAGAATGTGCAACAAATGACAATAGAATACGCAACAAACGTAACGATAGCTAAATGTACGAAACATACCAAGACATACAGAAACTGTACATACAACTATCTCCCTACGATACATTCAGCAGAGGACAAAGGTTGCAAGCTAATGTGCACGACATACACAAAATGTGCACAATAAAGCCCCTCACAAATTGAAAAACATGGAACTAACAATCAACATAGAAGAACTATGTGCTTCGTACTACGGAGTATTACTTCATGTCGGCCTATTTGGGCACTGGCAAAAGGAGTGGCCAATCATCTTGCAGAGTGCACTTCGGGCGCTGAACCCGGTCCCCACGCTGGCTGTCATCCATGTCATTGTGCATGCGACAGCCATGTCATCTTCCTGGGCTGACGTGCTTTAGTGCATCGTTCGGCACCCACTTCACCTGCCTTGGCCATAGGTCCTTGTAGGCATGTCCACCTCGTACGAATGGAACTCCGTACTCTAGGTTTTATATAGGTGCTGCATGTCATAGTACTTTGAGATATAATGTGTCGACGCCTAGTGCCATACCACGCATGCTGCACATACATGAGAGCATGGCTTGTGTAGAAGCTGCGGCTTGTTGTGGGTGCAACATGCTCTCTCATCAATCGTGCATACCTGCTTGCGATCCCCTCTAGGGTGACCCATCACGTACTTCTATCTGAGGTGTACCTCGAACTTCTTCCTTATGCCATCCATGGTATGAGCAATGTGGAAACGAGCCTTCACCATCTTCTTATCCATGTAGGCATGCATTACCTCAAAGAATTGTTTGCCTTCGTCTGGATGCTTCTTTGTCATTATGGCTCTATTGACAAAGTACCCGACTGAAAGGTTCCAAGTCTCCTCCACGATTGCCGTGATTGGTATCTGACGCCCTTTAGGACACCGTTGTACACCTCGGACATGTTATTTGTCATAATTCCATACCTTGCTCCACCGGTGTCGTGTAGCAAAGACCACATCTCCAAGTCAGGTGCGTTCGACTGAACCCATTGCGTGAACTCCCCAACTCTCGTGGAGCCTCCCTCTATGGCCCTGGCTTCAGCCTGCTTGAGACGCAATACATACTTGCTAGTCTCCTGATCGAGCTACCTTCATAAGGCCTCGAACTTTCGCTTCTGGTTCTACATACAAAGCCTCTTGAATATCTTCATTAGGTCCTTGCTATGGAGCCTTCTATAGAAGTTCGCCGCGAGATGCCTCATGCACCTACGGTTCTTCATATCATTCCATTGGAAGGGGGTTGCGTCCTGTTCTGCATCGTGCGCAATGCGGACAACAAGCCTGTATTGCAGTCCAAGATGACACACATCTGCATGATCTTGCACAACGGCCTGCTTCACATTGGCCAGGAACCATAGCCAGCTATCGGTATTCTCATTCTCCACAATTGCAAAGGCCACGAGGAGTAATCGGTCATTAGCGCCAACTGCATTTACAGTGAGGATAGTACCCTTGTACTTGCCAGATAGGAATATCCCGTCCATCGTTAGCACTGGACGGCACCACCTAAACCCTTCTATCGCTTGACGGAAGGCCCAGAACACTCTATCAAGAACAAAACAATTCGGGCCTTACGTAGGATGAACCCGCTCCTTCCTGTTAATATATGTGGCTGGGTTTGATTCTGCAATTTGATGTAGCATTCTTGGGACCAGGTCATAGGCCTCCTTGTACGTCCCGAACATACGCTGCAGCACCTTCCGTTTCGCCTGCCACACCGCCGTCAACATTAGCCAGACGTATTGGATGCATAGGTCCAACTCGGAAACCTACATCGTCAAGTGTGTCGACGGCTCCTGTCCTGGCAAGATTCGTGCGCAGCGGTTCAGGGGTGCTGCCAATGACTTTCGGATAATGGTACTGAAGGATCACAGTTGCAAGCTTGCGGCGCCACTACATAGGCACCGCAACATGACGTTGTTGTATGTTGCGGAGGTGATAAGCCACCTCGTGGTGGCAGATGTGTCTATTTCTCCGAAGCTTTTGTTGGCATATGTAGCGAATATGGTGAGGTTCAATGTCAGCTACAAGGTGTGGCGGGCAAAACGGAAGGTTCTGCAGCATATGTTCGGGACGTACGAGGAGGCGTACGACCTGGTCCCAAGAATGCTGCATCAAATTGCAGAATCAAACCCAGCCACATATATTAATAGGAAGGAGCAAGTTCATCCTACGTAAGGTCCAAATTGTTTTGTTCTTGACAGAGTGTTCTGAGCCTTCCGTCAGGCGATAGAACGGTTCAGGTGGTGCCGTCCAATGCTAACAATGGATAGGACATTCCTATCTGGCAAGTACAAGGGTACTATCCTCACTGCGGCTGCAGTTGACGCCAACGACTGGTTACCCCCCGTGGCATTTACAATTGTGGAAAATGAGAATACCGATAGCTGGCTGTGGTTCCTGACCAATGTGAAGCAGGTCGTTGTGCAAGATCGTGCAGATGTGTGCGTCATCTCAGACTGCAATGCAGGCTTGTTGTCCGTGTTACGCATGATGCAGAATGGGACGCAGTCCCCCTTCCAGTGGAATGATATGAAGAACTGTTGGTGCATGAGGCATCTCGCGGTGAACTTCTATAGAAGGCTCCATAGCAAGGACCTAATGAAGATGTTCAAGAGGCTTTTTATGCAGAACCAAAAGCAGAAGATGGAGGCCATGTGGAGGCAGCTCGATCAGCAGACCAGCAAGCATCTACTACGTCTCGAGCAGGTTGAAGCCAGGGCCGTGGAAGGAGGCTGCACGAGAGTTAGGGAGTTCACGCAATGGGTTCAGTCAAATGCGCCTGATTGGACATGTGGTCTCTGCTACATGACACTGGTGGAGCAAGGTATGGAATCATGACAACTAACATTTCCGAGGTGTACAACGGTGTCCTGAAGCGCGTCAGATCCCTACCGATCATGGCAATCGTGGAGGAGAGTTAGAACCGTTCAGTCAGGTACTTTGTCAATAGAGCCATGATGGCAAAGAAGCATCTAGATGAAGGCAAACAATTCTATGAGGTAATGTAGGCCTACATGGACAAGAAGATGGAGAAGGCTCGTTCCCACATTGCTCATAGCATGGATAGCATAAGGAAAAAGTTCGAGGTCCGCCTTAGACAGAAGTACGTGATGGGTCACACTAGAGGAGATCGCAAGCAGGTATACACAATTGATGAGAGAGCATCTTGCACCTGCAACAAGCCGCAACATCTACACAAGCCATGCTTCCATGTGTACACAGCATGCGTGGTATGGCACTCGGCGTTGACGCATTATATCTCAAAGTACTATGACATGCAGCACCTATATGAAACCTTGAGTACGGAGTCTCATTCGTACGGGGTGGACATGCACTACAGGGACCTATGGCCAGGGCAGGTGAAGTGGGTGCTAAACGATGCTCTAAAGCATGTTAGCCCTGAAAGACGATATGGCCGTCGCATCCGTAATGACATGGATGACAGCCAGTGTAGAGATCAGGTTCGATGCCAGAAGTGCAGACTCTGCAAGATGATTGGCCACTCCTTTAGCCAGTGCCCAAATAGGCCATCATCATGTAACGCTCCGTAGTACGAAACACATAGTTCTTCTATGCTGATTGTTGGTTCCATGTTTTTCAATTTGTGAGGGGCTTTATTGTGCACATTTTGTGTATGTCGTGCACATTAACTTGCAACCTTTGTCCTCTGCTGAATATATCATAGGGAGATAGTTGTGTGTACATTTTCTATATGTCTTGGTACATTTCGTACATTTAACAATTGTTACGTTTGTTGCACATTTTGTTGTCATTTGTTGCACATTCTCTTATCACTGTATACTAACTTGTTTTCCTTCATCGGCAGAAAATGGCGTATGAGTTGCTAGACCCCCGTTGGGGTGAGCAGCACCGATGCCTAGCGTGGTCATCGGGTTTGGGCCCTCCGAGTTTGATCCTTTGGAACACCTAAGAACATTGGCCTCTAGACCAGCGGTATATCCCACTACTGTAGGACACCAGCCTGTTGCCCAGTGCCCACTTGCTAGATCTACTGCATGCGTTCCAGTTTGATGTGGCATTTCTGTCCACACTCATTGATCGTTGGAGACTGGAAACTCACACCGTCCACTTTCGGTGGGGCGAGATGACTATTACTCTTCAAGACGTGTCCGTGCTTACAGTTCTACCGCTCTGTGGTGCTGCAGTAGTGCCCCCCAAGCTGGCAGACTGGAAGGTCCGCTTGGTTTACCGGTTCGGTCACCCGATCCCAGACAATGTATCCGGTGTGCCACATTTGTGGCTACGACGGTACATGACCTGCCCCGTGCATGCACCTCAAGGGGTGTTGCAGACGCACTTCATCGCGTACCTACTGTTTCTGTTCTGGTGGGTCTTGTTTCCTACCACCACTGGAGATTCCGTTCACCCTAACTACGTACATCTTACGGAGTCCTTGGTAGATGCCTGGCCCGGCGATGTGCTACAATACAGCTGGGGATCTGCAGTTCTTAGCGCCACGTACCGAGCCTTGAGTGATGCCTCGCAGTGTACTACGGCCAGCGAGCCAGTCCTAGCGGTGTGCTACATCCTCCTACAGTTGTGATCAAGGGAGCACTTCCCCATTGGGAGGTCGTACTTTGGTAGTACCGTGCACCATTTTAAGTTCAGCTCGGAGTTCTACGACGAAGGTGATGGCGACGACCCCGTTCATGGGCCGACAATGGGGACGCGTTGGACACATGCTCAGCTACGGCAGGCTAAGGAGAGACCAAGGCGTGTATACCCGGAGTTCCACAACCAGTTCGAGACTTTTCATGAGGGTGAGATAGTCTGGTGGCCATGGACTCAACAGTTCATTGCGAACACAGCCCCCACGGGTTGTCATCTCAGTGCCACCAAGACCACATATACTGGTTGACGACCTGCCACCTAGCCTTCTCCCAATTTGTCGAGCCGTACAACCCGCAACGAATCATGAGGCAGTTTGGCCTGTACCAGCAGGTGCCACCCTACCAGGACGGCCACTTGCAACGAAGACCCACGAGTACGTCATTACACAATAACTTGACTTAATGTATTCATGTGTCGTAGTACTAAATGTGCAATGCGTCTATTAACTTGCAGGCAAACGAGAAGAGGGCTGTTGTGGCTACAGACCAAACAGAGAGAGAGAGGGTAGTGGAGAGTAATGAAGATAAGTGTAATGGCATGTCCTCTCCCCATGGCTTGCGCTCATATATATATGCACATGAGGAGTGCTTTTACAGGTATACCCTTACATCTGGTTATCCCTTCTGGGGCAGTTATGTCATTACACATGGCCTATTCTGGGCCTTATAATCTCTGCCGAACTCTTTGGGTTTAGGTGGGGCCACCCCTCGACGAGAGCCTCTCATGGTAAAGGGCTTCACAAGGCGAAGCTATGTCGTCGAGTCCTTTGGCCCTCCGTCCGCGGCTGTGAGCTGCCCGATGCCGGCCGGGTGTGCGGTGGCGAAGCGATGCGTGGTCTTGTGGGCGTCCACGTGGTGAAGCGTGCGCAGCGCGGTGCGGGCCTTGAGGCGTCGTGAGCGTCAACGTGACGGCGGACTCCCGGCGTCTGGACACGAGTGCGCGCGTTCGCAATCGTCGCGACCTGCGCTGGTTGGGTGCTTTTGCCGACGGTTGGCTTGCGAGGCGGTCGCCGCATCGTGCAGCGTGCCTTCTCGTAAGTGGAGCGTGCGACGGTTTCCGGAGTGCACACGGTGGGGTGTGGACGGTTGCTCTTACGCGCCTCTGGTAGCTGCCCCGCCCGATGCCTTGCACTTGTGCTTCCGTCTGTTGGCATGCTTCCACGCTGGCGACTCTTCGCCTAGCGAAGCTGAGTATAAATATCTTTGGCGCCGAGTATTGCCTAGACATCCTTTCTTTGTACATCCGTGCACTGTTCATAGTTAGTCTCTCATATGCAGGAAAAGTTTTGTGCACCTGTGTTTGATGACCGCGTCGACCGGCGTCAATGCCTGCGAGCACCGGTGGGCCAAATTCGCCCCGTTCGAGGGAATGCTTCGCCGCTTGATGCGGAAATGGCAAGGCCTGACTTGCTCTCGTAGATAGATATGGAGTCATCCGTAAGCTCTGCTCGTGCGAACGAGCATATGCTGGTGTGGCGATTCATATCTGCCTACGAGATCATGTCTGCTCTTGCCGCAACATGGACCTTTGCCTGCTCGAGTTATGGCGGTGGTGTGTGCTGTTCTCCGTCCTTGGCTGGCGCCGAAGTCGAAGTAGACGTGCGCGCTCCGTCCCCTACCCTTGAGCGGGTGGCGCGGCCGGCGCCTAGTCGGTGAGCGCGCGCGCTCCGCCCCTACCCTTTGAGCGGGCGGCGGCGGGTGGCGCCCAAGTCGAAGTAGGCGCGCGCTCTCGTCCCCTACCCTTCGAGCGGGTGGCGGCGGCGGCACCTGGTCGGAAGACGCGCGCTCCGTCCCCTACCCTTGAGCGGGTGGCGCGGCGGCGCCTGGTCGGTAGCGCGCGCACTCCGCCCCTACCCTTTGAGCGGGCGCGACGGGTGGCGCCCAAGTCGAGTAGTGGCGCGCGCCTCGTCCCCTACCCCGAGCGGGTGGCGCGGCGGCGCCTGGTCGAGCAGAGCGCGCGCTCCGTCCCCTACCCCGAGCGGGTGGCGGCGGGCGGCGCCTAGTCGGTAGACGCGCACTCCGTCCCTACCCTTTGAGCGGGCGGCGGCGGAGCTGGCGCCTAGTCGAAGTAGACGCGCGCGCTCCGTCCCCTACCCTTCGAACGGGTGGCGGTGAAGCTGGCGCCTAGTCGAAGTAGACGCGCGCCCTCCGTCCCCTACCCTTTGAACGGGCGGCGGCGGAGCTGGTGCCCACGTCGAAGTAGGCGCGCGCGCTCCGTCCCCTACCCTTCGAACGGGTGACGGCGAAGCTGGCGCCTAGTCGAAGTAGACGCGCGCGCTCCGTCCCCTACCCTTTGAACGGGCGGCGACGGAGCTGGCGCCCAAGTCGAAGTAGGCGCGCGCGCTCCGTCCCCTACCCTTCGAACGGGTGGCGGCGGCGGCACCTGGTCGGCAGGCGCGCGCGCCGTCCCCTACCCTTGAGCGGGTGGCGGTGAAGGCTGGCGCCTGGTCGGCAGACGCGCGCACTCCGCCCCTACCCTTTGAGCGGGCGCGGCGGAGGTGGTGCCCACGTCGCGTAGGCGCGCGCGCTCCGTCCCCTACCCTTCGAACGGGTGGCGGCGAAGCTGGCGCCTAGTCGAAATGGAGCGCGCGCTCGCCCCTACCCTTGAGCGGGTGGCGCGGGCGGTGCCCACGTCGAGTAAGCGCGCGCGCTCCGTCCCCTACCCTTCGAGCGGGTGGCGGCGGCGGCGCCTGGTCGGGCAGACGCGCGCACTCTGTCCCTACCCTTCGAGCGGGTGGCGCGCGGGCGGTGCCCACGTCGAAGTAGGCGCGTCGCGGCGCTCGCCCCTACCCGAGCGGGTGACGCGGCGGCGGCGCCTGGTCGAAATAGGCGCGCGCGCTCCGTCCCCTACCCTTTGAGCGGCGGCACGAGGCTGGCGCCAAGTCGAAGTAGGCGCGCGCGCTCCGCCCCTACCCTTGAGCGGGTGGCGGCGGCTGAATTTGAAGTCTTGGGCCATGCGCTGCTGCAGCCCTGCCGAGGCGGGGACTCGGATCCACGCGTCGCGGCGCACGCTGGGCGTGGGGCTTTCGCGACTATCCGCGCTTTCCGCGGGCTCGGGCGCGATTCTTTGGCGCGGCCGGTGACTCGAACCTCTTGTATATCTTTGGCGGCTCGCGAAGGTCCCGACTCCGCTGGAACGCGTTGAGCCGCCCGGCGCTTTCCATCCCGGTGCGGGCGGGGTCGCGGTGCTCCCGACAGGCGGTCGGCGCGGGGCGACCGCATCGCGGGTCCCGAGCTGCCGGTCGCTCCGTCGTGGCTACCTCGGACCGCTGGTCCGCATCGCCGGCGAGGTTGCGATGGAAGCGCGGTCGGTGTCGTCGCGTCGGCGGGTCGGTTGTCGCCGCGCCCGTGTCGACATCTTCGGCCGCCGGTCCGTCCTCGCAGCCGGTGGTGGGGTTGGTCGTCATTGTCTGCGGTGGCGAGGTTGGTCATCGCCCGCGAACGTCGGCAACCGCCACCGCGCCGCACGCCACCACGCCCGCCGCCGCCGTGCCGGCTCGGTACTCATGCGACGCTCCGGCCCGGCCGCCTTCTTTCCCTTCGCCGCCGCTGAGGAAGCTTTTTTCGGTGCCATCTTTTTCTTCGGTCTTCAGGCTTGTCTTCGTCCTCCCCACGGACGGCGCCAACTGTTGTGGCTACAGACCAAACAGAGAGAGAGGGTAGTGGAGAGTAATGAAGATAAGTGTAATGGCCTGTCCTCTCCCCATGGCTTGCGCTCATATATATATGCACATGAGGAGTGCTTGTACAGGTATACCCTTACATCTGGTTATCCCTTCTGGGGCAGTTATGTCATTACACATGGCCTATTCTGGGCCTTATAATCTCCTGCCAGGCCTGCTGGGTTTAGGTGGGGGCCACCCCTACGACAAGGGCGACGGAATGATGACTGGAGGGGTACACAGCAGTCATGGACAGACATGTGGCATGACTGGGCGAGCACGGAGGTTGTGGATGAGCCTCAACCGTACGATCTCGACACGTACACTACGTACCTTACGTGGTACGTTCCACGCACCCGTAGTAGGCTTACTAGGCATGCCCCACACTGTCCTGGAGAGATCATGCACGAGGCTGTTGTAGGGCAGGTTCAGACCGTCATCGAGCAGCATGGCACAACGAGAGGCACAAGAGTACTCTAAGTATACCCTGTGCGGCATAGCATTCCAACTCATTCTTTGTTTACCTACAGTACGACCGCCTACATCGTATCCACGACGAGGCTTCTCAGGCTCTCCAGCGTGGGAGGGCCAACTCCATTGTTCGGTTGCTAACTTCAATACGCAACATCTACGATGACGCAAGGTCTGCGATCAGGACCATCAGTTGTGGTCAGCACAAGGACGACATCATTGTACGACGCAGTCACAGAGGACAGCATACAGCACCACCCCCTCAGCACCATCATTAGCACCGCCCACAGCACCATCGTTCACACATCCATCGCAGTCCAGCAATCATCCCAGCTACGCTCAGCCGGCGGTACAATATTTGCCAACTGTTTGTTCATCCACTCGTTTGCTATTTATCTCTCACTACAGCTTTTCCTTGCAGCACTTGCGGTAGGATAGCACCTTGCTACAGCCATCGTTGTCACAGAGGGCAGCGGAGGACCGAACATTGTCACCAGGCTGACGGGGGCTCTCTCCTGACAGCAACCCCGACTCGCCGCAGCATCCGAAGGTGGTGTTGCCCATGTTCACGCATGGCGTTCCATCCGACCTGTAGGAGCGGCACGAGTGGTTTGGGCTGACCTACCAAGGATATACCACACAGGAGTACATGCGCAACTTCCCTACGGCATCGTCATTCAAACAATCGCATACACCGGTACGTGGTAATGTAGTAAACAAAACATGTGTATTTCAATGCTATCTCATCACATCGCCAAAAAATGCAGGTTTGCACAAAGCAACTCGGCCATGAAGGTCACGGTGGGTCATTTGCATTTCAAACTACCCAAGTAAATGCCTTTTAATAGTACTATGCATTACAAACATCACTGCCCATGGCCTAATTCAGTTGTACCATCTGAGCAGGATGTAGACCCCTCCCTGACCGAATGGCTAAGCTCCATTTTCGGCCATCTGTCACAACTCTCCACGGAGCGCCACCAAGACGAGCAAACCGAGCGTATACGTCGGGAGACAAAAGCTCATCTCGAAGCGTGCACGCGTGGAGAGCGTGAGAAAAAGAGAAATGGCGGCAAAGGCCAAAGAGGCATCCGAAGATTTCAATGCTGAGCTCGTAAGGAAGGAAAAATGGTCCAGGTCTATGCAGTAGGTCGGGCCATTCTGCACTACTCCCCTGAATGTCTAATTTATTCCATGTCAACAAGGCGCATATGTATCATACGGCTAATTTGATTTGTTGTATCGTGCATCATGCTGATTTTTATGCATTTAACCAAATCATGTGTGTCGTGTTATTCCCAAGTTTATTATGAAATCTCTTTTAATTACCAACATCAAATCTCGTCGTCTTTTCGCCTTCAACTCTTCGCTTCCTCAATAACACTTTCCTTCCTACTTACCAATCATTCATATCCTGGTCGTTCACATAAAAGCTTTCATGAAATTTCTTGCACTACAATAACATACCATGATCACAAAATATTATTGCGAATCGAACATATTTTTTACCATTTACAATGTGCAAAAAACACAAACGGATCAACCATTACACCACACTATATATTACCTCTGTACGTACGAGTCATTCAGGCCTCAATCATTCCTACAAAATTCTTCCAAAAATTACCCGCACTATAACAACGCACGGCGATCGTACCATTGCGAACCTACAAAAATCGTAAACAGACCAGCCTACCTATATTATCTATCATTTTATTTCAAAAAATAACAATCTAAAAATATATTTCCTACATGTATCATCGACACTACAAAAAATAACAATCTAAAAATATATTTCCTACATGTATCATCGACACTACGTAAGGAGTTTTCAAAGTATATTTCATAATATTTTGCACCTCCTTTTCTATATTACAAAATTACTACAGCCACACAAAAATAAATTATACATGAATATTCGTAATATTTATAATTACAAAAAAATGCACAACTTTCTCCACACAAAAATACAAAATTTAAACATCATTACAAACACACAAATGCACGCACCAGCTGAACCAAAAAAATACTGTATACATACAAGTCGTGCGGTCGAGAACCGCATGACTCAGATGTGAACAGTAGTCGTGCGGTCCCCGGCCGCACGATTTTGGTGTGAACAGTGATCATGCGGTTCCCGATCCACACATGTCAACGCCAGAAAATGGCGCTGTGGGGGAGGGGGGGGGGGGAAAAATGAAATTACGCTAGTTGAAGGACTAGATCTATTATTTCGGTGATAAACGGCGCTATTTTTAACCAAAATTCTCTACTCTGTCCATGTTCGGCCGAAGACTTCCGGGCCATTCACTTCTTTATTTATTCCTTCTCTCTTCCTCGTTATCTTCTTACCCCTTTCTTTTCTTTCTCCATTGCTTTTCTCTGGTTTGCTCTCCTCTGGCCGAAGCTTCAGGCGTTGCTCCCATGGCCGACTTGGCTGCACCTCCTCCCTCTTGCCTGTCCTTAGTTCTGGCTCCCTCCAGCGCCTTCCCTGGACAGCTCACTTGGCGCCGCCTTGGCTCCGGCCACCAGCTCCCCCGCCTCCTACGCCGGTCAGCCACCTCCCGGCCACTTGCTCGGCTCCGGTGTCGCCTCTGGCCTCACGGCGCCTCCCTGCGCTTCTCTCGGCCCGGCCCTCTGCCGGTCTCTCCTCCGGCACCTCGGCCGCCACCGGCCCTCCCTGCTCAGCCTCGGCCATGGCCGAGCACCACGGCTCCGGCCCAGCTGTTACCTACGGCTCCACAACCCTTCTACGGTGCTCCTACGTATTCTTCCCTGGCCGATTCCCCTACACCGGCCGCCTCGGCTCAGCCGACAACTACCGATACTCTAATCCCCCGCGCCCCCCTCTCCCTTACTACGTTTTACTTCCTATGCTTTTTACCCTTTTGATTGCTTCCAATTTTGCGAATTGATTTCTTGTTGGCTTGGTGAGTTGGATGGTGAGATACCTTGGCCGTGGTCTACTGCGACGGGCTCCTCGTGCGTCGGGGAGCACCGAGGAGAGCTGCCGGGTGTGCACAGTGGCCGGCCGTGCTAGGCAAGCCGACGCCACTCCGGTCTCACCTAGGGTACACTACTCATCTCTTCCCCTCTGCTCCTTTCTTCCCTTCCCCCGCTGATCTGTGATGGTGACCGTGGAATGGTGGTGCACATGTTGTGGTTGTGCGCCGTCGGTGGCTGTGAGGGATTGCGATGGCCAGTGGGTACTCCGGCGATGTGCTGTGATTTTTGGTGGAAAGTTAGAAATGGAGGGTTCGTGGGGGCACCTTATTTGCTGGTCGAGGGTTTGACGTCCTGGGGTGGAGGATGTGGTGATGAGGCGTGCTTGGGGATCGGCTCATCTTTCCTGGGTTGCTTCCGATCCTGGTTTGGCTTCGGTTGTTCTAGGCTGTCGTGGCCGTGGCCTCTCGACTCCGTGAGCTCCTCCCTCCTAGCTCCCCCTCCCTCACTGCATCTGTGTGTGGCCATGGACTTGGTGGTTGGAAGAGCTTCCCTTGGCTTGGTGCTTGGCTTTGGCTGAGCAATGGAATGACAGTGGCTTTCTTTTGTGCTTTTGGTTGGGAAGAAGTGAGCTAGGGCAGAGAGGTGAATGCTTTGTGTGGTGCCTTCGATTGGCTAGCTTGCTTATGAATAGAAAGGTGGCATGCTCTCCCTTACTGTGGTTTGGTCTTATCCCTGCCTCTCCTCTGTTGCTTGGCCTTATCCAGGCTCCCTCCTGTTGCTAGGCCTTATCTCTTGGCTCCTCTGTTGCTCCTGTGCCGTGGGCAATTTAGGGTGATTCCTAAGGACCCCTAGGATTTGGCGCTGTTTTTCTGTTTTTTACTGCGTGAAATAAGTCTGTAAAATGATAAAATGGGTGTTGGGTTTGATTTTCCGTCAAGGATGAGACCCATAGAGGTGCCGCCTCGTCCCGGTCCTAGCATCTCTATGAGCGCTAGGGTTCGGTCTTCTAAAAGCTAGACGATTCTGATGGTAACCTGGTTTTAATTTATTTCTTTCGTTCAGTCTTTCTCGGTCTTCTGTTATTGATTTTATTCGTAATTAATAATGCTGACTATTCTTTTGCTTAGCAATATTCCTGAATTTGCAATTGTAGTGTAATTATTTTCACTTTGGAGATGATGGACCTGATTGAGATTGAGATTTAGAATTTGATATAATCTGAATTAAATTGATGTACTTTGAATTGTAATTTATTTGACCAGAACACTTTGAATTGTAACTTATTTGACCAGAATTATACTTGATGGGGATTAAAGATTGTAAATGGATGCAAATTGAGTAGTAGAATAATGTAATTCAGACTGTCATATACATTGTCGTATTATGGACTGTTAATACTTTTATTGGATTCCATGAATTATTTTTATCCTTCTTTGATGTATGGGATTAATGGTTATACATGAGATGCGAATATTTTATTTAACTTGAGTTGATTTGAAACATGTTGGGGTGAGTTCATAATTGAGAATTGCAATTTGAGATGGCTTGTATATTTTTAGTTAGTCTTGTCCTGGGGGAAGTTTTAATTTATTCGGAATGTTCTGCACTTAAAAAAAAACTCTTGCACAATTTTGTTATTTAATTGCGTAATTAATTTTCGTTACCCTTAATTTGGTAATTAAAAGGGTTAGAAAATGCGGGTTATCACACTGCACTTCGGTCAGAACGCTCTAGTGAGCTAGGCACACCACGCCTGATAAGAGCTCAAAAATACCCTCTCTGCAAAATTGCTACCGTCATCTAGAGATTGGTCATACTGCGCCGTGGTAATACCATTGCTCCAACATCGGTACTACCAGTAGGTACAATTTCTGAAGATTCTGACATGCCTAGTACTACCACCATTGATGGCTGATACTACCCTCTGAAACTAATAGCAAAACTGAATTTTGCCAATTAGTTCTGCAAAATCAAAAGCCAACTCCATAAATGTGCCAAGTGTTCATCACTTATTATCTATAGATCTTCGTACATGGTCTTTCAGGGGCTATATAAACCCAACCACAGACAAGCCAAGCAAAGAAAAAATAGACAAGCCAAGCAAAGAAAAAACACTTATCCAAAATAGAGGGCGTACGAGAGGATTAGAGGTTAGGATATTCTTTAGCACTAAATTTTTATATAAGATAAAGATCCAACGGTCTTAAAAAGTTCGAGAGGATTATAAAAAAGTGTTAGACCATGTGGCTCGGTCTAGGATATTTTGGTGATGAATAATTGACAAGGGTTAATTTGTAATGATGAATAATTGGTAATTTTGTTTAACGTTGTTATGCGAGTCGTGTGCGTGTACTAATGTTGGTCAAGTTGGAGAGAACTTGTGCCGGAAGAATGTTCTTTGGTCTTTGCATGTGCAGGTTGGGCGTGGAGACGGTCATAGTCGGTGACGAGAAAGACCGGGACTAGGAGGAAATCGAGGTCGGGCGGTCGAGGATGTCACGAGGTGGTCGGGCTCACGCCGAGCACATGGAGATCAAGGTGGATGATGCGTGGAGAAGATACAGGAGGTGCGGTCTGGAGGCTTCGACACGCGATGAGTTGAAAAGTCAGAAGTGTGAAAACCCGTGTTAGGAAGGGTTTCGGGTCCCTTGGAAATTAGTGGGCCAAAAGTCTAGTTGAGGTAAAAAGGCCCCGGCCTAGTTGGAGTTGGATTAGGATTTGAAGGCCTAGTTGGAGTTGGATTAGGAAGGCCTAATTGGAATTGGATTAGAACTCATGGGTTTGGTATAAGCCTAGGTTTTTGGGCCCTAGACTATAAATAGAGAGGTGGGGTTGGAGCTAACGGTGTGGCTTTTGAAGAGGCTATTTTCGTGCTAGGGTTTTAGGGTGCCAAGAGGGTACTTTGTAGCCACCATAATTAAGAAATAAAAGATTAGATCGGATCAGAAGTTCTCGGCGGCGGCGTCTCGTCCTCGTCTCCCTGTGCCACGGTACGCGTGCGTGAACTCAACGTGAATCCGTTCGGTGTGCTGGAGCCGTGACCGAGCGAGAAAATATACGAGAAAAAGAGATCGTCGGCAGGCAGAAAGTACAGAGCGGCGGCAGTACAGAGAAACATAGGCGTGCGTGGCGCCGGTGATTTGAGGGAACAGAAAATTAGAAGGATAAAAGGTGGCGTGGAGATTGAGCAGGAAAGACAAGAAAAATTGGTTGCATGCACAATTTTCGAGATCTGATGGAAACACTTCTGATGGATGTTGAAGTGAACAGGTTCTGCGTTTTTCCAATTAAGTTCGTAAGTTTTTAAATTTACATATATTATCTATTTTTCTAGTTTTTTTTATTCCTAGGGATTCTTTATGCATTGATCTTTATCTAGGTATTTTTCTTACTTATATACATGAAGTAATTTTAATTAAAAATCGATTTCTAATTTGAATAGAAAAACAAAAAAAAAGTGGCTTCATTGAGTTGGTGTACGCGAGTTTGGCCGTGGTGTTTATTAGCTATAAGTTGATTAAATAGGTGATTAGGTGAAGCTAATCAAGGATTTTTTATTACGAATTTTTGACTGCATGTACGGAGATGTGCGCGGTTTTCGAGATCTGCTAGAAGTTGTTGCATGCACTGGCTGTTGGATGTTGTGATCGGCTCGGATTGATAAACATACTGCAGCGTCCGGTCATTTTCATCCAGAGAGCGGCTGGGTTCTTTGTGTGCGCACAGAGACTCTTTTATTGTTGTTTACTTGCTGTTTTTGCTCTCTGTGATTAGCGGAAAAAAAAATAAGAAGTAGATTTTGGGAAAAGCCTTCGCTAGGTACTGCAATCATTCACCCCCCTCTGATTGCTATCAACGATCCTACAAAAAGTGATAAACTCTTATACTCTTTTGTTGTTGTGCTTATAGGATTTACGGTCGACTCATCAAATCTTTCTCTTTCGTCATGGTTGCTTTGATATTGTTATTTTGATTCCCTTCATGAGATTTATATATTTTATTCTTAATACTATGTATGCTCATATTATATCCAAAACTTGTTATCCGACCTGGGGCCAATGCTCATAAGAACGGGAGTGTAACATGACATCTTCTAATTAACCAGGTCCCCCACCCAGTTCTGAAACTGCTCCAATCAGGATAGCACGTGCAATCAAGGAAGGAGTAATCTGCACTCTCTGGTGACTGTTGACAAGCCACGGTCAACCATAGCATAGCTGAAAGTAGGAGAATTACTATAGTGAAATGCCTGGCATGAATGCTAGCGCACTGTTGAAAGCTAATGGTCTCTGCACTAATCTTTTTTTATATACATATAAAAATTTTGTCTCTGCATACTAGAGTAAATCGTACTCCTACAATAAAATAGTCTCATAGAGACGTTTATGTTTAGATGTTTTTTAGTGTCTTTATGTAACATATAAAAATGCTTTTTGAGATGTATTTTTAGTGTTTTTCAATGTTCACTATTAATATGCCTTTACAATCTTTGACACGGTCCATAGGGAGACATTCCTAGGACGCTTTAAAAACGACTTAACAACTATTTTGTAAAACACCCTAGGAGCGTTTCTCTATAGATCGTTTCAAAGACTGTAGAGACGCGATGGTAGTGAACAACACTCAAAAAATGTCTCACAAAGCGTCTTTATATGCCACATAAATACACAAAAAAAATGTCTAAAGAAAAACGTCTTTATGAGACCATTTTGTTGTAGTGTCCATTGAAATATACTCCATCTAAATTTATAAGACATTTTCTATTTATAAGACATATTTTCTTTCAACATAGAGACCAAAGAGATTAAAAATGACTAGGTTATCCTTGATTATTACCTGGAAGCATTATTTTCAATGTATGCATATAGGGAATATCAAGTAAATCTAGATATTTATTAAAGTTATTTTGGAGAATATCATATTAATTTTGTATTAGAACACGAAATATGTCTTGTCTTTATGGATAAAGTCATTCAAAAAATGCAGTCTATAAACTTGGACGGAGGAAGTATTGTAGTTCTTTATGTTGTTTTGATGATGACAGGAATGGAATAAGAATTGAAGTGCGGGAGCTGAAAGGTGGGAATGAGATTCGAAAGCATTTCTAGATAGTCAGATTTATCCCCTTTCTTGATGCCACAGCAATTCTTCTTCTTCTTTTTTTATTATCTTATCTTTTCTTTTTCATGTGTACATCCAGAAATCATAAAAAGAAAATCGTCAGAATTCAAACAGTTGGCACAGCATTTGAAGTTCAGCCATTGATTCCCACATTACCACATTTGCTTTGAGGATAATCAAGCCTCGGAGAGGTCGATCTCGAGTACCATTAATAGCTAATTAGTAGGAACAGTTAGGCTTAAGAATCCATTCAGGCAGTAGGCCAAACCGCCAAAGTGGCAGACAAGCTTATTCCAGTTCTAGCCCACAAGGCATTCAGTGCAGCAGCAGCAACGGCCCCGTCACAGCACAGCTTCCCGGTCCCTTCCGCGTCCATTTTTTGATAAGCCGAGCTGAAAAGCGTGTGCAGGCACTAGTCTCCCTCCAAGAGATAAGAATTATTCCGTGTCCTCCACTCGCCCAAGTCCCAGCCACTTCAGCTCAGCACCAAATGCTCATGATGGGTCTGATCATTTCTACTTCTAGAAACCGAAACTAATATGGATATCTTAGTTTTTATAAACTATTTCTATCACCATTACTATTCATTAGCCACTATAATATACGTTTTTACATATTGTAACGTACTTTGTATTTTATTATGTAATAATTCTGTAAGTCGCATAACGGTTCTAATGTTGTTGTGCCTTCGTTGCACCGTCTTTCTTACATAATACATTACTATACATCAGCCAATACTATTATCAGCCGTTTCTATCAGTCACTGCTATTCATCAGCCACAGTCAAAAGTTATCAGTAGAAGCCAATATAAACGGGCCCATTAATCTCTGGCCTTAATCGTTGCCATTGTCCCTCTCTGCAGCCCCAAGAAAAAACAGCGCTAGTGCCGTTGTTTTGGATTTGCCTATAGCCGTTGCTGGTGTGATTGCTGCTTAGCAAGTGTGCATTATTGTCCTGCTTTGAGCTAGTGACATTCCTTCAGAATTCAGATGGTCTGATGCATATTTTTCCTAGAAAAAAGATGGTCTGATAGATAATAGGATTTGCTTTTCCCCATTAGCATAATAGCATGTGTTCCATTCATTTGCCTCTGTTTGCAACAAGGAAGTTTTTCATTCAAATTGCGCATGCCGTTCTCCCACGACTGGGTTCAAGTTCATTCAAACTGAGTCTGCATTGCCAAGTTAATTAACTGCATTCAAATTGAGCCTGCATTGTCAAGTTAATTAACTGCAGAAATTTACTGCCCTTTTACTCACGTACAGAGAGGTAGATTGGGCACCAACCAACATGCCAAGAAGAACATGCCAGATCTTGGCTAGCTGTAATTTTGGTCCGCAGTTGATGGCTTTTAGTTGTGTCTAATAACTTGTGGCTGTATTTTTCGAGATGATGCGGTTACATAAGACGTTGATACGGACGGCGCACGTACCGAGAAGTCGTTTGAGAGAAACCGCCCCATTTCATACGGGTGAAATTGGAACGGCGAAGCACACAGTTGTCACATGTCCTCTTGCATCACGCTGGTAATTAAAACTCGATCGCAAGAATCTAACGAAACCGCGTACGCAGACAACTCTGACAAACACATGTATGAGGGATCCAAAAGAAAATCGCATCAAATCCAAGCTATGTAGTTAATTTATGGTTTATTCATACCTAACAGCATGTGCATATATGCATCGCAAATTTACATCCTTAATTACACCTTCACTTCCACTTCCACTGTGTATATGTAACCCAACACTTGCTGGGTAACAACAAAAATTCACCTCGATTTCTCCCGGTAACAATCCAGCAACAGATGAAGAACAAATGCGTCGCAAAATGTACATGGAAAATGGCACAAGTAAGCAACATATGTCCACCAAATGAACAAGAACAACAATAACAGCAGCAACTCAAGAAATCTCGATCTACCAATTCGACGGACCGGTCGATCGATTTGCCAAGAAACCAAACCAATTCGACCGACCGATGGGTGGATTGCTCGTCCTCACTTGCGGTAGCACTCGGCGGGGAAGCCCTGCGGGAAGCGCCAGCCGTCGGCGCAGTAGTTGTAGGACATGTAGTTGCGCTCGGCCCAGGCGACGGTGCCGAGGCCGGCGTCATCGAGCTGCTTGTTCATCCATGCGTCGGTGCCCTGCGGGCACGACGACGAGCCGCCGTTGTTGACGCAGGCGTTGGCGTAGTAGTCGCGGTAGTTGACGACGAAGGGCGCGTTGCTCCAGTCGATCTTGACGTCGCCGTGCCGCGTCGCCCAGTAGCTGCCGTCCCACAGCGTCGCGTGCAGCGTCATCGGCTTGCTGCTCGGGTACGCCAGGTCGTCGTACTTCTTGAACGACCTCACCGGCACGTCGTCGACTTGGAATCTGCAGCCCGTTTTCCCAGGAGGATCAATTTCAAGCTCCTAAACTGAACCATTCATTCAGTTAATATCGATTAATGGAGGGATTGAACGCGTGCGTACATGATGTTCTTGGGGTTCCAGATGATCTTGTAGGTGTGGAAGTCGGCGGTGGGGTCGAACCAGAGGTAGAACTGGTGCTCCTTCTTGCCGTCGCCGTTGGCCCACACGTTGGTGTTCATCACGTACGGGTTGCCGCTCAGGTTCCCCATGAACTCGATGTCGATCTCGTCGTGCCCGTCACCCTCCCCGGACGACAGCTAAACAGACACATAAATCGAACTCAATCAGCTCAAGAAAGACACGACCATCCTCATATAGAACGGATGGAAACGGAATGACGGCAGGCTTACGCACGTAGAAGGAGGTGACAGTGCCCGCGGAGTTGCCGCCGACGAGCTTCATCTGGACGCTGAACTCGCCGTAGAGGTACTTATCCTTGGAGTTGAAGGAGGAGCCGGAGGTGCGGTCGAGCGTGAGCGCCACCTGCTGGCTCTTGCCGTCGTCGTACAGGCGGACGTGATCGCCGCCGACCACGTCGAACCGGTCGTAGAACCCGGCCTCCGACATGACGGCCAGGAGGGCGAGGACCGCGACGGACAGATGCAGAGTCGACCTCGCCATGGCCGCTGCTCTGCTTCTCGGAAGAATGTGTTTTTCTTAGAGAGATGGAAGAATGTGTTGGTGTGTGTGCTGTGGTGTAGTGCAGCGAAGAGAATAGGAGCCGGTGCGGCTTTATACTGCTGCTCTGCGTGCTCCGGCGGGTGGTGGTGGGCCCGGTGGCACGTAGTTTTGTTGATGCAGATGTTGCTGTCGGGAGGGCGCGAAGCTTGGGATTACGGTGAAATCAGAGGATGTTTCGGTGCCAAAATCCGCGCTGATCTAGCAGTGTTGACAGAGTGTGCGCTGCGTGTCCGAAGCAGGGTTTGGCAACACCGCCCGTGACGATGGTGGATAGCTGGCTTTAGGCTTCATTCTGTCCTGGGGTCGTTGCTCCACAAGGGTGTTTACCTCGTGAGTGTTATGGTGTTTTGGTCGAAATTTTACTTTGTGTTTAACTGGGCTTGTTTTTATGGCTTATAACTGAATTTTTACTGTAACTGGCTGAAATTACATTATAACTGATGATAGCTTATTTGGCATAATTAAATTTAAAAATAGAAAAAATAGATTAGCCCAGCACGTATAATGCAAACGAATACGGGAAAAAGAACTGACAAAAAAGCTAAAAATTCAAAAAATTAGAAAAACGATAAAATTTAGGAATAATTAAAAATAAACCGGAAACCAGAAGCTTAACCCAAACGAACGGGCCTTAAGGTGTTGCTTCTCTTAGTCTGACGTCTTTAGTGATAGCTCTGCTGGGATCGGGTTTTTTTTTCACTTTCTTTGAAATGAATGGCCGAGCTCTGCCCTTGTTTAAAAAAAAATCTCCGGAAAGCAACAGGAGAATCAATTACAGTTCATTTCAAATTTCGAGCTCAAACCGTGCACTGTCCGAGATTTCGAGCTCAAAAAACGGTTCTAGTCCAGGAATGGAATATGTACCCGGTCCAAAAGAACGGTCGACACAAAAAGTGGCAAAGTAAGATAAATTTAATTGCGAGGTCAATCGTCGAATATATATGTATTTCGAATGGGGTCGCACTACTACAGAAAGCTTCATAGTAGACGCTTCATCACGAGCGGTTTTGTGGCGTCTCGATTAACTACTATTACAGAGCGGTTTGTAATTTGGAGGCCGTCTGTGGTATTTGTATGGCGGGAAAAGGATTATCACGAGACGGTCGGTCTATATTAAGAACCGTCTGTGATAATCCCAGATATTACATACGGTTTTAATTAAAACAAATGCGTGATAATGACTCTAAGGCATTTATTGCGCTGCTCGGACGCATCTGTCTTCATTTCGATCGAGATCTAGCCATCTGCTGCGCACTTTTCACTCGGGAGGAAGCTAGGCGATTTCAGGCCAGTTAATTTGGTGGGAAGAGGCAGAGATTTTGCTTTGAAGATTCAGACTTTCCTGGTTGCTCTAGATATGGTTAGTAGTGAAATTTATTTTTTCTTTAATTGCATTACAATTTAGGTCTAAGTAATCCATGAGTGTTATTGAAGATGGATAATTTGCAAAATTGTTGGTTATATAATAGCTATTGTGTTTATAATATGAATTGAGCTAGCACATTAAGTCTCAATATAATAAATATGGCCGGTATATATGTAGTAATTATAATTAGTTAATCTAGATTTTAATACTAAATTGTTATATATGTACGTAACGTAGGACCGAAGCTGGATGTATGCCGCGAGCCGTGTGAGTGAAGAGTACATTAATGACGTGTCGCTTTTATAAGAGCGCGAGGAGGATATGTTGAATAAGGGGTGGAAATATATGTTTGTCCATGCACCGATTGCGAGAATTTGAAGATGTTTAAGAACCGAGGGCAAATTGAAGCGCACTTGATTCGGAGGGGTTTCAAAAAGGATTATACGTGTTGGACCAGTCATGGCGAAGTGAATGATCATATGCTGCCGGATGACATCGCCGGTGAAGTGAATGATATGCCGCCGGATGACATCGCAGGTGAAGTGAATGACATACCGCCGGCTGATGTCGATTGTAGTTCGGATTCGGATAGGTTGCACGATGATAATATGGATCAGATGCTTCGCGATGTAGAAGAGAACTATGATGAGAGAGAGTATGTTAAATTCCGCGGTTTGATGGAGGACTCGGAGAAACCTTTGTACACGGGCTGTAAGTACACGAGGTTGTCGGCCGTGCTTTAACTGTTGAAATTGAAGGCAAGCAACGGTTGGTCCGACAAGAGTTTCACGGCGCTGCTAGGTCTTTTAACGGACATGCTTTCGGAGGGAAATGAGTTGCCTAAAACCACGTATAAAGCCAAGAAGGTTCTTTGTCCGTTGAGAATGGAAGTAGAAAGAATACATGCATGCCCGAACGACTGTATCCTCTATCGTAAAGAGTATGCAAACATGCATGTATGTCCGGTGTGCAACGCATCCCGATACAAACGTAACAATCAATCAGATGATGGCGAGGGAATAGAGGCGAAGAAAGAACCTTCTGCTAAGGTGGTATTATATTTTCCTATAATTCCCCGTTTGAAAAGGTTTTTTGCAAATCCAAAGGAGGCAAAACTGCTGCGTTGGCACTCGGAGGAGCGCAAGAAGGATGGAATGCTAAGACACCTTACTGATTCCGCGTAGTGGAGAAACATCGATAGGAGTTTTGCGAGTTCGCGCAGAACCAAGGAATATAAGGTTTGGGTGAGTACAGATGGAATGAATCCTTTCGATAGCATGAGCGTGAGCATAGCACATGGCCCGTGACTCTCTGCATCTATAACTTTCCTCCTTGGTTGTGTATGAAGCGAAAGTACATTTTGCTGTTGATACTTATCCAAGGGCCAAAACAACCTGGGACTGATATCGATGTGTTCCTAGCACCGTTAGTGGAAGATCTAAAAGTACTGTGGAACGAAGGGGTAAAGGTATGGGATGCATACAAACGAGAGAACTTCACTCTGCGCTCCTTATTGTTCTACACCATAAATGATTATCCTGCCCTTGATAACCTATCGGGCCATAGTACAAAAGGTGTCAAAGCTTGTACTCACTATTTAGATGGTACCGAGAGTGTATGGCTGAGACACTCACGTAAAACTGTCTACATGCGTCATCGCCGGTTCCTTCGGAGGGCTCACCCATACCGCAAGATGAAGAAACAATTTGACGGAGAGAAGGAAGACGGTTCAGCTCCAAGGCATTTAAGGGGACACGAGGTTTATGATATGGTTAAAGATTTAGATGTTGTCCTCAGAAAGGGACGTAAATTGAGGGCTCATGAGAAGAACACCTGGAAGAAGAGATCAATATTTTGGGACTTACCTTATTGGGAGTACCTAGATGTTCGACACTGCATCGACGTCATGCACGTAGAAAAGAATGTATGCGGACTTGATTGGTCTCTTCTTGAACATCCGTGATAAAACAAAGGGCGGCGTCAACGCGCGGCTTGACTTGGCCGACATGGACATCAGGCCTGAGTTAGCACCGACACGCACTAATAATGGACGAACGTACCTTCCCCTGCGTGTTACACTCTGTCCAAGGCTAAGAAAACAGAAGCGTGCGGTGCTTGCATGGTGTCAAAGTTCCGTCACGTTACTCGACAGCGTGGCGAAACTTGTTTCGATGCAAGATTTGAAGTTAAATGGCATGAAGTCTCATGATTGTCATGTCTTGATGACACAGATGCTCCCTATTGCAATTAGAAATATTTTGCGATCAAAGTCAGAGACAATTATGAGGCTATGTTATTTCTTTAACACAATTGCTCGAAGGTCATCGATCCCGAAGGACTAGATGCTCTGCGGGGCGAGGTGGTGATGACTCTATGTCACCTTGAAATGTATTTCCCTCCTTCATTTTTCGATATCATGGTCCATCTCATTGTTCACGTTGTGTGGGAGATAAAATGTGCGGGCCCGTATTCCTCGTAGCATGTACCCATTTGAGAGGTTCATGGGAATTCTCAAGTCCTACGTGACGGAATCGTTCTCGGTAGGAGGGCGCATCGTCGAAGGTTATGCAAGCGAAGAGGTCATTGAGTTTTGTGTCGATTATATGGCTCGATTCAACCGATAGGTGTCCTCAATCTCGTCATGAGGGGAGGTGAAGGGTCTCGGAACTATCGGAAGGAAAGCAATCACTCCGGATATGGACACGTATACTCAAGCCCATTTCACGGTGTTGCAACACATGGTGAAGTGGCGCCTTATGTGGACCAGCACAAGGATGTGCCGCAATGAATCCGGAGCGGCGGATGTTTGGATCATGAGGCAACACAATCGTCGGTTCAACCAATGGTTGAAGGAGCAAATCGCTAGGAGCTCGCCGAGTGAGAGGCGACATGGTTGGCAAAAGGGCCGATATTTACTGATTGTGACATGGCAAGGATATGACATAAATGGGTACACATTCTATCGCGATCTCGGGATGTCAAGAGCACTAACGAGCAGCGGTGTCGCATAGATGCATTCGATCCGATGGGTGAGAAACTCGTACTATGGCTTCATAGAAGAGATTTGGGAGCTCGACTATGTGGTTTTCAAGATCCCCTTATGTCATTGCCGTTGGGTGCATCTCCCACAGTGAAGGTTGACAAGTGCGGTGTCACGACCGTGGACCTCCAACGTGTCGGGTACAAAGACGAACCATTCGTACTCGCCAATCAAGTTGTTCAAGTTTTCTATGTAACCGACCCGGCAAATAAGAAACGCCATGTAGTTCTTCATGGAAAAAGGAGAATTGTCGGAGTGGAGAATGTAGTGGACGAGGAGAAATACAATCAATTTGACGAGTTACCTCCTTTTGGAAATGGCATAAGGGTCGACGATGAACAACGTGACGAAACTAGTTACATACGCATTGATCATGATGAAGGGCTAATTTTTAAAGGAAATAAGCAAGTACAATAAGAATGTATATGTGAAAATGTGTGACAATTTTGAGATGTATATGTGAAAATGTGTGATGTAGTCAATTTTTAGATGTATATGTGAAAATGTGTGATGTAGTCAATTTTGAGATGTATATGTGAAAATGTGTGATGTAGTCAATTTTGAGATGTATATGTCAAAATGTGTGACAAAATGTATATGTGTATTGGCATTTATGTATATGTGATGTATATGTGTGATATACATGTGAATTGGTATGCATTTATGTATAGAGCTGGTTGGTGTTGTATATGAATGCAGCTATTTGGTGGTTGATATGAATGCAGCTGTGTAGTTATTGGTGTTGTCTTAATAACAACAGTCGACAAAGGCTTATCACAGACGGTTCTAAGTTTAGAATCGTCTAGTAAACTATCACAGACGGTTATAAACTTAGAACCGTCTGTGATATGATATCACAGACGGTTCTAAGTTCGAAGCAAATGCGTGATAACCTCCCTATATACTCTCGCTAGGGTTTTCCGTGTGCGATGCGCTTATTGTCGATCGGATCTAAATCCCGAGCCCGTCATCGCCGCCGCCTCCCGAGCCCTCGCCGGCTGCCTCCCGAGCCCTCGCGGCCGCCTCCCGGACGAAGACGTCGCCGCAGCCTCCTCCTCCTCCGTCGCCGCCTCCCCGAGCCCGTCGCCTCCTCCTCCTCCGTCGCCGCTGCCTCCTCCTGCGTCGCCGCCTCCTCCTCCTCCGTCGCCGCTGCCTCCTCCTGCGTCGCCGCCTCCTACTCCTGCGTCGCCGCCTCCTCCTCCTCCGTCGCCGCCGCCTCCTCCTCCGTCACCAAAACCTTAAGGTCATTAAAACCCTCCCCGAGCTTCATGCTTACTGTTAGGGTTTAGGGTTGATGCTTGATGCTGTTGGTATATGCTTACTGTTATGTATATGCTTACTGTTAGTTGCTTACTGTTATGTATATGCTTACTGTTAGTTGCTTACTGTTAGTTGCTTACTGTCATGTATATGCTTACTGTTAGTTGCTTATTGTCAGGTAAGCACATATTCCCCATACACATCTACATTGTACTCTTTCTTTCCTTCCGAATGACTAAGGTTAACTTTTTCGAATTACGTATGGCGTTCACGATGTACATTGAAAAGGGAGTTGACTCGAAGCGCGGGGCCAAAGGCCTACTGACACATGTTCGAGATTTTAAGGTATTCATTATTTCACATTAATTAATCCTATGCAACAGTTGGTACTAATGCCTCTTGAACTAACACATTCCATTTTTTGCAGTGCCATCAGCAGCAGCCGGGCAACACATATGGATACTACGTTTGCCAACATATGGAACTACTCCTCGATTCCTCGAGGCTCACCAATCGCAAGGTTTGTCACTCTTCCCATAATTACTTTATACTTATCACGTTACATATATACGCACATTGATTTTTTCTATCGACAGGCTGCGTACATCCCGTCAATCGCATTGAAACGATCGATCTTGGAGGATTTGAGGAGAGTTGGCGTATTTTTGTCGACTCAAGTCATAAAGCTAGGAGAACGGTTCCACTGCGCACCATGATTTCTTATTGGTCTTATCACTAAGTGCAAATGCAGTGTAGATCTTTTGTAACTGTGCATTTGTTAATGGATATTTCATTTCAATTCAATTAATTGATTTGCGAAATGGATGCATGCTTTATGTTTGTGAAATGAAGTGCGATGTCAATTGGATGTTTTATGTCCGTGAAATGTATCCGAAAGGAAATGAGATGTGTGAATTGTATGTTTTTGTCTATGATTATCGCTTGTTTGAGAGGGCATGGCTAGCATTTCTGAGGCTAGCCAATAGCGAAATAGATTTTGATTTAGGAGGAGCGAATATCACGAGCGGTTTTAAGTAAAACCGTCGTGATATGTATCCTGACAGTTTTCATTAAAACCATCTGTGATTATGAGATATCACAGACGATTTTTATTTAAAAACCGTCTGTGATATCTGATAATCACAGACGGTTTTTAATGAAAAACTGTCTGTGATTAACTTCGATTATCACTGACCCATAAATACAGACGGTTCACAAAACCGTCTGTGATGACGTTTTCGAACCGTCTGTGATGACCTTTTCTGTAGTAGTGTCGACTCCTTTTTAAACACTGCCCGTCTGCCCCTATATGCTTCGGCCTAGGAGAAATGGAGAGCGACGGCAAATCTGGAGATCAATATTCTTCATTGCAAAACTGATTCACAGAACATATTTTGTGGCAATTTTTGCGCTAAGATACTATTGTCCCCAAATTACAAATGTGTCTCTTAATTATAAGAAAATGTTTATAATGTCTGTCAATCTAGGCTGTTGGTAGTGTTTTTCGCGCGCCAGAAAGGATGTACTATTGGCAGAGTAGATCTTTTTTTTTTATACATGTTTGTAAGTTTGTAACCACACTTGGTATCTAGTTTATTTTTGCTTCTTACAGGTAAAATTAATCATGCTTCTTTCGCTGCGTTCATCTATGTTTTCTTCTCTGCGTCAGGAGGCACATAACATAAAGAAAGCAACAAGATTAACTAACGAAAAAGAGGAATCAGCCAGTCAGGCAAAGTGCCATGTATCCCTGGTGGATCGCGAATTGCTAACTATTGCGTTCGTTGGGCGTGTTTGTTAAGCTCTCCGCCTCAGATATCAAATCATCAGGCCACTCATCACTACGAAATAGCCAAGCGAGGTGAATATTAATTAGGCACCATTTCAAATAGCTTTTAGCTTTTTACTTCTAACTTGCAGAAGCCAAAAGTTATTTAGAACAGGTCGGGTTCTTAATATGTTTTTTTGATTGTTTATAGAGATATAAAGGTATTTTTATTTTATTTTTTTTCAGAAAAAGTTAATAGCTATTATAGTATCATTCAGTCAAAACCAAATTAAACTGGACCTTAGATGGTTGGTAGCTACATCAGAAAAAACCAAATTAAACTGGGCTTAGATGGTTGGTAGCTTCACTCTTCGCTCTCCCGATCCCCCTAGCCTTTCGATGGATGGGTTTGCATGGATGGCGAAAATGTGCGCGTAGGCATGACAGCATGGACGGGTACGTGAAGCGCGAGACGATCGAGCGCGGCGCGGCGGGCGCTGGCGCCGGGTGGTGGTTTGCGCGTTGCCGTCGGCCGTCTCCGGCTGCCGTTCGTTGCGCTGTAGCTGTTGATCTCGACGGGTCTCGCTTTCGCGTACGGGAAGTCAAGCGGCGTGTACGTCGCAACCAGGGCAGGCCGCGCAGGGATGAGGCCGACGATGCCGGTGGCTAAGTGGTTGGTTGTGCAGCCCTTCCTCGTCATGCTGTGTGGCCGGCCGGTGCTAAAGCTAAACGCGCAACTCAGAGCTAGTGGATGGGTTCTTTTCTAGCTGTGGTTTATAATTTTTTATTTTAGTATGAGTATTTGTGTGAACGAAACAAATGCATATAAGCTATTTAAAAAAAACGGTTTCGATAAACCGCTTTGAAACGACGACGAAGAAACCATCATATTTATTTATTTAAAAGAAGTTATAAGTTATAGACTATAAGTCATAAATCGAAAATAAGACTGTAACTACTAGTACTAGCCAAGCATGGCTGCTAATTAAATGCATCCTCGTGACGCATATGTATATACACGTATTGTTGGTCTATAATGTGTGTGTGTGTTTATGAAGATAAGTAGCTCGATTGTTTAATGAGTCTATCTATTTTTATCCGTTAAAACCCACGAAAAAAAGACACCATGTTCATTTTTAAAAGCTAAAAATTCTCATATATATTAATTGATGAAAAAAGAGTCTACAACATCGATTGTATATAATAGTGTAGAATAATGGAATATAGATATGAGAAATGTTACAATGGTATAGACATATTTGATTGTAGCATGACAGCCTAATTGCCCAGGAAATTTGGCTGGTTAGAAAGATGAGCAAGTTAATTTTCCAGGCCCTTGGATTTACACTGAGCTTGAGTAAATTGCAGCTGGCGCCATTTTTTTCTTTTTTTGAAATCAGTACTTGAATTGTTCATAGTTTCACAAAAACAAATTTGGGAAATACTTCCGCATAATGCCAGGTATGCTGCAAGTTTGTCGCAGAAAACAGTAGGTTCAATTATTCCTTGTTACTTCTAACAAATACACTTCTAGCTGGTCCAACATGTAGAGATGCCATGAGTAGGAGGAGAAGACAGGTGTAGCTCGCTGCCTCGCTGGCATGTGGATTTTGTTGGGGGCCTTACTCGCTGACATGTAGGACCTACCGTCAGGATTAGCGTTAGGACTAGCGGGAAAGTCGGAATAGGGTGTTTTCCGCATAAAACATGCAATATGCCTTTTGGTATATATGTAATACGTGAAATTATTTTCTACACTTGGTGTTTTGTGCAACTAGGGACAAACTTCCCTGGTGCAAACTCTTCTAATAATTTTGACCCAATTGTTTACAAATGTGACTTATACTTAGGGAAAACTCAATCACCTTGTACATAAGACAGTGCTGAAGTTTTTTAGTGCTTTACACTAAATATATCCACTAGACCATTTTCACAAAATTCTAGGTCCAGAATCCAAATATATGTGACAAACAATTGCAACAGGATTCATGATGCATAGATACGTGGGGTTGGCCCATGACATGTACGGTAGGAAGAGAGCGGTGCATGCATGTTCACGGGGTGTCACTTGTTGGAGACGTTTGGCGCCGTTTGGGAAATTGGAATTTTTGGAGCCTTATTTGGCTGCACTCGCTGCCATGTGATTGCCTGGTTGGATCCTGCGAGTTTGCCGTCTGGGGTCGACCTACCAACCATTGTGTTGGGTGTGCATGCATGAATCATGGGCCAATGCTACTTTCTGCCCTGGTCTTCCGAGGGAGGGCGATACTACTGACACATTATTATGTAATCTTTGGCAAAATTGGCTTTGGGACATTGCAAATTGGTGGTATTTTTCGTAGGACACTTCTAACTTACAGCTTTGTTGTAGGATACTGTCAGAAGACACTTTGACCAATAAAATATGATTTTCAAACTGAAGAGGGGAGAGAGGGCTTGTACAAAGTCGTTTTTGCCCCTCCCGTACAACAACGGTGACGGTTCTTGGCAAGGCGAAGGCTGCATCTTAGAAAACGCGACAAGCCAAACTCAATGACGCAAGTGTCGAGGCCAGCAGCGACCTTCGGCCAACAGTGGCGGTGGCGCGACAAGACAACGGTGGTGGAACTCCACGATGGCCAGTGCCGGCCCTAGGGAGGTGCACCGGGTGCGACCGCCTAGGGCCCAGGCGAGGGAGGGGCCCAAACTCATATATACAAACCCATGTATATCCATTAGCAAAATAATAAATCTCTCAATCTCTGATTCCAGCCCCAGGAGCCCAAGAAGGCCAAACGACGCCCGCTGCTGTGCGACCTCCGCCCCGGCGCGCGGCTCTGCGTCTCCTGCCCCCTCGGCGGCGGCGATCTCACTTCTCAGGTTCTACGACGCGTCGACGCCGTCCTCGTCTCCTACTCTCCTCGAATCCGTACGTGACGCCCTCGCAGACTCCTCTCGCTACGTCGTTACGCCACATGCATACTTGTACCACAGGCGCAGGAAAGTAGGAAACATTGTATGATCACGATGAGTACGTAGCATTGATCAATTGTTGGAACATCTTTTTAATTTTTATTTCTGAAGCATACTTAAGGCTCCAATCCACGGATGGACTCCAGTCCACTGATGCCGTTGGAACGGATGCATGCGAAGGGACGTACTTGTCGTTTGACTGTTTGAGTGCCAACCAAATGCAGGTCTCGTTTCTTTTCCCACGCCGATTTGCGATCAGCCGATCAGTTCATCAATTGCTCGGTGGTTCAATCAGAGATTCAGAGTCCAGGCCCTAGGTTTTTTTTCCTTATTTTTTTTTAATCCAAATTAATTTTTTGTACAGTATTTCAGACTTCTAGTACTCTGTACTCATATAGTCGTGTTTTTATTCTAATTTAGGTGTTTCTGTACTCACAAGAAAGGTTAAATGGCTTGGCTATGTGCACCATCGAGAAGGATGTCTTGGACACTATTGATCTCAATACCGTCCTTGATGATTTTGCATCAAGAAATGCCCGAAGAAGTATCATTTTATGAGAAGCAATGGATATGATGGAGTTCTATTCTTCCTTAAGGTAATCATATTAGTTCTAGAAGTACAAATATATTGTTATTTTAGTACATTGTTCGTTGATAATTATCAGACATGCTAAATTAAAAATATATTATTGGATTCGTTTTCACTTTGCAAGTAAAATTAGCACCTATATATTATAAAATTTTATACATGGTCTAATGGATCCGTCACAACAAGTTCGTCTTAGAGCCCTCAAAACCCTAGGACCGGCGCTGACGATGGCGATGACATTGGGCGGCGCATTGGCAATGAGAAGGGGAACATTGGGTAGAACGCAAGACAAGAAACCCAATGGTATAGTTGGTGTCGACAGCATTGGATGAAGAAGGGGCGGTGGCGGAATAGATTGAATCAGCTCGATCTGTGCGCACGATAAACTAAACTCAAATTAACTTGAGGGATAAGTAGATCAGAACATAGAACACAAGATTATGCAAATGGAATTGCGATTGGCTCACTGAGGTAAAAATGATTTTGCACTAGCCTTCTCTTTTCTCTTAGCCGAGAAATCATATTTTGTTGGTCAAAGCGCCTTCTAGCAAAATACCATGGAAGTATAGTGTCCTAAAGTAAAACAGCAATTAATTGGGATTGTCGTGTGGTACATGCCATCAATTTGGGATGTCCTACGGCTAATATTGCCTTAGCTTTTCCCACGGAAAAACAAGAACACGTATGTTTAGATTCTGTGTCGCCGAATGTTAAATACAAAGTATTCTACATAACTTACACCGTTTTTTTTTTTGAAGGAAAGCAGTTGAAGAGTATCCTACTGTGGTATATAATTTACACTATCTTCACAAGAATCAAACTATTTTCTATGACATCATGTAAAATGTACACTACTACAGAAATCCACATTACAGACGGTTCAGAAACGTCATCACAGACGGTTTTCGAACCGTGCAAATTATGGGTCGATGATAATCCAAGTTATCACGAGCGGTTTCGAACCGTCGTGATTATGCGATATCACGAGCGGTTTTATTAAAACCGTGCGTGATTATGCGATATCACGACGGTTTTCATTAAAACCGTCGTGATATCGCATAATCACAAATGGTTTTAATTAAAACCGTCGTGATACTCCTCCCCAGCCAGAATCTATTTACATTTATAGCTAGCCTCGAAATGCTAGCCATGCCCTCTGAAACAAGTAGATAATCACGGACAAAAACATACAATTCACACATCTCATTTCCTTTGAGATACATTTCACGGACATAAAACATCCCATTGACATCGCACTTCATTTCACAAACATAAAGCATGCATCCATTTCGCAAATCGAATAATTGAATTGAAATGAAATATCCATTAACAAATGCACGATTACAAAAGATGTGCCTTGCATTTGCACTTAGTGATAAGACCAATAAGAAATCATGGTGCGCGATGGAACCGTCCTCTGGCGTTATGACTTGAGTCGGCAAAAATACGCCAACTCTCCTCGAATCCTCCAAGAACAATTTGTTTCAATGCGGTTGATGGGATGGACGCAGACTGTCGATAGGAATATCAATGTGCGTATATATGTAACGTGTTAAGTATGAAGTAATTATGGGAAGAGTGACAAACCTTGCGATTGGTGAGCTTGAGGAATCGAGAGTAGTTCCATATGTTGGCAAACGTAGTATCCACATGTGTTGCCGGCTCTGCTTTGGTGACATTGCAAAAATGGAATGTGTTAGTTCAAGAGGCATTAGTACCAACTGTTGCATAGGATTAATTAATGTGAAATAGCGAATACCTTAAAATCTCGAACATGTGTCGCAGGCCTTTGGCCCGCTTGAGTCACCTCCTTTTCAATGTAGGTGGCGAACGCCCTCGTAATTCGAAAAGTTAACCTTAATCATTCGGAAGGAAAGAAAGTACAATGTAGATATGTATGGGAATATGTGCTTACCTATCGATTACTTGGCTGAGAACTGTGAAGTCCATTTTATTCTTACTTAGGGAATCAAGGTAATATACCTTGTTCCATTTGGGTACAATTACTATTAAAATCCAATGAAAGTTCTGAAGGAAGGGCTTAAGTACATAATCCTTCTTGACGTAACCCAGCAGTCCTGCTGCAATGTACCTCTGGACGAGGGGTGTATCCTGGTCGATGGTTTCCTTGGCGACCAATTGTGGGTCCAAGAAACCAACTGATAAGTTGGATGATCTAGCTTTAATCAGCATGTGTCTATATATATACACACGAAATCAAAAAATAAGATATAGCATTTATCGGTATGACATTAACGGAGACTGTGATTGTCATCATAAGTACATACTCTCTCTCATCATAGTTCTCTTCTACATCGCGAAGCATCTGATCCAGATTATCATCGTGCAACCTATCCGAATCCGAGCCACAATCGACATCAACCAGCGGCATGTCATTCACTTCACCGGCGATGTCATCCGGGGGCATATCATTCACTTCGCCGGCGATGTCATCCGGGGGCATATCATTCACTTCACCGACAATGTCATCCGGCGGCATATGATCATTCACTTCGCCATGACTGGTCCAACACGTATAATCCTTTTTGAAACCCCTCCGAATCAAGTGCGCTACAATTTGCCCTCGGTTCTTAAACATCTTCAAATTCGCGATCGGTGCATGGACAGCACATATATTCCACCCCTTATTCAACATATCCTCCTCGCGGCTCTTATAAAAGCGAAACGCCATTAATGTACTCTTCACTCACACGGCTCGCGGCATACATCCAGCTTGGTCCTACGTTACGTACATATATAACAACTTAGTATTAAAATCTAGATTAACTAATTATAACTACATATATACGGGCCACATTTATTATATTGAGACTTAATTTGCTAGCTCAATTCATATTACAAACACAAAACTATTATATAACCAACAATTTTGCAAATTAACCATCTTCAATAACCACTAATGGATTACTTAGACCTAAATTGTAATGCAATTAAAGAAAAATAAATTACATTACTAACCATATCTAGAGCAACCAGGAAAGACTGAATATTCAAAGCTCAATCTCGCCTCTTCCCACAAAATTAAGCGGCTCGAAATCGCCTAGCTACCTCCCGAGTGAAAAGTGCGCGCGATGGCTAGATCGGATCGAAATGAAAGCAGATGCGATGCGAGCGGCGCAATAAATGCCTTAGCCATTATCACGAGCGGTTTTAACTAAAAACCGTTTGTGAATTATCCTGACGGTTTTGATTAAAACCGTGCGTGATAACTAACTTATCACGACGGTTTTTATTAAAACCGTGCGTGATATCTGGGATTATCACGACGGTTTTTAATACGGACCGTCGTGATACTTCGTAATAACCGCTGTGATAATCCATTTTCCGCCACAAATACCACAGACGGCCTCCTAATTACAACCGTCTGTAATAGTGTTCATCAGAGACGGTTTTACAAAACCGTCTGTGATGAGGCGTCTACTATGAGGCTTTCTGTAGTAGTGGTATGTGCTCAAAGTTCTTATTTGGAACACAATAACTTTACAGGAACAGTTCAGTTCCCGTAGAAATAGTTAAAAATTCTCGTGCTCCAGTCGGTAGCCTAAACTGTATTGCAGGTGCGACCCTTGAAAGCAGAAAAAGGTGGGAGTGCCATGGCCGTTGGCTCCGGGCTCACCCGGCTGCGCGGTGGGTGAACATGGAGTAGCTAAGGACACTCCTAATAGCCATTTGTGTTTGATATTATAGCCATATCACATCATAATTTTGGTCATGTGGAAGAGAGAGAGAGAGGGAAGAGAGAATTATAAGCTTGATACTCATGCAAGTATCAAACATTTTTGGAAACTAAAAGAATAGTATCAGTAAATGGTGTATTATAAGGACTTGATACTATCTTGCATTGGAAGGGTCAATTGCATGCAACAATTAAATCATTGTGGGGTCCTTTAGTATGAAGCTATCAAGGTGATTGTTACTAAAATACTCCATCTAATCACTCTCCCTTCAATAGTATCAATGTCTAGTATTAAACCATTAGGAGTGCCCTAGCTAGCCGCGGTGGACACGGCGGGATGCGAGGAAGCAAGCAGGCAGGCAGGGCAGGTAAATTCGGCGCCGCGCGCGTACGCCACATCACAGCATCTGAATTGCTTGCCCTGGCGAAACGCGTGTGGTTGGTGAGCTCCTTGAAAATGCCACACACGCTTCTCTCTCTCTCTCTCTCTCTCTCTCTCTCTCTCTCTCTCGATCGAAAGGGAAGAAATGGTGTAAACGAAAGGCACATGTTTCCAGCGCAGAACGCAGCGACTTTGGCAAAAGAGAGCAACTTTTTTCCCCATGAAGTTGTCATTTTATAGTGGAGGCTGGAGAGAGACAACAAACGGTGCACTACAGCCACCACCATATATTCAGTTCCCTCTCACTAATCAGAATGGATAGCACGAAAGTCAAGTGTGATCACGATCCGTAATGCCGGTGCCAGAGATATCGGCCTGAGTTCTTTGAGGCCAACTGATACAAGCTAAAATCAAAAATCGGCTAAAGAGTCGAAAAGAACAGGCCATCACATACATGCGCATAATGATTGGGCTTGCAAGTTATTATTATTATTATTATTGGAAACGATAAGTTCCATATAAGGCCATAAAAATCTACTGTTAGTAGTAGGATATGTAATCGCTTTTTGGACAAGTAAACATGCATGCATGTACTCCATCTAGTAGGATATTGAATACAAGTATATACAAGATTGTAGTACTAGCACTGTACAGCAGCTTACTTATGGCTACCATCCAGCTGAATATTTCAGCAGGCCACGGTTTCGTTTGTTCTACGGTAACAGGAGGAATGTGAGCCTCTAGTTCGCAGCCGTCCAACTAATTATTGTGTCGATCAAACAACCAATAGGATGTGATTAATTAATTGATCACGTCGATCCCAACGTTTAGGACAAGGCGTTAGTCTGGTCTCTGGAGTAGCTAGCGCATTAAGATCAATCTCAGTGAGAGTTTTATCTGTATTTAATAGGCTGTCACATAGATATTTTTGATGATATGACAACATTTTTAAGAAGAGAGAGAAGAAGTGAGTTTCATCTAGATGAAACTCTCTTGGCACGATTACCAACTCTATATGAGTCATGAAATTAAATGTTTATGAAACAATAGAATGAAACTATGCATTGAGGATGGATGTTTCATCCATATTTCATTTCATTTTACATGATGTAGCAGTCTTGGAAACAACGTTATGAAACTTTCCACTGAGAATGGCCTAACAAAGCGTAAAAGGAGTTCGAAAGAAGGAACCGATTGCTTGCTTGCCGAGAAGACGTAGCCTTCAGTTTGTGTTGGCTTGGCGTAACGGAGCATAGGAAGCACAAGGACATGCTGCATGGTTTGTACAACTGCACGAAAGAGAATGGGAATTTAGGAGGAAGCTAGGAGAGTTGCATGCCGCCGTATCGATCGGCGTACGGCACAGCATGCATGTCTCCCTCCAAACAGTACGACTACTACTACCGTAGTGGTACTTGTCTTCTCCGTCTCCGTGTGTGCATAGCTGCAAGCAAGGCGTTCCTGTGCCGTGCAGCTCTCAATCTCTCGTGCTGCCATGCATGCCATGCATAATGGGGAAGGCACGTACTCCTGTACGTTACTGGGCACCTTGTTTTTAGCTAGGTTGATAATTTATGGTTATAGCTGATGGATTTTGGTTTTAACATGAGGGTTTGTGTGAATGAACCGAATATCAGTAAGCCGATTCGAAAAGGCTGTCCTGTCGGACCCGAATTTTACAATCTAGAATCATCACTACTAGAAAACGGATCATTCCTCACTGGGTTTAATTTTCCTGACGGGCGCGCATAGACCGTGAGGGATATCAGTTTTTTGTGACGGGCCCACGTATCACCGTCACAAAAATACATTTTCCTGTCGGACTCCATAAGCCGCCAAGAAAACACACAATTTATGTGACGGTATTGAGTGAACCGTGAGGAGAATTGAAAAAAACCAGTGAGGTGTTTTCCAGCCCGTGAGGCTAATTACCCCGCCCGGTAAACATTTCGGCCTGGTAGCTAGCGCCGGACTGAAAACCCTAACTTTTCCCCAAATTTCGCAGCAGCCGCCCGCCTCCTCCGATCCGCCGGCCCGATCCCCTCTCGCCCACCTCCTCCGCCCCATCCACTCGCCCGCCTCCTCCGATCCGCCGGCTCCATCTCCTCTCCCGCCTCCTCCGATCCGCCGGCCCCATCCCCTCGCCCGCCGCCTCGCCCCATCCGCTCGCCCGCCGCCTCCGCCCCCGCCCCATCCGCTCGCCCGCCTCCTCCGATCCGCGGCCCCAGCCCTCTCTCGCCTCCTCGCCCCATCCCTCGGCCCCGCCGCCCATCCTCGCCCCACCGCCTCCTCCCGGCTCCGCCCGACGGCCCAGCTCGCCCGCCTCCCAGCTCGCCCGCCGCCCCGCTCCCAGCTCCGCCCGCGCCCGGCTCCCAGTCTGCGCGCGCCCGACACCCCAGCTCGGGCGCGCCCCAAATCTGCCTGTCCCCGATGGCCCAGCTCGGCTTGCCGTCCGCGCCCAAATCCGCCCCACATTTATCTTTTCAATGTTGCAGTGAGTTTTTGATTTGGATCCACCATCGGTTCTTGATTTGGGTTTGTATTTTGCCGCAGATGAGACGGCATTTAGTTGCAGCGGCAAGGCATGAGGCCATCTTTATGGATCGACTTTCTTCTTGATGCCCATTGGTATTATGCTGTTCATTTAGATTATAGTTTTACAATTATTATTAGCCACATGCATATCCTTGCATCAAATAAGGAATTGTGTAGTCTCGATGTTTTGTTTGACAAAAGAAGTACCGTGTAACTCAAGAAATGATTGTAGTAGCCTTGATAATGTCTGCATTGCCCTTATGTGCTATTTAATAGATTCTCATCGATCGTGCAGTTTCATCTGCAAAAAGTAATTCACGAAAATTCAAGATCCACACTTTATAATGCACAGTGCCTCTCGTAACATCAAGTATATAATTTTAGCTAGGACCAAAAATAGAATTACATTTAGAAGGATTAACACATACAAATTCTTTCAAATGAAAATGGAATTGTGACCTCGTATGATGAAATACACCTCCATTTTCATAGCAGTAGGGGTAGTCAGTGCTGTGCAGACGGACGGGCATAGACATGTATTTGCAGGGGATTATATATATGCCTTGGAGGCTTCGTCTAGTGCTGCAGTAGAAGTCAGTGTTTGCATGCATTGTAATATGAAGCTTTCAGCTGAACGCTATTTGGATTTATAGAATGCACACAATTGCTAAAACAATGGTGTGTGTATGAATGTTGCAGCGATAGCAATTGAGAGAGGAGCATTGTAGACTGTTGATGTGTTGACTGCCGAATACCAGATAATCATAGCAAATTTTGATCCCTCACGGTTCAGAACAGCCTTTGATCGTCCAAGGGGCACCCCCACCACGAGGAGCTGCCGGTCAGTTCACGTCATTGGTATATTCATATACACATATCTGTCCAGTTTTCAGTCTACATCATTTTTGTGTTAGTATACATTTCAGTTTGTAAAAGATAAATTGCAATATGCTATGGTGGTTTAATCTTAAATTAGGCTCAACACTATAGTTTAGTATACATTTGAGTTTGTGAAAGATAAATTGCAATATGCTATAGGATATTTGTACAATACAAATGCAACATACCTAGTTTTAATAAATATAATTTTATGCCTGATATATTCATGTTATGCACACAGAATTATTTTATGGCACATCATGAATGGATGTATAGTGGCTGGCAGCGGGGTAGAGCTCCCTCAAATGAATGGATTGAACAAACTACACAGTTCTTAGATCATGCATTCTCAAATCCTAGAATAGTTGAAAGTGACACCATTAAGTGTCCATGTGTAATGTGCAGGAAGTATTTTAGGCACAACAAGAATATTGTAGAGTTGCACCTAAGTAAATATGGGTTTAGGTCAAACTATCAAACATGGACAACACATGATGAACAGGACCCTTCAATAGATCACGAGGAAATCAATGAATGTAATCGGATGGACAATCTGTTGATTGACCTAGGCGGTGACCATCCACCGGGAATTGATGAGGAGCCAACGGCCTCTGCCCAGGCTTTCTATAGAATGGTCGCTAGCGCTGACGAACTAGTCCATGAGAACACAACACACTCAAGTCTGTCTGCTGTCGCTCGTTTGCTAGCTATGAAGTCACAATACAATATGTCAATTGCACACTATGACGATGTATTACAAATAATTCATGAGCTTTTGCCTCCGGAGTCTAAGTTGTCCGAGGACTTCTACCGTTCAAAAAAGTTGTTAGAGGGTCTCGGAATGCCGTATGTGAAAATTGATGTGTGTTATAATAACTGCATGCTTTACTGGAAAGATAATGAGCACAAAGACAAGTGTGACTTATGTGATACCTCTCGCTACGAGGTAGGCCATAATAAAGTCGTCCCACGTAAAGTATTACGGTACCTACCCATTATAGATAGACTACAAAGGTTGTATGCACATGAGGAGACAGCAAAGCTAATGCGGTCACATAGTCAGTCAACGTCTGGTAAGATGGTGCACCCATGTGATGGGGAAGCTTGGCAACAATTTGACGAGGACTTCCCAAACTTTGCATGTGATCCTAGAAATGTACGCCTTGCTATAGCAACAGATGGTTTCACACCATTTAGTTTGGGTGCTGCTCCTTACTCATGTTGGCCAGTGTTTGTAGCTCCATTAAATATTTCGCCGGGCATTTTGTTGAAGCCGGAGTACATATTTCTTGGCCTTGTTATCCCCGGCCCTGAACATCCTGGGAAAAAAATAAATATTCTAATGCAACCTTTAGTCGACGAACTTATCAAGTTGTGGGAGGGGGTACAAACATGGGATGCTTCACTTAAGCAAAACTTTACAATGCGGGGAGCATATCTATGGTCAGTTCATGATTTTCCTGCATATGGTATGTTTGCTGGTTGGAGCACATATGGTTCGTTTGCGTGTCCAGAATGCTTGGGTGACAGTAAAGCATTTCAACTCCGTAATGGTCGCAAAGCTTGCTGGTTTGATTGTCATAGACGTTTCCTACCTAGAGACCATGAATTCAGGACCCAAGGTAATGCATTTTGAAGGCACCAAGGCATTTAAGGGGAGAGGAAGTCGAAGCCCAAATAGACAAGTTTGTAGGTGATACGAAAAACTTTGGTAAACTTCACCATTGGACCCACAAAAGCTGCTTTTGGCAACTTCCATACTTCAATAAATTAAAGCTTCGACACAACATTGATGTGATGCACAATGAGAAAAATGTAGCTGAAACTATATGGAACACATGCTTTGACATACCCGATAAGACCAAGGATAATGTGAAGGCGGACAAGATTTAGTGAGATTTGTCACCGTCCTTCACCGCACTTGGAGTGAAGAACAATGGGAAGTGGCACAAGCCTAGGGCACCTTTTGCATCAATAATAATGACAAGACAACGATCCTTAAGTGGTTTCAAACATTGAAGTTTCTGATGGATATGCATCCAATATTAGGCGGCGTTAACCTTCTACAAAGGAAGATATTTGGCCTCAAAAGTCATGACTTCCATATATTCATGGAACGTTTGCTACGATTGCATTCCGTGGCTTCCTTCCGAAAATATATGGCTATGTTTGGTGAGCTCAGTTTTTCTATAGGAAGTTGTGTGCTAAAGAGATTAGCAAGGCTGACATAACCTCACTAGAGCAGAATGTTGCAGTGCTTCTATGCAAACTAGAGAAAATATTTCCTCCTGGGTTCTTTAATCCGATGCAACATCTAATCATACATCTTCCTTATGAGGCTCGACTAGGAGGCCTGTCTCCTGCCATTGGATGTACCCATATGAGAGGTAAAATAATTAATACCGCTATTTTATCTTTCTAGCCTAATGATATATGTAATTAATTGGTCTACTCCATGTAGGTACATACAAAAAATTAGGAAGAAAGTACGGAATAAGGCTCGAGTTGAGGGTTCTATTGTTGAGGCTTACCTAGTTGAGGAGGCTACAAATTTTCTATCATTATATTTTAACCCTAAAGTTCGGTCAATTAGAAACAAGATGCCTCGGTACGATGATGGTGCCTCCACATTTCAAAGTTCATGTGACCTTGTCATATTTCAATACCCGGGTCGATGCATTAGCCCTCGTGGCTGTCGTGATCTCACAACAGAAGAGTACAAGGTTGCTTTCTTGTACATATTGACAAATGTGCCAGAGATGGATGATTACTTCGAGTATGTGCTGAAATTATGCAACCCAACTTACATTTCTTTAATTATATGTATGTAATTACAACTAACTCTTTTTATGTAGTCAATTTTGTAAAGAACATTGGAAGAGCAGAATGAAACCAACTGAAAAGCAACTTCGGGATTTAAGGTTAAATGGTTGGAAATCGAGCCGCCCTATGCATCCTGGTCCCAATTTTTTTGATTGGTTTAAAACTCAAGTAATCATCATCAACACTTCAACTTATGACACTTGAGAAACATCTTTGTACCAATCTGAAATCACCTAAAGCTATTTGTCTATTTGCAGTGCATGAAGTTATCTACCATTCCTAATACCTTACGCCAAATGTCTTATGGTTTCCGCACAAGAGTTGCCACTTATGGATGCTATGATGTGAATGGATTTAGATTTCGCTCATCAAAGTATGAGAGCGGGAAATCTGGACTGACTACAACTAACAGTGGTGTTTGTGTGTCTAGTGTTGACGAGAACAACAATGTATTGGAGTATTATGGTGTGATTGAAGACATCATAAAAATTACCTGGGAAGGCAGCATGCATCTTGAACTGGTTTTATTTGATTGCCATTGGTTTGATCCAACACCAAATGGAGTTAGGCGAACTGAAAATTTGGGCTTGATAGAGGTCAATCACACATCTAGGCTTTCAAATTTTGATCCATTTGTCATGGCAAGTCAAGTTACACAAGTCTATTACCTGCCATACCCGTGTAAGACTAGACCGAATATATTGGAATGGTGGGTTGCATATCATGTAGCCCCACATGGATATATTGCTCCAAATAGTACGGATGGTGGTTCTATCAACCCTTCTGAAGGACCAATAGAACAAATGGAGTTCTATCAGGAGGATGGTTTGCAAGACACCTTTGTCATCGACTTAGGGAATGAGTTCGAAATTACACTTCCATTGATCTCAGATGAAATAAGAAATCCAAAAGATTTGGAATTTTTGCAACACCAGAATGTTGATCCTCAAAAAGAAATTGTTGAAGATGAAGATGAATATGATGAGGATGAAGATGAGGAGGATGAAGATGAGGAGCTCCAACCTCCAACTTATGATCCAAATGATTTCTAAATTTCTTGTTGTGCTTGAATTGTTTCTTGTAAAATACCTTGTGTAGTTTGTACATGTTTGGAGCTGGACTATTGGAACTACCAATTAACTTGTTCTCTGTTTCGTGGTATCCTTTTGTTTTGATTGCATTTTATTTCATGCTTTGTATATGTAAATATTGATAAATTGGCACTAACTTCATATTTTAACAATGCAGGATATGAATCATATTCGTCCCATTCGACGTGGAGGTCGCCAACCTGAAGGTTGTACCTCGGAAAGGAGATCAAGCGGTGTTGGCAGTAATTGTAGTGGCAATGGCTCCCAAAGGAGCAATGAAGCTGCTTCACAAAGGGGGAGGAAGAAGAAGTCACGGACTAGATTACATATGCCGTCACGTGCCGGCAAGATTGCTCTAATACCTCAGGGTGACAAGTGAGTACAAACTGCATTAATGAAATACAGTATTTCCAATGTGTTCTGTTGGGACTTATCAACAGTCTATCTAACAAAAATAGCCAATTTGCTTTTGAGATCTGTGGCTAGATTGGATGGTTTTCTAATGTAGCAATGTAGCAAAACTTGATTTCTATATGCATTTAAACCCTCAAAACTTGCAGTTGTTATGTGTTAAAATGGAAAAAAAATTAAAAAAGAAAACACCTGTACACGTTTTGCCTTTGAGAACTTTCCTGTCATCATTTATATCTTGTTTACTGCAGTTCATGTAGTGACATTGACCTCTGGCCTCTGGGTATAGATTCCTTTGGAAATGATTCATGCTATGTGTACTTGTGAACTTAGCAGTGTGCTCAGTGATTGAAACAATTTTGCAGTGGCAGCCCCTACTTGAGAAATTTCACTACAAAACACATGTATAGGCCTATGTGTTAATTAGCCTACTTATGGAAGACTTGTGCACCCTCATAAGTAATAAAAAGAATTGAATTATGCTGACGTGTTCCTATGTAGACAATTCAAGTATACCAATTACCAGCCCAAGAAAGACTACACATATCAAGCACAACTTGGAGTTATTATCAAACATGAGTACCCAGGTGTTGTGGACGACAAGGATGAGCATGGTACTATCTTCAATACCCGTCCTGCGTTGACATGGGATGATTATTATGTCAATGAAGACGATGAGGGAATAACTGCGGCAGATCGAGTAAAGCGAGAGTTTTGGGTAACTAATATGTACTTGTTAGTTCATATACACAAATACTTTACTCGACTACTAGCATTTGTTCTCTATGTAGCTACTAACTACCCTTGTTCTCTATGTAGCACTTGTTCAAAGTAAGCACAAACGACAAGGAAGAAGCAGATCTTGTATTCGAAAATTATGCTGCGGACCGTGTGAAGCATATGACGTATCAAGCTCGTGTTGATGCAGTTAAGGAGTACTATAGAAAACAAGGAGATGATATTGATGACACATTGGCACGTCCAAGGGAACTCCAGTATGACCAATACTTGGATGGTAAGATTTGGTGGTGCAATGACATAGTATGGCCACATCTTTGTCGTCATTGGTGCACCGAGCAATTCAAGACTAAACGAAAGAGAGGCCAGGAAGCACGGTTGAAATCTAATGATGTTGCTCAAAATCGAGGAGGTTCGCGACCATACGTGGAGACCCAACAATACCTGGTATGAATCAAGCTCTTCAGACCATGACAATTAACAAAACATGTCGCATTACAACTTATAACACTATTCAAGGATATAACCTGGAATTTCACCATGTTGTAGGAACACAAATATGGACCAGAGAAGGCTACTTGGCTAAACACATATGCTGTAATGAAATCAGGCATGAAGAATGTGGATAGTAGTGGTAGTAGTGGTCCAATCAGCAGCCAGAAAGCACAGAAATACATTGTAAGTGCACATCTATCCCTAGCTTGTATGATTTGAATAGAATGTGAGGAGCTGGAATGTTAGGAACTAGGAAGTGCTGGATTGCAGCCTACATATTTGTATGCAAGTGTTTAGAGAATGAGGAATCTAACAAGTCAAGTTTTGTGAATAGTGTGTCCAGGCATGCATGGTAGCCATTTCGGTGCAAGGCACCTGGTCCTGATCGGTAAAGGATACATGCATAGAAGGCTATTCGAGCACTAGAAGCATCACCCTTTTCTTTCTTTTTGCTTTAATTTGATAAGTTGTAACTTTAGGGCCTAGGAACAGCACTTTCTTCCCTAAGGACCAGTCCTAGCAAGTCTCTCCTAGAAGTGTCTATGGACTTCTGTATCACCTTTCTAGTCGCTTCTAAGGACATAGAACCACCACTGTGAAGAACAAGTAATGAGACACTATTCAGTTTACCCTCGCTACCCTCCCGCTGCAGCAGTAGATCAAAAATTTGTCAGAGTTGTCCTATTACACTTTACAAGCATAAACTAAACAACAATTGGGCTAATTCCTATTCTCTTAACAGCTAATAGCTAATTAGAGACTGAAAATGACTGTCAATCTTCATAGTTATGAGAATTTTTAGTCCTTCAGAATTAACATGATGTCCCTAATAGCTGGTACATATTGGCGCCTCTGCCATTCTTCAACCGTTGGTACATATTGGCGCCTCTGCCATTCTGCCTCGGTCATCATAGACCTCAATAGTTGTAGCCACTGCAGATAAGTTTCAACTTGTCAATACTAAAACAGTGCAATGCATAATCAGGGGATCACACATGACACTCACTATTTCTATTAGGTGTTTGGTAACATCACGATCTTGTATTGCAGAAGCCTTTGCTCCAAGCTGGTTCACTGTAGTGTAAAGAGCACAAAATACTACTTTCACTTGTTCAGAGTAGAACTCATCTTTGTGATGCCCATCCCACCTATTACAACCATTGGCAAAACAGGTAAGATGAGTTAGCTGCGCATAACAAGCATTACTTACGAAAGAGCAGACAAAGGCATCTAGTTATAGGATTGTACTTCTCAACTAATGTTATGAGGTTTTCCAATTCTTCTTCACAGTGTTCTAGTTGTCACAATGGCGCTGAACTGTTGAATTAGGGGCAATACCCGTTCAGGATTCCCTAATGCAAGTCAACTAGATAACTATTGCAAATAATGTGGTTTTAGCATAAATTCAGCAGGAGGACTAGAGTATTATTAGTACTAGCAGCAGCAAAACACATGTACTATTAGTACTAGCAGTATTATTGGTATTAATGTATTATTAGTACTACTACGAGTATGGAGTATACCAGCAGCAAAACACATGTACTACTCTTAATTTTCTCTTGCTGAAATGTTACTTTTGTTCTAGGATGATTACTCGGCTGCTGCTATGGCTCAACACGAAGATGATTGGGAGCAGCGACCACTCGATGGAAGCATATTGTACAACATCAATGGTGGCATGCCCCATGGCCGTGTACCAATAGGGAATGGTGCTATCAAGAAGGATGCTGTTCTAGCAGCTGCCAAATCAACAAACATCAGGCCATCTAATTCCATCTCTTATCGAAATGTGATTCGACATAATCAAGAACTACTCCAAACACAAGAAGTTCACCGTCAGATGATCTTGGTAATAATGTTCATTCACACACATTTGACATCTGTTTTCTATACATGATGGCCCCCTATTATTGTCCACATTTATTTCAGATCATCACACATCTATTATACTTGTTAGGCACTGATTTAGAAATATGCTAATGTATCTGTGTAAGTTCATTTGTTATTTGAGAAAGGATGAGAAAATGTGTTTAGTGTAGTCATCTTTAAGTCTACAACTCACCATGTATAGCAGAGATCATGAAAACATTTGAGTTATTCTAATTATGAGGACATCAAATGTTCTCAGAATTCTGTTTGTACCATTGTCTTCTTCGTTATTTCTGAAAAATTCAATGCATTAGATACCATGCTTTTTTTTACCTGTACAAAGATACCATGCTTTTTTTTACTTGTACAAAGAGCACAAATATGATAGGAAAATTAAGTCTTAACATGCAACAGGAGATAACTACCTCAGTTCAATGTGGTAAGTGATGAATTGAGATAAGAGGATCACAGAGTGAACGAGGTAAAGAAACACATCTTACTTGTTAATAGCTTTTGGATTAGACATTTCCTTATCTAAAACAACTTGGCGATCCCTTTTGTTGGAAGGATGGAAACCACTTTCCTGGTCACTCTTATTTAAGGACCGTCCAACTTGCTCCCGGTCTACATATATATATACCAACTTGCTCTTGCTTTATAGAGCTGTTTATAGAACCTAAAATATAAACCGTCCAATCTTTTAAATCTAATAGTTTAGATTGGCTAGGATTAAATCATACTACCACCCGATGGAACTGTAACATGTAATTCTTGTCAAACTCAAACTTTTTTAAAAATAGCTTAACTTCAAATGGTACTTTCCAACTGTAGATGCTTTTTGAGAAGATGGGTGAACAACCACCACCAGAGATGCTACGCCGTGGAACACCTACACAAGTATAGGTAATATCGTTTAATACCTACAATTATTGCCTTGTGTACAAACAAAAGTCCCTACGAACTATTATTTTGCCTTGTTCTAGAGTTTAACTTCCATCTGTCACCTTTGTCATACGGAGGACCATTTGTACTATGCAACTAATCTTTTTTGGTGTGTCAGACTGTCAACAAGCGATGCAATGGTGAGCAAGTGGACTCATGTTGAATGTTCTAAATATGGGCATAACCTGAATCTCATTTACTTAGAGTTGATGGTAAGGTGGCAAATGGCTTTTCTACTAGTTAGTACACCCATACTTGTGAGTTGTTTACGAGGCTAAACTAATCTTGAGTATATGCTGAATTAACAAGAACACTTAGATCTTTTTTTGTTGCTATGGTCTTTTGTATAGTTATGAAAACTAGCTACCGTGCATGTTGTACAAGACATGATATTGTGAGATGTGTATTTAATATAGAACTGTGATAATTCAAACAACATTACAAACCATCACGACTTCTTCAACTCAAGTTGACATAATATTTTCACCTTGCAGCAGGGGACTGGGACTGGGACTGGGCTTGGGACTGGATCCTCTCATGTGGGCTCACAACCGGATGACGGTGCTGTCGATGGTAACGTTGATGTAAACGACAGGGACAACTGCAGTGGCGACATTGATGGCGACAACAACCATGCTGCCATATGATTTTCAGTGATCTCTTGTAGTTCTTTTGACTAGCTGAACTTGAATGTAATGGAAATAGAGACTTTTGTATGTGGTACTTCATTTTAGATGTCTTTTGGATGGATGAACCAATCTGGAGGTGATGTTTATGAATGGGTATGCTTGTGTGAACATGAATCAATGTAGGGATTGTTTATGAAAACTGAACTTTTTATGTTTGTTTAATTATATGTTTCTTGATCGATGAAGGATGGTGTTGTGATTTTGATTACATGATGCACGGATGTGTAAGATTTAGATATCAATGCTTATGTTGTAAGTTATTTGCTAATTCATTGTGGCTGAAAAAAATATGTTATAAGTGAATGCAAAATTTTCTGCCATAGGAAATCAATTTTGCTCACGGTTCAAACCGTCAGCCTATATTTTCTTGACGGTAACATAAACAGTCAATGAAAAAAATTTTGCTGACAGTTTGGCCCGTGAGGAAAATTAATTTTTCCCTCACGGGTATAGCACCGTCAGGTTAAATATTTTTCTCACGGGAATTGTACCGTCAGGTTAAATTATTTCCCTCACGGGTAACATTTCGCCCGTGAGTAAAATTTATTTTTCTCACGGGAATTGTACCGTCAGGTTAAATTATTTCCCTCACGGGTAAAACCGTCAGGTTAAATATCCCTGACGGGTTCCCGTCAGCCAAATAAAATTTCCCTGACCAGCCAGCCTTGAGGGGTTTTGCCTGACGGGAACCCGTCAGGGATATTTAACCTGACGGTTTTTTGTATTTTCCTGATGGTTTTGAACCGTGAGGAATGATCTGTTTTCTAGTAGTGCATGTATGATTCTACTGCACTATTCCCTGGATTAGTAGATGGTGCTTACAGATATATTAGTGAACATCAAATATATATATCTTGTGGAAGCGTAACTATTACAATAGTAAAACTTACACATGGGCCCAACCAAGCTGAAACCTTTAAAGAGCAGCAGCAGAAACAAAAACTTCACGTAGGTGGGACCTTCAGGACATACTTACAGACAGCCAATTGGGGTTCACGACCTAGTTCCTGGCCATCGTCTTCCAATCTTGACAACACCCTTACATGATCGCAGAGCTTGTCTTTCTCCTTCTGACTTACTGAACATTACTAATTGAGCAATAGTGAGCACAAAGATACTCAGCAAACCACCACACAGAATACAGTAATAATAGATGAAAGGCTAAACAAGGGAGACTTAAGATTCTTTTATTTACAAAAATGCCACCGTTTTGATATGCAGATATAAGACTTTCCTGAGGCTTACCAAGTTTAACTAAAATAAATGTTGTAGGAGTGGCCCAACCCTCCGTGGCTGGGCATTACAACTAGCCTAATATGTAATAGGCTCAATAGTATAAAGAAATATACCAATGTACCCCTACCTTATATAATTATTAAGGGGTAGGATGGTAATTTCCCATGCTACCTTACTCATGTATATAAACCCCCAAGAGGGGCGTGAGGGAGGGGGATCACTCATTTCCTACATATCGTCTCTCTCTATTGGTTGTCCTCTTCTAGTCCCCCTCTATACTGTTTGGTATGTAGCCACAACAATAGAGTTTCTAAATTGTGTGAAAGATTGCAATAATAATAGCAGTGCATGTCCTATCAACCACTACTTGGCTACCTGCACCATATACTAGTTTTCTAGCGTTACATCTGCCCATTATTATCACTAGGTTCGACCACCCAGGGCAACATAATTCAGTTTTTATTCCCCCACAAGTTTTTAGAAATAGACTAACTCTCGTAGGTTCCCAATGCATGCCTATGACCATGTGCATGACTGTTCAAATAGTTCTCACTCTATGAAGGTTGCGCACTTTATCTATAAGAGACAACTAACTTGTTATATTCCACGTGTTTCCTTAGACATGTAGATCAAGAAAGTCACCATAAAGTCTTTACAATGCATCTTCTCAACGAGGCTACACCTGCTAAGGTGATGTGACGATGGCCCGATCTTCCGAGAGGTACTGATAAGTCGATTGTGGAGATCTCAATGTTGATGATCCAAAGGCTCCGACCAAAACAGATCGAACCCCTCGCAATCACTACACCACTGCTCCGTTGGTTATCAACCGTGCCGAACACGATTGACCTCGCCAAGAAGGCTATCTCCTGCAAGCGAATCGAGAACACAAGCAAGAGAGTACAAGATGCAATCTGAAATTGCGAATAAATATTAAGTTCACAAGTTGGGGTCTCACAAACCGATGAACGGCGAAACTGTTCAAAGACAGATTAATCTAAGCAAAACCCCAGGAAAACTAAAGGGGTGCAACCTCCTTAAATAGGAGTGGGGGAGGCCGCACTTATCTGACAAAAGGGGGTGTGGTACTATTCATGGGTACTGTTCACGTGAACAGTACACCCATGATTAGTGCCCGCCCAAATAGTCTAAGTGTGATTCCAAGGCCCAAGGCCTACTTTGACTCGGACTGGAAAAGTGACGCCACTTGTTTTGCAGTTTCTGATCGGCTCGGAAGGAATTTCGATATGAGACTAGTTTCATCTGAAAGTAGACTCCAAGATCTTTCCAACGAGTACTCACGGGCTCCGAGAAACCTTCTAGATCAAAAGTTATGGTCGTTTGAAGTAGGCACTGTCCAGCAGTCCGAATCTGAGTCGAACTCGCGAATATGAGTTGGCTTGCGTTTGACGGTTCCAAAGTGATGTGGTGCTACAAATATATATATTTTCATCATTAGGTAGCATCATATTCTCATTTAAAATATGTTGAAGTTGAAGAAACGAATTCACCTTTAGTTCATTCTTGATATTGGCCGCTATGGTCGTACGTGTTGGTGGCGTGGTCACATCATCCTCCCCTTCTTGATGGAAAACCGTCCTCGGTTTTAACATATGTGTAGTGTCACGTATTGCATGATCTTGATCATAAATCTTGGTGTATGATAACAAACGCAACAAACTCTCATTATGTAATATCATAAGTTCTTTATCAAATAAAGTAAAATCTCTTTGAAACGAGCTCACCTCATAATTTAAGTGATGCGTATGAGCTCTTGTAATTGTAAAACAAGTAGAGCAAATATGGTTGTATCCATAGGGTTCATGTTCTTATCATCCTCCCCTTGTTGCAAACAAAGCCGTCCTCGGCTTTTGATAAGCTGAAAAAATGGTAACAAAGAAGCTAAGGTGTATGCATGGTATATGTATATGTCATCCGTTTTAACCGTTCTTCGTTGTTGCACAATTAATGTTATAAAACAGCAATGATCATAAAAGCTCGTTGTATTATTAACCCAAGAGTAATCATATATGTTAATGAGCAATTTAAAATTTCTCACACAGTAATTATTGCAACTTGTTTTGCAAATGTAAGTGAAGCATTTATGCAATTCAAATCTTTGAATTTGTAAACTTGTAGTGGTGGCACATATGGGCAAAACTACAACTTTTGGAATCAAGAAAAGTTCATCTATATAATCATATCTCAATCGAACAATAGCAAATTCATCTAGTAAGAGTGAAGAGCTTTGTATGTTCTGCCATAATTCATCATCTTTATTCAGATTGTCTATACTAGATGGTGCAAAAAGAGATGAACACATAGGCATTGAATGAGTACTAAATTTTACTTCCCTCTCACATTCAACATGATTCAACATACAAGAATTGTTGTCCCAAACAATAAGTTTCAATTCATCCATGTGATCGCAAGTTATGCATATTCGATATACAAGAAATTGATTTTCCACATCATAATCTCCAATCAAATTAAACTTATATCCAGGGGTGTAGGTACTAAATAAGAATTTCGAACATGCAAGTTCAGAAACTTTCTCCATAGCATGTGATAATTTCATAGGTAGATCCAACATGATGTAACACAATGAATTAGCAGGAGAAATTCTAGTCAAAACTTCTTTATGTGTTATTAATTCAACATGTGCAAAATTATGAGAATTTAGATCAGCACATGGTTCATTTAAGTCAACACAAGGAATATCAAAAGATTGCACTACAGCAGGTATATACTCACAAGGTTGCTCTATGTCTTGTTGTAGCACCAAATCAATACCGTGAGCGATGATAGTACCATGTTCTTTACCTTTTTGGCTCTCCTCAGATGATGTAAGTGCATCCATCTCCTTATCTTCATTCTCAACCAATGGGGTCAGTGATTCAATCAGCTCATGCTCTTCTTTGGCATGGTTCTCAACTACCTGCAAGTTGTTAGTCACAGAAAATGGCACAAACACAGGTTTGTTCTCATGATCATCACCATTACCTGCAAGGTTAGCTGCAAGAGCATATTCATCCTCAACATCACTAGCACTTACATAACCACCATCTTCTGCCGCAATGTACGCCCGCTGACTTGTGCAATCTCTCATGACGTGGCCCATCCCTTTACAACGGTGGCACACGATGCCCGTCGTACGGCCCGTGGAAGCAACCGATGAAGAGCTCTGTGCTGGTGCTTGCACACTAGTAGATTTGCTCGTCTCGGGTGCGCGTGATGGTGGCGACGGTGCTGCTGAACGCGCCCTACTCACAGAGGGGGCAGCAGCTCGACAAATAGGAGGTGGGGCTATCTTGGCTTGCCCAGGCGTTGATCTCGATGTAGACGTACCTCCAAAGTTGCTCCTTGTCCTTTGTTGCCTACCCTGCAATTCTTTTTCTGCCAAACAAGCAAGCTGGAACAACTGGTTGACAGTAGTAAAATCTTTATAATAAATAATGTCCTGAATTTCACGCCGTAACCCCCCGTAGAAACGACAAATCTTATCCTCCTCATCTTCTACAACATTACAACGCAACATGCCTATTTGTAGTTCTTGATAATATTCCTCGACAGATTTATTACCTTGGTCTAAGCACTGCAATTTCTTATGCATTTCATGTTTAAAAGCAGGAGGAACAAATCTAGCACGCATAGCTTCTTTTAACCGCTCCCATGTATCAGGTTGTAAGCGCATGGTACCCAGGTCATTCCACCAGATAATAGCAAAGTCCTTAAACTCACTAGTAGCTTGTCTAACTCTATGTTGCTCAGGAACCAAGTGAGAATTAAACTTCTCCTCTACCGTCATCTCTCAATCAAGATATATTTCAGCATCATAAAGACCAGAAAAAGATGGAATGGTAAACTTGACTTTAACAAATGGGTAATGATTAGAATGATCATTGTGGTGCTGAAAATTATTACCTACCATACCGTGACGGTTTTGATGTAGGCGGTGTCGTGGGCGTGCATCTTGGGCAGCAAATGAAGCACTGGCGTCGCGGTTTTGTCTCTCATTATCATCTCCTTCCTCACGATCTTGGCCCGCATCGTGATCATACTCGCGTCCATTGTTTGGTGGCTGATTCACCATTCTTTCAAGGCGTGCAGTGATTGTTGTAATACTCTCATTGATGGAACTGATGGAGCGCTGCCATGTGTCCATCGAAGCTTGAAGCTTCCTATTGATGCGTTGTTCATCCAAAAGTGTCATCAGCTCTTGATCATCAGACGACCCACCTGTCATGGTTAGTAGAAAACAAAAGACAACACAAAGGTATTATCCCTATCAACTACTAGGTGGTGGAAGGTGGAATCACACATTCTCAAGCGTCTTACCACACTCTTACAAGTGTTCTTAGCAATGCAGCAGGTGGTACAATCGGTGGCTGGTTCGTGACACCGTGTCGAGCGTGGATACGATTGCAAGAGGGAACCTGTTCTGATCAAGAGTAGGTGTAGCTTGGAAGACACAATATGGTAGCAATGGAGAACAATCAGTTAATTTCAGAATTGCATAGAATTGAATTATAGTCCGTATCTATCACTTAGCCTATGTTGCTGATCAACCAAGAATGGAAGAAGGCTAAAAACAAGTATATGACAATGTGTATGAGTGGTAAATACAAGATAATTCAATCCAATGCAATTTGGAATTGAAGAACACAAGGATTGACACAAAACTGAAAACTGAAGAATTCTGTCCACTGGACAGCACGTCGGTATTTTGGCTGTAACTTTTTGTCAGATGCCTTTTTTTCACTGATTCTTTTTTTCTCTGTTTTCGGACGGCTTTTTCTACATATTTTCTTTTGGGGCCAACTTATGAATCCCGACACAGAAATTCGCACAAAAATCACAACTGCTGACGGTTGCAGATTCAAAACAGATAATTGGGTCAACTTTCACTGCTTATATCTCTTAACTGACTTGCTGGAATGACGTGAAATTTTACAGATAGATGGATAAGGAATTTTTGAATCTAATGGCGGTGGTCTCACTCAAAAACAATCTTGGAATCAAATGATATGGCGTTTTTGGTGGCGGCTGCAGAGAAAGGAAAAATCAGCCGACTTTGAAAATTAGGGTTTGGAGTGGGGAATTTTTCTTTTGTTTGGATTTTTAATGGAACAAAGATATGACCAGCAACTAGACAATGCTAATATGGACAAAAATTCAATTTAGCAAACCAAAACTAACAGATTGAAAGGCACAACGGGGTTTGGACAGCGGAATTAATTCTTTTTTGTGGGGCAATTTTTTTTTCTGGACTATAGGAAATAAAAACCAATCTACTAACTAGGGATACAAGAATTACCTCACGGGCAACCGTTGCTCTGATACCAACTGATGTGACGATGGCCCGATCTTCCGAGAGGTACTGATAAGTCGATTGTGGAGATCTCGACGTTGATGATCCAAAGGCTCCGACCAAAACAGATCGAACCCCTCGCAATCACTACACCACTGCTCCGTTGGTTATCAATCGTGCCGAACACGATTGACCTCGCCAAGAAGGCTATCTCCTGCAAGCGAATCGAGAACACAAGCAAGAGAGTACAAGATGCAATCTGAAATTGCGAATAAATATTAAGTTCACAAGTTGGGGTCTCACAAACCGATGAACGGCGAAACTGTTCAAAGACAGATTAATCTAAGCAAAACCCCAGGAAAACTAAAGGGGTGCAACCTCCTTAAATAGGAGTGGGGGAGGCCGCACTTATCTAACAAAAGGGGGTGTGGTACTATTCATGGGTACTGTTCACGTGAACAGTACGCCCATGATTAGTGCCCGCCCAAATAGTCTAAGTGTGATTCCAAGGCCCAAGGCCCACTTTGACTCGGATTGGAAAAGTGACGCCACTTGTTTTGCAGTTTCTGATCGGCTCGGAAGGAATTTCGATATGAGACCAGTTTCATCTGAAAGTAGACTCCAAGATCTTTCCAACGAGTACTCACGGGCCCCGAGAAACCTTCTAGATCAAAAGTTATGGTCGTTTGAAGTAGGCACTGTCCAGCAGTCCGAATCTGAGTCGAACTCGCGAATATGAGTTGGCTTGCGTTTGACGGTTCCAAAGTGATGTGGTGCTACAAATATATATATTTTTATCATTAGGTAGCATCATATTCTCATTTAAAATATGTTGAAGTTGAAGAAACGAATTCACCTTTAGTTCATTCTTGATATTGGCCGCTATGGTCGTACGTGTTGGTGGCGTGGTCACATCATAAGGTTTCCACCGCTGTGGGGTACAACCACCCCTTCAGAAGCCCCCTCTTACTCCGTCATGACAATGGCCCTTCCCCTAGCTCATTTGCACTTGTGCACACTACTACAAAAGAGGCTATACTGGATGGCTACATCATAGACGGTTCCTATGAATCGTCTGTGCTACAACTATCACAGACGATTTGTACTAACAACCGTCTGTGATATTTTCGTAGATAGTTATTTATAAGAACCGTCTGTGATAAAGCAAGATGTCACAGACGGTTCTTGTTAATAACTATCTGTGAAAATATCACAGACGGTTTTAGTATAACCCGTTTGTGATAATACAAGACATCACAGACGGTTCGTATTAATAACCATCTGTAGGATTAGGAGATATGTTCTTGCCATGTTTAAGAGTTGGGTTCGTATGATTAGGATATGTTCTTGTCATGTTCTTGTTGTGTTAGATGGATAACGTGCTCATTATCTTGTGATGTTGTAATGGTGGGTTTTAATGGAGTGTGATGCTGTGTTTATTGCTATATTTTCTTATTTTCAAAGGGCATAACTAACATTTCTTGAGGCTAGCCAAAAAACAGAAAATTTAGGTATAGTATGAACTATCACAGACGATTTTGTGGTATAAACTGTCTATGAAGGACTATCACAGACAGTTCTATATTACAACCATCTGTGATATACGCCCATCACAGATGGTTGGTAGCTAGAACCATCTGTGATGTTAGAGTATCACAGACGGTTTTTACTTCGAGCCATCTGTGATGTTAAGGGTACCACGGATGGTTTTTTCTTCGAGCCGTCTGTGATATTAGAGTATCACAGACAGTTCTAGTTACAAATCGTCTATGTTGTATTTATCACAGACGGCTCACAAACCGTATATGATAACCTCCGATTATCACTGACCCATAAATTCAGATATTTCAGAAAACCGTCTATGATGACAGTTCCAAAATGTCTGCCAATGGCGCAACCTACACTGGGTTCATGCAAATTAATTAGGTAGGTCGTACCCATTATAGACTTGTGGATTTGTTGTTTTACACTGAGAGGACATACAAGATTCAGTCCTAATGAGGATAGAATAATCCTCAAAATTATTATGTCACTATATTCCTCGAATATACCCCTTATCCATAAGGGAGAAAGTTTCTTAAATATTCATAAATCCTTTCCACGACCATCTCTTAGTCGTAAGTCTTTCTACGACCACATAGTCGTAAGCTACTTCTATGACCACGTAGTCGTAAACTCTTTCTGTGACCACATAGTTATAAGCTCTTTCTACGACAACATAGTCGTAAGTTGTCCTCTGACCGTCTGTGATCAAAGACCTTTCTACAACTACCCTATCTCCGATCAACTTGTTTAATGACGTCCTGCCATATCGTAGGGTGGTCTGACAAGGCGGTTAGAACATACATTTATTCCTAATAACTGCATATGATCTCTCTCTGACAACAACCGCTGCACAATGAACGGGCCACTACGTATCTCTGACAATAACTTCCGTCGGATGGTTATCACCTGAAGCGTTGAGGTGTCTTTTGGCACGAGACAATAGCCACCGCTTTGTCAACTATATAAAGGTTGTTGTTGGAGAGGAGAGGATGGAGGGACATTGGATCAGGAGATAGTGCTAGGCATTCCGTATTATTCCCAATTGTAAACATCTTTCTGAGCTATAGCTACAAGGGTGTATGGTTATTATTCTCCTAGGAGAAGGATCGAACCTGTATAAAAATCCATGTGTCTTTTTTGAACTAAATTTTTAGTTCAAATATTTCCTTCTCCCAGTTCTTTAAATTATGTTTAGGATTAATGTATTAGACTTGCATTCAAGTTTGTGGATTTTGAATTCATAATTTATTGTTTCTAAATTTTCCATATTTTTTATTATTATCTTTAGTATTATTATTTATATTTGGGTATTATTCCATGCATTATCTTCCATAGAAGAAAATTTCAGAAAATCCCAAATAAACCTCAAAAGTAATTCGAATGCCAACCAAATGCAATAAAAAGTTTTAAATTATTCACATTTTTGAGCATCCGATTTCGGAGATTTACATGTCCCCGATAAGCCACTTCGAAATGACGGTGGAGAAATCTTCCTTTTTGTTTGTTCAAAGAAAGCGAAAAGTTGAAAAGAACTAGGCCAATTGTTTCAATTCACAGCTAGCCTGACCAAACAATGAGGAAGAATTTTTGTAGCTCCCGGTCAATTACCGACGCACAAGAACCAGCTTCGGTAGCTTCCAAGTGGTTCTCACTACCAAATTTAAATGCAAATTTTGAATTTAACTTGTTCTAGGTTGGTGGTTACCACCCGGTTTGACTAGCTCCCAACCATTTCCTACCTAAAACAACTTTTTGTTGAATCGAATGCAAAATTTTCATTAAAATTTAATATTAGGCTCTGTTAGACACAGATTTAACCCATCCAGAATCCTCTGTGAAACCACTGTACTATTTCCTAGATCAGTAAATAGTGTTCACAAATACAATGCTGAGTCATTTCATACATGATGTAAACCGTACCATGCATTGATATTACAACTTATCAGAGTTCAAATAGACCACATCGGGTCGAGTTTTCAATCGGGCCGTTCAGGCCAAATGATTATATTACACAAAAGTGGGAGCAATAGCGGAAGCAAAAGGGGAAGACACATCTCACTTTAGGCAAGCGATTGAGGGAGATATTTGTGTGCGATCGATACTACCCAAAGACATGGAGAATATTGGTGCATGCGAACACAACCTTTAGGCAGACTGGGATGAAACTTAATCTATTAGAGACTAAGCTAAACTCTGCCATCTTCACCACCATCAACTCCTTCCTCGTAGAATGCGTACTATCCTTGGCCATCGGTTGTGAGGTTTTTGTGAGCGAGGGCAAGCACAAACAATGGTGCTCTATGAGCCAATACACAGAATACAAGTATGTATACATGCAAGACTTAGTAAGGAAGGCCCGGGGTCTTTTATTTTCTCAAAGCATCATTTCAATTTATAATAGTTAGAAATTCCTATGACTTAGCATTTTACCAAGATTAGGCTTTATTAAAGGGAGTGAAGGTGTGCAATAGCTATAGCGGTGCAAGTTCCATTCACTTGTTACATGGTTCTATCCACCATATACTTAATTTTGATTAGTAGGGTTCATCCACCCAATTAACAACATTGGGTTACAACCACCCATGGAAATCCAAAATCAGGGTTACATCTATCCAACAACTTTTCATCCTACTTACAAAGGTTTTTGAAATAGAAACTAACTCGAGTAAGTTCCCATGTCCACCCTTGACCGTGGACACAACTGTTTAAATAGTTTATACTCTACAGAAATTGTACACTTTATCCATAAGAGATAATTAACTTACTATATTTCACATATTTTCTTAGATATGTGAATCAAGGAGATTATCATAAGGCCTTTACAATGCATCCTCTAGTGTAAGCTACACCCATTAAGGTTTCATCTGAGGGTGGTCACATCCACCACACCCAGACCCCCTCTCACATCACACGATGGCTTAAATCTAGCGTCACGACCCATGTCCACGATGGCTTAAAACCAGCGACATGACTCGTGGGTCACTCCAATGGAACAACTCACATTGGTGGATACAAATTATTTAGCCAGGTCGACACCATTATAAACTTCTAGTTACACTATTTTACATTAGAAGGTCATCACATGATTAAGTTCTTAAATTATTTGGATTGTACATGGCACAAACTATCATTTCTCGTACTACATCTGCACCAACCATCATACCATCCACCCAAATATGGTAACAGCAAGTTTTAGGATTTTTGAGAGGCATAAACTAAGTTATCCCAAAATACCATCCATTTTCATCCAATGGCTGCCCAAAACAAGTTTCATATTTTTTAAAAAAAGTGATGTCAAGGTACTATTGCCCTGGTACTTAAACAAGACTAGCATGTCACTTAAGTACGATTTATAGCTAGTGAAATTACCAAACAAATATCTATGGTTACAAGGAACATGTGATTTAAATGTCAAGGATGGCATAACAATATTATGATACCAAGTAGGCATGTATCTACCTTAGAGTTTGGCATGCAATTACATAATAAATTAAGCATGTAAGTTGTTAATTTAAATAAACATAAATTTGCATAAAATGTAGGGTCAATATGATCAAAATATTAACTCATAGCGCTCAAAAGCAGATTGGTCTTGGAACTCCTAAGCTTGTTTGATCAGCGGCTCGTGCACGTCCACGTACTCTACTTAGGCGATCGCATTGCAAAACGAACAACACACGAGCAATAATAAATAAACACAATTGAAAATTCAACTAAACTCCAAATTGAACAAACCAACACCATTAGATAGATGTTGAATTTATAAAAATTTAGAAATAAGTTTCATTAAATTTGGAGCTAAGACAAGCGAGAATGAGCTCTCTAAAATTTAATTTAGATTAAATCCAAAAATAGACTAAGGAGAGAGATATTTTCTCTTTGACAGGTTTGTATTTGTGAATATATTTTGCAAATAGTTGAAGCTCATATGTTGAATCCTTGTAATATGGGACTATACATTGTGAATATGTTTTGCAAGTACTTGAAGTCCATGTTTCCATTCTTTGTAGCATGAGGCTTATATTTGCAAATGTGTTTTGCAAATAGTTGGAGCTCTTGTATATAATCCTTGTGTTATGATTCTAAAAGTGTGCAAATGTATTTTGCAACTTGTTGAGAATCAAGGATAATCCTTGTGTGTGTGATACTGTAGTTTGCAAATATGTTTTGCAAAATTTGTTGAAGTATATGCACTTTTCATGGAAATTGAAACTACCGCAGTGTATTCTACAGTACTACCGCTAGTCAGAACTACTGGCATTGTAATCATGGAACTACCGCGTCTGTTGGTAGTCAAAAGACCTGTGTGGTTGAGAACCATTATGGTCGAACCAATATGGTCAAAGACTTGTGTGGTCGAAGATCAATGTGGTTGGGAACCAGCATGGTCGAAGTCGACGTAATCGAACCAATGAGGTCGAAGATCAATGCGGTCAAAGACCGACGTCGTTGAGATCTGTGTGATTGAAGACCTACGTGGTCGAAACTGACGTAGTCGAGACCTATGTGGTCAAAATCAATGTGGTCGAACTAACGTGATTGGTTCAACATGGTCAAAGATCAATGTAGTGGTCAGAGATCTGTGTGATTGAAGATTGACATGGTCGATGTGGTCGAAACCTAATTGGCCGAAACCAATGTGGTTAGAGACCAGCGTAGTCGGAGACCTATGTGATCGATCTGAACAACATGGTCAAAGACCAGCATGGTCAAAGACTAGCGTAGTCATAAATCTGTGTGGTCAAATCGGACAATGTGGTGGAAGACCTGTGGTCAAACCAGACAACATGGTTGTTGGACCGAAATGGCGACAGAGGGGGGGGTGAATGTCGACTTTTTAAAATAACCCCTCAAAAAGTACCCTCTTGAGAAACTTCTCTTCAATAGTTATAGACAACTATGAAGAGAAGAAACCCATGCACTCTGGAACACTTGCAACCATCAAGAAGAGAAATAACTGGCCAAACAAAAACTCAAGATCAAAGAGCAGCAGAAAACATAGGTGAGCAGGTGGCGGTCGGACCTCGAGCATCGGCGGATGACCGCTCCACGCCAACGGTCAGACCGCCTGAGCCACACCGGTCTGACCGGCATTACAAGCCCGGTCTGACCGCCCATCTTGCTCCGGTCAGATCGGTCATCGGGACAGCAGCCTGAAAATTCAGCAAAACTTCAGAACACTACACTAAAACTTGGAAATTGAGATTTTCTTCTTTTCTAACCAAATCCAAAAGGTCAAGACAATAAACTGAATAACCTAGAGGCTTCAATCAACAGGAGAAAACACCAGCAACTCATTAATTTCAGAAATTTGTCAAGAACTTGAAAAATACAGAGAGCAGCCCAAAAACTCAAATTTCCACTCCATCTCTGATCCTTTGGCCATGAAACTTTGAGGATAGATACTGTTGGATCGGAGATGGTGACAGAGGGGGGTGAATGGAGCCTTTTAAACATTTCCCCAAGTATCCACACAACCCTACTTCTCCAATAGCCAATGAGCTATGAAGTCTCGGGTTGAAAAGCTTACTGGAAGGCCGACCCCAACACACAGAAAAGAGATAAAGTGGCTACTATGAGAGAACAGAAGAAACCAGTGAAAAGCCTATCAAGACAACAGCTAGAACAACTCGGTCGAAAGAAATGACTCCTCTGGTCGAACACACATGATCGTAAGCCAAGTGATGGTCGAACGTCCGACGAGTTCGAAAGCTTACCCAAACCGACAAAAGAAAGCAAATAGTGAATACTGTGGGGTCGACAGCGGAAGGACTCGCATAGCCAGATTTCCGAGTAACTGAGACTCTCTAGTCTTTTGGTCCTCAAACTTGACGCACTGAAAGAATCCAAGCTCTAGAAGAGAAATTACCAAGAAAATCCAAAGTCTTTGCTATGGTCGGCTAGAGCGGCATGGTCGAACTCAAAACAGAGGACTTGAGGCGCACGACCATTCGGCAAAGGGAACTTCTCTGATTCGACTCCTGCTCTCGGGAATGAACTGGCCAAGTGGCCTTGAGACATATTCCCAGTTCTGAGCAAATCAAAGCACACCAAAATGAACGCAGACTCACACTGAAGAGAAGAGAGAAAAGGATAGCCTGAAGAACAAGCTCTCAAAACAGATCACAAACAAAATAATCACAACATCTCATAACGACAGAAATCAACTTGAGGAAAAGAGATAAATGATTGATCATAGAGGTTTCTACAGCCACTCCATCGGAGGTACAAGAGCAACTGTGCTCTACCCAGAGACAACTCACACAAATAGAAGCGAAAAATTCAGAGTGACTCAAGAACAACCTCGCCGAGCACCCGAGCACTACCCTCTCTATTTATAGCCTTCCGCTACCGGGGGAGAACCCGTAAACCCCCACCTAACACCGGGTTTTACCACTCGCTTTACCCACTAGCGAAAACAAGCTTCCAGTGCTTTACCCGTTAGCGCCAAACTCCTGTGCTTTAGCAGAGACATAGTTTCCCTTTGCAGCTTTCCGCATTTCTCCAAAATGCCACTCTGCTGCCTTCCCAGAAGCTTCCTCCTGCCGATCATGCTTGCAACCACCTCACAGACCTCGTCGTCTTTGGCATCTCCCGGCCGCTCACGACCTCAGCACCCCTGTGCTTAGTCTCGACCATCCATGCCTCACCACGACTAGTCTCAAAGTCCTGCAAACCATCACAGACAAGCAAACATTCATAGCACCGCACAACACAATATGTACAAATATCTGCACCAGAGAAACAACGCTCAAATCACAAACCACAAAGTTGAAACTGCATTTCGACCAGTCGAAATGATGAACCATCCAATGCACGAGGTCTATGACTTCACCACAAATCCATACGACCGATTCCCAGCTCAAACGATCGATCCTACAAGTCAAACAACCGGTTTCAAGATGTCTACGACCATGTTTACGATTTTCGGACACTTCCGACCGCTTACGACCTTAGCCGACCACAGCCGACCGCGTACGACCGCCTCACAACATGGTCGAAGTCCGCCGACTTCCCACGTGGTCGCAGTCGAGGTCCGTCGACTATCGACCGCGACGATCGAAGCCTCGACCTCTAACTTCCTCTTGCGCTAACGTGGTCGTAAGGCTCCGACTCCTCAACGTGGTCGATCACTCGAGCGCTGACTTCTGATCACAGCAGTCGTAGCTTCGACTTACGACCTCAGACCGCGAGCAACGTGGTTGTAACAGGCTTCGACCACAGCCAACGTGGTCGAATAGCCTTCCGACCACGGCCAAACCAGTCGTAAACTTCCCTGGTGACCTACGACCACGGCCAAAGTGGTCGTAAACGCCACAACATGGTCGTACAGCCTTCCGACCACGGCCAAAGTGTTACGACAACGGTCAAAACTGGTCGTACGCCCTCTTGAAGATCTACAACCACAGCAAAAGAGCTACGACTTTGCAGAAAACACTCAAATCAAACTCAAACTTTCAAAAAAAACAACCGTCAATCACTCATCACAAACATGGAGCATGTCCGCATGGTCTCTCAATCTCCCCCTTGATGAGTATATTGATAAACACCGAAAAAGCGCAAGTTGAGTTTGAGTTTGAGAAAGAGAGTCAAACAAGTTCCAAAAGAAAGAGCAAATGAGCAAATTTTCCTCAAAGCTCCACGAACCTCAAAAAGTCTTTTTCCCGCTATTCTCCCCCTTTTGGCAATAAACACATCAGGGATGCAAGGAAGAATATGACATGACATTTGATGAAATGGCTGAAGTTGATTTATTCTAAGCATTTAGAGCCATGAAGATTATCCAAAATGACCATAGGAGAATTACATGAAGCCATAACAGATAAGTATGCTATCAAGATCATGATAAGACATGTATAATTAAGCTAAGCCAAATAAGTCATAATCTGAGAATTAGTCGAATTTCTTAGCATGTCAAGTCAACCATGATCATAGTCTAGCTAGAGGTATCCAAGGATGATGCAGGCCATGTCAATAGTCTAAGTGGAATCGAGAAGCTAGTATTGAGACAAATAGAGAAGAATGATACAGTTGTGCTTGTATTTGTAAGTCTTGCAAGTTTTAGCAAATTGAGCACAATAGACATATTTTTACTTTGAGAAGCTCATGATTGTTTCCAACCAAGTTTTTGTTTAGTCATGTGCTAGATCTCAAGCCTTATGCGACCACTCCAAGCAAGAAGCTTAAGAAGATGGTCTAAGTCATCCAAAACTCCCCTGAGTTCATGCCTAGTGCAATGGCAAGCCGTCTCATGAGAAAGAATTGGTGAGATCAGTTTTTTTGCACAAAAGAGATCTTTTTGCATTTTTATGAACATAAGACTTGGACTAACTCATGTGTCATCAAGAAACTATCATACCTCAATCTAAAGCTCAACAAAGATTCAAGACTCAACTCAGCCTATTTGACATGGCATGAATCATAAGAGGATAACTAAAGAAAGACTAATCTCGAGAGCTAGCATGACAAGTTTTAATTCAAGTTGAGCAATTTTAATGAACTTATCATGGCAAAAGCTAGTCTATACATATGAAGTCATGATCAATCTAGCAAATAAGCACAAATCATGGCAGAATGTAAAGCAATGTAACCATATCATGAAAGGATAATAATCAAGGCTCCATGTAGTTATTTACAATGCAGGATGCTGAAATGCAAGAAAATCCAGCTCCCTCTCAACATGTGATGCAACTTTTAGTTCAAGTTGAGTTATGTCAATATTAAGCTACAAAAGCTCCCAAATGAACTCCCCTTGAACCAAAGCAATAAATCGAGAAGCTGGCAAAGAAAACAGAAAACAGGCAGTCCTTAAAGCATAGATAAGACAAATAAGAAACTATGGCTCAGACTAACTCTTATCTACCCCATATGACTCCAGGACTATCAACTGAACATCTAACACTCTAAGGAGCAAACACGTACCCTGTCTACCCGAGGGTGGCCCAACCCTCGCTAGAACCTATAAGCAGTGAGTAAGCTCAGCCTAGTGAGAAGAGGAACAGCTAACAAGCAGCATCCTAGAATGACAAGATAAGAGATCTAAGCAGCTAGACTAGAGAAACACTCTAACCTATGCTAGAAAGACTATCCCGAATGCACCCACAATGCAATGCAACAGCAAGGAGTAAGAGCATAATCAATATAGTAAAGCAGTAAAGCACAAACTCCCCCTCACAACAGCCCATAAGGACAAACCACCCCAAGCTCTCCCCGCAGAGCTGAAAACCTCGAACTATCCAAAGGCTTGGTAAAGATGTCAGCCAACTGGTGGTCACTCTCCACAAACTGGAGCACGATGTCACCCTTGTCTACATGGTCTCTAAGGAAGTGATAGAGAATATCGATATGCTTGGTCTGAGAATGCTGCACTGGGTTCTTAGCAATGTTAATCGCTGAAGTGTTATCACAAAAGAGTGGAACACTATCTATGACTAACCCAAAGTCCCGTAGGGTCGAAGCCATCCAAAGCACCTGGCTACAGCAACTGGCTGCAGCAGCGTACTCGGCCTCTGCGGTGGACTGTGCAACACCGGACTGCTTCCTCGAAGACCAGGAAACGAGAGAAGTGCCAATGAATTGGCAGGTGTCAGAAGTGCTCTTCCTATCTATCGTACAGCCAGCAAAGTCTCCATCCGAGTAGGCTCTCAAGGAAAGATAGGACGAGGAAGAGTACCAGATACCATAGTCAATGGTAGCTCGAAGGTATCGAAGAATGCGCTTCACCGCCTGGCGGTGAGATACGCGAGGAGAAGCTTGAAAGCGAGCACATAGACACACAACAAAGTGTATGTCCGGTCTCGAGGCGGTGAGGTACAAGAAGGAGCCTATCATGCTACGATACTCCTTCTGATCAACTGGCTCGCCGTCCTCATCTGGGTCGAGTGAAGCTGATGTAGCCATAGGAGTGGACACCGGCTTACCATCACTCATATCAAAGCGCTTCAGGAGGTCTCGAGTGTACTTGCCCTGATGCAAGAAGGTACCCTCCCGAGTCTGCTTAATTTGGAAGCCAAGGAAGAAGCTCAACTCACCCATCATGCTCATCTCAAACTCCGAGCTCATGACATCGGAAAACTGGGAAACGAGAGCATGAGAGGAGCCGCCAAAGATGATGTCATCCACATAAATCTGGACGAGCAGAAGATCAGTGCCATGCCGGCGGATGAACAAGGTCTTGTCTACTTTACCCATCTCGAAACCATGACTCAACAGGTAGGACTTAAGCCTCTCATACCAAGCTCTAGGGGCCTGCTTAAGTCCATACAAAGCTTTGGAAAGCTTGAAGACATGGTTTGAGTATTTGGGGTTCTCGAAACCTGGAGGCTGTCTCACATAGACTTCTTCCTCAATAAAGCCATTGAGGAAGGCACTCTTGACATCCATCTGGTAAAGCTTGAAACCCTTAGAAGCTGCAAAGGCAAGCAGGATTCTAATGGCCTCAAGTCTAGCTACAGGGGCACAGGTCTCCTCAAAATCTAGACCCTCAACCTGGGAGAACCCCTGAGCTACCAGTCTAGCCTTATTCCGAATGACAACCCCATCCTCACTCTGCTTGTTCTTGAACACCCACTTGGTCCCAATGACATTGTGACCTCGTGGGGGCTCAACAAGCGACCAGACCTTGTTTCTCTTGAAATTCTCTAACTCCTCATGCATGGCATTGACCCAAGACTCGTCAGAGAGAGCATGACAAACGTCCTTGGGCTCGAAGGAGGCAACAAAGGCAGAATGGAGACAGAAAAGTGACGTGGCAGACTTTGAGCGTGTGACACGCTCAAAGAGGTCTCCAATAATCTGCTCGGAAGGATGAGCTTTCTAGATATGTCAAGGAGGTCCAGGATGAGATGAAGAAGTGGCCTCTACCTCATGAGCTGAAGAGGTAGAAACAGAGCCACTAGCTCCAGAAGAGGCAGAAGGCATGGGCTGATCACCTCGAGGTGCGGTGGAAGAAGGCACCTCAAGGGGTGGATGAGGGACTGGATCGGGTAGACAACCCTAATCTCCATCGTCCTCATCATCCACAAAGATGGGCTCGGACTGCTCTAAAAAATCTGAGATATCGGGCCTAGTCCCTGGACTGGCCTCGTCGAAAGTCACCTCACAGGTCTCTACCAATTTGCTAGACTCGCAGTTCCAGACCCTATAAGCCCGCGAAGAAGTCGAGTAGCCTAGAAAGATCCCATCACAAGAACGTGACTCAAACTTATCTAGGTTCCCGGACTTCAAAATAAAGCACTTGCAACCAAACACACGAAAATGAGAGCGCTGGGCTTTCGCCCATATCTCAGCTCATAAGAAGTGCGGTGCAAGTATGCCCGAAGAAAAACTCAATTTGAAACATGGCACGCGGTAGCTATAGCCTCAGCCCAAAACTTCCGTGGTGTAGAGTACTCATCGAGCATCGTCCTGGCCATCTCGACCAAGGTTCGGTTCTTCCTCTCCACGGCGCCATTTTGCTGTGGGACGTGCAGAGAAGAGAACTGGTGCTCTACACCTGTCTCATCGCAGAACCAATCAAAGTAGGAGTTCTTGAACTCCGTGTCATTGTCACTACAGATCGCTCGTAAGGCACCCGGGAACTCAACAGAAAGCCTACTAAAAAGACCTCGGAAATGTGTAAATGTCTCATCCTTCGAGGCTAAGAAAAACACCCAAGAGTACCTTGAGAAGTCATCGACCACGACAAGAATATACCACTTCCCTCCTGCTGACTGCACTCGAGCTGGTCCAACTGTGTCCATGTGGAGCAGCTGTCCCGGTGCATTGGTCATAGTCACTGTGATCGGAGGGTGAGAAGCGGCAACCATCTTGTCATGCCGGCATGGAGCGCAAACAAGATCTTTGACCATCTTGAGTTTCGGCAAACCACGAATGAGGTCGTGGCCGCTAACTCGAGTCAAATGGTCAAATCCAATATGACCAAGTCTCCTATGCCAGAAGGAAAGGTCGGGGGACTCAGAAGCAACTAAACACCTGAGAGGATCACCAGAAGACTCAGAAAAATCAGCACGAAAGATCCTCTCAAAACGAGAAATCCCGCAAACCAAACTACCCGAAGAATCAAGAATTTTGCAAGCATTTTTCTTAAAGCTTACCTCGAAACCGTCATCGGTAAGCTGAGAGACGGAGAGCAAATTATACTGCAGCTTACTAACCAAAGCAACATCTTTCAAAATGAAAGAATCATTAACGCGCACTGTACCTTTGGCGATGACGCGCCTAGATGAAGCATCTCCGAAGGTGATCGTCTCATCACCTGGAGCACGGGCAAGGAAAGAAAACCACCGGGAGTCTCCGGTCATATGTCGTGAACACCCGGAGTCTATGAGCCAAACCTTTCTCTTCCCTGCCCGGCGAACCTGAGTCAAACAGAGAGTAAAGTCTTAGTACTGGGGTAAATCAAGAGTGATGTTGGCACCCAATACTGAGTAACACGTCGAGCAGATGAAGTAGTCACGCACGACTGACCTCTATCTACCCTACGCTCTCTGTCACTCAACAAGCCAGAAGGTCTGTGTGCAGACCCGACGCTGTTGTTGGGCTTGACTGCTATAGAGGAGCGAGTCACGACACCAACAACATGCTGATCACGCCGCGGGTAACTATCTCGACGGGGGAAACGAGATCTACCCTTAGGACGGTGGAAGTCACGACCGAAGGGAGCATGAGGACGAAAACCAGAAGACTCGAAAAAACCAAGTCCTCGATGCTGCCCAACCCATCAACAGAAGCAAACCTGGACCTCGTGCCGGTCTTAGGTGCACTCAAAGTGTAGGGCTGACCCTGAATACGCCTAAGAGCTGCAACACGGTCTCTCTGCGCGATCCTGGCGCGCTTGAAGCATCGATCGATCACGTGTCCATCCTTCTGACAGAAGGTGCAATGATACTTCGCCTTCTGAGAGGCAGAAGTAGCATGAGATGGCTTCGCCTTCTGAGAGGCCAAGCTGCAGGTGGGCTCACCTTGCTGTCAGAAATCCCTTGGACAAAGCCCGCTGACTTAAATTGGACTTTCTCGGTCCTGAGCTTAGTCTCGATCACACCTGGTGGTATGGGTCTGAGCACGACAGGTGGATGCTTCCTCATGTCCTCATAGAAATCGTATCCTAAACCCTGATTAAATCTGCAAATCTTGGATTGGTCTAGAATAAGATTAAGCTTCTTCTTGCTGCCTACAAATCTCTCGAGAGTGTTCATAAGATACTGACACTCCCGAAAGAGAGAGGTGCAAGAAGAGCAGGGGGAAGTGGGAATAGCAGAAGGTAAGGGAGTAGAGGAAGAAGAAGAACCAACAGCAGAGGAACGAATGGCTTGTGCACGCACAGCCGACTCTGAGGGGACAGTCTTACTACTAGCAGGTTGGTTCACGTCACTAGGCATCTCTACCTTACCCTGGGGCTTCTCCCCCTTCTCATCAATCACATCACAAGCTGAAAGTGGCTTCTCTAGAAGGTCCTTAGTTAGCCTCACACATCTCTCATCCAATGTAATCAAGTCAGATTTTAGTTTGTTACAATTAATGCATGGTGAGCTAACAGGGTTCTTAGAAGCAGTTTGAGCCAATCTATTATTGTCATCAACTAATTCTTAAAACTGTTTGGACACAGCTTCAAGCTCAGCAGTAAGCTTGGGACAGTTCATACATGAAGCAATCGGCTCAAGAAGAAAAGCTTGTAGTTCTGCAATTTTATGATCTGCCCGTTTTAGGTTCATCTTCAGGTTATTGCAATTTTCACATGTCTTGGGCAGATCAAGCAACATAGTATAAAGACATCTAAAAGCATTGTCCTTATCCTCACATGAGGTGCAAGATGTAGTCTCAACAACAACAGATGAAATAGGCGCTACTCTACTCATCTCAAGCTCAGCAAGAAGACTAACATTCTCCACTTTAATCATGTCTAGCTCAGAGGACACACTATCATGCAAGGTCCTTAGTTTCTCCATGTCATCCAGCAATGCAGAATAAACATCACAATCATCACGGGAGGGAGCAGATCTAAGTGAAGTAAGCTCCCGTGACAAGCTCCCTACTTCCTTCTCTAACTCGGTACACCTAGCCCTAGCTCTAGCATGAAATCCACCTAGCTTAAGGAAAGCATGATTAAGCTGGTCGTAGGTGGGGCATACCTCGTCCGAAGTCGAGATACACTCATTGTCGCTCGATTCGCCCTCAAGGGCCATGAAGCACATGCCGGAGAAGTCGTCGCCGCTCTTGGGTTCTTGGTCACCCGTCCCGTCGTCGTCGCTCCATCCCTCCACCTCGCTGAGGTCGAGGTCGTCGAAGGCGGTGAGGACACGGTGGAAGAGCTTCTTGGCCTTCCTAAAGTCGCGGAACTTCTTCTTGCCTTGAGGGTGCGTTGGAGGCTTCTTGTTGTGGTTCTTGTCGGTGTAGTCGTTCTTGCCCGAACCGCCGTAGTCGTTCCTGGCCTTCTCCAGCTTGGGGCAGTTTGCCCGAATGTGGTTGGGGCCACCACACTCGAAGCAAATCACAGGTCCTCCTCTCTTTCTGTCCCTCCTCCTCTTGTAAGCATGGGAAAACTTCCGAGCTAGGAGAGCCAGCTGCTCATCCTCAAGCTGCTCTAGCTGATCATCAGTTACGTCACAGAGAGCAGCGAGAGAGAAACCATGAAGCGAATCAGAAGAAGAAAGACCTGAAGCCGAACTGGGATCGGTGACTAGAGCCATCGACTGTGACTTCGACTTGCGAGAGACAATGTCAATCTCGTGAGTCTTGAGGCGCGAGTACAGCGCATCAAGAGTCAAAGTAGAGAGGTCCATGGTGTCCTTGATGGTAGTCACCTTCATCTCCCAAACCCGCAAATCGAGAGCCGCGAGCATCTGACGAGCATTATCCGAGTCGGGGTATGTGAGACCGACCGCTCGGAGGTTGCTCAAGATCTTGTGGGAGCGCGCAAAGCACTCATCTAAGGACTCACCAGCGAGCATTTCAAACTTGTTGTAATCTCGCTTGAATTGAACCTGTCGGACAGTCTTGATCTGGGTGGTGCCCTCATGGTATACGTCGAGGGTCACCCAGATGTCGAAAGCCGACGTGAGATGAGAGATGCAATCAAACTTGCTTCGGCTCAACCCCTGAATTATGATGTTCCGTGCCTTAGCGTTCGCCTCAACATCAGCCATGTTCCCGGTGTTGATGTTCTCATCGGTAGGAACAACAAATCGCACCTTCACCTTCCGCCAGACGGCATACCCCTGAGCCTGGATGTATGTCTCCATTCGGCTCTTCCAGAAGGGGTAATCAATGCCATCAAAGATGGGCGGCTTGGTGGAATACTTGTCCGTCGCCATGGCTCTTAGAGACCGGTTAAGATCTATTGAGAAGAGCTAACCGGCTCTGATACCAATTGTTGGATCGAAGATGGCGACAGAGAGGGGTGAATGGAGCCTTTTAAAAATTTCCCCAAGTATCCACACAACCCTACTTCTCCAATAGCCAATGAGCTATGAAGTCTCGGGTTGAAAAGCTTACTGGAAGGCCGACCCCAACACACAGAAAAGAGATAAAGTGGCTGCTATGAGAGAACAGAAGAAACCAGTGAAAATCCTACCAAGACAACAGCTAGAACAACTCGGTCGAAAGAGATGACTCCTCTGGTCGAACACATATGATCGTAAGCCAAATGATGGTCGAACGTCTGACGAGTTTGAAAGCTTACCCGAACCGACAAAAGAAAGCAAATAGTGAATACTCTTTGGTCTTTTGGTCCTCAAACTTGAGGCACTTAAAGAATCCAACCTCTGGAAGAGAAATTACCAAGAAAATCCAAAGTCTTTGCTACGGTCGGCTAGAGCGGCATGGTCGAACTCGAAACAGAGGACTTGAGGCGCACGACCATTCGGCAAAGGGAACTTCTCTGATTCGACTCCTGCTTTCGGGAATGAACTGGCCAAGTGGCCTTGAGACAGATTCCCAGTTCTGAGCAAATCAAAGCACACCAAAATGAACGCAGACTCACACTGAAGAGAAGAGAGAAAAGGATAGCATGAAGAACAAGCTCTCAAAACAGATCGCAAACAAAATAATCACAACATCTCATAACGACAGAAATCAACTTGAGGAAAAGAGATGAATGATTGATCATGGAGGTTTCTGCAGCCACTCCATCGGAGGTACAAGAGCAACTGTGCTCTACCCAGAGACAACTCACACAAATAGAAACGAAAAATTCAGAGTGACTCGAGAACAACCTCGCCGAGCACCCGAGCGCTACCCTCTCTATTTATAGCCTTCCGCTACCGGGGGAGAACCCGTAAACCCCCACCTAACACAGGGTTTTACCACTCGCTTTACCCACTAGCGAAAACAAGCTTCCAGTGCTTTACCCGTTAGCGCCAACAACTCCTGTGCATTGGCAGAGACACAGCTTCCCTTTGCAGCTTTCCGCATTTCTCCAAAATGCCACTCTGTTGCCTTCCCGGAAGCTTCCTCCTGCCTTGCCGATCATGCTTGCAACCACCTCACAGACCTCGTCGTCTTTGGCATCTCCCGGCCGCTCACGACCTCAGCACCCCTGTGCTTAGTCTCGACCATCCATGCCTCACCACGACTAGTCTCAAAGTCATGCAAACCATCACAGACAAGCAAACATTCATAGCACCGCACAACACAATATGTACAAATATCTGCACCAGAGAAACAACGCTCAAATCACAAACCACAAAGTTGAAACTGCATTTCGACCAGTCGAAATGATGAACCATCCAATGCACGAGGTCTATGACTTCACCACAAATCCATACGACAGATTCCCAGCTCAAACGATCGATCCTACAAGTCAAACAACCGGTTTCAAGATGTCTACGACCATGTTTACGATTTTCGGACACTTCCGACCGCTTACGACCTTAGCCGACCACAGCCGACCGCGTACAACCGCCTCACAACATGGTCGAAGTCCGCCGACTTCCCACGTGGTCGCAGTCGAGGTCCGTCGACTATCTACCGCGACGATAGAAGCCTCGACCTCTAACTTCCTCTTGCGCTAACGTGGTCGTAAGGCGCCGACTCGTCAACGTGGTCGATCACTCGAGCACTGACATCTGATCACAGCAGTCGTAGCTTCGACTTACGAACTCAGACCGCGAGCAACGTGGTCGTAACAGGCTTCGACCACAGCCAACGTGGTCGAATAGCCTTCCGACCACGGCCAAACCAGTCGTAAACTTCAATGGTGACCTACGACCACGGCCAGAGTGGTCGTAATCGCCACAACGTGGTCGTACAGCCTTCCGACCACGGCCAAAGTGTTACAACAACGGTCAAAACTGGTCGTACGCCCTCTTGAAGATCTACAACCATAGCAAAAGAGCTACAACTTTGCAGAAAACATTCAAATCAAACTCAAACTTTCAAAAAAAACAACCGTCAATCACTCATCACAAACATGGAGCATGTCCACATGGTCTCTCAAATACTAGATAGTCACAGGACTCAACATGTCAAGTTTCATGCCATCTCATGAAGGGAAACACGAAAAACATCAAAACCCTAGAAACTGAGCACTATAGAGAACCACAACTGAAAACTTCAAATTGCCATCTCCTCTTTGATCCCTTGGCCATGAAACTTTGGGAATACCTAATAGATATCCTCTGGACTCTAGGTACCAAATTGTAAGCCATCTCAAAGAGGGAAACGAGATCTGCACCAAAACCCTAGAAAGGCAAAAACAAGAACAGAGGAGGCCCAAATGCAAAACTGAAATCAAACACTTGGCTCTAGGATTTTAGCTGACCAAATGGTCTAGAATCTTAACTCCATCACAGAGCAACCCATTTTGGCACTCCTCAGCGAGAATCGAGCCAAAGCACAAAATCTCAAAAATCAAGTCAAGAAAGTAACGAAGAGAAAAACAGGACACAAACAGAAAAAGAACTTCAGATATTTCATTTCCAGATCAATCAAGGATTACAAGGAGTCCCCATATGCATGGACATTAGAACAGGGATGATTACAAAGGATCTCCTCTACCTCTCCCTCTCCATCTCAAGAAAACACACACTACATGCTTGGAAGGAAGGAGGGCTCTCAAGAACACAACGAAGAAGAGTACAAAACACACTCTGCCTACTCCACCCACTCTCAACAACTAAAGCCCTAAAGCTAAAACAACCCTCTAAAGCTCATTTTGACTAAAGCAAACCCTAGTAACCCTTGGAGTGCATACAGCCACAAGGAGGCACCTCCTCCTTATATAGCCTTTGGCTAACGGGTCTCCATCCCGTTACGCTCGTTAAATCCAACGGAACCCGCTCCCGCTTGTGCAGCCTTGCGCTTTTACCGAAACGCCCTCATGCACCTTCCGGGAAGCTTCCTCGTTCCTTGTCGTCCAAGTCTCGCAACCACCTCGAGTCTCCGCCGTCTTCGACACATCCCGACTGTTCTAACCTCGACACCGCCCGTGTCTAGTCCGGTCACCCTGTGTCTCGCCACGACTCCGCCTCGACGTCCTGTAGCCAACACAGATAAGAAACATATCAAATAGCACCGTTCGATACATGAAAGCATAAATAGCATCAATGAAGCACATTAAGCATGAGATAGCCCAAACCTGACAAGTCGACATAATATGCATCCTAACCACTTTGACTAGGTTTGACCAAGTCCGACCGAGCCCGACTGCACCACGCAACGTCAAGGTCTGAACCAACCAAATCAAACTCGACTTTCCTAAACCGATGTCAATTACTCATCACACACATGGGATGACCTCCACATGGTCTCTCAATGGTCGGAGACCTGAGTGGTTGAACCATTTGATGTAGTCAGGGACCAATGTAGTCGATGATTGGTACTTTCGACTGGCTCTGTGTGAGCGGTCCGATTGGCTCTGTGTGGTGGTCCGATCAGCGAACGGTACTACTGGCTTTGTGTGAGTAGTACTTCCAATTTTCGGAACGTCCAGCTTGTGTAGCGATACATTTTTCTAGAGAGACACCTGTGTGGAGTCTTCTCGTCCCCGAGGAAATCGGTAGTTTTGCATAAGTGCTGTGGTACTTCTGATGATCGGTAGTATCAGACTTTGCATGACTTAACTACTAGATTTGCCTGCAATGGCTAGTTTTCTAATCGTTACTGAGGGGAGCGTAAGTACCAATTGTTTGCCTGCGGTGCTTCTGGAAATCCTGTTTTTCTGTCCCAACGACTAGTTCGAGGTGTGGGGTATATATACCCCATTTGTGGCCGGTTGGAGAATAACTTTTTGCACTCCATTTCACTCTCTTAAGCTGTGTGAGGTGAATTTAAGGCTCTATATTGCATTTGTTGCATCTAGAGGTGAATTGAGTATCCATTCGAGTTTGTGCATTTGTTGCACAAAGTGAGGGTCAAGCGAGAGACTTAATTTATTACTCTTGGAGTTTGTAGACTCCTAGACGGCGTTGGAGGTGTCGTGCACGGTGATCTTCTCAAAGAAAATTGTGAGAAGACCTAGCAAAGTTGTGAAGGTTGGAGCTCACCAACCCAGAGCAGGAAAGAGCTACCGCTCATGGATTGAGGTGTTTTGGCTTAATCTGTGGACCCGGTCCAATTCGTTTGGGCTAACCTCAACGTGGACTAGGGGAGACTGGCAAGTATCCAATCACCATGGTAAAAAACAACCGTATCAATTTTGGTTTGTTTTTTTTTTGTGTTCAATTTACATTCAAGCAATTTATATTCATAGAATTAAATTGATTGCTTGTCATCTTAGGATTGTAAACCTTGATATAGACTTATCTTGTTTGTGCACTTAAGTGAACCCGGTTGTTTTAGGCGCTATTTGTACTAAACCTTTTGAGTTAAGCTTCTGCATTATTTGTTTGGTTTAGCTAAATAGAAATTGATAATTAATTGGAAAAGATTTGTTAAGCTGCCTATTCACTTTCCTTTAGTCGGCCTTCTTGATCTAACACCCATCGCTAGTGAGGGACGCATCGGTGACCACGAGCAAGCCCAAAAATGGGATGCTGGTGCCATATCGTACCTACACGCGAGGTCTTGTGGCCCAATTTGGGCTTGGTAGTGACCGAGAGCGAACCGAGCAGCGGCAGAGGTCCGACGCATGGCACCAAGGTGAACTACAGCGAGGGGGTAATTCCTCACGGGGAGAGCATATAAGGTCCGAGGTGAGCTCACTTGGAAGCTTGTTGGGTGCTGAGGGGCGGCGTAGAGAGCTAGCGACGTGAGCCTGCAATGTGGTAGCTCGCCGGAGACGAGGAGAGGGGAGGGCGACGATCTGGGCAGCCTCGGGGGCCTACGTTGGTGCTACGGGCAGTTGGAGTTAGACACTGGCGAACCGGAGGAAGAACAGCGCTGACGGTGGTGGAGAAGATCGGAGCGAAGGAGGAGGGCGTTGGGGAGCTCGGTAGTGGGGGCGGGGGTGTTGATGGCGCGGATGACGTGGAGAGGACGGCACAGCAAGGCGTCGGCTCGGGTGCACGAGACATGGACTGCACGACACGGCACGACAAGCGGATATGATGACCATGGGTCGACTAGTGTGGCGCGACGGGGGAAGGAGAGACAAGGGGTCTGGGAGTGGCAAGGCACTGCAGATGAACAAGGGGCATGCTGCGGAGGCAGTGGGCTAACACGAACACGGCGGGGGTAGGCCTAGCATAGGGGGAGGCGGTGGGCGGCACTGCTAGGGTGTGGGCCGTCCTAGCCAAGCCAAGGGGGGGATGGGCCAGGCCGAAAGCCAGCAGGTTAGGGAGAGGCTAGGGTGGGCCGGGCTGAGCCCAAGAGAAGTTTTAAAATTTTGAATTTGGAAAATCAATCTAAATTTGAAAGCACACATTGAATTCAAATTTAAATTTTGAAATTTCATTACTCAAAGTTTTGCAAGCCCAAAATGGGATGTTACAGGCTCATTGTCCATAGACTCAAAAAATTAACTTAAAATTAGCGTACATGCTCGTTGGTCATGACTAGACGTAAGCTTACGGCATGTTTGTAACATATGATCGAATTTTGTATAAACCCTATGAGAATTATACTGCTTCTTGCAAAAAAAAAAATATATGCGTTCTAAACATGGTTTCAATGTTTCAACTACATGCTAACAAATTGAAACCCTAACCTTTTTAGATAGGATAGGAGTGCCGGATAAGATTAGATTTAAGAATCCGTTAATGCATCTCTCTTCCGTGCCGATCTGATCTTGATGGGTGGTTGTTCAAGGGTTTCTTGCAAGAACGGAATGCCGGATATAGCACAATGGACTGCATATGAATCCATAAATCTGGCTTCCTTGTGGACATTTCACTCTATTTGAGATTGGTGAGAGGTAGTTCTATTGCCTGGAACACAGCGGAAAACAATGACATCACTAATGATGCTAGTCGCCTAGCAAATTTGGAAGGAATGAAATGCTCGTATTTTCCGCTCCTCGGTGACTGTATCCTGCTCTCGATCGTCTCTATTAATGACCAAGTTGGAGCCTAGGTACTAGCAGGAGTTAAGATGTTATAGGAGCTCACAATTTTACCTGTAACAACTTCTTAGTATCATTTTTAGGCTAGCTTCTGGCCGCATCTCCTCCCCTGTTTTCATAGACCTTCGTTTGCTCTTAGTCTCCCTTTAAATTGGATACGTGTCAGTCGTCCTGCCAGTTCAAAAAAAAAGTTTCTTGCAAGATAGGACACATGACGAGATCATGCATCCATTCACTTCATTCAGGGGCTCTGGACACACCGAACGAAATGGGCCCCAAACTGGGGGATAGGAACAATGGACGGGCGGCCTACGAAAGGCATAGGAAGCGGAAAGCAGGCCCAATCCGGTGACGTCCGTACCGCCCACGTGGACGACCAACGGCCGTGATTGGCTCTGCATCTCCATCTCGGCGTTTCCAATCTTGACCAGAGGCGGGCTTTACGTGGGCCCACGTAAAAGTTGGAGGTGGCCTCTGCTTGGCCCGCTCGGTCTCAGGATGGCCCAAAGTGACCAAGTGCATAAGGGTCTGTTTTTTTGCTGAAGTTTATGACTTTTAACTATGACTTGTGACTTTTAAGTTATTAATGTGAGAGATTACAGAGTAATAGAAAGTCACGTACGATTTTTGCTAATATAAATGAAATCGGTACAATATGTACTACAATTAATTAGTAGACTCTATCTTTAAAAGATATTCCGTTTAAAAGCTAGTTACTGTAGAAAAGTCGAAAAGCAGCTTTTAGAAGCTGAAAAGAATAGGACCTAAATTTGTTCTCTCTTTATTTTACATAATTTTTAATAAATGCCCTTTACTTAACAATATTTTTAAAAGAGTAAAGTCCATTACCGGTCCTTAAACTTTTTATGCTGTGTCATCCTGGTCCATAGACTTTTAAAGTATGTCATCCCGGTTCTTAAACTTTCAAAGTGTGGCAATATCGTATGTAGTTGTAGCAGTGAACTTTTTATGCTGTGTCATCCCGGTCCATAGACTTTCAAAAGAAAATGCCACACTTTGAAAGTTTAAGGACCAGAATAACATACTTTAAAGAGTAAAATCCATTACCGGTCCTTAAACTTTTTATGCTGTGTCATTCCGGTCCATAAACTTTTAAAGTATTTCATCCCGGTCCTTGAACTTTCAAAGTGTGGCAATATCCTATGTAGTTTGTAGATGAACTTTTTATCTTTGTGTCATCCGGTCCATAGACTTTCAAAAGAAATTGCCACACTTTGAAAGTTTAAGGACCAGGATGACATACTTTAAAAGTTTATGGACCGGGATGACACAGCATAAAAAGTTTAAGGACCGGTAATGGACTTTACTCTACTTTAAAAGTCTATGGACCGGGATGACACAGCATAAAAAATTTAAAGACCGGTAATGGACTTTACTCTTTATAAAATATAATAGGTAGGCACGCACACAACCATGCACACACAATGCACACATATGAGTACGTCCTCTCAGCACATCTTTATTTCTTCACACTTTATTTCTTCGTTTATCTGACGAGAGATTGGCTAACATGCTTATGTCAACGACTCTTGCTTTTTGTCATGGTTTTTCTTTCATACAATGGGAAGATTGTTTGTAGTGCATGGGACTGGTTGGAATATAAGAATTTTACAAAAAAACTATATAAATTCTGCAAGATTTTTGTCATAATTCTAATGAATAATCAAATCCTACATGAATAACGAACCAAAAGAGTTACTCAAAAGTCGAAAGAGTCATTCTAGGCTTAATTCTTTTAGGCTTATGTTTAGACTTTGGTTTCCATTTCTATAGTAACTTACCGTTAAATTATGTATTTTTCAAGGCAGGGTCTCACAAACTATACCGAGTACAGTTCGGCTGTACTGGTCAAAATTGTATAGGTCTATTTCCAAAACACACACGCAGACACACACCTCACACACAGTGTTTCCAAAACACACACGTTAACCTCAACGTGTTAAATCGACGTGGAACTCTTGCCCAGGACCTCATCTTTATTCTGTAGCTAACATGCTTATGTCCACCACTTTCACTTTTTGTCATGGTTTTTCTTTCATACAATGGAAAGATTGTTTGTAGTGCATGGGACTGGTTGGAACATAAGAATTTTACAAAAGACTATATAAATTCTGCAAGGTTTTTGTCATAATTCTAATGAATAATCGAATCCTGCATGAATAACGAACCAAAAGAATTACTCAAAAGTCGAAAGGGTCGTCCTAGGCTTAGTTCTTTTAGGCTTATACTTAGGTTTTTGTTTCTATTTCAACAGTAATTGGCCGTTAAACGATGTGTTTTTTAAGGCAATGTCTACAAGTAAATTATAGTATAAACTGTACCGAGTTCAGCTGTACTGGTTAAAATCGCATTCGACTATTTTTCCCTACATATTGCATCTCACGAATAAACCAAAATTCAAAAACCATAGCTATAAGTATCAGCCCAGAAGAACCCACCTCTGATCTTTGGGTGCTTCACAGGAAAATACACTAGTTTCTAATGGAAAGGTTTCTTGGCGAGGGAGAACAGGGCAAAGAGGGTTTGTTCCCCGTTAGAGTTTCACTCGAAACAATCTAATGATCTTATAAAGGCAATTTGCTCACTAACACACTGACAATGCAAAGATCACATGAGTTAAAAAATAACATCGATATATCACTGACGTGGCCCTATATCCCTACATGTTATGTTATTTTCTAATATATATATACATCTTTGAAGTATTATTGAGCACAATTTTCCATGTATAAATAACCACCAAATAAAAAGCATTTTAATCCGTTCATTTTGGCTTGAGCTTCTGGCTTATTTTTCACTATTCAACAATTTTGTCTTTTTCTTGTTTTTTTGGCTTTTTTAGCTTTTTTGTCGTTTCTTTTTTCCGTATTCGTTTGTACTGTCCGTGATGGGTTAACCTGTTTTTTCTATTTTAAAAAAAATTTAAATTTAATTACGCCAAATTAGTCACCGTCAGCTACAGTGTTTTTTCAGCTAGCTACAGTGCTTTTCAACCATAAACCACTTAAAATAAACCCTTTTGAGCAGGGCCACTTGTTGGTGAAAATCGAACTTCACAACTTTGTAAGTTGCAAACAGAGCTGGAAACAATTGAGTGTGGCCCAGTTGGGGATCCCATTACCGCCCAGGTCGCCAAGCAAGCGCTGCTAACTGGCCACGCCTCCATTTGACCACTTCCGACACTGGCCGGTGAGAAGGGATTTTCGATTGGGCCAGATGAAAAATGTCCACAGAAAAGTTTCCACAAGGACCTGTAGCTAGGTCTCAAGAGGGCCCAAATTAGCTAGCAGGTTTGGCTGCTTGAGCTATCCATGCACAGATTTTTCTTCTTTTCCTATACCTGAAAAGCGGTAAGCTAGAGAACTCTAGGTTCAGCTTTTGGATTTTTTATAGTAACTAATTTTTAAAAAGGATGTTTTTTCAAGATGAAGTCTACTAGTTAATTGTAGTACATACTATACCGACTTCATTTATATCGATAAAAATTACATGTGAGTTTCTGTTACTTTATAATCTCTCACTACCACTGCCGTTGAGCATCTTCCAAATCCACGTTTGAACCCTAGGTTTGATGCACGTATTTATCTTTATATGAGATACTGAATAAATTCAGATTTTATCCGGCGACCTTTGTTCTTGACCTAGCATATGTTTTAATAGAGCGCACACGTATGTATGGTATGTGGTATGTGATGTGAGTGTAATGTGCATGAGTCCTCATTTGTATTTTAAAAAAAGGTAGTAGGCTAACTGGTGCAAATACTAGTGCTAACCCTCGCTTAGATGCTAACAGGCACTCTCGCATTTTAGCTGTATCATAGACCAGATTTGGAGGAATTTGAGGATATGGGATTGCCCCATAAATAATTTATCTATCTTTTTTTGCGAGGAAATAGTTGCTCTGTACGTAGGAGAGGTCTTAATAAAATACACTGCTACTTCGGTTACTGGTCT